>CM042473.1:48506096-49106096 GCA_023621385.1 Quercus gilva | reverse complement strand
AAAATAAAACATTTTCATAAAATGACATAAAATTGGAACTCCTTAAGCCTTTCTAAGCACTCAATATGAATCATACCAAACATCTCATTTAGACTTAATATAAAGCCTAAGTCTAGTACTAACTCTTGCATCTCATGCTGTAGCACAATTGAGATAGAAGCCAATATAACATTTTAGCATTTCAATGGAGAGTATGATTACCTCATAAACTGTCTTCCATAAATGCATCATGTATAGGAAATTATGACAATACTGAATCAAAACATAAATATGTACTTCAGCTCCTTTAAGCACCATGTCTAAAATTATTTCTTAGTTAATGTGATTCGATAAAATAGTAGCTAGAGAACAAAATTTATGACAAATTTATTTTGAGACTTTGAACTTAATTACAGGGACATTATATTTTGCATCTATAACCATATAATATGGAACCCATAAAACCATACCATACTAGGCGCAACGACAACCTAATCCCGCAATTAATATTCCTCGGTAGCGAGTTTAGACCAATCACTATGATCAGGCAAGAATTATTCTCATTATTAATGCTATCATGGTAACTCTTACCAAACAAAAATAATTTGCCGCTTTTCCTTTTGGCCTCTAAGTAATAATGGCATAGCTCCTTTGGGAGGTTAATATTACACTTAGTCTAGCGTACACAATTATCTAGAATCATGTGTAGCCACATTTCATCTCCCTTTATAGTGTTTAAACTTGTAGTACCATGGAACAAAACACCCTCCTTTGGGATCACGAGGCATATACGCCAAGACAAGGTGCTTGTCCACACTACTTTAAACAGGTTAGTTCAATCTTGTAGTACTATGAAGTAAACACCCTCCTTTGGAATTGCGAGGCATATACGCCAAGACGAGGTGCTTACCCAAACTACTATGAACCGATAATGAAGGCCGTGAGATCCAACCCTTGTATCTCTCTCCCACTAGAAATTTTAAAACAAGTGGATTGTCCTGAAATCATTGTGATCTTATCACAATTTTAACCCTACACATCAAATGTGTTTAATTGTTTAAATTCGATGTGATATTACTAGGTCACGTCACAATAGCGTAACGAACATTCGCACAATCACAAAGAAGTTTAATCATGTAAACCGTGAAGTAAATACCCTCCGCATGGAATGCAAGACTCGAAGTCAAGACAAGGTATCTATTCACTTTACAATAAACTTAACAAAAAGGGTTATTTCAACACTCCCACTCATTATTTGGGTTTTTCTTAAATAATTGTGATCCCATCACAACTAATAACCTTGCACTTGATAAAGACTTTAACCTCATTAGAATCACTAACTAAAATGGAAGTCCTAAACTATTTAGGATTCCTTAAACACTAATGAATCAAAAAAAATTAATTATATAGAACTCTATCCTAAATTTACTAGATAAAGTATTCTAATCCCATTAGAAACTATATCACTTTAATTAGAATTTTAATCTTATTAAAAACCTCTAATTAAAATAAATTAAGGACTAAGAGTTCTATTTAACTAACATCTTTGATCTCATTAGGTCTTTTAGTTAGATAATGATTAATGTATGTCTTTAATTTTTAAGAACTATAAAATTAATCACATAGCCTTGCTTTTTATCAAAGTTTTAACACTTAGTCAAAAACAAGTGAAAATTCAAAATTCAATGCCTTTGATCGGTCGATCCTATTACTCGATCGATCGAAAAATGAAGAAATTCACCACATAGGTTCTGCCTCGTTCGATTGATTCTCGACTCCTGTTTGATCGATCGAAATCAACATTCAATCGGTTGAAAGGAATTCTCGATCGATCGAGACAATGAAGAATTTCATCATAGAGCTTCTGCCTGACTCGATCGGTTCTCAATTCCTCTTAGATCGATCGAAAAGTACATTCGATCGATCGAAAGGAATTCTCGATCGATTGTAACTCGCATAACTGAATTTTTTAGGAACCGTTTTTGACATCTTCATTGTTTTCTATCAAAACACCTTTTGATTTTATGAATGAATATTTACACATCAAACATTAGGGTTTTCAATATCACGATCAAGAACCATAATAATGCTAGAAACCTTGAAAACATAATCATAATCTCATTAGGAATAAATTTCATAACCCAAGCATTAATATGATCTGTTTGACTATAAATATATAATGCAAGGCAAGCAACAATGCTCATTCATCATTCAGATCATGCATATTTTATCACACAAAGGATACAATCTAATCCATGTGTAATCAGGCCATAAATCATATATAATCATTGACGGTGTACAATACTAATTCAAAACTAGTAAATCGTCATTGTCACATATATATGTCATTTGATGAACACGAAAAGTTGAAATGTTTAAATATAGTTATTGAATGCTTGAAACCTTGAATCACTAATTCGAATGCATATGAAATATTATATACGGATTGAATGAATCCTTTATATTAACATATGCAAGATGGCCATCAAGACAATTAACATTAAATTGTCTTATTATACATCCAAGCGGTGCAATAACATCCAAGCGGTGCAATAACATCATTCACGCACTTAACGGTTATTACAATAACATTCAATAACTCTATCCAAACAACAAATCATCTGGAAGCTTATGGCCATGGATAAACTTCAATCTATATATCACATATATAAATCACAGCATATGAATTCCAACGCTAACAACATAGAAAGCAAACTGTGCAATCTATTATAGCGTTGGTTCAATAGATTCGCTCCATGAAACTTAAAGACACTGTCTAATTATTTTGCATAGTATCTTGAGTTTCACGAATCTTGATGAAAGAAATACATAAATTCATAAAACCATGATTATCAAAACATGTCTACACAAAAGAACACGTTGAAGGACACAAATATGCAGAAATATGAAAACACAAAGATAATGGTTTTCTTAAATTCTAAAACTCAATCACATGTTATACAAACATGAGATGAAAACCTGGCTCTAATACCAATTGTTGGTAAATTTGGTTTTGTATCTCATATAAAACACACAGCGGAAGCAACAAACATGGATCTATTTCATTCATGATTGATAACATGCACTATGTAAATTTCAGAATTTAAAAACAAGATAACGTACCTTGGTGCAGTGAAATTCAAAACAAAAGATTAGAAGTCCTTGAGAACACTTTTAATCTTCACTCCAATTCCACTTTACGCGCAAGAAGTGTGGTCTCTTAATCAGTTTCCAAGAGAGAATAATCGAGTGGCTTCACTCACACATACACACAATTTCACAATGATGATTCACTTAAAATAAATTATGTATGTTTCTCCCTTTATAACTAACTGATTATCTAATTGGGCAGGCCTATTGGGCATTTCCAATTGGGCTTTAGTATGTGGCTTAGAGTGGGACCAAAAGGGACCAATAAGACACTAGCTCCAATGGGCCTTAGGCTTTTCTATCAACTCTTGACAAGTCGAAAGTTACCATTAATTATATTTAATATCACTATATAAATATAATTGCACTCTAGGCCTTATTAATAAATTATATCCCAAGACTCTAATAATATCATTTGACCCCTCCATGAAATATCCATAGTGAACAAAGTCATAATAAACTGTCACTTTGAAAATAACTATTTTATCCTTGAATGCCCGGTTTAATCTTTTAGTTATTCACATTTATTGAAATCCAATTTCAATAAATATAAACTTTAGTAACTCCTTACTAAAGTGGGCTCCCTGAATAACCAATTCCCATTAAACTTATCTTAAGGGGATATTTTATGTCTCTACAAAAAGAGATTATGGATTTCATCTTGATAATATGTGTTCCCTCAACACTACGTGTGGTTACCCAACATACTGAGGTTTTGATCGTGAATATTAGATCTCACTCTTGATATATCAAAGTAACTTACATTTCATGATCGGATTCACTATCCTCTCAGGATTGAGAGTTTATGAAATTAAAAGTCGTGAGATTAATTATTTAAGTGACAGTTGTTGATTGAATAATTAATCTCACAGCGGTCCATTTCAATGTGTCTTAACTCTTAAGACACATTAACACATCAACTAGAAGTCTTCACTTCCATGATCAAGATAAATCATCTTAGGTGATGTGTTATAGTCTTTGCAGATGAAACACCCAATTTCATCACCGACTACAAACTATATTTTGAGTTTACAAGGAACTTGTGATTTATATCTTCTGTGACTAAATCACATAAATCACATACAATGCATCTCAAGGACTATGATAATGTCCCATTAGTTCATAAATAGTCTCACCAATAAATTGGATTTTAGGGCATAAAGCCCAACAGGACATGCAATTGATACTTGGGATTGTTCTTAATTGCATTGTATGTCCAGATGAGTATTTACTAGCTAAATGTTTGTTTTAATCATTCTTTAATCACTGTTCTTGTATGATCAAGTACGTACAAACTTAATCTCATTTTACTTGCTCATGTACGTACAATGTATTCAACTTGTCATAAGCTTAATGAAAGTTTTGTTTGTATGCAAGTGTTTCAAGTTACAGGTATATGTGTGCAAGTGCTTTACAGCTTTTAAATTAGGTGTGAGTGAGTTTTACCACTATTCCCAAACTCATGTTTAAGTCTAAAGTCTGTTTTAGGGGTTTTGTCACAGAATAGCTAGAGGGGGAGATTGTAAAGTTGTAATTTACAACTATGTGTTTTGTTGGCTTTTATTCCATGCCAAATTTGATTGTAATTTTTATTTAATCTTTTGTACCCTGTATTTATTGTGGGATTTGATTGTAAGGGTTATGTGATAGAGAGAGAGTGTGTGTGAAGACTCAAGCAATTGAAGACTGAACAGTTTTCGTAGGTATCTCGCGACTAAGCATCCCGCGAAATGATCCATGTGACCTGCACATGCTGGAATGCGAAGAGTCAGGATAGGATGGAGACAGCTGTGTTTCGCGAGTAGCTTGCGGGTAAGGCCTTCCCGCGAGACACCCGCGAGACATTCTGTTTTGCCAGACTGTGCTATTTGATACACACTTTCTGTACCCACACTATATATACCCACATTACCCACAAATGTTGAGGAGTGCTTCTGAGAGAAAAGCCTAGCCACAAACCTTAAGAGTTAGAGATTGTTATACCCACAATTCTTTACATAATTGCTTGTGGATTTTCCTCAACTCCTACCTCTCCATTTCCATACCATTGAGAGGCTGATAGCCTAAACACTTACCTCACCCTTTCAGAGTGTCAAGTGAGGTTTTGGTGCTACTGGGAAGTATTGGAAGAAGCCAAGGATGGCAGATGCAACATGGAGCTTGTTGCGGGATCCGAAGAGTTAGACAAGACACAATTTCGAGAAGCCTTGTTAGAGTAGGAGCTTAGAAGGCTTAAGTACATCTGGTAGATTAGGCTTAGGGGGTCTCTTGCTAACCCATGTATCCCAACTAATTATCTAGTGGATCGATTACCGCTTGGAGGGCGGCAGAGAGGTATTTTGCTGAGTTCTTCGGTTTCCTCTTTGATAACACATCGGCGTGTTATCTTGTGTTTGCATCTTTCTTCCTTACTCTTTTACATTCCATTTTACTACTGTGTTGTCTTGATTATGGATTAGAGTAGCTTGTTTGTTTATCCTCTCGCATTTACATTATTTTACACTTGGTATTAAGTTAGTGTAAAATCTATTGAGCCGTAACTTTAATTTGGGGGCGTAAACAGCTCTTGTGTTTTCAACACATTTTCGAGTTTTCACTTAAGAAGAAATTCATCAAGAGACTTGGAAGCTGTGGAGAGGATTGAACCTTGTA
Organism: Quercus gilva; assembly: GCA_023621385.1. Lineage (NCBI taxonomy): Eukaryota > Viridiplantae > Streptophyta > Magnoliopsida > Fagales > Fagaceae > Quercus > Quercus gilva. The sequence goes on along the minus strand of CM042473.1, from coordinate 49,100,315 downwards.
ATAAATAAAGTCCATTATGCATTTGGCTCATTCCAATCATATTCCAACAAGTAAGGTCCTGTATAAAACAGTAATTGGAAAGAAACACAAGACAAAGGGGCTAAGAATGAGTTAATGCACTAACAGATATCAAGTTGAATGAAAAAGAAGGCACATAAAGAACATTGTTTAGGGTAATATGTGGTGAAAGTTTGATTGTACCAACATGAGTCACAAGAGCAGCCTCCCTATTAGGCAATTCAACCATAGTATGTGTAATTGCAGTAAAAGAAGTCAATAATTTTAATGAACACACTATGTGATCTATAGCATTAGAGTCTATAACCTAGGTTTCAATACCAAAGGCTTTTCTATTCACAACCTTGGCAGAAAAGACTGAATGGGAAAAGTAAGAAATAGTACTTGCAATTGCATTAGAAGGCAAAGAAACAGCGTTAACCATATGAGGTTCTTGAATTGTTGAGGCCTGGTGTGATCCAATTGAAGAAGAACCAATTAAAGAAAGAAGCTGTCGATACTAATCAAGGGTAAAGGCAGGTGCTTAGGCAACAACAGAAGCATGATTTGTATTTGGAGCAAAATAATTGCCTTGGGACTGGTCTGCAATAGTTGATACTTGATGAGCCATAACATTCTTGTTCTTGAATTTGTAACCTGGTGGGAAACCATGGAGTTTGTAACACTTATCCATAGTGTGACCCAACTTCCCACAGTGAGTACACATAGGTTGTTCCTTCCCTTTAGGATTGTTGCCTGAACTCTTGGTGGCCAAAACAGTAGATTTAACCCTTACAGAATTAGTAACAGACCTCTACATCTCCTTTTGAATGAACAAAGAATGTGCCTTATTGACAGAAGGCAATGGATCCAAGAGTAAAATTTGTTTTCTAACTTGAGAAAACACATCATTGACTCCTATGAGGAACTTCATTCTAGATTCTTTTTCTTGAAGACTCTTCAACCTTTGGTTGATGTTGCACACACACACTTGCCATAAGTGCTCTAAGGAAATGGACTAAGATTCCGAAGCTGATCCCACAAAACCTTGACATGAGTGAAGTAATCAGTGAGTGATTGTTCTCCCTAATGAATCTCAGCAATCTGTTTTTGAAGATTGAAGACCTTAGTGCCATTTCCTTGACTGAACGTGTCTTTGAGATCAGTCCAAATCTCAAGCTCAGTATTTCTGTAGATGATACTTGCTTGGAGCCTTGGTGAAACTGAGTTGATGATCCAAGTACCAACCATATTGTTAGCATGGATCCAAGATTGAACAACTATTGGTGAATCCACCAATGGTGAAGAAATGGTTAAAGAACCATCAATAAATCCAAGCCTATTCTTTGCAATCAAGGACTTCCTCACTGATCTTGCCCAAGTAGAATAGTTTTCTCCTCCAATTAATGGTTGAGAAGTAAGAACAGCTCCTCGATTTTCACCAGGATGCAAGAACAAAGGATCATTGGGATTGTATGATTCTTGAGAAGAAGATGAAGATTCAGTGGTGCAAGTGTTAGCTGCAGTTGTTGCACCAGCCATTAAAATGAAAAGCTTGAAGAAACATAGTAAAGATTTGAGAAAGCTTGAATTGAGAAAGCTTGGAAAAGAGCAATAATGGCGAACAGGAAGAAGAAATTCCAATTTTGACAAACCCTAGAAATAAAAGTTTCCAGAGAGCTCTGATACCATATGAGAAAGAATAGAATTGGGAAAATCTGGAATAGTATTGAATAAAATTAGTTTGTTCCTTATGTACATCATCAGGTTCAACCAATGATAGAAACGGAGCTATCAAAACTAACCAACTAGACTAATAGAAAACTAACTACTCACGTGAGACTAATTAACAACTCATGTGCAAATGCTAAAAACAGAAAACAGGAAACTACAAGTGCATTAGATATAGCCTCTTGAACTTCAATCACATTCATTGAGTCTTGCTTCCTCTTTTCCAACTCCTTAGCTATTTTGCCTTGATCTTGATAATAATTCAAAAACAAAGGTCAATGGTTTTAATTTATAAACTTATGTAAAAAAAAAAAAAAAGTTGAGTTCAAGTTACACCTGGTGTAACTCTAAGTAATGTTACACCACTCAATATTTTTTAATTGGATGTGAATATTGACAAATCCACCGTTAGATTTCATTATCTTCGTATATTTTTCATGCTTGCAAAATTTTAAGGTGATCAAAGATTAATAGCCATGTCATCAATCAATTGTTAAAATTTAAATTTTTGTACTTTAAAATAATGCATAAAAAATGACTTTATAGATTAAATGGTAAATAACATCTGATTGATATGAAAATTGGCATGCATGTTAAGAACATATAGAAAATATAATTCAACGGTTGGATTTTCAAAATATTAATTCAATAACAAGTTATTGGGTGGTGTAACATTGCTTAGAGTTACACCAGGTGTAACTTGAACCCAACCCAAAAAAGAAATATGTATATTCAAATGCATTTTATCCTTAATGTGCCTATGAATATTCAAGGAAATACAAGCTAGTTATATATAATTTTTAGCCATACAGAGTTATTAAATCAAATTTTTTATAAGTTCTTATACAAAAATTAATCTATATAATTAACTTAAATAGTATAATTTCAGTTATAATGTAGTTATTAATTATTAGCATATATATTTTATGGAGTAAAAAAGCTTAGTTATGTGGTGATTAGTGATTACTATATACGGGGATAAATAAATTAATAGTGGTTGATGAACGAGTTCTGACTTATTCCATGAAAAAATGAACTAAACTAAACATGTAATTTATCTTAATATTCCGTTCAACTTAGCTTATTTACAGTTTAACACCCCTATTCAGTGGGTTGTGAAAATTTAAACTCATGACCTTCCTTTTCATCCTATAGTTTAATTTCATCCTTGAGATAATATCTGTCAATTTAATTAAATATTGTTTATGAAGTCCGCATGCCTTATCAATTGACTAGTTGCTAGGCAACTTGTACAGTTTTTTATCATCTTGATGTATATGTATTGGCATTTGAAAAGACATCCCTTGTTTATGCATATATGGTTAATTTGAACCTAAGAAATTCTGGAGAGCTTGACTAAAAGTGAAGAGATTAGCAATTATTAGGTAATGCATACGCATGTTGGAGAGCAATATGTGAAAATGTGTATGTCTATAGACTCTCTCATTTTGGATCAAGGTATGATAATGGATAAAGCTGATGTGGAGACCTCATCAATAGCTGTGAATCAAACCCACATATTAACATATAGGAAAAGAAAAATTGGGCAAAGATTTTTGGAAGTTTTGATGGGAAATACGTGGACATATTCCTTAATTTGAAAGGGACTCACCGGAGTCCTGCCCGCAGCGATCCACGTCCAACGGCCCCACCTATCTCTATCGTACCACAACTTGGAATCTTATAAAACAAAGTTGGGTACTTTCATTATCACATAATTTTCATACTTTGAGAAAGAGAAAAGAAAAAATTAAAAGAAGAATACAAAATATTTTCTTCGTATTTGGGAATGTTTCACATTCCTCCCCAACTATTCAAAACTTAAACTTAATCTCTTTAAAGTTTGAACTAAATTACTGAATTATATTTTCCACCCATATTTACATATATATATATATATATATCATATACTATATATAATAGCAGAAGCCTTTCAAGGAGGTGCTGCCACGTTTACAATTTAAAGAGCGATAAATATCAAAATTAAATAATTACAAAAATTAAATTGTAAATTTTATCCTACATCAACTTATCACAAAAATCATCATCTATATTTATTATTATTATTATTATTATTATTATTATTATATAGATAATTATAATTTTTTAAGATACCTCAGGTTAGAATTTAAAAAAAAAAAAAATGACTCACTTTAGGTTTGATTTTATTTTTTTTTCTAAAAAGGACTCACCAAAAAAAAAAAAAAAAAAAAAAAACTTTAGGATTAAGAAAAAAAGAGAGAGACTCCTAGTAGGATTTTCTCTTCTCTCCTTAAAATCCTAGCAATTACCATCTCAAAACCCTAAACTCAACTTCACTTTAAGATTAAAAAAATAAGAATGAGAGAGGCTCACGTAAAAAAAAAAAAAAAAAAAAAAAAAAAAAAAAAAAAAAAAAAAAACGTAGGTTTTGTCTTTTTTATTTGCTTTCATATGTGCCTGAAATTTTCATTCTATCTTATTGTTTTATTATGTTTAGAATTGATTTTCTTCTAAATATTTGGGTTATTCTCTATATTTTGATAGTGTTTTTATGGGTTTGGTTTTTGGGTTGAAATTCTAATAATTATTTTATATTGTATATGGCAGATGAAGCATCTCTATTTTTTGGAGAAAAATCAAAGTTGCAACCTATGTCTTCCAGTCCAAGGTGTGGTAAATTTTTATATATTCTTGCTTTATTGAGAATTTTTATTTTGATTCATGTGATTTTTTGTTTTTTTTATTAAAGCTTTGATTTTTGGTTGATTAATTATTTGTTTGGATTAATTTCAATTAATTATTTGTTTGGATTCAACGTAAAAGATAATGGAATTAGGTGTTATAAATTTGATAATGTTCCATGTTTTGAATTGTTTATATTATTTAGACTTTTGGTAGGACTCTCTTTTCTCTCCTTAAAACCCTAGCAATTACCATCTCAAAACCCTAAACTTAACTTCACTTTAAAATTAAAAAAATAAGGAGAGAGACTCAACTAAAAAAAAAAAATGTAGGTTTTGTCTTTTTTATTTGCTTTCATATGTGCCTGAAATTTTCATTCTATTTTATTGTTTTGTTATGATTAGAATTTATTTTTTTCTGAGTATTTGGGTTAATCTCTATATTTTGATAGTGTTTTTGTAGGTTTGGTTTTTGGGTTGAAATTTCTAATAATTATTTTATATTGTATACAGCAGATAAAGCATTTCTATTTTTTGGAGAAAAATCAAAGCTACAACCTATGTCTTCCAACCCAAGGTGTGGTAAATTTTTATTTGGTATATTATATATGAATTTTTTGAATTTGAAGGGTTTTGTTTGGTTTTAAAGTAGAATTTGGAGGTTCTATAAAATTTGGAAGGTTTAAGTTTTGGGGTTTTTGGTATTTGCGTCTTAATAGGTTGATCTTAATTATTTACCTTATATGTTTTTTCTTTATTGAGAATTTTTATTTAGGGTTTCTGTGATTTTTTGTTTTCTTAATTAAAGTTTTGATTTTTGGTTGATTAATTATTTGTTTGGATTAATTTCAATTAATTATTTGTTTGGATTCAACGTAAAAGATAATGAAATTATGTATTATAAATTTGATAATGTTCCATGTTTTGAATTGTTTATATTGTTATTAATACGACTAAATAAGATTTTTTTTTTTTTTTTTTTATCTTTGTAGTTTATATCAGTTTTGAGTGTGTGTATATATATAACTTTTGGGAATTTTGCTTTATTAATTTAAGAATTGTAAATTACTTTGTAGGTTTTAGTAACTATGCACCTGCAGTGAGACATTGACAATATAAGCATATATATATGGTATTAACATTTTATAAAAATTTTTCTTACAACCCAATAACATTCTACGTTAGACAACACTTTTAAACTAATGAAAAGCATAGAAGTTAAATATTTATTCTCATTGTATTTTATTTAATTATGACAGATCCATTTTTTTTTTAAACGCTAACTAGCAAAATGTCTATAATATGCATATTATTAACCCAATTTTCTATTTCTAAATTTCTTAGATTTTATTATATCAATATTTTTTTCTTTTAAATTCTTGGTGGGCAAATCAGTTTCTCACTAATTCTTTTACCTTAACGTGATGGTGGTTAATCGTCCTTTTATTTAACTATCCCGTGCATCGCACGGGTTAGCGACTAGTATACTATATATAATAGCAGAAGCCTTTCAAGGAGGTGCTACCACGTTTACAATTTAAAGAGCGATAAATTACAATCTTTCACCAGGTAAAACACTGTTTGGAGCCTCTGGGTATAAAAAGAAACTAACCGCTTAAAACAAAATAAAAAAGAAATAGAGAGTGGAACACAGAGAAAGGAGAGAGAGATGAGGCGTGTCTAAATTATGTGATGTCACCTCTGTAGAAAAATCATGTTAATGGTTAAGGAACCAAAAACAGGGAGTAATGATTTTTCATAAATTATTAAATTGTTCTAGGCTGTGGATATTAATTAAATATCACCATTGAAGTCTACACTTTTTGCGTTGCTATATGATAGGACGATTTACTCCATCATTGAGGTAGTGACTTTAAGCAGACAAGTGGGTGTAATGTAACAAGTACATACATTGAATCAGATCCGATCAAGAAAACCTTATGGAGTGATCACTATTAATTAAAAGGTTGTTCTACTACAATTTTTCTATTGTCCTCAAACATGAGAGGTTTGTCTATATTTATTTATTATGCACATAACTTTGACAATGTCAACTAGTGATGCTAATTTTAAATGCTATATATAGACACGTTGGGTTATGTGTGTAATGAGTAAAATATGTAAATGCTCAACAATGAATCCATCACTCTCTAAAGAAGATAGTATATTCAATTAATTTTCATATTGAAGTTGGACTAAAAAAAAAAAAGGCTGGTGACATAAGTTTTTCATATATATAATATTGTGTGTATATATATATATATATATATTTAAAGAGTTTTTCAAAAATATTTTGGAATCCAATAGAAATTATGAAATCAAGAAAATTAAGGGTTACATAAGTTAGGGAAGCAATAGCAATATAGGGAATACTTCCCAAAGGTGTGATGGAATTTAAGAAAAGGGTTTTGGAAGACAATGTAGCAAATATTACTAGGAGTGGGAAGCACTACAAGCCATCCTTTTTGGAAAAAGATCATCCTAGTAAGGATCTAAGGGAAGGGTCCAAACCCACGGAACTGAAAGGAGACAAAGAAGAAGAAGATAGGGTCTTAATGCAATTGAAAAAGACTCAAGCTCATGTGTCTGTATGGGGCTTGCTCATGGCCTCTCAAAAGCATCAAAAGGCTCTCTTGGACACCTTGAATGGGAAATAGGTACCTATAGAAGCTACACCACAAGAAGTTTTGTCTCTCATGGGAGTTAAGGGTTCCTCACACCCTTTCCTTACTTTTTCCAATAAAGATATCCCCCCCTGTAAAGTTCTAATTTACAACTATGTGTTTTGTTGGCTTTAATTCTATGCCAAATTTAATTATAATTATGTTCAATCTTTTGTACCCTATATTTAATGTGGGATTTAATTGTAAGGGTTGTGTGTGAGAGAAAAAGTGTGAAGACTCAAGGCAAATTGAAGACTGAAGTGTTTTTGCGAGTATCACACGACTAAGTATCCCGTAAAATGATGCATGTGACCTGCACATCACTGGAATGCGAAGAGTCAAGATAGGATAGAGACAGCTGTGTTTCATGAGTAGCTCGCGGGTAAGGCCTTCCTGCAAAAATAAAAGAAGTGAATGCAAGAATTTTCATTAAGTTGTGAGAGAATACTGATTCATCAAAAGACACAAGAGACATGAGATTCCATGGAAGATCATTCAAGTTGAGAAGGATGAGTACAAATAAAGATTCATCAAGAGAAGAAATTTAATCAAATTGAGGAAAATGAGGAAAAGAAAAAGTAAGACACCTTTCATCAAAAAAGTGTGTTTGGTCAAGTCAAGAAAAATGAAAGTGCATGAGAAAGGATAAGAGGGTATCAAGGAGAAATACAAATTCATCCAGGAAAGTTGAAAGTCTATCAAATTGAATGAACCAAAAAAAATGCAGTTGATTGAAACCCAATATAATTCCAAAAAAAATAAAAAATTTTCAAGAAAACTAAAAGAAAAAAATTCAAAAAAATACTAGGCTGAAAACCTGAAAGGGCGGTGTAGGCAAAAATTAGAGAGAGAGAGAGAGAGAGAGAGAGAGAGAGAGAGAGAAAGAAAAAAAAAAAAGAAAAAAGGCCTGCTAGGTTGAAAACCCGAAAGGGCGACGAGTGGGAAGATGGAAGGCTCTATTCGAGCCCAAATTTTTTGAAGTTCATCCCACCATCTCACAATCAGTGCCATTGCCTATAATGGGCTTAAAGTATGTTAAAGGTTTGCTACCAATCCACTATGGGGTCCACTTAGGCTTTCAGTTGGAATCATAGCCCACCTAGTTGTGAATGACCTACTTATCTATCCCTTCTACCTTAGGAAGCCTACCTACACTAGAGAGATCCTAGATCCTACCATGAAGGGTACCCTTTATATATCTCTTATTTGCTCAACCATATATCATATGTTCACCTAATCCTAAAAGACAAATGAAAGATATGAAAATGAAAGGGATGACCCTAAAGTTATGGTATATGCTAAGATGTTGTGGGACAATAGAAAAGAAGTTCTCACATCTGAGAGGCATGTCCCTAACTCCAAAGGTACATCTTAACTTGTAAGGTTCATAAGACCATAGCTTAATTGCTATCATAGGCTCAAGTGGGAAAAGCCCTTTTGAAAAAGAGGACTTTGGGCCTAAGGTAATAAGTGTGCTATGGACTTAGCGTCCAATATCCTTCAAAGCCAAAATGAAACTCCCTAATATTGGGTCTCTTTGTTGTATGCCAAGGCCTAAAATGATGAGAATTTCATAGACTTTGAAAGGAAGGCCACAAAACCTTCTAGCCAAAGGGCTATTTCAAGGAAAAAAAAAAAGAAATAATAAAGAAATGAAAAGCCCAAAGGTGATGAATGCATTGTAGGACCAAGTTTGAGAAAAAGGGTTGAAAATATTATTAGCTTATTTGTTTTAATCCTATGCAACAAATCTCACTTTAAGAGAAATAGTCCACCGATCACATAAATTCATTTAATTAATTTTAAAACATTAACCAATCAAAATTTATTTCAATTAATCACACGTGATCGACTTTACCCCACACAATGCATACAGACCGTGCAAACTTGATCATGTGATGTCTTTTGATTCGACAGTCTGATTGGGAAATCGGATACACCGTCGCGACCGTTAAAACCTTAAGATCATTTTTATGACATCCAATAAATGAATTAATGTATGTAATGCAATCATGATTTTTGGGGTACATGGATGGTCATTCCAGTCATCTTCCTTAATTAAATCATTGATGCAAAATCAAGTGTCTACAAAATGCCCCTCATTGACAGAGCTTGGAAAGAGAATGTCAATATAAGACAAAGACACTGATTTTAGCAACCATGACTTAATTGAGGTTTAATTTTCAAAGATAACCTAGCCTTGGAAATGATTCTTGACAATTGATTGGACCAGAAGGCTTTTCAATCTTGATCTTGATAATGGAGTTGTCCACGACCAAGGGGCTTTTCAACCTTGATCTTAACGAAGGAACTGTCTACGATCCCAATCATGATGAAGGAACTTTCTGCGATCTCGATCTTGACGAAGGTAGTGTTTGCAACCACGATCTTGAACTTAGCTACATAGATGCCTGTGACCAATGGATCTGATCTTGACTAGGAAAATGTCTGTAACCATGATCTTGATCTTGGCAACATAGGTGCCTGCGACCAGTGGATCTAATCTTGACTAAGGAAATGTTTGTGACCACGATCTTGATCTTCGCTATGTAGGTGCCTGGGGCCAATGGATTTGATCTTGACTGAGGAAATGTCTACGACCATGATCTTGATCTTAGCTATGTAGGTGTTTGCGACCAATTCTTGACTAGGAAAATGTTTTCGACCATGATCTTGATATTGGCTATGTAGGTGCTTGCGACTTGTGGATTTGATCTTGACTGAGAAAATGTCTGTGACCACAATCTTTATCTTGGCTACATAAGTGCCTACGACCAGTGGATCTAATATTGACTGAGGAAATGTCTGCGACAACGATCTTGATCTTGGCTACGTAGGTTCCTGTGAGCAATGGATCTGATCTTGACTGAGGAAATGTCTGTGACCGCAATCTTGATCTTGGCTACATAGGTGCCTGTGGCCAATGATCTGATCTTGACTGAGGAAATGTCTGCAACCACGATCTTGATCTTGGCTACGTAGGTGCCTGCGGCCAATGGATCTGATCTTGATTGAGGAATGTCTACCACCGCGATCTTGATCTTAGCTACGTGGGTGTCTGCGACTAATGGATCTGATCTTGACTAGGAAAATGTCTGTAAACATGATCTTGATCTTGGCTGCTTAGGTGCTTGCAACCAATGGATCTGATCTTGATCGAGGAAATGTTTGCGACCACGATCTTGATCTTGGCTACGTAGGTGTCTGCGACCAATGGATCTGATCTTGACTAGAAAAATGTTTACGACCATGATCTTGATCTTCACTACGTAGGTGCTTACAACCAATGGATCTGATCTTGACTAAGGAAATGTCTGCGACCACGATCTTGATCTCGGCTACATTGGTGCCTACGACCAGTGGATCTCATCTTGATTGAAGAAATGTGTACGACCGCGATCTCGATCTTGGCTACATAGGTGCCTGCGACCAATGGATCTGATCTTGACTGAGGAAATGTCTATGACCACAATCTTGATCTTGGCTACGTAGGTTCCTGCAACCAATGGATCTGATCTTAACTGAGGAAATGTTTGCGACCACGATCTTGATCTCGGATACGTAAATTCTTGTGACCAATGAATCTAATCTTGACTAAGGAAATGTTTGTGACCACGATCTTGACCTTAGCTACGTAGCTGCCTGCAACCAATGAATCTGATCTTAACTGAGGCCATGTCTACGACCACGATCTTGATCTTGGATACATAGGTGCCTACGACCAATGAATTTGATCTTGACTGAGGTAATCGAGGGCTTCTCATTCTTGAAACCAAGTTGTTGCCTACAAATGTCAAAATTTGGAATTAGACTTTCACTGATGAGTATTTGTTGTTCCCTTGTTTTTTGAAATGTGTGATTTTCATTTATCCCTTATTCATTTGAACTTTATCAAGAAAACTTTGATTGATTTTGAATGTTCAAATAGTGTGTAAAAACATCTTGAACGTTTAGACCCCCAAAATACAAATTACCAATTCAATCTTATTATCAAACAATGTATGTGCGAAATATGAAAATAAGCTAAAACAAAATTGATAAAAAAATCTAAACCAAATAAAATCACAACCACAGTAGAAATTAAATGGCAAAGATTAAGGGAAGAGAGATCCAAACACAAAGACAACACAGCGATGTGTTATCGAAGAGGAAACCGAAGTCATCGGTGTAAAATCTCTCCGCCGCCCTCCAAGCAGACAATAATATACTAGAGAATGAAGTTGGGATACATGAACAGCAGAAGACCCTCCAAGCCTAATCTACCCAATGTACCTAAGCCCTCCAAGCTTTTTGTTCCAACGAGATTACGCCGAACCTTTGTCTTCTCTAGCTTACTGGATTCCGCTATAGCCCATAGCATCAACCAATATCAATTGGTCCCTTCTTAACTGCTTCCCAAGCACTAAATAACCTTCTTACAGATATGGGTATGGTGAGAAAAGGATTTGGCTAAATGTACCTCTCAAGGATGTAACAATAGAAAGGGTGAGAGTAAAGGAATTTGGAGAATCAAAGTATGAAGATTGTGGATGATTCAATCTTGTTTTTCTCTAGGGTTTCTCTCTCAAAATTCTCTCTGGAAGCTCTCTACATATCGTGGGTATAAGGGGTATTTATACAGGTGTGTGTTTGGAATGCAAAATGTCAGTTTTTCCCAAACAGAGTGATCTGGTGACTTGACCTCGCGACTTGACTGAGTCCCAAGTCTGAGTTGTGAGCAAACTGCCTAGCCAAATTGGAAGTTTTGTCCTATAGTGCTCTAGCTAGCGTGACTCTTCAACTTCTCAGCATGATTCACACGTGTGCCTCCTTTGGCGACTTACCAGCAGTGAACCAGTCGCGAGGCCCTACTGAGTGCACACTCTTGAGCTTTTCTTCACACTCTCTCACACACTACCCTTACATGATTCCTGCCTAAATACAGGATTTCTAAATGCTGAATTACAAGCAAATTTGGCCCGGAATAAAGCCAACTAATGATTGAATAAATTCAACCATACAGATTTTTTGGTGGTTCTTTGAAAAATATTTGATCTTTAAAACTTGAAGCTTGGAATTGGAAACTGGAAATTTTGAAATTAAAATTTAAAATTTTGGAAACTTAAGATTTTGGAGAGTTAAGATTTGGAATTTGAAACCTTGAGATTTTGAAAAATTATGACTTGAAATTTGAAGCATGAATCTATGGTTTAAAATTTTTTTGTAACTTGAAATTTTGGGGATTTTGAATTTAAAAATTGGGCCTTTAGAATGTGAAATTTTTAAACTTGGGAATGAAAATTTTGAATTGAAAATTTGGGATTTGGAGTTTGAAACAAAACTTGAAAATCTAAACTTGAAGTTCTATCCTTAACCTATTCCAAAAAAACTTTCATCCGTTCTTTTTCCTGAAATTTTGATTTTTTTTGTTTTTCTCTCTTCGTGATGTGATTTTGATTTTTTTGATTTTTTTTTTAAGGAATGAAAAAGACAAGGAAATAATTTTTTTTTTTTTTTGGGAGTTTTTCTTAGCAACTTAGCTAAACCTTTAATGTGGGAGCCGAATTTTGGCATCCTATTCATCATATCTCTCTTTTTTCTCTTTTTGCTTTCTCCTTTATCACCTTCTCTTCCTCCATTAAAACTAATCATCTTCTTCTTCCACACTATTTTTCTTCCTTATCTCACCATTTCTTCTAAAAATAAAACACTTTTCTAAGCTTCACAACCTTCTCTCATCCATCTCCCTCAATATTTCTTTAGATCCTTGTGTTCTTGAGCACTTTTGCCACACATCCATTTTTGGTGAAACCCATTTTCAAAACCATTTTTCTTTGCACCAAAATGTCTTCTTCTTCCAATGGATCCTCTTTTCTTACTTTTCATGGTAAGAAATATGATCCAACATTTGATTGGCATGATGAGGAGGGGCTCCTTCAAGACCCTAAGATCCATGCTCCATATTCTCAAATGGACATCAAGGTGAGTTTTTTTTTTTTTTTTTTTTTTGGTTTCTTTGCTTGGAAAAATGTTGTTTCATGTTTCATTGAAAGTTTGATGGTGATACATTGTCATTTTATTGTGTGCTCTTGTTGGAATTTGAGGCATTGTATGATTGATCATGTTGTAATGTTGGCTTTGGAGCATTTTTGAAATGTTTATTTTTTATCATGGCGTAACTTGGACAATATTGGTGGCTTAAGGAATTTTGACAATGTTGGTAGTTTGTGATGTTGTTGGATGAATTTTGGCTTGGATTTTGGGAGCATTGGCACTGTGAAAAATTTGTGTTGTGGGCTTGGATGCACGCTTTGCAAGTTTAGCTATATGATCCATTTTCCCAATCTCCTTAAAAATTAGGTTTAAGCAATGTGCTACACAAGGTGACTAACTAATGTTCCTATATTTTCCACACACAATTCTTCCAGCAGCTACATAATTTGCAACATTGTCAGTGACCAAATGTACTCTATTTGCAAGACCAACCCAACTAACAATTTCATCAAACAAGTTACTCAAATTAATAGCATCCTTAACCAAGTCAGAAGCATCAACAGAATGTATAAAAATAAATCCTTTAGGACAATAGACAAGGAAATTAATCAATGTCCTATGCCTAGTATCAGTCCAGCCATCAGCCATTATTGTACAACCAGTGTCAGCGCAATATGATCGATGAGAATCAACAATCAATTGGACTTCTCTTTTTGTGTCTCTCAACAAAGGCACTCGAAGAGCATGATAATTTGGGCCTCTATATCCAGGACCATGGGAAGCTACAGCATTGAACATAGGTTGATAATAACTAGAATTCACAGCATCAATTGGAATGCAAGCATCATACATCCATCTTGCTACGGACATATCAACCCTCCATTTCTTTTCTTTGCCAACAAGAACACTTTTAATAGAAGGTTGAGCTCCCGGTGTTGTTCTAGGAGCGAAGTAATTATCAATGTCACCAACCTTTCTCTTGCCAAGATTGGAAATTGGTGGAAAACTACTAGGACCACTTCTATTTCCCCTACCTACCCCCTACCTCTAGGAGTAATTTCTTGGACATCTTTAAATTCTGGTGAGTCCTCTAATGGCGAATAATTAGACGCTTCTTAATCCTTTTTTGTTTGTTCTTTAGATTTTGAAATTTCCTTCAAATTCTCAACCATTTGAAACCTAACATCATAAGGTACACCCATACATGCAGCCACATCTCCTTTAATTCCAGCCACATCTCCTATTGATGCCCTCTCTTTTATAACGTTTCCCACAATGTATACATTTATAACTACTTTTTCTATCATTCACTACTTCAGTTACATGATTCCATACGGGATCACATTTCGCTCTCACAGATAAAGAATTAACATTAGACCTAGTTGTAGAAGTATGTTCATTAAATGGTACAGAGGTGGACTCCATTTCACTTAACAATTTTAGACTGGCAGCAATCATTTTATCAACAAATAAATTCATCAACACAACATACACAATCAATAGTATAAATTGTATAATACTCTGTAAACTATATTTCACAAACAATAATGCTCTGTAAATCAAATCCACAACAAACACAAGATCACAAATAAACTAAAATGCTATTGTAAACTAATAATTGAAGTTACCATTTACCAGTGAAGTCACGGAAGGAGAACTTGAGATGAAGTTGAGAACATGAATTGAGAATCTGAGATGAAGCCGAAAGAAATGAAAAAAAAAAAAAAATGAATAGAGAAAATGATCAAAATCAAAATCATGAAAAAAAAAAATATTAATTATTAGTTTATTACCTGATGAAGCCGAGAGAAATGAAAAAAAAAAATTTGAGAGTGCAAAGAAGTAGACAGCAGACAGCGCAGTGAGACTAACCAAGAAGGAAAAAAAAATAAAAAATAAAATAAAATAAAATAAAATAAAAACCAAGCTTGACTAATCGTGAATTTCAGAGAGTGCAAAGAGCGGTGCGTAAGGTGAGAGCGCAAAGAGCCTTGAGGTGAGTGAGGTAGAGTCAAAGTGAGCTTGAGTCTGCTTGTATGATCGCATGAGATGAGACTTGAGAGAGTTGAGAATTGAGAGCTTGAGTGAGTGAGGGAGTAAGGCTGAGGCCGAGAGGCGTGAGTGAGATGAGAGAGTCTGAGGGTAAAGAAAGAGGACTTTAGGCTTAGGGTTAGTTTTTAGGATACCAAAACAACATAGTTTTTCCGAAAAAAGTCAAAAAACCCCAACCGGGCATTAACCGGTTCGACCTCCGGTTTTTTCAGTTCTTAAGTTGAACCGGCCGGTTTTTACTGTTTGCTGGGTTTTAAGTCATTTCCGATTTTTTATCATAACTAGACCGGATTTGAGGCCGGTTCTTGGTCCGACCAGTTGGACTAGCCGGTCAGGTCCGGTTTTTAAAACAATGAGATTTCTTTGTTG
This sequence comes from Quercus gilva, assembly GCA_023621385.1. NCBI lineage: Eukaryota > Viridiplantae > Streptophyta > Magnoliopsida > Fagales > Fagaceae > Quercus > Quercus gilva. The sequence goes on along the minus strand of CM042473.1, from coordinate 49,084,867 downwards.
GTTGCCCAAGCACTGTTTGTTGACACCCTTCAGGCATTCTTTGAAAATTTGGCACTTGGTGATTGAAAATTTAACTGTTGATGATGTGAGTCCTTTCCCCCCCACCCCACTTTTTTTTTTTTTTTTTAATCTTTGGTACTTGGTTATGGCTTGGTCTTTTCTCATTTTGGATTCCTTTGTAATTTTTCAAATGTCTTTAAATCCTTGGGCTGGATGTGAGTGGTATGTAGAGTGTGAGTAGGCTTTAGAGCTGAATGGCCGTTTAGTATTGTTTGAATGTGGGCATGGAAGGTATTGGTATCTTGGTGATTGGGTGTTACCCCAAGTTCAACATGAATATCCTCCTACAACAATTCCAATTCCTCGTTGTCCCTCCATTCAGTTGGCTGACTTTTTGGTTGATGAAGAGATTGCTCGGGCCTTTGATGGCTATATCGTTGTAGGAGTAGAAGGGGATTATTCTGAATTCATCCGAACTCATTTGCAAGGTTGCTTGGCTGGCATAACGGTACTTCTCTTCCCTTCTGAAGTAAAATTTCATCTCGCAAGTTCTTTTTCCATATTTCTGCTCAGCAACAAGATTTTCATGTTGGATTTTCAGCCTCCATCTTCTTAATGAAAGGACGAGGGAGAGGAAGAGGAAGAGATTCCTTCTCCTTACAATGCTGGTATCTCTTCTAGTTCTTTCATGGAGACTTATCCTCATTTTCCGACATGGCAATATGATGTGATGAATCCTAATGGAACATATAGTTCCATGCCTTTGAATAGGCAAGAGCACACACCAAATATTCCTTGGCCCGATCTAGTATGTTCTTGCATTTTTATTTCTTTGTCCTTATTTCTTATTGGCTTATTGAATGGCTTATGATCTGGTAGATTTATGCTTTAGGTTGATGTGGATCTTGTGGAGGAAAGCATATGGATGATTAGAGGCTTGCAATCGTTGGCTAGTACTTAGTCCTCCCAATATGTGCTCAATGAGGTGAGCTGGGTATGCAATCGTTGATGATGAAATTAACACTTGATTTTACTAACTTTTTTAGGCACATTAAATGGAAGCTGCTGGTTCCACCAAAAGGACTTTGGAGGAAAAGATCAGGAAACTTGAACTTGAAAACTTGAATTTGAAAACTGTTAGTATGATCCTCGATTTTTCACAAGTCAAGAGGGAAATACTGAAGGCAGCTCTTCTAGAGGCCGATCGAAGAGGTCTTCTCGTAGATGGACTCGGAGTCCCAATGATGTTTGATTTGTGTTTTTAAATTATTCTTGCAAAACAAAAGGAAGTGTTCTTTAGACAATCTTGTATTAATTTCCATGCTTAGCTCTTTGTACTTGGAATCGCCTTGGATCATGTAGAAACTTTAAATGAGACAAGTTTAGAATTCACCTAATGAGATCTTGTCGCACCAATTTAAACTTATTTTGATTAGCTCTGTTGGAATTTGCACTTACTTGAATAAGACAGAGCCGAATGCCCCTAGTATAAAAAAAAATGCGTGATTTTTTTGGAAATCTTGATGATTTTTTTTTTTCTTTTAAAGATGATGATGGTGGTTTCCTTTTTTTTCTTTTTGAAATTGAATGAGCCATGGATGAATGCCCCTAGTTTAAGAGATATATTCAGGAGCTTGGAAAAACTCTTAATTTGATCAGTTTTTGAAAATAATGATGCAAGTGATGATTTTTGAAAACAAATGAGTTAGGCACGTTAGAATGCTCCAGTTTTTCCTAAAAAAAAAATCTTTTTGAGTGTTAAATGGTCCTAAAAAAAAAATCTAAGAACGCAAAATTCCATACGGCACTTGGCACATAAGGAGTGCCAAATGGCTCTTGGTCACACCTAGACGCTTATGTCGTGGTGGGCCGACTTCTCACGCTTTTCCAATGTGTGTTTCACGTTTTTTTGTTTTTTGAAAATATTTTCTTTGTTTGTGATCATGAAACACTCTCCTACTCAGCTACAAACTCTTTGAAACCTTTTTCAAACCTGATTAAGAACTAATGTAGCTCACATAAACGATTTCTCCTGTTACAAATCTCAGCATCAAGGTTAGCAAAACACAATAATCACAAGCAAAAGTCATCGATGGCTAGCAATAAATTTTTTTCTCATTCAACAATTCATGATATCAATAGAAGGGTTCATAGCTTTGATTTTAGTACCAAGACAAATTTTACAGCCTATAAACTAGAGGGAATTAAGGCTTTGAGGAATATCAAAATCAACTGGGATTTCCTTCATGCTACTATAAAATTTGGGATTCTGAAGATCACGTGTTTCAATTTAAAACTGCTAAACTCTGTTTGACAATTGAAGAATTTTCCGCTATCCTGGGCTATAATCCTAGAAAAAAATCTATGGCAATTTCTTGTGATCCCGGGCATAGTGAATCTTTATTTGATGCTCTCGGTTTTCCTATTTCTATTACTAGTAGTATGGTTGAAGGACATATGGTAAATCTTCGTGTAGTTATTTTGAGGCTAATTAACAAATGCACCTATGAAGTGACCAAAAATATGCAGAAGAATTTTGGCTTGGCCCTATGCTTTGTGGGGGAATTTTTGCTTTGCTCTAGAAGGCATGGTTTTATGGATGCTCAAGCCATAAGCATTGTGAGTCAAATTAATGATGGTGAGAATCCTGTTTCTTTAATCTTGGCAAAAACTTTTCTATGATTGGATGCTGTATTTCATGGTGGAGAGTCTCAAAACTTCCTAGAGAGTCCATTGACTTTGCAGATATGGCTAATGGATCGACTAGATATGATTTCCAAGCTTACAACAGGTAATTATGGGCCTAGCAATTTTCCAGTAGGACTGTAATTAAAACTAAGTGCCAAACTGAAAGTGACTAGGTGAAGTTCTTGAACAAGAATCTAGTACCTCAATCCATTGGAACTATTATTGGTGGAAGTGCCCACCCCTTCTACTGTGATCTCAAGGATTAGATCACATCTTTATTGTTAGGTTGCAAAGGGCAACCTTCTACAAGGCAGATAGACTCTTGAGACAGTTCTAGTATGGGCAAGGAATGCCCGGTTGAAAATGAAGAAGAACTTTCACTCCTGTGGACACAAATCCTACTTCTATAAAGAACATGCTCTTGGGCTAGGAGATAGCTGATCAAGTAGACCAGTCTTTTGCCAAAGTCCACTTTCATCGGATGACTACTAAATACTCTAGCTGGTTGGTGAACAAGATTGTTGACAAGGAAGCTAAGATGGTTGCTTTGAGAAAGTAGTTTCTCAGAGATAACCGAGAAAGACATAATGAAGACAACTATGAATTCAAAAGAAGGGATAAGAATGATGAAGTACCTAACACAGAAGAAATCAGTGATCAACCTAAAGAGAAAAGACTGAAGATAAAGTGACTTTCTTATTTTTTTGGCTTTGAATATATATATATATATATATATTTTTTAAAGTTGATGTAAAAACCTTTAGGTTTAGGAATTATTTAGGATTTGCAGGTTGGGGATTCTGTTTAAAGTGTAGGCTTTTGGGATTTGGTTCTTTTATTTATTTATTTATTTATTTTTATGGTTTGGTTTAGGGTTTAGGTTCTTGAGGTTTGGTTTGGTTTTGGGTTTGGCTTCTTATGGTTTGGTTTTTTTGATTTTGTGTAATGACATTGTTTAATGGAATGGTTGAGTTTTGGAAAATTTTGTTTAATGGGCAAATGATGGTTTTGGGAAATTGTGACTAGACCAATGTATGGTTGCCTATGTACCTCCTTTGTAAAAGGATCAGGTCATCACGTAGATAATTGATGATGATTTTTTTTTTTTTTTTGGCCTAGGTCGTCCTTACAGGTTTTTTACCTAACAGGCTCTCTCACTCTTTTTTTTTTTTACTCCCCTCTTGCGTAGATTTCCCTTTCGAGTTTTCAACCTACCTTCTTCTTTTTTTGTTTGTTTGTTTGTTTTTTTTTTTGGTTAAGCCTAGGAAGGGAAATAACATAATTTTCAACCACTTCAAACGTGGTGTTTTAGACTACCACCTTAGACGTGGCATTTCTTCAATTAATCCATGTTGGTTAGCTCAGTGAAAGGGTTTGCATCTAAATCCGTCAACCTTACTACTACCTTAAAATGTATCTGCTCGATAATGTATGGGCCAGCCCAATTTTGCTTGAACTTCCCATTTGCATCTTGAATCGGGGCTCGGGTTTCTTTCAACACTAAATCCCCCAACTTCATATCTCTAGTCTTACTTTCTTGTTAAAAGCTTTCCTAAGCCTCCTTTGGTAACCTTGAACATGAAACAAGGCTTTGAGTCTCTTCATATCCAACATGCATAGCAGGTCATATCTGCTTTGCAACTAATCTACCTCAGGAATTTCACTTTCCAATACTGTCCTTAGTGAACAGACAAACATTTCAGTGGGGAAGGCTGCTTCCATCTCATACACCAAGGAATAAGGAGTGGCTCCTTTGGGAGATCGAATTGATGTTCTATACCCCTAGAATGCATAGGGTAATCATAGGTGCTAGTCCTTGTAGTTCTTTGTGCTATTCTTCAAGATTCACCCTATATTATTATTAGCAGCCTTAACTGCTCCATTGGTTTGTGGACAATAAGGTGAAGACTTGTGGTGCTGAATATTGAACTGTCGTAGCAACTTCTCTATTTCTCCCTTGAAATGCTACCCATTATCTGAGATAATTTCATGTGGTACCCCATATGTGCAGCCGATATTGGTTTGAATGAATTAAGCAACTTTCTTTGAATTCAGAACCTATATGAAGCGGCTTCTACCCATTTAGTGAAGTAATTAATGGCTACGAGTATGAATTCATGACCATTGGAAGCTGTTGGATGAATTTTCCCAATAATATATATTCCCCATGTAGAGAATGGCCAGGGTGATGTCTTGGTGTGTAATGGCATGGGTGGCATGTGCTTTAGATCTCCATGGACTTGGCATTGATGGTGTTTTCGAACATGAGCCGCACCGTCGGCTTCCATAGTAGTCTAGTAATAGCCTTGTCTCATTATCTTCCTTGACAGCATGTGTGCATTCATATGTGGCCCATAGCTTGACTCATGAACCTTTTCAATTATTTGCTGTGCTTCCTTGGCAATTACACAAAGGATATGAATCTCATCATATGATCTTCTGTAAAGCCTTTCACCATAAATAATGTAATTAGTAGACAACCTTCGGATGGTTAATTGATTGTTCTTGTCTGTAGACTTCAGGTATGTTCCATCCTTGAGGTATTGTACGATGTTTGAATAACATTCACCTTCCCCATTCTTTCCCTCATTCTCTTCTATTGTCATGCAGTAGGCTGGTTCTTCTTTTTGTTCCGACATTATCGGTTTAGATTCATCTTCTTTTGGCCCATCCATCATGGATGTCATGGTTGCTAAAGCAACTGCAATTTGATTCTACACCCTTGGCATGTATTGATATTGAATCTTACTGAATTTTAATGCCCACTTTTGAAGACATTCATGGTAAGGCATCAGCCTTTCTTCTTTGATCTTCCATTTATTCTGAATCCGAGAGATTATCAAAGTTGAGTTTCCGTATACCTCCAACTCTTTCACTCCTAGGCCTAAAACTGCTTGTAGGCCTATAATTCAAGATTCATATTCAATGACATTGTTGGTGGTAGGAAAGTTGAGTTTACCAAAAAATGGAATGTGTGTCCCTTTTAAAGAAATTAAGAGAACTCCAATTCCACTTCCACTTTGATTTATGGCTCCGTCAAAGTACATCTTCCATGATTCTACCTCAATCCCCATGATGTCTTCATCCGGAAAGCCTCCTTGGATCTCTTCAGCTTCTTCTGGTGAACAATGGGCTAGGTGATCAGCAATTACTCTCCCTTTCATAGATTTCTAAGTCACATACTTAATATTGAATTTTGACAGAAGCAATACCCATTTAACGGTCTTCCCATCTTGCATAGGCTTTCCATTTAGTACTTCAAAGGATCCATTCTTGCAATCAATAAAACCTCATAAGCAAGCATATAATGTCTTAGTTTGCGAGTTGCCCAAACAAGTGCTACGCGTGTCTTCTCTAATGGTGAATACTTTTCTTCATAAGGAAACATCTTTTTGCTAATGTAGTATATTGCATTCTCCTTTCTAGTTTCCTTTAGGTATTGAGCAAGTAGAGCCTCCATTGCTGTATCTATAGTGGTGAGATACAACAACAATGGCTTTTCAGGTAACAGTGAAACAAGCATTGGTGGCTTTATAAGATAGTTCTTGATCTTTTCAAAGGCTTCTTGGCATTTTTAATTCCATACTGTAGGAACTTCCTTCTTAAGTAGTTGAAAGATTGATTCACATGTCATGGTGAGTTGAGCTATGAATCTGCTAATGTACTGTATCCTCCTTAGAAATCCTCATATCCGCTTCTCAGTTCTTGGAGGCTTCAACTCTACAATTGCCTTGATTTTATAAGGATCAACTTCTATTCCCCTCTGGCTTACCATAAACCCTAACAGCTTTATGGATGTAACTCTGAAAGTGCACTTCTTTGGATTCAACCGTAACTTGTAGAACAAGATTCTTCTGAAGAACTTCAGTAAAGCTGGCATATGTCTTTCATGGTCTTTGGACTTCACTATCATGTCATTGACATAAACCTCAACTTCTCTATGGATCAAGTCATGCAACAAAGTGGTGGTTGCATGTTGGTAAGTAGTACCAGTATTTTTAAGGCCAAATGGCATGACCTTCTAACAATATGTCCCCCATGGTATAATGAAGGAATTTTTCTTCATATCTTCTAAAACCTTCTTAATCTAATTGTACACTGAAAATCCATCCATAAATGATAGCAAAGCATGACCTGTTGTATTGTTAACTAGGACGTCAATTGTGAGGCAAAGGAAAGTTGTCTTTTGGGCTTGCCTTATTTAGGTCTCAAAAGTTTACACATATTTTAACCTTCCTATCCTTCTTTGGCACAGGAACCACAATAGCTAACCATTCTGGCTAGTTGACCACCTTCAAGAATCCTGTATTGTACTATTTCTCCACTTCTTCCTTGATCATGAGAGTCCATTCTGGCTTCATTCTTCTCAACTTCTGCTTGATCGGCTTCATGGTTGGATCTGTTGGAATGTAGTGTTGTACTATATCTATATCAATCCCAAGAATGTCTTCATATGACTATGCAAAGACCTCTTTGGATTCTGTCAAGAGTGCCACTGATGCATCTTTCTTAGAAGTGGTTAAGGTATTGCCCACTTGTATTATTTTAGGTTCATCATCAATTCACAGGTTAATGGATTGGGTTTCTTCTTTTATGGGTTCTAGGTGTCCATGCTTTAATTCCTTATATTTAAGAATTTCTTTACCATTTCAGAAATAAAAACATTCAAAGCCAATAAATAAACGAAATAAAAAAATCATATTAAAGGGAAAAGAGTCCTCAACAGACTTAACAGGCTCACTTCTGCTGCTGTTGTTATCACTACTTCTATCACTCTTGTCATCACTTCCATCCTTATCATCACTAGAGGCTGCTCCCCTTTCCTTGTCTTCATCATTAGCTCTTAGTTCATACGAGCTTTTCAATGCATGGTGGCAAGCATTCTAGTATTCTTCTTCTTCTTCTATGTTGTAAATGGCATTTCCAAGGAGCGTAGTCATGGCATCAAGATCCAACTAATCAGCCCAATTAGTAGGAACCCAAGTTGTATCTTCCTTCTTTGGCTATAGAACCTAGATATTGCAGTCAAGTAGTATCTCAAACCCAAGCACTATTGTCTTTGTCACAGGATCAAATCTCGATTCAGGGAATCCCCTATAACGTTGACTTTCTCTAGCTTTAACAAACTTTCCATTCAATGTAAGAGTATAAGGCTTCAAAGGTTCTGGAGGTCAAGGGAGTCCTTTTGCTTTGGCTTTGGCTCAGGCCATCTTTCTCACTTTCATCTCTAACAAATCTTCATTAGTGGCCTTATAACCTAGCCCAAAAGGTGGTGTGGTAGTAGAAATCATGGAGACCTGAACAGTAGGCTTCTTCATAGTTCTCCCTAAGTTCATCCCTGGAAGGTAGTTCCTTTTCCTCATCATTGCTACCACATTTTTGTTACCATAGGGAGCAAAATCTATCGAGATCTTCTCCACTTCTTCTTCTCATCTTTCAAAGCCAGGCCTCTCAATCTCAAAGCTATCTAAGGTCAATGGCTCTTTCTCAGAATCTATATTGAAAATAGGCTTAAGCACTGTCAATGTATCGCTATATATAGTCACAATAGCTCATTTATGTGGAAACCGAACCTTTTGATACAAGGAAGAAGGTATGGCTTCTATGTCATGGATCCATGGTCGCCCAATGAACATATTGAAGCATGAGGCTATATTGAGGACTTGAAAGTCCACCTTCTTGACCATCGGTCCTATAATGAGCTCTAATGTCACAGTTCCCAAGACTCTCTCTTCTACTGTTATCGTATGCCCTTACATGCAAATCGGTAGGCACAAAATCTTCAATTCTTAGACCTAAGCAACTTGCAGTCTTTAAAGGACAAATGTTCAAAGCACTTCCATCGTCTATCAAAACCATCGGTATCCTCTTCCCTGTGGCATCCATAGTGATATGCAAAGGGTCATTGTGGTGCTTCCCCTTTTTAGTCAGATCCTCGTTAGAATAGGAAATAGTGAGTTCCCTATTTATGGACCCAATTGTAGCATTCAGATCTTGAGAAGTTGTGGTTGTAGGGACTTGGATTTGGTTGAGCAGGTCTACTAGGTTTTGACAATGCTTGCATGAGGCCATAAGTAAACCCCATAAGGATATGTTAGCTTGTGTCTTTCGTAATTGCTTGAGGACCTCATCTTCCTCGGCAAATGCTTGTTGGGTAGATTTATTTAGGGCTTCTACCGGGTTGTCGATCTCCAAATGTGGGGTTTGAAGTGTCTCCCTCCTTGTGATATGGGCAATTTTTGTTAGGTCATTAGGATTGGCATCTTCGGGTTTGAAGTGTCTCCCCCCATTTGTGGGTGTTTAGCTATTTACTTGGGGTTTGAAGTGTCTCCCCCCGTTTGTAAGTGTTTGGTTATTCTTGGGTTCTGGTATCTCTTCATTCCATATATCATACCCTGTGGTGGTGGCAGATGTCCTATCCATTAATTCTTCCCATGTCATCATAAAGCATTCTGTAGGTCATAGATCAGTTTGGATGGGTTTTCCTTACTTTCTTCTTCGGTCATCAAGCAATTTATCCTTGGTCCTTTCCCAAAATCGTGATCGGGCAAAGGATTATTAGTGATGCTAGGCCTTGTACGCAGCACAATCACCTTGTTGTCTATTAGGTCCTGAAGTGCATGACGAAGGCTAAAACAACAGTCAGTATCATGACCAGGGCCTTGGTGGTAAGCACATCTCTTATTCACATCAAACCTTGAGGGCAAGGGATTTGGAATTGGTTTTGGGTCTAAGGGTTTCCGTAACCCTTTTGCTTTTAGCTTGTCAAACACTGGCTTATATGCATATACAACTCATGAAAGTCACTCCTAGGCCTAGGCCCTTGTGGTACATGCACAAGTGCAATAGGTGCAATCAATTGATAATGATCATTTTTATGGATATTAGAAATTTCTATAGCCTTAGAATTTGATCCTACATTCTTTTTAAACCTCGGTAGGTCATTATTCTTTATAGTGCCATTGTTTATTGCATCCTCAATTTGGGTTCCAGCAACAATCAAAGCTTTAAAAATGTTGGAAAATTTAAACCCTGGTTGATAGAATTAACAAGTTTTAAACCCAAGTTATTAATTAGTTTTATTATGAATAAAACTTGTTAAAACAAACAAACATCAATATCATGTCAAAATCATGCAGCGGAAAAATAAATAAGACAAGATATGATAACCTAGGAAAACCAATGAAACAAACTAGTTTCACAGTAAAAAACCTGGGGGGAAACCTTCCTGAAAAGCAATCCACTATAGTAAAGGGAAGTTCAGATCTAATACAAAACCTTTGTCCCTAGACTCTACAATCCCCGTAGATGAACTCATAGCAGAAACCTTTTACCACTTCAGAACCTCTGAACTCTTCAATATATGAACGCCACCCTTTTGTTGCACGAATCCCAGTACGTGACTAACCAACTGCGCAAATCCTAGTACGCAACTTCAATCACCAACTAGAAGAAGAATGTTGGCTGCAAAATTCTTTACTTCATCAAGAATGAAGATTAAGAAGCACTTGGTTACAAAACTCTAAGGCGCAAAGACGCAGTAGCTTCTTTCAGAGAGAATAAGGCATCGGTCACTTTTTGCATATGTTCTCCTTATATTCTCTTATGTGACGGCCTCTAAAATAAGCCTTATATAGGTTTAGAGTTGTGAGAAAAGAAATCCTACACAAATACATAAAACTGGCCCAAAAATCAGATCTGAAAATTTTGATTTCCGTAACCTCGATAGATACCTTGATAGATAGTATCTGTCAAGCCTCATTAAACCTCGATAGACCCATCAATGGTCGAGAAGGTGTCGAGATTGTGATAAGAAACACCTTAAGAGCTCGATAGATAGCCTAGCTGTCGAGAGTTGTCGAGCCATTTGTTCGCAGCTGTCGAGCTATTTGTCTAGCTTTATTGAACAGCTTTTCTTCACTTATTTCTTGGTCCAATCTTTATGGCTTTAATACTAGACTTGAACAACATATTTCTTGAAGTATTAAACACATCCTAGATCTACCTAATTACAAGTAAAATGCGTTTTGTCAAAGGATTAGCCAACTACATAAAATATGTTCCTAACAATCTCCCTCTTTGGCAATCCGTGACAAAACTACAATAAACAAATGAGCATATAAGGGAAGTCATAAATCACTCAACTCATATTCACTTGTTGGATACAATAAAATCTATCCTAACATAAACTCTTGAAATACTTTGTAAGACCTTAGTTCTGTCTAACACTTGGATTCTTGAAGTAACTAGTTCCCTCTAGGTTTGAGTTTGTGGACCACGCAAGACCTTAGTTCTGCCTAACAATTGGATTCTTAAAGTAACTAGTTTCCCCATAGGTTTGACTCCGTGGACCATGGAAGACCTTGGTTCAGTCTAGTACTTAAATTCTTCTTGGAGTAGTTAGTTTCCGCATAGTTTTGAGTCCGTGGACCATGCAAGACCTTGGTTCTGTCTAACACTTAGATTCTTGAAGTAACTAGTTTCCCTATAGGTTTGAGTCCATGGACAATACAAGACCTTGGTTCTGTCTAACACTTGGATTCTTGAAGTAACTAGTTTCCCATAGGTTTGAGTCCGTGGACCATGCATGACCTTAGTTCAGTGTAGTACTTGAATTCTTCTTGGAGTAGTTAGTTTCCCCAAAGGTTTGAGTCCGTGGACCATGCAAGACCTTGGTTCTATCTAACACTTGGATTCTTGAAGTAGCTAGTTTTCCCATAGGTTTGAGTTTGTGGACCACTTCAAATCCAAGGTTTTCTTTCTTCAATTATATTGAATTGGGAAATTTTGGCTCTTTGTATTATAGATTTATGTTGCTGTTGACTAATTGGGAATTGAAACATGTTCTAACATGCCTCCAGTACACCTAACAATATCATAAATAAAATGTGTTAAATGGGAATGAAAAGGCTATTTTACTCCCATTTAGAACATGTACACCACCTGTTTGAAAAAAATCTCACTCCCTTTTTCTTTATTTATTTAGAATTTGATAGTTATACTCGCATTATTTTAAGTCAACTTCATGGTTTGTATCTCTTGGTTTTAGTTGTCATAGGAATTGCTAAAACACTGAAACACCACCTGTGCTCTCATCGTTCATTAAAACAAAAAATGTCATTGACTGTTAACTAACCAAGCATGGCAAATGTCCAAGAAAATAATATAGTAACATTATCCCATTACTTTCAATTTATTTCTCCTTCCCCCAATTCCACACAGATACTTTGACATATTTTATCAAACAAGTCCATGCATTACACCAGACTCACTAAATGCATTGTATGTAATTATGGTAGATTTGGTTTTGAATTAGAATTGGTTTTATAGTGGTTGAAACCCTAATTTGGGTCCATTTCTATATACAACCCTCTATATACATCCACTAGTAAGGTTTTTGTTTTCCCTTTTGAAAATTTGGATTTTAAATATGACTTTGGTTTTGATGTTGCGGTGGATTGGTTTTGATTTAGGAAATTGGGTTAGTCTATGGTCAACATAAAAAGGGTTGCCTAAGAGATCATTTGGGAAAAACATGCACTTGGCATTAATTTGTAAAGTGTATTTTTGTTGTTGTTGTTGTTGTATGTATACATGTTATTTTCAGATCTGTAATTGATGTTTTGGTCAATTTCACCATTGCCTTTGGTGATTATTATGTATAGGCTACACTTACGTCATCAGTTGAAGGAGTGGTATTCCTTTGCAAAGCAGCCAATAAATATAAAGTTATCAACGTCATTTTCTTTTGTTCTTCCATGAAGATGAGGGGGATGCATGTTCACCAAGCTTGATGTGTAGGTTTAAAGAAAAGAGATGAGATTCTAGAAGGAGAATGTTTGGATCTAGATTGTCATAGCATTGAGCATCCGTGATAGCTATTGTAGTTGCTATTGGCTTCTATGTAAATTAAATGCCTACAACAAATATAAATGTGGCAATAGTGTCTATTGAAATTCTTTTGACAGTATTTGATATACAAAATACATTAGAGCAAAAAGTGAATTTATGTAGTGAGACTAATTTACAATTAATATGAAGTGTGTTTTCATTGTTTCAAAATTGAATTTGGATTTTGACCTTGAGCCAAGTAAACATACAAAGGTTGCAATCCTTTGCCAATAGATTTCCCATTATCTTAATGATGCTATAGTTTTCAACATTATTTTCTATAAAAAAAAAAAAAGTTTTTTCTTTCTTTCTTTTTCAGTTTTTTTGCCCCCCCCCCCCCCCCCCCCCCCCCTTTTAGCTTTTTCTTGGTGGGCAAATCAGCCTATCCTTGATTCTTTTAGCTTTTTCTTTTAATGTGGGGTTGATTAACTAAATATTTATTTAACTAGCCTTTTTCTTTTAATGTGAGGTTGATTAATTAAATATTTATTTAACTATCTCGTGCATCGCACAGGTTAGAGACTAGTTTTTTGTAATTAACATTCAGATGTATATGGAACCCTAATTCGAATAAATTCTTATAGCTGTAATAATTTAAATGGATTTAAATGATAAGATACATTATTATTATTATTATTATTATTATTATTATTATTATTATTCCATAGTTGGAAACTCTAGATATCTTTTTTGAAAAACATCAAGAGATGTTAGTTGAGTTACAGAGTTTTTGGTAGATAAACATTAGAATTAGTTTTGAATAAGCATTGAAATTTTACAATTTTGAACAAAATTATCTTTATAAGTTCATTCTAATGCCATTTTTTGAATTCGGAGTATAATAAAAACATACAATGTTATAATAATAAGATTAACGTTAGACCTTTTAATAAATATAGATTTTCAAATTTTAGCTCACATTGTAATTTATTGGATTAAAACAACTAGTAAGATATGCAATATGCAATTATGCATAGAATTTGACTTTGGAATTTTATGCTTTTATTACTAAATTTTAAGAAATTCAATGTAACATGATTTTATTTAGTAAAGACTCAACCACAATTTTATGTGCTCCTTTTATTTTATTTTATGTTTTCTATTGTTGTTACTTGTGAGTTGCGAAGCCTTAAGTTTGAATTATATTACATGACTTGGTCTTTACACTTAATTTTAATGAGTAATTTAAGCATGCCCTTTTCTTTTCTTCCATTTACATATTTATTTTATGACCTAAAACTTATATATCACTACAAGAAAAACAAGCTATTGCGGCGAGTGCAAAAATTGCCGCTATATGTTGCCTATTGCAGCACATTTTTGGCCTGTCAATGTATATGAGATCTATTGCGGCATTCCATTGGCCCACAGCAATAGTTCTAGTATTTTGTGGCGTACTACAGCAGCGGGAGAATGACCTGCCGCAATAGACCTATTTTAATGGCGTTAAGCTTACATATAGCGGCATGTTAATGACCCACCGCAATAGACCTTGAAATTACCCCCACCTAGTACAAAAATTTTCCTTTAATTTTTTTTTTTTTTTTTGGTCCCTTTTCATTTTTAGCGCCTTTTCGTTTTTAGCCATTTCATGTCTCCCACACACACACACTCTCTCTCTTAGACACTTCGAAAATCCCTCATTCTCACCTTCTCTCCTCAGATCAGCTCTCATCAAACTCTCTCAAACTCTCACCGAAGCTCAAACGCTTGTCTCATTCTCTTCTTTCTTCCTTTTTCCTTCTCATTTTTTTTCTCTCTCCCTCATCGCCGAGACCCATCTCGCTTAGTCCTCCACGCTGCCAACCCACCTCCCCATGCTGCCAACCCATCTCGCCTAGTCCTCCATCTCACCGCTCACCCAACACCAATCCAAGCTCATTGAGGCCTCTTTTTCAATGTCCGATCAGTTTTCCAAGGTTGTTTTTGGTTATTACTTCACTGCATCACCATTTTTTTTTTTTTTTTTTTTTGGATTCGGCTTTTTCTATTTTTGAATTTTGTTGCTTTTTTGTTTTGTTTTGTTGTTTTTCTAATCGGAAATGTAATTTTGTTAAGGCATTTGGTTGCTAAGAAAATTTTCCGAAATGAAAGAAATCATTTTTTTTGGTTATTAGCAACTTCATCACTCAAGCACCACGAGGAGAGTAAAAACCAATCACCACCAGCCACATTAAAACCAAGGCTTCTAACTTGGTTGAAAATTGGGATAAAATTGTTTAGTGTGAAGTCCAAGGCCAAGCACAACAACAACAACAACATCAAACCAAGGCTTCTGACTTCTCCCCATCTCCTTTTAAACCCACCACAAAGGTATTTCTATTTATGTTTGTTTCTTGAGAATTTTTTTATTTTTTATTTTTATGGTTAGCAAAATAAACCTAAAATTAATAAAATCTTTTAAGAGAGAAAAAAAAAAGAAAAAGAAAAAGGAAAATTAGTTTTAATAGAGAACAATTATTTTGGGTTTTTTTTTCTAGGGTTTTATTTATTTATATTTTTCAATCTGAACAAGTTTGAGATTATTAACCTAAAATTAATAAACCCATTTGAGAGACAAATGGGATCTTGCTTAAAACACTAGAATTTTCTAGATTGGTCTGTTAATGTGACATAAGATATCTGAAAGCTATGAAATATTATGTCCTTGTTTAAAATGAAATTTCACTGGGTGGCTTGTCTCCTTCAAGTCTTGGGTTTTTGAAACTTTAACTTTTATTAGGGATTTTTTAAGCACCTCTTGGCCTTGCAGCAATTGGGCTATTGGGTCTTGTATAACCTAATACTTTAGAATTGAGCATGGGGAGAAAAGGTTTTGGAAATAATTGTCTCAAAGAGAGCTGTTAACCTTATTTGTTGGCTCAATCTTGTCAATTGCTTAATGTGGCCATGTTGAATGTTGTGGACCATATGGTAACCTAATTGACATCTTGAAGGTATCAAAATTGGAGTTCAATGGTTGGTTGTTATTCATTCATGCAGGTTTTGAACAATTTTTTTTATTCAATTTATTGTAGTCTTAATAGTTAATATGGGATTTTTTCTAATTCTCTTGCCATGGTTTTAGTTATTTTTCAACTTTTTGTATGCAGGCAGTGGTTTGCAAAATTTACTTTGGGCAATGTTTGAGATATCTTAAATGTCACTGTTGGATTTTAATCTTGATTATATTGAGAAATTATTTCACAAGCAGAATATTGTACTTCTTAAAACATTTTGCCTAAATCCCAAGCCAGACAAACTCCCATCTCAGCTGCTTTAGCTTTTGCCTCTAGAAACCCCCACTGGAATTCAACCCATTTGCTCTTGGCACCCATCAGTTGCCCTTTATCATTCCTAGTTGGAGCAGCTTTGGCTTAGATTGGTAGGGAGTCACGCACCTCTATCTCATATTTTCTAGCTTCCCAAGCAATGGACTTCCCACTTTTGCAGCTGCCTCCATGCCTTACACAGTTCCTATTATTCCACAAAAGCCAAGCTATGATAGCAAACTCCTCCCAATTTTGCTCTCTAGGTGCCTCCATCAACAATCAAACAACATCAATGAACTGCTTTGGAGATCGGCTTGGACTGTCACGCTTGAGACTTGTTTCGTTCTAGGCTTCCCTTGCAATGTGACACCCCCCCAAGATGTGGCCTGAAGATTCACTTTCCTTACATAGATCACACTTATCCTCCAACAAGACTTTGCAATGCATTAGGCACTATTTTGTAGGGAGAACATTCTTGCACGCACGCCACATGAAGTGCTTGATTTTATTTGGGCACCTTAAGTTCCATATCATCTTCCATATTGCTGCTGTTTTGGAGTTGTCATAGCAGCCTGGACTAGCATCACCTCCATTTGTGTCCAAGAGGTACTTGACTGCAACTTTATAAGCACTCTTGATCGAGAAAATACCATTTGCAATCTTAGCCCATACCTGTGAGTCCCTCAGGTTCATGGGGTTGATTGGGATGCTTAAGATAGCCTCGGCTTCATAGGGAAGGAAGATGCTCCTCACCCTTTCAACATTCCATTCAGCTCTATCCCGTACAATCTGACCTTCCACTTTCTCATTCGCTTCTAGTAATGGTCGTGGTAAGACCACTCTGCTTGACTCCGTGAAGGGCAGCCACCTGTCATCCCAAATTTTGTTGCTTCTACCATCAGCTACACACCACCTTGCCCTTTCCTGCACCACTGGTCTGGCAGCCAACAAACTTCTCCAAATGTATGAGGGGTTTTTCCCTACCTGAGCTTCCATAAAAGAAGATTTGGCAAAGTACTTCGCTTTGAGCACTTTGTGAACTAAGGAGGTTGGATTTTGCAATATCCGCCATCCTTGCTTTGCTAGGAGCACAAGGTTGAAAGCTTTTAAATCCCAGAATCCTATACCTCCGTCTACCTTCGGTTTGCACAAATTCTTCCAATATACCTAGGCAATCTTCCTTTCCTTCTCTTTATTTCCCCACAAAACGCTCTAACCATAGAGTTTATTTCCGAGCACAAAGAGTCAGGGAGCTTAAAGCAGTTCATTGTGTAAGCTGGTGTAACTTGTGCAATTGCTTTTATGAGTATTTCCCTTCCAGCATTTGACAGGAACTTCCCCTTCCAACCCGTTATTTTCCTGCCCACTTGGTCTTTAATGAGGTTGAAAGCCTTCTTTTTACCCCTCCTAACCATTGGTGGTAACCCCAAATATCTCTCATGTTGTTGGACAATTTGGGCCCCGAATGTTTCCTTCACAAAATTCTGGATTTCCCCGCTTGTGTTCTTGCTGAAAAATAATGAAGTTTTGTCCCTATTAAGCTTTTGCCTCGACTCTTTCTCATAGGTATCTAACACCAAGTCCACTTGCTTGCATTCCCCCATGGTTTCTCTACAAAAAAAGAAATGCTATTGCCCTCAAAAAACAAGTGCGAGATCAACGGTGCTTGTCTACTTACTGCCACCCCCTTAATCAATCCCACGGATTCCTTTCATCTAATCATTGCTAACAGCCCCTCAACACACAATACAAACAAATACAGGGATATAGGATCCCCTTGATGTAAGCCTCTCAAAGGAATAATGCTACCCTTGGTTCCCCATTAATGAGTACCGAATAGGACACCGTTGTTACACACATCATGATCAAAGAGATCCACTTTTCATTAAACCCCAACTTACGCATCATTGACTCAAGATAAGCCCATTCAACCCTATCGTAGGCTTTACTCATATCCAATTTGATGGCCATTAGCCCTTCCTTCCCCTTTCTCTTTTTGGCAATAGAGTGCATGGTTTCAAAGGCCACCATCACATTATCTGCTATAAGCCTCCCCAGCACAAAAGCACTTTGTGCTTCGGTAATCACAACATTCATAATTTTTTTTCAGCTTATTCACTAGGACCTTTGATAGTAACTTATAAATTACATTGCATAGGCTAATTGGACAATATTCAGTTATCTTCTAGGGATTTTTGGTTTTTGGGATCAAGCATATATGTGTATCATTTATTCCCTTTGGCATCACCCTTGAGTTAAGAACCTATACTACACAATTTGATACACTAGGTCCTACGACATCCCAACATTTTTGGTAGAAGATAGGGGACATACCGTTAGGCCCAGGTGATTTTGTTAGATGCATTTATTAAAGCGCTCGCCATACTTCAACTGCCTTGAATTCTTTCATCAGCTCTTCGTTCATTTCAGGGTTCACTGTTTTGTCCACTGCTTCCATACTTGCATCAAAACCCAATGGTTGATCTGAGCTAAATATTGTAGAGAAATACTCGAGGATTAGCTTCTCTGTTGCCCCTTGCTCCTCATGCCATACACCCCTCCCCCCCTCATCCATCAAACCCCCAATTCTATTTTTCGTTTGTCTTTGGCTAGTGGTGGCATGGAAAAACTTCGTGTTTTTTTCTCCATTTTGCAGCCAAAGCACTTGAGACCTCTGCTGCCACATAACTTCTTCCCTGGTATAAAGCTCATTAATCTCTTTCCGGATGGCTTGAATTTCCTCAGCTGTTTCATGGAGTAAATTGAGAGATTCTAAGACTTGCAAACTGGTTTGTTTTTATTTTAGGATTTTATACACATTGCCGAATTTTCTTACATTCCAACACTTGAGTTCGGTTTGGCATCTCTCTAGTCGTTACTGAATAGGTCGGATCGAGTCAATTGCATACGAATCCCATGCCGACTCGATTACCTCCTTGCACTCCTCCTTTCTCACCCACATTGCTTCAAAAAAGAACCTCTTTTTGCTCCGTTTGTGGGGCTGATTCCTATTAGGAAACATCGCCAAAAGACAGTGATCCAAAGCCGACATCAAAATATGATGAACCTTTGCCTCAGGGAAGATCTGAACCTAAGCCTCATTAGCTACCATTCTGTTTAAGCGTAGCAAAGTGCGTTGCTCCCCAAATCATCCATTACAACAAGTAAATCTTTGACCCACAAAACCCAAATCAAATAAGCCACACCTGCTCGATACCTCTCTAAACTCCTTAATCTGATCTGCATCACGCTCCTTCCAACTCGTCTTCTCATCCGAGTGCAAAATTTCGTTGAAATCCCCACATACCACCCATGGCATCACACATTGAGCATTCAGAGCATTGAGAAGCTGCCATGAACTCTACCTTTTGCTCGTGTCGAGATGTCCATAAAAACCTATAATCCTCCATGGACCTCCCTTGCCTTCTCCGTGAACCACTACGTCTATGTGAGAGTGCGAGCAGCTCTTGAATCTTATATCTGTCCCTTCTCGCCAAAGCAGCGCTAATCCACCGCTTTTCCCATCACTTGGAACAATGATTCCTTGAGTAAAACCCAATTTGTGTTGAAAGCCCTTCATTCTGTCTGTGGTTGCTTTTGTCTCTGCCAAAAACACCACCACGAGGTTTTTTCCTTTCACCTCTTCAGTGAGTGTACGAATTGCCGAAGGAGACCCCAACCCTTGACAATTCCAAGATAGCATACTCATTTGGCTCAGCGGTGCTATGTAGCAGCCACCACCTCACCGCCAACCATACTCTCATAACCATATGCTTCACTATCTTCTTTATTTAGCCCTTTTTTTCGTTTGGTGCTCAGCGTATTGGGATCAAGCTCCTGTACAGGAACAGAACCCTTTCTCTTTGTGTTTGTGTTATTCGGGCTAGTCTTGACCTTTGGGCTTTGTTTATTATTTGCCCTTGCCAAATGCTTCCAGTACCCACCGTTAGGGCCCAAGGGTTCAGCCACCCAACCTTTTTCTTGTATAAAACTCATTGCCAATGGGCTTGAGTTTCCTTCAGCCCAAGGCTATAAGTCATTTTCCTTTGGGCCCATTTCCCCACAAATTTCCATCATGTTCAACCTTTCTTCTACCATCCCTGATCTCTCCTCTGTTTTTGCGGGTAATGAGTCCAACAAAGAATCCTTTCTATTTTGATTTAAGGTCTCGTTCTCTTTTCCTTGTGGCAGATTGACTTTGCCCTCACCATGAAAGGTTTAACTTTCTCGATTTGCTGCCCCAAGTCTCTCAATCTTGTCGCTATGCCCCACCGCCTGACAAAGATCCTACCTGTTCATGTGATTCTCACCTAATTCCGGCTTGTCCCTGTTAGGGTTTGTGCCCTAAAATCCAATTTATTAGCATGTTATAAATAATTAAATTGTTTAATTATATGAAACTATCTACAAATGAACTAATGGGACATTATCTTAGTCCATGAGATGCATAGTATGTGATTTATGTGAAAAGTTACAGAAAGATATAAACCACAAGTTCTTTGTAAACTCAGAATTTTTAGTCCGTAGTCGGTGATGAAATTGAGCGTTTCATCCCGAAGACTATAACATATCAACTAAGACGATTTGTCTTAATCATGAAAGTGGAGAATTCTAGTTGATATGTTGATATGTTTTAAGAGTTAAGACATATTGAACTAGACCGCTGTGAGATTTATTATTCTCCTAACGACTGTCAAATGAATAATAAATCTCACGACTTCTATTTATATCAACTCTAAATCCTGAAAGAATAATGGACCTAATCATGAGATGTAGGTTGCTTTGATATATCAGGAGTGAGATCTATAAGTTACAGTCAAAACCTCAGTATGTTGGGCAGTCGCATTTAGTGTTGATGGAACATATATTCTCAAGATGGAATTTATAATCTCTTAATGGAGATATAAAATATTCCCTTAAGATAAGTTTAATGGGTATGGTTATTCAGAGAGTTGGGCCCAACCACTTTAGTAAGGAGTTACTAAAGTATATATATTTGTGAAATTGGATTTCATAAATATATATTGAATAATATAAAGGATTAAACCGGGTACTCAAGGATTAAGATGTAGTAATCTTCAAAGTGGCAGTCAATATTTATGACTTTGTATTACTATGAATATTTTAATGAAGGGATTGTATGTATAATAAAGTCTTAAGATATAATTAATTAATAAGGTCTAGAGTGTAATTATATTCTTATAGTGGTATTGAATATAATTAATGGTAACTTTAGACTTGTCAAGAGTTGACAGAAAAGCCCAAGGCCCATTGGAGCTAGAGTATTATTTGTTCCCTTTGGTCCCATCTCAAGCCACAAACTAAAGCCCAATTGAGTAGGCCCAAAATCCTAACCCAATTAGATAATCAGTGATTATTTAATAAGAGTTATTAGATAAAGAAACTATGAATGTAGTTTTAATGTACGTATGATGAAAAGAAAAAAAATCAGTTTTTCTCCACAAGGAGAAAAAGAAGAATTTTCTTTGAAAATTTATATACAAAAGACTGATTGAGAGACCACACATCTCAGGCACCATGTGGAATTGAGATGAAGATTAAAGGTATTCTCAAGTCATGGTTTTGAAATTCACTGCATCAAGGTACGCTTTCTATTCTTTGTTCTAGAATTCATGGTTACATGTTATGTTTCATAATTGAAGTAGATCCGTGATTGTTACTTCCGCTGTGTGTTTTGTATGAGATGCAAAACCAGATTTTCCAACAAATGGTATCAGAGCGGTCTTCAATATCATGCTTGCATAACATGTGATTGGGTTTTAGAATTAAAGAAAAACTGTTTTCTTGGTGTTTTAATTTTCTGTAGTAAAAATTCTGGATAATTTTGCTTTGGAACTGCTGTGATGAAAGACATGGTTTGAGTTTTAAGAATATGAATGTGGTTGAACTGCTTCGTTTGTTGGTAATTGCGCCTAGTTGTTGAATTTTAATCAATAACTATTGTTTATGAATTTATGTTCAATATACCTATATGCGTCATTCGAAGTGAATCATGTTCATGTTTCTTACTTACAGTGCCGTGTTTTCATAGTATTTGTTTTATTGAAGAACACGTTAAGTTCAATTGCTTGGATATTGGCAGTTGAATTTTATTTGATAACCGTTGCCGATGCCATGATTTAGTATATGAGATATACATATTGGTTCGTATTATCAATGACCCATATGCATGCATCAAGTTATAGTGCCGAATCATGATTAAGCATCTAAGGTATTCATGGAGTTCGCATGCATCCAAGGATTCTATTGAATCCATATATTATATATATGGGTTGATATGCAAAACGTTTGTATAAAAGGTGGCCCATATTATATCCTTTTATGAAGATATTGACTTTCATTGTTTAATTAAGGATTCATCATAGGTATTCTCAAGTCAAGGTTTTGAAATTCACTAAATCAAGGTACGCTTTCTATTCTTTGTTCTAGAATTCATGGTTACATGTTATGTTTCATAATTGAAGTAGATCCGTAACTGTTACTTCTGCTGTGTGTTTTGTATGAGATACAAAACCAGATTTTCCAACAAATGGTATTAGAGCGATCTTCAATATCATGCTTGCATTACATGTGATTGAGTTTTAGAATTAAAGAAAAACCGTTTTCTTGGTGTTTTAATTTTCTGTAGTAAAGTTTCTGCATAATTTTGCTTTGGAACTGCTGTGATGAAAGACATGGTTTGAGTTTTAAGAATATGAATGTGGTTGAACTGCTTCGTTTGTTGGTAATTGGGCTTAGTTGTTGAATTTTAATCAATAACTATTGTTTATGAATTTATGTTCAATATACCTATATGCGTCATTCGAAGTGAATCATGTTCATGTTTCTTACTTACAGTGCCGTGTTTTCATAGTATTTGTTTTATTGAAGAACACGTTAAGTTCAATTGCTTGGATATTGGCAGTTGAATCTTATTTGATAACCGTTGCCGATGCCATGATTTAGTATATGAGATATACATATTGGTTCGTATTATCAATGACCCATATGCATGCATCAAGTTATAGTGCCGAATCATGATTATGCATCTGATGTATTCATGGAGTTCGCATGCATCCAAGGATTCTATTGAATCCGTATATTATATATATGGGTTGATATGCAAAACGTTTGTATAAAAGGTGGCCCATATTATATCCTTTTATGAAGATATTGACTTTCATTGTTTAATTAAGGATTCATCATAGGTATTCTCAAGTCATGGTTTTGAAATTCACTGCATCAAGGTACGCTTTCTATTCTTTGTTCTAGAATTCATGGTTACATGTTATGTTTCATAATTGAAGTAGATTTGTGATTGTTACTTCCGCTGTGTGTTTTGTATGAGATACAAAACCAGATTTTCCAACAAATGGTATCAGAGCGATCTTCAATATCATGCTTGCATAACATGTGATTGAGTTTTAGAATTAAAGAAAAACCGTTTTCTTGGTGTTTTAATTTTCTGTAGTAAAGTTTCTGCATAATTTTGCTTTGGAACTGCTGTGATGAAAGACATGGTTTGAGTTTTAAGAATACGAATGTGGTTGAACCGCTTCGTTTGTTGGTAATTGGGCTTAGTTGTTGAATTTTGATCAATAACTATTGTTTATGAATTTATGTTCAATATACCTATATGCGTCATTTGAAATGAATCATGTTCATGTTTCTTACTTACAGTGCCGTGTTTTCATAGTATTTGTTTTATTGAAGAACACGTTAAGTTCAATTGCTTGGATATTGGCAGTTGAATTTTATTTGATAACCGTTGCCGATGCCATGATTTAGTATATGAGATATACATATTGGTTCGTATTATCAATGACCCATGTGCATGCATCAAGTTATAGTGCCGAATCATGATTAAGCATCTGATGTATTCATGGAGTTCGCATGCATCCAAGGATTCTATTGAATCCGTATATTATATATATGGGTTGATATGCAAAACGTTTGTATAAAAGGTGGCCCATATTATATCCTTTTATGAAGATGTTGACTTTCATTGTTTAATTAAGGATTCATCATATTGTTGCTTGCCTTGCATTATATATATTTATTTTATGGTCAAACAATATGTTAATGCTAGGATTATGAAATTTATTCCTAATGAGATTAGGATTGTGTTTTCAAGGTTTCTAGCATTATTATGGTTCTTGATCTAGATATTGAAAACCCTAATGTTTGATCTATAAATCTTTGTTGATAAAATCAAAAAGTGTTTTTGATGGAAGAACAATGAAAAATGTCAAAAATGGTTAACAGAAAAATGGCTATTTCTGGGCATTTTCGCGATTGGTGAGTCGCGAGATGAGTTGCGAGTGAGTCGCCAGAGCTTCTAGATGAACTCGCGACTGGGGTCTCGCGACTGGTCGAGTCACCAAAATGAGTAGCCAAAACTAACGACTGGAATGAGTTGCCAAAACGAGTCGCCAAAAATTCTGACACCTATTTTTTACATGTATAAAAAGCAAAGCTATGTGATTAATTTTATAGTCTTTAAAAGTTAAGGACATTTATTAATCATTATCTAACTTAAAGTCCTAATGAGATTAAAGATGTTAGTTAAATAGAACTCTTGGTACTAAATCATTTTATGATTAATAGTCCTTAATTTATTTTAATTAGAGGTTTTTAATGAGATTAAAATTCTAATTAAAGTTATATATAGTTTCTAATAAGATTAGAATGCTTTATCCAGTAAATTAAGGATAGAGTTCTATATAACTGATTTTTGATTCATTAGTGTTTAAGGAATCCTAAATAGTTTAAGACTTCCATTTTAGTTAGTAATTCTAATGAAATTAGAGTCTTCAACAAGTGCAAGGTTATTAGTTGTGATGGGATCACAATTATTTAAGAAAAACCCAAATAATGAGTGGGAGTTCTTGAAATAACCCTTTTGTTATGTTTATTATAATGTGAGTAGATACCTCGTTTTGACTTTGAGTCTTGCATTCCATGCGGAGGGTATTTACTTCACGGATTACAAGGTTAAACTTCTTTGTGATTGCACGAATGCTCGTTACGCTATTGTGACGTGACTTAGTTACATCACATTGAATTTAAACAATTAAACACATTTAATGTGTAGGGTTAAAATTGTGATTAGATCACAATGATTTCAAGACAATCCACTTGTTTTAAAATTTATAGTGGGAGAGAGATTCAAGGGTTGATTCTCATGGCCTCCATTGCTGGTTTATAGTAATGTGATTAGGCACCTTGCCTTGGCGTATATGCCTTGCTCCCTTCGGAGGGTGTTTAATTCATGGTACTACAGATTAAACTTCTTAGTGATGGATGAAATGTGTTTTTACATTGAGAACGACCACGCTTCCGTGGAGTTACTTGGTGACTCACATTGATTCTAAGCAATGGTGTACACTAGACTAAGTGTAATGTTAACCTCCCTTCGGAGCTATATCATTATTACTTAGAGGCTAAAGGAAAAACGGCAAATTATTTTTGTTTGGTAAGAGTTACCATGATAGCATTAATAATAAGAATAATTCTCGCCTGATCATAGTGATTGGTATGACCTCGCTTCCGAGGAATATTAATTGCGGGATTAGGTTGTCGTTGCACCTAATTATAGTATGTTTTTCAGGTTCCATACTATATTGTTATGGATGCAAAATGATAATGTCTTGGTAATTATGTTCATAGTCTTAAAATAAAGTTGTCATAAATTTTGTCCTCTAGCTACTATTTTAATTGAATCACATTAACTAAGAAATAAGTTTTGGACATGATGCTTAAAGGAGCTGAAGTACATATTCATGTTTCGATTCAGCATTGTCATAATTTCCTATACATGATGCATTTATGGAAGATAGCTCATGATATGATCATATTCTCCATTGAAATGCTAATATGTTACCTTGGCTTCTATCTCATTTGTGCTATAGCATGAGATGCAAGAGTTAGTACTAAACTTAGACTTTATATCAAGTCTAGATGAGATGTTTGGTATGAATCATATTGAGTAATAAGAAAAGCTTAAGAAGTTCCAATTCTATGTTATTTTATGAAAATATTTATTTTTAAAATGAATTGGAATTCTTGGATGTAGAGATTAAATGTTAATCTCATGTGGATATGATCCACAAGTCCTTGTTAGAATTTTTTGATCAATTCAGATTGTTTTGAAAATAAATTTTTTTTTATGTTATTTGAATTGATGAGTGAGTTCTACACAACGGAAGACATCCTATATGCTAAGGCTAGGATCAATATGGTTTAATTCAAATTCTTAGCCTAAACCAAAAGGTAAGGGTGATAAGAAGATGAATTATAATACCAAACAATTGGACAAATTAATTGCCCTAGTAGTTGCCAAAAGGAAATTAGTCTCAAAAGCATGACCAAAAAGAAATTGTTTCTATTTGGTAAGGCTAAGCATTGTCTATGATTGTTTTCTAGATGGAAATTTACATGTTTTACCTTTTAAAGAGAAAGATTCCATCCTTTGGTTTTGTATGTTTTGGCAGTTATGTCTAGATCTTATTAATTTAAGTGTTATTCAAGATTGGTAAAAGATGGGCTTTTAGAACCATTATTTTGTTATATTCATTATCTATGAATTCTATTTAGAGTATTATATGATCTAGGGCTTTTTTTGGTAAAAGAATGAAGTTCCAATGACTTCTTTAAGTCAGTGCATACATAAAGGAGGAATAGGGCTCTTTCAAAGTAAAAGTTTATTGTTCTAAAAACAAAATGTCAAAATTTGTTGTAGGAAAACTATAAAATACATTTGGAAATGAGATGGTTGTATTAGATACACCATAAGACGTTATTTTGTAGATAACTATTACACCGGTACAATATCGTAGTGGGAGGATTACCAAATAAATTCATACTTTTGGAATAAACTTTTGAAGTCATTCCACAAGGATATGAATTTGATCTTTGGTCCTACGTAAAGGCAATAGATGATATAAATATGGGTTAATGGTTCAAGGTTATGTGAATAGAATTAGATTCTATTTAAAGTCTAGAACTTGTAGAGGTGCTTAATTGCATTAAGCCTATTGTTTTCAAATAGGTCTACAAGTAAATGAGATTGATAGATTTGAAGGTGCAAACCTTCAAAGTCAAGACTAGTGGAGAAAAGATTTATTTAAAAAGAAATGGTTCAATTATGAAAAGATTTTTTCACTAATAGTCAAGTTTGACTCTATCTAGATTCTCTCATCCATTATATTTCATTTGAATGAAATATGGTAATGGATATCAAGAAAGTTTCTTTTAGTAGCTATCTTGAGGAAGATATCTATATGATGTAACTAGACTTGTTCATAGCAAAAAAAAAAAACCAGTGATGATTAGCATGCAAGTTGCTTAAAGTCCATTTATGGACTAATGCAAGCATCTAGGTCATAAATATCATCTTTGATCAAGCAATCAAATTATTTGATTTTGATCAAGTATTAAAAGGCCTTAAGCGTGTAAAAGTTATATAGAATAATAAATTTCTTAATGTAGATGACATTCTAATCATTTAAGATGATGTAGAGTTATTGTCATCAATAGAGTTTTGGTTGTCTAGTCCAGTTTGATATAAAGTACTTGGGAAAGACTAATCACATCCTAAGAATTATAACTTTGTTAAAATTCATAAATTAGGATGTTGGGTCTATCTCAAACTGTTTAAATAGATTAGATTCTAGCCAAGATTAGCATGTAATACTTCAAGAAAGGATTCTTTCCTTTTACGTTTGAAATTCCTTTATAAAAGGACTATGCTCCTAAGACATATGAAAGGAAGAGCATATTAAGATGATTCCTTATATTAAATCAATAGGAAGTCTTCATGCTATGCTATATAGTAGGCTAAATATCTATTTTGCGGTAGGCATAGTAAGCAAATATCAAGTGAATCAAAGATCACTTAATTTAGTGGGAGTAAAGCATATACTCAAATATCTTAGGAGAATGAGGGATTATATGCTTGTCCACAAAAGTGAAGTTTTGATGTTTACTGGATGTACAAATATTGACTTGTAGTTTGATTGTGATTCATGAAGTTGGACTTCAGGAAATGTATTCATCCTAGGTGGTGAAGATACACATTAAGCGTAAGTATTATCTCATTAGAGAGATATGAGTACGTAAGTAGTAATAGTAGTAGAAAAGATAATTTATGCAATAAATCTGGCTGAAATTTGTTTCCAAGCCTTGCCTTAGAGTGACTATAAAATTACTCTAAAGGGAGTTATGATAAGTGTCGGATATGTGGTAAATTGTTTTTGACGGCAAGTGGGAGATTGTTAGGGTTTGTGCCCTAAAATCCAATTTATTGGCATATTGTAAATAATTAAATTGTTTAATTATATGAGACTATCTACAAATGAACTAATGAGACATTATCTTAGTCTATGAGATGCATAGTATGTGATTTATATAAAAAGTCACAGAAAGATATAAATCACAAGTTCTTTGTAAACTTAGAATTTTTAGTTCATAGTCGGTGATGAAATTGGGCATTTCATCTGCGAAGACTATAACATATCAACTAAGATGATTTGTCTTGATCACAGAAGTGGAGACTTCTAGTTGATATGTTAATATGTTTTAAGAATTAAGAAATATTGAACTGGACCACTGTGAGATTTATTATTTTCCTAACGACTGTCAAATGAATAATAAATCTAACGACTTATATTTACATCAACTCTAAATCCTGATAGAATAATGGACCTGATCATGAGATGTAGGTTGCTTTGATATATCAGGAGTGAGATCTATAAGTTACAGTCAAAACCTCAGTATGTTGGGCAGCCGCATTTAGTGTTGATGGAACATATATTCTCAAGATGGAATTCATAATCTCTTAATGGAGATATAAAATATTCCCTTGAGATAAGTTTAATGGGTATGGTTATTCAGAGAGTTGGGCCCAACCACTTTAGTAAGGAGTTACTAAAGTATATATATTTGTGAAATTGGATTTCATAAATATATATTGAATAACATAATGTATTAAACTGGGTACTCAAGGATTAAGATGTAGTAATATTCAAAGTGGCAGTCAATATTTATGACTTTGTATTACTATGAATATTTTAATGAAGGGGTTGTATGTATAATAAAGTTTTGTGATATAATTAATTAATAAGGCCTAGAGTGCAATTATATTCTTATAGTGGTATTGAATATAATTAATGGTAACTTTAGACTTGTTAAGAGTTGACCGAAAAGCCCAAGACCCATTAGAATTAGAGTCTTATTTGTTCCATTTGGTCCCATCTCAAGTCACAAACTAAAGCCCAATTGGGTAGGCCCAAAAGGTTAATCCAATTAGATAATCAGTCATTATTTAATAAGAGTTATTAAATAAAGAAAATATGAATGTAGTTTTAATGTGCGTATGATGAAAAGAAAGGAAATTAGTTTTTCTCCACAAGGAGAAAAAGAAGAATTTTCTTTGAAAATCTATGTACAAAAAACTGATTGAGAGATCACACATCTTGAGCACCATGTGGAATTGAGATGAAAATTAAAAGTATGCTCAAGTCATGGCTTTGAAATTCACTGCATCAAGGTACACTTTCTATTATTTGTTCTAGAATTCATGGTTACATGTTATCTTTCATAATTGAAGTAGATCCGTGATTGTTGCTTCCGCTATGTGTTTTGTATGATATACAAAACTAGATTTTCCAACAGTCCCTACGTCAAAGAGTTTCCAAGCCATGCGTACACGTCTCCAGCCTAATCTCTGGCCTGACTTCTTCACCTATTTTGACTTGTTCCCTTCCTCCCCTCCTGCTCGGCTCGCCCCTCAGCCAATCTCCGTACTACAAACATCCCTCTCCTTCTCCATTCACCTAGTGGAGTTGTCTTTTTCCAACATATTATTATTATTATTATTATCAAGAGCGAGGAGTGGTGCAATTGTGTCAGTTTGCAGGCTTATGAAACTTCTCTTGCTTCTCCATATTGGACATAAAGTTGCAAACTTCTTGGAATTAAACTTTTGTGTCAAAGAAAAAGTTTAGCTCCAATTCATTACTAAATATATAGTTTCTGGTGTTTTATTCTTTTCTTTGATTCTTTTTCTGATTTAATAAAAAAGATTGTGCTCTTTAAACCTAATTAAGCTTGAGTAGGAATAATGGTCTCAAGTGCATGTGCACGTCAAGTTTGTTTCAAACTTTTTTCTGGATAGACACTACTTGTGTTTTAAAATCCAACTGCATTTATGTTTTTGTCAACTAACATTTGTATGACTGCTAGTGTTTTTGAATATCATTTTGTTCCAATATAAATTGAGCCTCGTGTTAGGTATTAAAGAGGAAGAAATTAGTCTCTCATATGAACAGACTTCTCCCCTGTATCTACTAGACGGACTTATGATTCGACACTGAACGGACTCAAGTTTGAGGGGTGCAGGGCCCAAGATAGATTTGATCTTGATGTTTCCTTGCCTCCAATAAACCCTAAATGGGATACTTGCGGCCCACACCACGTAATGGAGTCCTAGTACAAATAGGATTCTGATGATTGCGTTTGTTTAAGGAAGGATCTTCTTGATAAGGAAAAAATACTTGTCTACTACGTTTAGGACTCTTTAGTAGAATTTCTACAAGGAAAGACTTCGACTCCAAGTTGAAGAGGTCCACTGACCACAACTATAAAAGCTCCAATACCCTCACTAATCAAGGTACGCTGAATTCTACCATCTCTAGCACTCTAGAGTTGTGAGCATATTTCTAACTTGACTTTCGAAGGGTATTCGGCCGGCACCACACTGGTGCTCTTCGCTAGGTTCTTTCTTCCCTTTGTTTTGTAGGTTCACGTTCGAGTGCGCAGATATCGTGTAGCTCACTAGTGAATTCTTGACTTCATCAGTTGGCGTCGTCTGTGGGAAACTTATTAATAGTTGAGATTCGTAAGCCATACTATTGTTTCCCGGACTAAAGGGTTGCATGGTACTTACACGCTCGATGGCAACCACCAACGATGTTCAAGGGGAGGAACCACCCACGACTGTCCTTGAGAGACAAGTTTGAACTCTTGCTGCCGCCATGGAGTGCCTCACCAAACAAAACCTCGATTTGGAGGAACAGCTGCGCCAGAAAAATGCAATACCGAACGACCAACAAGAAGACCAAAAGGGGACCAGCGCTGCAAGAAGAAACCAGGAGAAACCTGAAGGCAGCCATGCCCCGAGCAGACCAGAGAGGCAGAACATGAGCATGCCATCCCTCACGGATGCGACTCCACCACCCATTTTCGCAGAGATGCAGGCGATGAGAGAGCAAATGGAGGTTATGATGAACGCGCTCAAGGGGAGAGTTTCTAGTGACCTCGACGATCTAGTCAACCGCACTGATTCACCCTTCACTGCGGTCGTGAACTCCTTCCCCTTACCGCACAAGTTCCGAATGCCACAGATCGACAGTTATGACAGAGTAAAAGACCCTCTAGATCATCTAGAGACGTTCAAAACCTTGATGCACCTTCAAGGGGTCGCAGATGAAATAATGTGCAGGGCTTTCCCCACCACGTTGAAGGGAGCCGCAAGGATCTGGTTCAGTCGGTTGACACCAAACTCCATCAGCACATTCAAGGAATTGAGCGCCCAGTTCACATCTCACTTTATTGGGGGACATAGGTACAAGAAGTCGACTGCGTGCCTAATGAGCATCAGACAGCGAGAAGACGAGACACTGAGATCCTACATAACTCGCTTCAATAAGGAGGCACTTTCGATTGATGAGGCCGACGATAAGATACTGGTAGCAGCCTTCACTAATGGGTTGCGAAAGGGTAAATTTTTGTTCTTTATATACAAAAATGACCCGAAAACCATGACGGAGGTACTTTATAGGGCAACAAAGTACATGAATGTGGAAGACGCATTGCTGGCAAGGGAGGACAAGCCGAGGAAGAGAGAACGGCAGGAAGACACCCGGCAAGACCAAAAGCGGAAAAGACTCAAAACTGGAGACCAAAGGGACGACCGACGATCCAGGCCCCAAGGAAGAAAGTTTACAAGCTTCACCCCGTTGAATATTCCAGTAGACCAAGTCTTAATGCAGATTAAGGACGAAGAGACTCTAACCTTTCCGGGAAAACTCAAGAGCGACCCCAGCAAGCGGTCCAGAGACAGGTACTGCCGTTTCTACCGCAACCATGGTCATGATATGTTTGATTGCTACGACTTGAAACAGCAGATTGAAGCCCTTATTAGACAAGGGAAATTGCAAAAGTTTATCAGGAAAGAAAGGACGGATCCTCCACCCCAAGAACAGCAACCCCGAAGGGAGAATGAGCGCCCCAGACCCCCAATCGGAGACATATGAATGATTGTGGGAGGAACAGTGACAGCAGGCTCATCCAAGAAGGCCTGAAAAACCTACCTCCGAATGGTTCAGAACGTCCAACTGACGGGTTCGGTTTCGAAGATAGCCCGAAAAGATAGCCCAATAATAGGTTCTCAAAAGAAGATGCACGACGCCTTCATCACCCACACGACGATGCACTCGTCGTCACCCTACGAGTCGAGGAGTTTAACATGCATCGAGTTTTGGTCGACAATGGCAGCTCAGCGGATATCCTATACTATACCGCGTTCCAGCAAATGATGATTAATAAGGAACGACTGGTACCAACGAACGCCCCGCTGGTAGGGTTTGGAGGAACTAGGGTATTCCCATTGGGTGCAATCACGCTTTCTATAACGGTAGGAGATTACCCTCAACAGATCATATGAGACGTAACATTCCTCGTAGTTGATTGCTCGTCCGTATACAACGCTATCCTTAGACGACTTACTCTTAACGCATGGAAGGCCGTAACCTCAACATACCACCTGATGATTAAGTTCCCCACGGAGTACGGGGTCAGGGAGTTACAGGGAAATCAGGTGGCCGCCCGTGAATGCTACTTAGCCGCGTTAAAGATGGAGGATCACCAGCAGACAATGTGCATAGAAGAACAACGAGTCACTGCAGAACCCGTCGAGGAACTGGAAGAAATTATTCTAGACGAATCGAGGCTTGAACAAACGACTAGGATAGGAACCTCAGCCAGCCAGCCCATACGGCAGGCCCTCAGAGCGTTCCTTAGGATAAACCAGGACGTTTTCACTTGGAGCTACGAAGACATGCCCGGGATCAGTCGCTCGGTTATGGTTCACAAGCTGAATGTGAACCCTATGTTTTCGCCCGTAAGACAGAAAAAGCGAGTCTTCGCTCAAGAATGGGACAAGGCAATAGCAGAAGAAGTAAAAAAGCTGCTTGAGGCAGACTTCATCCGAGAGGTATATTACCCCGACTGGTTAGCAAACGTTGTGATGGTCAAAAAGGCTAACGGAAAATGGCGAATGTGCGTCGACTTCACGGACCTCAATAGAGCATGCCCAAAAGACAGCTATCCATTACCTCGAATAGATACTTTGGTGGACTCAACGGCAAAACATCAACTTTTAAGCTTCATGGATGCCTTCTCTGGCTATAATCAGATCAAGGTGGACGAAGCTGATCAGGAGAAGACCTCTTTTGTCATAAGCCAAGGGCTTTTTTGTTACAACGTAATGCCGTTTGGGCTCAAGAATGCAGGAGTAACATACCAAAGACTAATGAACAAAATGTTTGCGCACCAAATTGGGAGGAACGTACAGGTGTACGTCGAAGACATGTTTGTAAAAAGCCTTCTGGAACGGGACCATCTTAGAGACCTACAGGAGACATTCGACACCCTCAGGTCGTACAATATGAAGTTAAATCCGAACAAATGCGTATTTGGAGTGACGACGGGAAAGTTCTTAGGATTAATGGTATCCCATAGAGGAATCGAGGTCAACCCAGAGAAGGTACGGGCCATCATGGAGCTAAAACCGCCGGAGACAGTGAAAGAGATGCAGAGCTTGAATGGAAAAATTGCGGCCTTAAACAGATTTGTCTCCAAAGCAACGGACAAATGTCTACCGTTCTTCTGCACCTTAAGAAAATCTTTCGAATGGACGGATGAGTGTCAAAAGGCATTTGAGGACCTGAAGAAGTACCTTGCCTCTTCACCACTCCTCAGCCCGGCCGAACCAGGGGAAGAACTCTACCTATACTTAGCAGTTTCATAAGCAGCGGTCAGCGCGGCCTTAATAAGAGAAAAACAAGGTACTCAACTACCCGTCTACTTTGTAAGTAGGGGTTTTCGGGGGGCAGAAGAAAGATACTCCCAGATGGAGAAATTGGCCTTCGCACTGGTAACTGCGGCAAGAAAGCTCAAGCCATACTTTCAAGCCCACGCCATCATTGTCTTGATGGATCAACCTCTAAAGAGAGCCATGAGCAGCCCTGAAGCGGCCGGACGAATGGCTTTATGGGCAATAGAACTAAGCGAATATGATATATAGTATCGCCCACGAACTGCCATAAAGGGCCAAGCTGTGGCAGACTTCATCGTGGAGTATACCCCATTAGAAGGAAAGGTGGCGCACACCCTCAAAGAATGGAGCATCTACACGGACGGATCCTCAAACAAGCAAGCAGGAGGAGCTGGAGTTGTAATCCAAACCCCAGACAGGGATAATATTGAGTGCATGATTCGATTGGATTACCCAACGACAAACAACGAGGTCGAGTATGAAGCATTGGTTGCAGGATTGGATCTCGCCATAACAATAGGGGCTGAAAACATGGTTGTGCATTGTGACTCCCAGGTAATAAAAAATCAAATTAACGGACTCTACGAGTGCAAAAATGAAAGAATGAAGAAATACCTTGGGAAAGTCAAGAGTCGGATCCATGGCCTCCAAGTGCGGTTCATCCAAATCCCGAGGAAGGAGAATGAACGCGCCAATCGCCTGGCAAAAGCAGCCTTAGTAGAATCCATGATAGTCCCTGATCAAGTATTGTCGTTTGTCCAAACATCCTCGATTATTGACGACAGAGCAAAAGTGCATGAGGTGGGTTCGGAGAACAATTGGACCGCGCCACTATTAGCCTACCTAAGGAAGGGCACGCTACCCGACGGAAAAGAGGCAGCCAGAAAGCTAAAAGTCTAAGCCTCGCGATTTGTGTTGATTAAGGATATTTTATACAAAAGGGGATTCTCATGTCCATATCTGAGGTGTTTGAATCACGACGAGGCAGACTACGTAATGAGAGAAGTCCACGAGGGTATCTGTGGAAACCATTCAGGTGCGCAATCCTTAGTGCACAAGTTGATCCGAGCAGGGTACTACTGGCCTACAATGCAAAAGGACGCACAAGGCTATGTCAAGACGTGTGACAAATGCCAGAGGTTCAGTAATTTAATCAGGCAACCAATGGAGGAGCTGACACCCATGACGGCCCCTTGGCCCTTCGCCCAATGGGGACTAGACATCATGGGCCCTTTCTCGACCGCGATAAGGCAACTAAAGTTTCTGGTGGTTGGTATCGACTACTTCACCAAATGGGTGGAAGCAGACGCCCTAGCCACCATCACGGAGAAAAACGTTCGAAGCTTCGTTTGGAGAAATATTATCTGCAGGTACGAGATACCAAGAGTGCTTGTCTCCGACAATGGAAAACAGTTCAACAACAGCGCATTTAGGAACTTTTGTTCGAAGCTGGGTATTAAGAATCATTATTCTTCGCCCACACACCCACAGGCCAATGGTCAAGTCGAGGTTACGAACCGAACCCTGCTCAAGATAATCAAGGCCCGGCTCGAGGGGGCAAAGGGCATCTGGCCGGACGAACTACCAAGCGTCTTATGGGCATATCGTACAACGGTAAGAGTACCCACTGGAGAAACGCTGTTCCGACTAGCATATGGGACTGATGTAGTCATCCTTGCGGAGGTAGGACTAATGAGCTATTGCGTGGAGAACTACAACGAGCATAAGAACGAAGAAGCCTTGCGACTCCAACTAGATTTGGTGGACGAGGTCCGGGCTACAGCGGAGCAGAGGTTAGCACGATACCAAAACCTAATGGCGAAATATTACAACTCTAATATCAGACATAGAGACTTTCAGGTCGGGAACCTTGTGCTACGAAAAGTAATGGGAGTTGCTAGAGACTCCTCTCAAGGAAAGCTCGGCCCCAGCTGGGAAGGACCATACAGGATCTCATCCTGGCAAAGGAAAGGGACCTACCACCTTGAAACCCTG
This sequence comes from Quercus gilva, assembly GCA_023621385.1. Lineage (NCBI taxonomy): Eukaryota > Viridiplantae > Streptophyta > Magnoliopsida > Fagales > Fagaceae > Quercus > Quercus gilva. The sequence goes on along the minus strand of CM042473.1, from coordinate 49,048,924 downwards.
GACGGACAGAAGCTGCAGCACCCGTGGAACACAGAGCACCTACGGAGATACTACCAATAGAGGCGACATAGAAGGCATCAACACCCCCCAATTTTCCAATTTATTTTCAAGTTTTCAATAGTTTTTAATTCAGACAGCTATTTTACTTTGCATTGAACAATTCTTTCTACAAGTGCTTTTTTAAGCCCAAGGGGGCAAGCACCTCTTTCCTATATAATTTCATTCAGACTCTACTAAATTTTCCTACTTAATCTACTTAGTTCAATATGGAGGACGGATAAAAACTTAGTCCACATGATGGACGGATCATCCCAAGAGGATGAAAACCTTAAGTCCTTCGGTGGACAGATAAAAACTTAGTCCACATGATGGACGGATCATCCCAAGAGGACGAAATCCTTAAGTCCTTCGGTGGACGGATGAGAACTTAGTCCACATGATGGACAGATTGTCCCAAGAATATGAAAATCTTAAGTCCTTTGTAGGACGAATGAAAACTGGGTCCACATGACGGACTGACCACTGCGAGGGTTAAAATTTACCAAGTCCACAAAGTGGACGGACTACCTATCAGGGTTAAAATTTATTCAGATCCACAAAGTGGACGGACAATTCATCATTGTTAAAATCAAAGTCCACAAAGTGAACGGACTACCTATCAGGGTTAAATTTATTCAGATCCACGAAGTGGACGGACAATTCATCATTGTTAAAATCAAAGTCCACAAAGTGGACGGACTACCTATCAGGGTTAAAATTTATTGAGATCCACAGAGTGGACAGACAATTCTTCATGGTTAAAATCCAAGTCCACAAAGTGGCCGGATTACCCCAAGAGGGACAAATCTCAGATCCACCAGATGAACGGATCAACCCAAAAGGGATAAAAACCCACCAGTATGGACGGATATTTTGCTAATCCCATCAGGTGGACGGACCACCCAAAAAAAAAAAAATGAAAAATTCCAAGGCTTCAACATTAATGAAGATAAACTAATTCCAAAGAGTGAACGGATAAAAATAGCAAGATAAACAAAGCATCAATGAACAGATACATTTCATAAAAAATATATAAAAAAGGGTCAACGGAGTTATCAAAAGAAATGTTTTACTGTTACCCCAAAAAACATGACGGGGAAATCATAAAGCTTACATTAGAATTGCAGAAAAAGCAAAAATTAAAACTATTACAAACTATCCGTCTGTGGCAGGGACATCTTTCTTCTCCACAGGAGCTTGATCATCCTTAGGATCCACCATCTGGCTATCCTTAGGATCCTTGGGAGCTTCAAGGTTAGGAGGGTTCTCGCCAAACAGGTCGTCCATATCCTCTGATTGGGTAGGCAGGGCAGATGTTTGCTCGGGGGCATCAATGTTGACGGCTGACAAGTCCAGCTCTGGGTTTAGGGCCTTTACCTGATGGATGGCATCATCAAAACCGTCGTTGTAGGAAATGCTAAGCTCCGTTATAAGGGCCTCGGAGTCGCGATACTCCCTTATCGTGACCTCCTTAGCTTGACGGACCTCCATGTCCTTCTTCTCCAGAGCCTTCCTCAGGTCCTTCGACAGCTTCATATACTCGTCCTTAGCCGTCTCCGCCATCTTGAGCTTTTTCTCCTGAACGACCTTCTAGGACTTCAATTCAAGTAGCTCATCCTCTGTCGCCTTAGCCTTATCACGAAGACAGTCTATAGTCGTTTCGTGATTAAGGCACCGTCCCATTATGCCCTTCACCATGATCATAGCCTGAAAGAAAACACAAGTTAAAAAAGGGAAGGGAGTGAGAAAGTAGACGGAGCAAAGGATGACGGATATGTTACCTGAGCGATGCTAAAAAGGGCCGTCTCTCCCATCACCTCCGTCGAATGATTGCACAAGTCTTCATAATCTTCAGTAGTTATGATAGACGAGAGCTTCTCAAGCGCGTATTTGGAGTCTTCATGGAGAAGAACGGGAGGTGTCTTTTGACTTCCGGACGAACCGATCATCAAGCCCTTACCGGCGCCATGCTTTACAGGGGCGACCGTCTTGGTCCCCTCGGCTAGCAAGCCTATGACGGGCTCTAGGGGCACTTTTGGTTTCTTCGGTGCACGGTTTCCCTTGGACGGCAGCTTTCTTTTTTGGTTGCTGGAGCTCGTCCCCATAGGGTCCGTACCAGCTTCCTTATTTTTAGCTGCTTGTAGTCTAATGGCCGCTCTCCTCTTGGCGTCGTCCATCTCTGAAGATGCAAACGGAGAGTCAAGCATAAGGGATAAAAGGAAATTGAAAAGCGAAAAATGACGGACTTACGCTGACGGGTTCGTTCCTCGTACTTAATTGCCGCTTGAGTTGGTTCTGGTCCGTCACAATACCAGTGAATAGTATTGAGGTTAACTAGTTTGGCGCAGGTCCGTTCCTCTGGTGTGGTCTTGGAAATTCTTTTTTCTAGAAAGCCAAACTCCTCGAGAGTGACTTGTGGGCGCCGACAGACTGCACAAAAAATTAGACAGACATTAAAGCAGTGGTTAATAGATTAACTAATTAAAGTTATTGTATGACGGATTCATACCAGACTGATTTAATACGCCCCAAACCTTGTTGACGGGCATGAAATCCGTCTCCCCTGGATTACACATCCAACCGTCTCCTTCAAGGAAAAAATATCTGCTCTTCCAGTCTCTATTTGAGTCTGGGGTTTCATAAATCACCTTTAAGACGGAGCTCCTAGGGACAAAACTATACATCCCCCTGGACTTATCTATCTCATCTGGACGGTAGCAGTGGAGGAATTCCCTTATTGTCAACCTTCTTCTACCGTCAGACATGGCTCCGTACAAGACCTCCATGGTTATAAAGACCCTCCATGCATTGGGGGATATCTGGCTGACGGATAAACCCAGGTATTTAAGGAGTTCGCGATGCAGAGAACTCAAAGGAAACCTAAGGCCTGCCTTGAGCATCTGCTCATACACTCCTACATCGTCTACCCCTTCATAATAACATCTTTCTGACTTATAGGGTAGACGGATGGGGATGTAGTCTGGGATTTGGTAATTGGCCCTAAAGGTGTTAAAATGTGCTTCCTTAATGGTGGATGTGAAGGCATTCATCGTCCATTCTGGAAGCATGATGAACTCCCTAAGTCCATCAGCTCCCACGACGGACCTAACTGCCTGTTCTTCGTCGTCGTCATCGGAGCCCTCTTCTATCTCGACCACTTCCATATCCTCATTTATTGAGGACGGGGAAGTTGAAAATGAACTCCTCTTGCTCAGATCGTCTTGGTCTTTATGACCTGACGGATATACCTCTTCGTAGTCCGCCCCATCACGGACGACCGACTAGTTACTTGACGCACTAGACATGGCCTACATGTATAATGACAAAACCTAAGACTCTAACGGGTTTGGAAAGGGAGATGGGGGCATTAAAATACAACCAAAATACAGAGACCAAAAAATAAGTGAGAGAACGGATGAAAATTGCTTACCAAGATATTGAAAGAACAAACGATGCGACGGGTGCAAGATCTGGACGGATGGATCTCTGACAGGAGTGACGGATGCGCTCTGACAATATATATTTTGGCAGAAAGAGTAGAAATGAAAGGGGGGGAACGATATTTATAGAAGAGGTGCACGGAAGACGAAGCGACACCTCGTTCTGAGACAACAGCCATTAAAAAAGTGACACACGTCGGCAGCCATAAATGAGCTCTGATAGTCTGTCAGGGTACGGAGTGGCACACGTAGCAGGCTACATGTACGGTTGCTTTTCTTCAGAAGTTTTTTCTACCGTCACCCCCTGGGTTCGTTTGCTTATACTGAACGGACCCATGGTGTGAGGGGGCAACTGAAAAGGAAGAAATTAGTCTCTCATATGAACGGACTTCTCCCCTGTATCTACTAGACGGACTTATGATTCGACACTGAACGGACTCAAGTTGGAGGGGTGCAGGGCCCAAGATAGATCTGATCTTGATGTTTTCTTGCCTCCAATAAACCCTAAATGGGATACTTGCGGCCCACACCACGTAATGGAGCCCTAGTACAAATAGGATTCTGATGATTGCGTTTGTTTAAGGAAGGATCTTCTCGATAAGGAAAAAAATACTTGTCTACTACGTTTAGGACTCTTTAGGAGAATTTCTACAAGGAAAGACTTCGACTCCAAGTTGAAGAGGTCCACTGACCACAACTATAAAAGCTCCAATACCCTCACTAATCAAGGTACGCTGAATTCTACCCTCTCTAGCACTCTAGAGTTGTGAGCATATTTCTAACTTGACTTTCAGAGGGTATTCGGCCGGCACCACACCAGTGCTCTTCGCTAGGTTCTTTCTTCCCTTTGTTTTGCAGGTTCGCGTTCGAGTACGCAGATATCGTGTAGCTCACTGGTGAATTCTTGACTTCATCAGGTATAATTTCAGAAGAAAAGGATATAGAATAGAATTATCAGCAGCATAGCTGTGGATCTAGAAGATCTTTGAAACTGCTATTATATTATGTTGATGTAGCCCAAATTTGCTTGTGTTCACCTGTTTTCACTTCTTGTTGCTCTGCTATATGCTGCTTGTTTTTAATAGTCATTGACCTTACGGACTAATAAAAAAAAAGCATCGACCTTATGGTGTCTATTTGTAATTACCAAAAATGCCTTCAGTTTTCTAATTTTATTTTCTTCTTCGGTTTACAAGGTTGCAAATTGGCATTTAATATGTTTAACCAGTTAACCTTGTGTAAGGGTAAACGGGGGGTGTTTTTATCAGCTGCTGAATGCGGTATTCCTTTTGCCCGATTTTTTATCTTTTTCATCCATGGTTCATTATTCACGCTCTACGTTCTGCCTACTTCCCTACCCTTCACGTTTCTTTGCCAAACTTTGATTAGATACTATAAATTAGAGCATATTAGATGATAATCATTTCATCACGATTGAATTGCTCATAAAGTTTTGTTTTTTGTCATTTGTCTCAACTCTCAATTATTATTTTTACTAATAATCTGAATTTTTACTTTTTGTAATACATTTAACATAAAAGTTACCAAAAGCCTTATCTTTTGATAAGCAATATGCACATATAAGATATCAAAAATGAACAATTCCCAAACTCGCACATATTTTTTACTATAATCAACTTAGAGTTAAAAATAAATAAATAAATAAATTACTACTTTAGAGCTTCCACTTAATTCCGAACAACTTTTAACAATTTCATTAGACCAATGATCTTTGCTAATATAAGTATTCCCCTCGGCCAACGAGGCAATGACCCGGCCCTATTGGTTGGGTCATCTCTTGGTTGCTAGGTTAGTTAAACTAGTTCTCATGGTTAAAAAATGAAGGATGTAAAATCTAATATTTATAATATTAACTTAGGACAAAATTTAGCTACAAAATTGGTTGTAGCTTAAGGCTACAAACTCACTCAATAAAATAAATACTACAACATATTTTGAAAATCTAATCGTTGAATTGCATGTTCTTTATGCCCTTAATATACATGTTAAATTTTGTGTCAATCAGATATCATTTACTATGTGATCCATAAGTTTATATTTTGTGCTTAATTTTAAATTACAAAAACTTGCAATTTAAAATTTTTATTGGTGACATACTTATTGATCTTTAATTTTCTTGAAATTTTGCAAGTATGGAGGATATAAGAAGAAGATGTAACCCAATGGTGAATTTGTCAAAATTCACCTCCAATAAAAAGATATTGAGTAAGTTTGTAACCTAAGGCTACAACTAATTTTGTAGCTAAACTTTATCTATTAACTTACCTTTTGAATTTTCAAGTGTAGCCCATATATAATAACATATTTATGTGATGCTAAGTTGATAACTATAACAACAGCAACCTCGTATCAAAAAAAAAAAAAAAAAAAACCAACAGGAACCAATTTAACCTCCATGACTTTGCATCCACATTCAGTTGCAACTGGGAACACATGTAATTGTCTAGATATTAACCATTTCTCTAATATAGTTTATATATGTTTCGATTAGTAATAGATCAAAGGTCCTGGGCGCCGCGATCAAAATCAAAACTTAGCCTCACAGGTCACAACACCTTCTCTTGGGCCCAACCATGAGATCCAACACCACATTTAAACCCAAACACAATCAGACCAGCCCCACATTTTAATCTCATACCAAAGCCCCATTTGAAATAAATTTAACATGCTTATATTTGGGTTGGGCTGAGTGAGTTGTGTTTGAGTGTGGTGCTTTGGATTTTGAGATTTAAATGGGCCGCAAGCTTTTGATGGGCCTAGCATGTTTTCGGATTGGATTAGTGTACTTGAGAGAGACATTCAGGGCTTGATATGTATTGGTTTTTTACTTTTATTTTTATTTTTTGAATTTTCAGTTGGGCCTTTATATATATATATATATATATTATGCTTGAGTAGTTTTGGATTTGAATATTTGAATGGGCTTGCTGGTTGTAACGAGAGAGATGGGTTTAATGGACATTTGGGTTAGGCTATTTCAGATTGGACTGATGGACCTAACTTCTAAGGGCTTGAGCCTGGTGATTGCTGATTGGTGGTGTCCGAGTCCCTAGGCTTAAGGGAGGTGTCTGGACCGGAAAATACTACAATTGACCTTTAGCATATATTCATTGATTTTTAACGTGGTGATTCTTGTATGAAACAATTTGTTAAGCACTTGATTTAAAAATTTAAAAAAAAAAAAAAAAAAAAAAAAGGAAAAATCAAGAAAAGCATTTTGTTGTTGTTGCTTTTTTCTTTTTCTTTTTTCTTTGAGATAGTTATAATATGATTTTAACTCCGTAGTTTAAATCATTTTTTCACCTAAACTCCCAAACAAGTATATCTCTAGTTATACTTGTGAAAATTTACACTAGGTTCAATTTCAATGATGGTTGAAAAATACATTGAAAATGACTCATTTTGTTGAGACCTTGAAATTGAGCTAGAAAACATTTGTGGTGTTTTGTTGAGTATGTGACATTTTAGAAAAAAAAAAAAAAAAAAAAAAGCTCCTGCTCTGTTGAGCTTGTTTTCTATCGATCATAGAAAACATTTTCCATTGACTTGTGTTTTTGGCTTTACCAAAAACCAGAAAATGCTTTGCACCGAAACATATGAGGCGGCATCTATAATAATCTACTGCCATTTTTTGTTTGGACTGTGTAGTGTCGGCTCTATCTTAGGCTAATAGATGCCGAATACATGTTTTATTTTAGAAGTTGAAATTGTGTTGCTCTTTCTTATGTTCAGATATCTGATCAGCTAAAGAGCCGTTTCTCTTTAGGACTATCTCTACCTCAAATTTGTGAGAACATTATAAAAGCAGCATATGATCCTTGCATTTCTGGTATCTATCTTCATATTGAAACCTTGAGTTGTGGCTGGTGGCTTGTAGCTGCTCATTCACTTTGCACTTTTAAATTAGAGGAGTAAAGAGAGGTACGTGTTTCTAATGTCCATCTTTGCTTTGCTTTACAAATTTATTGTTGTGACTTGTGACCACTTTTATTTGTAAATTATTACTACCCAAATTCTTTAATTCCCATGCATTTTCCTATGATTTTTTCCTATTGCACATTTGTTCTTGTGTTAATTATCTTCTTGGTTTTAACTATCTGCCTATTTTTGTATTTTTTTTTTCTAAATAAAAAATAAAAATTTCGTGTCTCTTCTCCCTGCCTCCAAAATCAAGGTAAGCTATGAGTTCTCCGGTTGAGCATTTGACCCTTCATTATCAAGTGTGTGTGGGCATCATTATTGTATTCTGTCTGATACTACTAGTATATCCTCTGTTCTTAGCCTGTTTTACATTCTTGTAGGTTCGACATCTTGACACATTTGAAAAGAGTGAACTTCACAAGTTATAACAACTGAAAGGGAGATTTCTCAATTTAATTAATTTAAAATTTTGGATAAACAATGGAATTGAAACTTAGTTGAAATAGAAGTTATTGATCCAGTATGTATTCTGTGAATGCCTATTTCTGTTTAATTTTTGTGACAAATTGGTTAGTAGGTAGTCTTGCTGAGTGAACTAGCTTTATGATGTGTCTAGAATCATTAGAGAGGATGGGCTGATCTCAGGGATCTCCACTGTGAAAGTGGTCATGGCCGGTGAGAAGTTGAGCTCTTGGAGTTTGGCCATGGAGGACTTGAATTTAGAGAGAGAGAGATTGAGAGAAAGATATCAGAATATGTTGCTGATTTATTTGTTGGCTGGGTCAGTCCGATCCACCGAAGAATTCACCTGGTTCACTTAAGCCCACTTCATGTAGAATCACAACTCAGTTTTGTGAAGCCCACATACAACCTAGTTTGGTAAGTCCAAACCACTTCACCTTAATACACACCAGCCCACATACATTTGTGAAGCCCCAAGTCAACATAGCCCAACCCAAAAAATAGGACCCACTAAGCATTTTTTTTCTTTGATAAAAATAGCAAGACTTTATGGAATGAAAATAAAAAATAAAAACATTGCTAGTTTAATAAAACTTGGATATGACACTCATAACATTTTCAACCGACTAAGCTCTCAACTGATGGAATCTTGGCCATAGATGACTTTGGCTAAAACCAAGGGAATTACCTTTGAATATGAAGCTAATACATAGGATTTAGAGGGTTAGAACATTTCTTGCAAGCTAGTAGGGGTATCCTCTAACTTCACTTTACATTCAATGCTTTGGATAAGTAGGGATGCCAACTTGAAAGCACCCCTGTTACACGGCTTTGAAATAGAGTGTTTCTCAACTTCTAAAACTATGCAGCAATAGCAAACTCTCAGTTTCATATGTTAATCTTCTTTATGTGCTGCAGATTCATATTTATTGAGTTTTTAGTTGTCTTCCACAAAGCATTGGACACTTTTTGGGATACTGTTCCTTCTATATTTAAATCTGGATTTTTTTTCCCACTTTTGCGGTTCTTCATGCTCGTGCGTCATACATGAGAGCTTGAAATTCTGTATATTTTTCTATATCAGGGAAAGATCCCTTTAATAGGTTGTGGGGGTGTTAGTAGGTAAAAGCAAAACAACGATTCAACATTTTCGGCATCATTTTAATTTGTTGATAATATATGCAATTGCTTTAATTCAAAATTACTTTAATAGAACTTTATGGTATACATTTGATTCAGTGGTAAGGAAGCATACCAAAAAATCCAAGCTAGTGCAACTCTTTTTTAGCTTTATACGGCATTTGCTTATTGGGGGACCTGCCCTTATTCCTAAGATCAAGGTATTCTTTTTTTTTTTTTTTGGTTATGCCTTCATGGTATTTTGGAGCTTATGGGAAAACTGAAACTTAAATAAAATATGTGGATGTACTGGTGCATTTAAGGTTAAAAGAATGTTGTTTTGAGGAAAATAGAGGCGTCTAGGGCTAGGGCTTGGGGAAAAGTTTTATTTTTATTTTTTTATAATTCAATAGTTGGGAGAGTGGGGATTTGAACCTTGTACATCTCTTTGGGAAATATTAGAAACTGCCAGTTGAGCTATAAGCTCTTAGCAGGACCTGAGGAAATTTTTTTCTCCGGAGTGTAACTTTAATGGGCCCAAAAAGGGGGAGATAAAAAATGAAAAGTATGCTAGATTAGTAAAAAATTCAGTACTGGTCGGTATTTATGAGAATAGCTGGAAAACTTATTTCCACAGCCCAATTAAAAAATAAATAAAAATAAAAACATTTTGGGAAATTTTAGTGATTAATTGCATTTATAATATAATTATAATTGAAATGATGATACATTTGATTGTAGATTAAAATTTTAGCCCCTCTTTTGTGAGTATGTATTTTGTAACCAACTCTTTGGTCTCAGGTTTATGTAATTAATGGAGCAATCAATATGGGTGATGTTCAGATCTAAATTGTGGATTTTTTTTGGGTAGCTCCACTCAACTTTAGTTTTGGGGCACTTTTGGAGATAATTTGAATTATACAATCTTGTTCTTTTTTTCAATTTCTCCCGATAATGTAGTTTGGTTAATTTTTCCTGATTTGAGGTGTTATGTGGTTTCTTTTTGAAAAAGTATTTGATAAATTTTATTCGGTAGAAGGAAAACCTTGAGTATGCCATACGTATATGAAAGGTCTACCTTAAGAGTATACGCAAATTCAGTGGATCTATACAAATCTAAAAAGGAAAATTGGATGCAACCCAAAGCAACGATCAACTAATACAATGTTCTAAAAAATTAAGACTTTAGGTTGCGTGGTGGAAAGTTCAATAATATTATGATTGTTTTTGCGGGGATGAATGATAATGACAAGTTTAATGTTTAGTCATTTGATGAGTATCTAAAAGGTTACAATGATATATACTTTCCTTGGAAGAGCTTTTAGTGTAACAAGGCTGCAAAGAATGCTACTTTCCATTAGTGGGTAGTAGCATGGGAAATATTTTGGTGGGGGATAATCTTAATAAAGGAGGTATTATTTGTGGGTAGCAAAATGCTGTTTATTGTTTTTAGAAGCTCTCTTTTCTTTATCCTCTCTCTCTTAAGTTTTAATTTGTATTTTGAGGATATTCTGAAAATCTTTTTTGCCCTTCTTTCTTGTTGTCTAATGTTGTGATTCTTGTTTCTTAGGCTAAACTGACCGAATGCTTAGAAAGGGATGGTTTTAAGTCTGTCATTGAAGCAGTTGGTGTAGATTGCAGATAACTGTAATAGTCTCAAGGACCACAATTATAAACATATCCTGGAGCATTTTTCTCACATGAAAGGGTTGGTTATCCTTTCTTTTTTCCCTTCCTTTAAGTGGGGGTGGAACTTTGATTATAGTATTAGCTTAATTTGAGTGGATGTTTTATTCAAAGGACCACATCGTTTTTTGTTAATCTTATGGTGGTTATAGACAACGTTATGTATTTAATAATATATTTCTATGTTAATATTACGTTAGTTTGGAGACATTTGTGGTCTTGTGTTAGTAGAGCTAAAACTATTACAGGTTTTTTGTAACAAGTTTGAACAATATATTTTATGCAAATGGTGGTTTTAAAGCCCACTAGAAAAAAAGAAAAAAAAAAAAGAACCTATAGCGGCAGTCAAAAAGCGCCACAATAGGTGCACATTTTATGTATTAAATGAAGCCCTATGTGGCACTTATCGCCCATCGCTAAAGGTACGCACATATAGCAGCGTTTACACCTACCGCTAAAAGTGCAATTAATCTGTTTTAATTGATTGCCTATAGTGGCACCGTGTGCTCGCCACTAAAGGAGGACACCAATAGTGGTGTACATAACCCGCCGCTAAAAGTCAATTGACATGAATTCGAACATTGTATGGCGGCGATTTTATGCCCGCCGCAATAAACCAAAACTGCCGCTAAAAGGGGTATCTACAGCGGCGCTTTTTGTTACTGCCACAATAGATCTATAGCGGCACGACAACGGTGGCAGGATGAACTGCTGCAATAGCACTCACTGCTAAAGGTCAAATGTAACTTTAGCGGCGGTTTTGGCCCACCGCAATAGGTCTTTTTTTTGTAGTGTATATATATACATGTACACACACACACACACACACACACACACACTCACTCACACACACACACACACACACATATATATATATATATATATTTAATCCAATAGTTCAACCTGTGACTCACTGGTTAAACCATTGACCCAATGACTCGACTTTTAGATCGGTTTAATGTTTGTTCCATATTCAATTACTATAATTTTGTGATCAAATAATTAAGGATTTATAATGAAATCCCATTAGATTAAAAAAAATTATGGATATCATAGTTTAATAATAAAAAGTCATCCATTAAAGAGTGTACGACATAAGTTAAATCCATATTCTATCAACAAAAATTAAAATGTTGCGAAATTATTATAATGAATTCCTGTACGTGAACATCACTAAACAAAGAAAAGAAAAATACATATCATGAGTATTAGGTTAGTTAAGTACCAGGGCAAAGGTGTTGGGGACTAGCATTGATAAGGTTGAAGAGGCCGGCACGACCATAAAATTTGGCAAGGAAGAGAGTGGCATTGGCTTGGGAATCAAGGGAATCAATCCATTGAAGGCAGGGCCTAATAGTGCAGTCTTTGCTGTAGTGTTTGCGAGGGACCCTACAGCCATTGCAGCTTACCCTACTTATGGCTATTGTTGTTACTAGCTCTTTTGAGAGAGAGAGAGAGAGAGAGAGAGAGAGAGAGAGAGTTTTGGACAGAAGGGTGGTATGGGATTGGAGGGGAGAGTGGGGGTATTTAAGAGCAGGGGTAGGTTAGGTTGATAATGGAATTTTAAGGGTGAACGTTGTGGTTTCCAAAAGAGAGGTTGAGTTTTTCAATTGGAATACCAGGGGTTTCCTCCCATGTTTTCCACTTTTTGGTAGGAAAATCTGGAAAAGTACTTTATACTATTGTTTTTAGGCTTCTTTTCATTTAAGAACAACCCCACATCTAGAATTACTTTTATTCCAAATCAGCCATAAAAGGGAAATGTCAGCATGTGTAGCATGCCAACTACTTAAAATTTGGTCATTTTACAAAATGATTTTGCAGAAATAATAACCTTGCTCAGCATTCACATTGGGTTTTGGAAATGGTATATATTAGAAGATTGCAGCAAAAAAACCATAAAAGTGTGCATTTTGCGGTATTGTAATTGTAAAATAACATCTTATTTATATGATGCTACTGTAGTACAATGGTATTTTTAAAAATTATTTTTAATTGTGTCTCTTCTAATTTTTATTAATAATTCTAACAAAATTGATCTCTTCTACTTTTTGGGTTATATATTTTATTGTGTAGATATATAATTTTAATTTGTTGTATAGGAAAATAAAAGTTAGGATGTTGGGTGTGTTGTAAAATGGTATGTGTGGGGCCCAAAGATTTGGCAACCCCGGCCTACTCCATGTCTGGCCCAAGGCCCATGTCGAGGACAATGCAGCATCAAAGATGAGCAAGGGAGGCTCAAACTGTCAGGAGCATTGCCAAGGACGAACATGTCATCGACCGGCCAATATTGGAGAAATGAGTGGTCATCGCCACATTAAAAGCACACAACTGACACTCTGGCCGCATTAATGAGGAATTGACCATTGAACAGGAATACCTTGGTTACTTTAACTAACGAGTGGACTGGAAAGGCAGCTGATGGGATAAGCCTTCAGACACAAGCTCGGATGATCAACAAGTGGAAGGCAGAGATTAGCTGAATAGGGCTATATAAAGGAATGAACCCCCAGAGAAGAGAGGTTCGAAGGTGGGGAGTTTGGAGATTCGGAGAGGAGAAACCCTATGTCCATTAGTGATGGAGAAAGGGCTCCTCGGACTGGGCCGAGGACAAACTTTCCCTTAGAACACTTAGCCAAATCCCATTTGAGGATTTTGTAAACCCACACCAACTATTATAATGCTTGCTAATTCCTAGTCCTTCTACCCACTCTCTACAAATTTATTGTATCGGGGCACTTCTCTCGCCGACGTGGGATTAAGGTGTCAAGCCTTACATTACAAGGCCAGCCCTTGGTTAGGTGAAATTCCTGAACCCCTGCGTCGTGTGGAAAAAAGGGTCCCTACAATTGGTATCGTCTATGGGGAGGACTTAAGGATTAGCAAGCACGACGGTTGGTGTACAACACTTTTTCCAAGTTCAGAAAAATAAAAAATAAAAAATAAAAATAAAAATAAAAATAAACAAACAAACACAGACTACGACAACACACTTATTCAAAGGGCAATCATTATAAAGAAATGAAATATGCGAGAAGTAAAGTAAACGAAATGTGGCTACTTCTTTTATTAATCAAAGAAAAGTTACATCGTCCAACAAATGCTTAGGCAGGCTTGTTCTAAAGCTAATTACAAAGGTAAATGCTTAGGCATACTTGTTCTAAAGCTAATTACAATGGTAAATGCTTAGGCAGGCTTGTGTTAAAGTTAAAAAGAGAAAAAAGAAGAAAAGGGCCTAGGCAGGCTTGTTTTAAAGCCAAGCCATGCATGGAGAGAGAGGTGGAGACAGATCTATGCTAAGATTGTCCACAGCTCCCCAACCAACATGGGCGGCGCTTTGAAGGAGAAGGAAGAAGAGGCCACCGCGCCTGACGTTCCAACCTCAGGGTTCCCCCTGGATTCCCTCCCAGTCCCACGACGAGGGGGCACTGGCGAATCACTACCAGCTTGGAAGGCCGGTGGACCCGCCCGCGGAGGAAGGACGTTATGTTCCTTCTGGATCCCCCTCCTAACTGCAAGGGGAGTCCTCTCTTTGGCTAGGTTGAAAAGAAGGAGGATCTTTTACCTCCACTTATACTGCCCCCAATATGTCGTCCAGGATCAGGATGGCATCCTCGACTCATGAAGGGGGCTCGACTTCCTTCTCCTTTTTAAAGACCACTCCAACCCCTTAAGCAAAGGTCACTATTTTGGCAAACGAAGAGCTTTGAACCCTATTGAACCCAAAGTGTCTGTGAAATTTGAAGAAAATGTTACCCCGAAATGCCTTATATAGAAGGTAAGAGTTGATGAAAACCAAACTGCGCAGAATCCTAAGGAGAAATTACCGGAGGTATTAAATTCCCCCCAATTTCCAAAGAGCCTATCAGCCGCCAGATCCTCGTAAATCCGCAAGGATATTAATGAGGACGCGCCTCGCGCACCGAAGCGTCAAACGCGTTACTCGAATAACCCAAAAGACACCTCGTAATTGAAAGCGGCGCGCCGGGTCAAGGGGCCAGGCCAAAGAAGGGTCCCCCCTCGGTAGTGCAAGCTCAAGGCCATTATCACTCTAAGGGTAGACTCTCCAATGAGGAGGATGAGCCCCTCCCCCCCCCCCCCAACTCCAAGCACCTCAGAAAAACTAAGTACTAAATAGAACCAAGGTCTTGCATGGTTTTCGGACTCAAACCTATGGGGAAAATAGTTATTTCAGAAAAATCAAGTGTTAGATAGAACCAAGGCCTTGCATGGTCCTCGGACTCAAGCCTTTTTGGAAACTAACTACTTTAAGAACTAGGTGCTAGATAGAACTAAGATCTTGCATGGTCTTCGGACTCAAACTTATGGGAAAAATAATTACTTTAGAAAAATCAAGTGTTAGACAGAACCAAGGCCTTGCATGGTCCTCGGACTCAAGCCTATGGGGAAACTAACTACTTCAAGAACTAAGTGTTAGACAGAACCAAGGGGGAAACTAACTACCTCAAGAATCAAGTGTTAGACAGAACCAAGGCCTTGCATGGTCCTCAAACTCAAGCCTATGGGGAAACTAACTACTTTAAGAACTAAGTGCTAGACAGAACCAAGGTTTTGCATGGTCTTCGGACTCAAACCTATGGGAAAACTAGTTACTTCAGAAAAATCAAGTGTTAGACAGAACCAAGGCCTTGCATGGTCCTCAGACTCAAGCCTATGGGGAAACTAACTACTCTAAGAACTAGATGCTAGACAGAACCAAGGTCTTGCATGGTCTTCAGACTCAAACCTATGGGGAAACTAGTTACTTCAGAAAAATCAAGTATTAGACAGAACCAAGGCCTTGCATGGTCCTCGGATTCAAGCCTTTGGGAAAACTAACAACTTCAAGAATCAAGTGTTAGACAGAACCAAGGCCTTGCATGGTCCTCGGACTCAAGTCTATGGAGAAACTAACTACTTCAAGAACTAGGTGCTAGATAGAACCAGGGTTTTACATGGTCTTCGGACTCAAACCTATGGGAAAACTAGTTACTTTAGAAAAATCAAGTGTTAGACAGAATCAAGGCCTTGCATGGTCCTCGAGCTCAAGCCTATGGGGAAACTAACTGCTTCAAGAACTAAGTACTAGACAGAACCAAGGTCTTGCATGGTCCTCGGACTCAAACCTGTGGGGAAACTAGATACTTTAGAAGAACTAAGTACTAGACGGAATCAAGGTATTGCATGGTCCTCGGACTCAAACCTAGGGGGAAACTAGATACTTCAGAAGATAAGTATGTGGTCATCTGGAGCGCAATTAAAGCTAAGATTGTGCAAGTAAAAGAAAAAAGAAAGGGATAATACAAACAGGACGAATAAGAGAAAACAAAATACGCACTTCATTAAGTCTTTAAGAGTTATACAAGGCAAAAGCGCCATTACAATACTTTAAAAAAAAATAATAAAAAAAATAAACAAACAAACAAACAAACAAGGCGTGGGCGCCATGGAGGATCATTTCTTCAACTCCGTCTCCATCCCTCCCTCAAGGGGCTGGGCAGAAGAGGTCTCAGGGCCCTTACCACCCTCACTTGGGGCCACAGCCCGGGGAAGGTCCGCTGAAGGAGATACCTCCTCAACGTGAGGGGCCTGGACATCAGCTAAGGGGTTCACAGCCTCCCCGGGCATGTCCGCGGTGGGACTTTTACTTGTCTCAACGGCCCTAGGAGGATCAGCTTCCTTTACGGGCTCGTCCGAGGTGGTAGCAACTGGGGCGTCTTCATCAGGAGCAATCTCAACTCCCTCAGGAGTCACCTTGGCCTCGGAGTTGGAGGGAGCAGCCTCACGAATGGCAGAAGGGTAGTACACATTCTCTACCTTCCACAGGTCAGATGAAACCTCCACACTTGCTTGTTTCAAGGCTTCATTCCACACCTAGGAACAGTAAAGCTTGCATACCCCAGGCACTTAGGCTCTAAGGGTGGCTTCTATATTAGCCACCCCTGACTCGTAGGCCTCCTGCACAACCTCACCTTTGGAGGCCTCAGTCTCGGCCTTGGCAGACTCGGCCTTTTCCTTGGCTTTCAAGGCCTTATCCCTGGCGGACTCAGCAACGCCTCTGGCCCCCTCTGCCTCGAGCGCCTTCTTTTCCAGGGTTGCGATCTCCTCATTGGCAACCTTCAGCTGATCTTCTGCCAGGAGCAGGCGCTCCGTTTGATCATGGGCCTGCCTTTGGGCGCTAGCCAGACCTGACTCGGCAATGTCTCGAGCCTTCTTCATTTCCTCCAACTGCTCCCTTGCCTTGGAGAGATCGGTTTTGGAGACTTTGAGGG
Organism: Quercus gilva; assembly: GCA_023621385.1. Lineage (NCBI taxonomy): Eukaryota > Viridiplantae > Streptophyta > Magnoliopsida > Fagales > Fagaceae > Quercus > Quercus gilva. Next base: position 49,031,961 of record CM042473.1, on the reverse strand, counting down.
TCCGAGCAACGTCTAGCATCTTTTCACGTTCCAAGCCCGCGACCCTGCTTTGACTACTAGCAACATCCTCTAACCTAAAGGTAGCCTAGATGGCCTGCCAATTGAAACCAATGTACGATGAATAAGAAGCCAAAAGACAGGAAGCCACGAGAATCATAAGTGATCAGAAAACTTACCATGCCCAAACATTACTTGAGGTCGAGGAAGACCTCCTTACTCCTTTGAACCTCCAGTTGGGCCATATCCATAGGGAGCAGCAAGGATCTCCCCAATACGTCAGCCACCTGTGAACCCTCGTCCCCTCGAGGATTCCTGAGAGCGGCATCGTCCAGTAAAGGCTTCCCATGAAGCATGGGGATAGGGAGCCAAGCTTGGGCCCCAGGCTGCACGGTGACCTATTTCTTCTGGCTTCGGCGCCTAGCCCTCAACTGCTTCAATGGCTGCCGAGCATCATCATCGCCCTGGAAAGGATCAGATTCTTCGCCCCCCCTAGGCCTCTTTCCTTTGTCCCTCTTCTGCCAAGGACTGGTGGGCTTGGACCTAGATGGCGAACCCTGCTGGGGTGGGGGAGGTAGAGGCTTGGGAGGAGACTTTCCGGTGCATCCTTCCCCGGCTGCCCCTTAAGCAAAGCCAGCAGGCTTGTCTGGAGTTGTTTCTTGAAACTCATCTTCGACCTAGAAGAGGCTTCTTCAGATAAAAGGTCCGCTTCAGTTAAGCTGGGGTCACCCAAATCACCAGGAGGGTCCTCAGGCGAATGGAATTGGTCGAACACGTCAAACTCGTCCTCGGACGGACCTGATTCAGCAACTTCCTCTTCTCTTGGCTCTCCCCCTTCAGCCTCGGCAACTTGAGATGATGAAGATGTATCAACCAATGGTACACCCTCCGGAATAGGAGATCCTTTGGGGATCAAAAATCCATGCTCGACTACTGTTATCTTTTGCAGCCGAGGATCTTTAGCTCGGATCACGTACTTCAGAGTCGAGAACGATGTTTGAATCGGGTTGTACCCCAGAATCTTGTGAGCAGCCCTAACCTGGTCATCAGCCACATTTACAAAGATCTCCGACCTCAATACAGTCTGTAAATCCTCCTTATTAACCAAGCCGAAGTCACGCTCAAAAGTGCACGGATCTGCATAAAAGAAAACAAAATCCCTGTTAACAACCAAGCAAAGAAGAACACGAAGGTACAAGAAATTAAACCCTCTCCTAAGTCTGAATGTCTCACTTGGAGTACCCTCCACCGTTGGACAATGAAAGCCATCGTGCCACTCTCCGGACACAATGAGGAAGTCTTTGTTTAACCCCTTGCTAGACTCAAGAAGGCACTGAATGAGCCAGACCCTATTGTCCCTCGTCTTCAGGTAATAAGACTTCCCCTTAAGGCGCTGGAGGTTGTAGCACTAGTTTACATTGTGGTGGGTTTAAGCCCAGCCCCATCTTTTCATTCAGGGCATCCACACAGCCTAGGATCCTAAACACATTGATGGCACACTGGGTGGGAGATAAGCCGAAGTGCCTGAGATAATCCCTCATCACTAGCCCTATAGGGATCCTCATACCACCTTCTAGAAAGGCGATTATAGGAACTGCCACCTCGCCCTCTTTTCTCTTAGTGCTCCACTCCCTATCTCCACAGTACCTCAAATCCATTGTATTGGGGATCTTATAATCAGCAATGAATTTCTCCATCGCCTCCTCAGACTCAACTAACTTCGGAAACCTACCTATCCTAAGGAACTAATGAAGGGCTCAGGGAAAATGAAGGAAAAAGAGAAAGAGGAACAAGAAGACAAAGAACTCAGATAGAAAGTATGAAGCAGGGCGAGAAGAGAACTTATAGAAACGAGGAAAGGCTCCTCGGACAAGACTTTTTGTGTTGAAATGAGGCGTACGGACGATTGGAGGCTTGGTTAAGTTCAGCATATGTGCGCAAGAGCTCTTGAATGTAAAAGTAAAGGGGCAAATCGGTTCAGTTGGGTATTTATACCCCCAATTAAAAAATAACCGCATAGGCTTTCCCGCCCATTAAGTCAGAAGCATCCCTATCGTCTATTCATCATCACACCATTGAACGTGGAGGACACAGGGCTGCCAAAATTTAATGAAGGTACGTCCCAGGTACCGAAACGTCAGGATCGTTCCTAGAGCAGTTAAAAGGATTTTGGTACTGACAGGAGGATAAGATTCACCAGGCCAAGACGAAGACCCAGGGACATCAAAATCCTCCTCCCTGCCCGAGGAGACGAGCAGTAGAATTTTAAGGGGCTATTGTGGGGCCCAAAGATTTGGCAACCCCGGCCCACTCCATGTCTGGCCCAAGGCCCATGCCAAGGACAATGTAGCGTCCAAAGATGAGCAGGGGAGGCCCAAACTGTTATGAGCATTGTCGAGGACAAACATGTCCTTAGCTGGCCGATACTGGAGAAAGGAGATGTCATCGCCACATTAAAAGCACACAACTGACACTCTGGCCGCATTAATGAGGAATTGACCATTGAACAGTAATACTTTGGTTACTTTAACTAACGAGAGGACTAGAAAGACGGCTGATGGGACAAGCCCTCAAACACAAGCTCGGATGATCAACAAATGGAAGGCAGAGATTAGCTGAATAGGGCTATATAAAGGAACGAACCCCCAGAGAAAAGAGGTTCGAAGGTGGGGGGTTTGGAGGTTCGGAGAGGAGAAATCCTATGTCCATTAGTGATGGAGAAAGGGCTCATCGAACTAGGCCGATGACAAATTTTCCCTCAAAACACTTGGCCAAATTCCATTTGCGGATTTTGTAAACCCGCACCAACTGTTGTAATGCTCGCTAATTCCTAGTCCTTCTACCCACTCTCTACAAATTTATTGTATCGGGGCACTTCTCTCGTCGACGTGGGATTAAGGTGTCAAGCCTTACACTACAAGGCCAGCCCTTGGTGGGGTGAAAATCCTGAACCCCCGCTTCGCATGGAAAAGAGGGTCCCTACAGTATGTTATAATTAATAAAATAGGTTTTGAGATGGTAAAATAGATTTTTTTGGAGAAACCGGATGCAAATGCTTAACTCAGAAGCTCCATTGTTTGCAGAAGCATGTAGATATTCAATTTAGGAAGGAAAAAACACACACACACACACACACACACACTTTAATGTATCAAATTTTTTTTTTTTTGGTTAATGTATCATTTTAGGAAAATTTTGATACAACTTTCAAGAAAAATATAAAAAGTTTTTTTAAAAATCAATTGCATTTTTTTCCCTATAAAAGGTGTCTACAAATATTTTCTAAGTCAATTTCTTTAAGGCATTCATTAACTCTTCCCGTTACTAAATGCATATATATATATATATAATAGAACCAAAACTTGCGAGGCAAATAAGATAATAACTCTATTGAATCTTAGGTATAAATACTGATAGAGACATGCATAAACACAAAATGACTGTGTCTTAAAGATCATTCCAGAGGTGACAACATTTTTAAAGCAAGTCAGTGTGTATACTGTATAATATCCATGGTTTTCAGACTCGGATTGTTCAATGAACCGTAAAAGAAAGAGGTTTAAGGTTTTTGAGGTCAGACTAAGGTCGAACCGTGATGACATCATAATTAATTTAATAATTATTTAATATAAATAAATATATTAAATTAGTATATATAGAAAAATTAAATAAAATGATCCAATTAAATATAAAAATATATTTTTCAAATGTATTTTTTCATATCATAACTTTCACAGGACAAATAAAAAATATCAAATCCTAAGCATACATAGATATAATATTTCTTTATTTATTTATATGTTGATTAGTTAAACTTGTGACAGTAATAATAATAGTAATATTAAAATAACATTGGAATTATAAGGGCATTTACATTAAATAAAATTAAATAAAATAAAAAATTTATATTACTTTGTTATTTTAAATTAAAACAATAATTTAATAATTAGTATATACTTAATTGTATCTGTTGCCTTAAAAAAAAAAAAAGAAAAAAAAGAAAAGAAAAGAAAAGAAAGGTAGTTCTAGAATCACACGCTACTTTATACTCCCTCCCAAATTGTTTGGCTTGTATTCTATTTTGGGATATCCCAAAATTATGTCTTTTTTGAAAATTCAAAATCTATTAATTTATTAACATTCCATTTATGCTCTTAATTGATTTGTGAGAGCATTTGTTTTAATTATAAAAAAAAAAAAAAAAAAAAAAAAAAAAAAACCTTCAGAAATAAGGCAGTTAATGATAAATTTAAGGGTAATTTAGGAAATTTTGAACTTTATTTTAAGAGATAAGGCAATTAATGATGTTTTCCTAAATAATTGGGTTTTTCTAATTAGGCTAAACAATTTGAGACGCAAGGAGTAATATTTTGTCATAATTATGACATGACTCACTATTTATCTTCCACTGTTCACACTTTACTACATCATAAATGTGATAAAAAGTTGTGAAATATTTTGTAACACATTTTCTCTTCAAAAAAATTGTAAACATTAATTAAAGGTACTTATATATTTTATTTGTTACATATCAATCTATCAATATAAGTCACATCATGGGCTTAAAGCTACAAAAATCTAACAGCTGAAACATTTTGCCATCTTTAATTTAAAAATCAAAAGTTTTCTTCCTTCCCAATGCAAGTCACATGAAGGGGCTTTGAAAGCATAAAAATGAATACAAAATAGAAAGAAGCTGAGAAACCACAACAGTGGAGATGGACGGAAGAAAGAGAAGAAGGAGAAAAAGAAGAAAGAAGAAGAAATAGAAGCAGAAGATGAAGATGAAGGCCGTGACTGGCAACTTGTGCTGGGTTGCTAGCTTGTTGCTTCAACTTCGCACAGCCCCTACTTTGTCTTCTTCTTCTTCTTAGTTTGTTTTTTTCCCTCACAAATCTTTTGGTTCCAGATATGAAAAAAAGTCTAAAGTGCATGCTGCCAAATTTTCAATTTAGGCCGATATTTGTTGAAAAAGAAGGAACTGTGAGATTCGCAAGAACCGTTCAGGGTTTTGGAACCGTGTGTTTCAACCGCGGTTCACACAAGTCCATGCTTTTCTTGCATAGAGAGGTTCTTAAGGTTAAATGAACAACGAAGAAGAGGGGTTCACGGTTAACCGGGTCAAAAAATATGGTCCGGTCTGGATTTCAAAACCATGATAATATCACAATGAATTCATTTGAGTAAGTGAAGGAAAGCGACGACACCATTTAGCTTTGACACGTCTAAAGCTCAACTAATCCCATTTTTGTATTTTCTTCTCTTATCGAGATTCTCTTTAGCCTTTCATTTCTGCCATAGCTATTTCACTGTTTCTCACATTTACCTCAATCCTGCAATTAAAACCTAATTTTGTATACTTTTTATTTTTTCTTAATAATAAACTTTATTAAAATGGAAAGAAAATGATTACAGAAGAGGAGAAAGCCTAACACTATCTTGTCTAAAGCCAAACCAAATAATAAATTGGTGGCATTCATCAGCTTAATTTAATGGTGATGAAAATTTCTTTAAATTCTTATTTCCATAGCTGTTTACATGTTGGAGTTTATTTAACATAGAAGGAAAAATGTTGACTTGATCTAATGATAAAAAGCTCTGTTTAGGAGCAGGGGCGAAGTTAGAAATTTATGTTTGGGGGTCGAGGTAAAACTATTATGAAATTTGTAATTCAAGAAAAATTCAAACTACAACATACATACATGTCTTCGTGCATTGATTTTTTTTTATTAGTATAATTCTTATTAGCACTTAAAATGCTAACAAGCTAAACAACTAAGTAAAGAGATCTGGGGTTTGATCATTGCTTACAATAACAACAAAAAAAAGAAAAAAGAACCAATTGGTATTTAGGTCTGATGATAAAGAGTAATAATCAGAATTGGTTGCCATAAGTTGAAACTTAAATAAGATACATTTTTAAGCGGAGTACATTACGTTTCCTAATGAAACTTAACCATCTATTTACCATGAACAATAAAACACAAACATTATTTTCATTTTCAAGAACAATTGTGTTTAATATAGTTGGGTTTAATTGGGGAATTTAATCTTTTTTTTTTTTTTTGGGAGGAAAAATGAATGAATCTTCTAAATAGAACTTAATGGTAAATCAAATAATTAGCTCTTCATCCCTATTGGTCGTCCATAACCAAAAATGTCTAAAACAGCCTTCAGAAAGGAGAAAGAAGAAATATGCACCACATATAAAATGAGGACCTACAAGTAGGTCACCGGTTGTCCAACAAGGATCTAGTCGTCCAAAGATGGTATGGTCGTCCATACCATGTTCCCAATAAACACTTAGTAAACTTCTAAGTGTTTTCTATAATCTCAAATGGTTAAACCACTAACCTGTTGGTTAAATCTGGTTTTGTATCTCATACAAAACACATAGCGGAAGCAACAAACAAAGACCTATTTCATTCATAATCGATAACTTGCACTATATAAATTTCATAATTTAAGAACAAGATAGCGTACCTTGATGTGGTAAAATTCAAAACAAAAGATTAGAAGTACTTGGGAACACTTTTAATCTTCACTCCAATTCCACTTTACGCCCGAAAAGTGTGGTCTCTCAATCAGTTTCTAAGGGAGAATAACAAGTGGCTTCACTCACACATACACACCACTTCACAATGGTGTCTCACTTTTTCTCTAATAAAAATTCTGTATGTCTCTCCCTTTATATATAACTGATTATCTAATTGGGCCGGCATATTGGGCATTTCCAATTGGGCTTTAATGCGTGGCTTGGAGTGGGACCAAAAGGACCAATAAGACACTAGCTCCAATGGGCCTTGGGCTTTTCTGTCAACTCTTGACAAGTCCAAAGTTACCATTAATTATATTTAATACCACTATATAAATATAATTGCACTCTAGGCCTTATTAATAAATTATATCCCAAAACTTTATTATACATGCAACCCCTTCATAAAATATTCGTAGTAATTCAAAGTCATAAATATAGACTGTCACTTTGAAGATTACTACATCTTAATCCTTGAGTACCCAGTTTAATCCTTATAAGTTATTCATCATATATTTATGAAATCCAATTTCATAAATATATACTTTAGTAATTTCTTACAAAAGTGGTTAGGCCTAACTCTCTGAATAACAAACCCATTAAACTTATCTCAAAGGAATATTTTGTATCTCCGTTAAGAGACTATGAATTCCATCTTGAAAATATATGTTCCATTAACACTAGATGTGGCTGCCCAACATACTGAGGTTTTGACCGTTACTTTAGATCTCACTCCTGATATATCAAAGCAACCTACATTTCATAATCAGCTCCATTATTCTTTTAGGATTAAGAGTTCATGCAAATATAGGTCGTGAGATTTATTATTCAATTGACAGTCGTTAGGAGAATAATAAATCTCATAGCAGTCCAGTTCAATATGTCTTAACTCTTAAAACATATCAACATATCAACTAGAAGTCACCACTTCCATGATCAAGACAAATCATCTTAGTTAATATGTTATAGTCTTCGCAGATGAAATGCCCAATTTCATCACCGACTACGAACCAAATTCTGAGTTTACAAAGAACTTGTGACTTATATCTTCTGTGACTAAATCACATAAATCACATACTATGCATCTCATGGACTATATGATAATGTCCAAATATTCATGTTACCATTATTTCAGATAATAATAAAACAACTTTATTAATTTCAATATTAAGTCATACATCATGTCATACATAATATAATACATAGCATCATACAATAGGATTCTAGGGCACAAATCCCAACAATCTCCCACTTGCCCTAAAGACTATTATGCACTAATCTAACTCCCATTCCTTCTAAATGTGACTCGAAGGTCCTTTGAGGCAAGGCTTTGGTAAAGGGATCTGCTAGATTATTTGCACTTTCATTCTTTGCTACCACCACATCTCCACGAGCAATAATATCTCTAATGATGTGATATCTTCTCTCGATGTGCTTTCCTTTCTTGTGGTTCCTTGGATCTTTTGATTATGCAACTGCACCACTATTGTCGCAAAACAATGTGATGGGAACTTGTTCCATTCTCATTACACCAAGGTCAGAAAGGAATTTCTTGAGCCACACAGCTTCCTTTGCTGCTTCACAAGCAGCAACGTATTCCGCTTCCATGGTGGAGTCCGCAATACAAGATTGTTTGACACTCCTCCAAGTTATGGCTCCACCTCCCAAGGTGAAAACACATCCTGATGTGGATTTTCTGAAATCTAGATCCGATTGAAAGTCTGAATCTGTATAGCCAATAGGTATCAAATCCTCACTTTGGTAAACAAGCTATAATCTCTCGTTCTCCGTAGATACTTGAGAATATGCTTTACAGCTTGCCAATGTTTTGGTCCTGGATTTGATTAATATCGGCTGACCATGTCAACTGAATAACAGATATCTGGTCTAGTACAAAGCATGGCATACATGAGACTTCCTACTGCAGAAGCATAAGGAACTTGTCTCATCATATTTTCTTCTTCTTGAGTCTTAGGCCTTTGGTCATCAGACAGAGGAACTCCATGTCTGAAAGGAAGCAATCCCTTCTTGGAGTTTTGCATGTTAAACCGTTCTAGAACCTTATCTATATATCCAGTTTGTGATAAACCTGACATCTTATTCTTGCGATCTCGTCAAAGCTTGATCCCTAGAATAAAGTTAGCTTCACCTAAGTCCTTCATATCAAATTGGCTTGACAACCAAACTTTTATTGATGACATTACCCCTACATCATTTCCAATGAGTAGAATGTCATCAACATAAAGCACTAGGAACATTACTACTTTATCTCTATGTCTTTTGTACACACATGGTTCATCAAGATTTTGTTCAAAACCAAACGACTTGATTGCTTGATCAAATCTGATGTTCCATGACCTAGATGCTTGCTTAAGTCCATAAATGGACCTTTTTAACTTGCATACCACATGCTCTTGGTTCTTTGCTATGAAACCTTCCGGTTGCATCATATAGATTTCTTCCTCAAGATTGCCATTAAGAAATGCAGTCTTGACATCCATTTGCCAAATCTCATAATCATAATGAGCAGCAATGGATAAGAGAATTCTGATAGATTTAAGCATGGCTACTAGCGAAAAAGTTTCATCATAGTCAATACCTTCTTTTTGTGTATATCCTTTCGCCACTAGTCTTGCTTTAAAGGTTTCAACCTTTCCATCTATCCCTCTCTTTCTCTTGTAAACCCATTTGCAGCCAACAGGTTTAATGCCGTTAGGCGCCTTTACAAGATCCCAAACTTGGTTGGAATACATAGAATCTAATTCAGAGTTCATAGCTTTGACCCAATGATGTGCATCTATATCATTCATTGCCTCTTCATAAGTGTAGGGATCCGATTTAGCCTCTTCTAAGATAGCTTCATAAGTTTCTCCTAAATCTATAAATCTTATAGGAGGCCGAATAATTCTCCCACTACAACGAGACACCTGTGTACTAGTCATCTCATGAGTAATATCTTGTGGTGTATCTAATACAGCCACATCATCCCTAGTTTCATCCATAGTTTCATCCATTGGTTGTTCATTTACAGGTTCATTCATTTCAGCCAAAACAACTTTATTTCTAGGATCAAAATTATTCATATAATCATCTTCCAAAAATTTGGCATATGTGCTAACAAACACTTTGTTATATTTATGATTATAGAATAAATAACCCTTTGTTTCCTTTGAATACCCTAAAAACATGCATACTTCGGTTTTAGCTTCCAACTTATCAGACTTCCTTTTCAACACATGTGCTGGACATCCCCAAATGTGGAGATATTTCATACTAGGCTTACGCCCATTCCACAATTCCTTAGGTGTGTTGGGAACAGATTTTGATGGAACTAAATTCAAAATATGCATTGCAGTTTTTAGTGCATATCCCCAAAAAGAAACTGGTAAAGTTAAGTAACTCATCATGGACCTAACCATTTCCAAAAGAGTTCTATTCCTTCTTTCTGCTACACCATTCTGTTGGGGAGTTCCAGGTGCAATCAATCGGGATATGATCCCATTTTGAGTTAAATAATCCTTGAAATCCCTAAGAAGGTATTCACCACCACAATCAGATTGGATGGCTTTTATGTGTTTACCTAATTGATTCTCAACTTCAGCCCTAAACTCTTGGAACTTTTCAAAGGCTTCGGACTTCCGTCTCATTAGATATACATAACTATATCTTGAGTAATCATCGGTAAAAGTGATGAAGTACTCATAACCTCCTTTTGCTTGGGTTGACATAGGACCACATACATCTGTATGAACTAATTCAAGCAATTCTTGAGCTCTTCTACCTTTTGCATTAAAAGGTCGTTTGGTCATTTTGCCTTCCAAACAAGATTCACAAACTGAAAATTCATCAAAGTCCAATGGCTTTAAGAGTCTATCTTTGATCAGTCTTTGAATTCTATTTGGATTAATAGACCCAAACGCAAGTGCCAAAGATATGCTTCATTAGTAGAAGGAAACTTTCTCTTTAATGATTTTATATGAGAGTTATGATCTAATTTAGAATTATGTAATTCATGCTTATCAGGAGTTAAAATATAAAGACCATCCACAATATTGCCAGAACAGATAAACATTTTATCCTTCTTTATTACAACATTGTCTTTTAGGATAACATAATATCCATGTTTACCTAAATAAGTTGCAGAAATTAAATTTCTACGAACATTAGGTACATACAAACAGTCTTCCAATATTAAAACTCTAGATTCAAAACATAAATTAAACACTCCAACAGTTATAACTGGAATCCTGCTCCCATCAGCCAAGGTAAGAAACATTTTCCCTTCATTCAGTTTTCTGGTCTCCTGAAACCCCTGCAAGGATTTGCAGATATGATTAGTACAACCTGAATCCACACACCAGGAATTTGTGGGATTCTGTACCAAACATGTTTCAAGAAGAAATGTACTTTTCATGCCTTTATTCTTGGCAGCCTTAAATATTGGACAATTCCTCTTCCAATGTCCTTTCTCACCACAATGGAAACACTTTCCTTTGGTTTTCTTTCCTTTGTTGGCAACTCCTAAGGCAACTTGTTTACCATCTTTCTTGGAGAAGTCTTTCTTCTTCTTCTTCTTCTTCTTACCCTTGCCTTTCGACTTAGGTTGAGAAGTAGAAGCTTCAGCCATATTAGCATCAACACTAGAAGTACCAAGGATGCCTTCTGCCGCTACCAACTCATTCATTAATTCAGACAATGTATAAATCTTTTTGTTCATATTATAGTTAAGTCTGAATTCCTTGAATGATTCTGGTAGTGACTGGAGTATCATATCCACTTGGGATTCTCCATCAATATCGGCACCTAAAACTTCCAATGTATTCAGATTAGAGATCATCCTAAGACAATGCTCCCTCACTGAAGTACCTTCAGCCATTTTGGTATTATAAATCTGCCTCATAGTTTCTTGCCTTGCAGAACGGCCTTGCTCTCCAAACATTTCCTTCAGACTTAGCATAATGTCTGAAGCTAGTTCTACATCCTGCATTTGATGCTGTAGAACATTTGAAATAGATGCTAGGATATAGCACTTAGCCATCTCATTAGATTTCTGCCAACGATCATATCGCTGTTTTTCCTCAAGAGGAGCATCTAATGATGGAAAGCTAGGACATGGTTGAGTAAGCACATATTTGTGCTCTTCAACAGTAAGAACAATGTCCAAATTTCTTTTCCAGTCAACATAGTTGGATCCAGTCAGTTTGTTTTGATTAAGAATAGCAACAAGTGGGCTAAATGATGCCATGATTTTAAATCTGAAAATAACAAACATGAATATAATAAGTAAACTAGACATTATCAATTTAGCATATAAACATATAATATGGAACCTTATAAAACCATAAAATAATATATGCAACGACAAACCAATCCATGTCTATAATTCCTTGGTAGCAAGTTTATTATAAACACATTAATTGATTGAGAACTATTCTTATTATTAGTGCTATCATGATAACTCTTATCATACACTAATAATATGCCGTATTATCTTTAGCCTCTAAATGATAATGACATAGCTCCTTTGGGAGGTTAACATTACATTTAGTCTAGTGTATACCATTATCTAGAATCATGTGTAGCCACATTTCATCTCCCTTATAATGTTTAAACTTGTAGTACCATGGAACAAAACACCCTCCTTTGGGATCGCGAGGCATATACGCCAAGACGAGGTGCTTGTCCACACTACTTTAAATAGGTTAGATCAATCTTGTAGTACTTGAAGTAAACACCCTCCTTTGGGATCGCAAGGCATATACGCCAAGACGAGGTGCTTACCCACACTACTATGAACCGATAATGGAGGCCGTGAGATCCAACCCTTGTATCTCTCTCCCACTAGATATTTTAAATTAAAGGTTTTTAAGATCAAGAACCATAATAATACTAGAAACCCTTGAAAACATAATCCTAATCTCATTAGAAATAAATTTCATAAAATGAATACTCTAATCCTAGCATTAATATATATATATATATATAAATATATATAACGTAATAAAAACCCATATTACATTATAAACCCATATTGCATTATATATAATATAATATATGGATTATTACATGTAATATATGATTATTACATTATGTATAATACACGGATTCAATATGAAATGAAGAACTTGAATCCTTGATGCATGCGAATTCTTGATACATATAATAGCATGACACGGCATTTGATGCAATACATAAATGAAAGCATGTTAATGACAAATGGAATTTGCCACATGGGTCCACCAAATCATGCAACAAATCAAGCCAATATATACATCCAAATCCAACCGGTGCATTAACATCCAAGCCATGCAATGAAGGATCCAAGTTGTGCAATGAATTGATACATGCAAATGATAGTTATTTGACCGATATATCCAAACCATTTAGAATAACTACCCTTCATTTCAATAACTACCATTGATAATAACTACTTCACGCACATGGTAGTTACAAACAGTTACTTCAACAATCAATAACTACCATTAATAATAACTATATCCTTGGGAATTACTAAGACACGGCACCATCCAATAAGTTAAGCCAAGATGTCCATTTCGAACAAACCAATGCAATACAATGGTTATCATCATGAACTGTTATCCTTGGCAACGAAATTCTTTAAAAAGAATTTCTCTTGGACAATTACTACTTTCTTTGAATGGATCCGTATCTTAATTGTGTGGCCACTTCGAACAAACCAAGAGAATATGCATCCTTTGGTGTAAACCCGATATCATCAAGAAATCATTTTTCTTTTATTCTAAAATCCAATCACATGCTATACAATCATGAGATGAAAACCTGGCTCTGATACCAATTGTTGGTTAAATCTGGTTTTGTATCTCATACAAAACACATAGCGGAAGCAACAAACAAAGATCTATTTCATTCATAATCGATAACTTGCACTATATAAATTTCATAATTTAACAACAAGATAGCGTACCTTGATGCAGTGAAATTCAAAACAAAAGATTAGAAGTACTTGGGAACACTTTTAATCTTCACTCCAATTCCACTTTACGCTCGAAAAGTGTGGTCTCTCAATTAGTTTCTAAGGGAGAATAACGAGTGGCTTCACTCACACATACACACCACTACACAATGGTGTCTCACTTTTTCTCTAATAAAAATTCTGTATGTCTCTCCCTTTATATATAACTGATTATCTAATTGAGCCGGCATATTGGGCATTTCCAATTGGGCTTTAATGTGTGGTTTGGAGTGGGACCAAAAGGACCAATAAGACACTAGCTCCAATGGGCCTTGGGCTTTTCTGTCAACTCTTGACAAGTCCAAAGTTACCATTAATTATATTTAATACCACTATATAAATATAATTGTACTCTAGGCCTTATTAATAAATTATATCCCAAAACTTTATTATACATGCAACCCCTTCATAAAATATTCGTAGTAATTCAAAGTCATAAATATAGACTGTTACTTTGAAGATTACTACATCTTAATCCTTAAGTACCCGGTTTAATCCTTATAAGTTATTCATCATATATTTATGAAATCCAATTTCATAAATATATACTTTAGTAATTTCTTACAAAAGTGGTTAGGCCTAACTCTCTGAATAACAAACCCATTAAACTTATCTCAAGGGAATATTTTGTATCTCCGTTAAGAGATTATGAATTCCATCTTGAAAATATATGTTCCATTAACACTAGATGTGGCTGCCCAACATACTGAGGTTTTGACCGTTACTTTAGATCTCACTCTTGATATATCAAAGCAACCTACATTTCATGATCAGGTCCATTATTCTTTCAGGATTAAGAGTTCATGCAAATATAAGTCGTGAGATTTATTATTCAATTGACAGTCGTTAGGAGAATAATAAATCTCATAACGGTCCAGTTCAATATGTCTTAACTCTTAAAACATATCAACATATCAACTAGAAGTCACCACTTCCATGATCAAGACAAATCATCTTAGTTAATATGTTATAGTCTTCGCAGATGAAATGCCCAATTTCATCACCGACTACGAACCAAATTATGAGTTTACAAAGAACTTGTGACTTATATCTTCTGTGACTAAATCACATAAATCACATACTATGCATCTCATGGACTATATGATAATGTCCAAATATTCATGTTACCATTATTTCAAATAATAATAAAACAACTTTATTAATTTCAATATTAAGTCATGCATCATGTCATGCATAATATAATACATAGCATCATACAATAGGATTCTAGGGCATAAATCCCAACAATACCCACATCTTGAAATGTCGGGTGAATTTCCCAAAATTAGCTCCATTCTCCCCATTAAGTCCACACATCTCCCATGATACTAGTGGCACCCAATAAGTAGACCCACTCCAAACTCTCTATGAAAGGATCAAGCCTAATACAACCAAGGTATGTTCTACTATTCATTCACTCATTGCTCATGTTCTAGAGAGAAAACTGACTTAACCGTCAGAGCCACCCGATTCATCTCGATCATCTTCGATAGTCACTTTCTTCCTTCTCAGGTCATCCAATCGTCATGTAACTCTAGAACATTCAGCCTATTGATTTTCGTGCATCATTAGATAGCGTCGTCTGTCAGAAATTTCTAAATGTTAACCCCTTTACTTTCTAAGACGAAAGGCTGCATGGTTCGGACTAGGTTGATGTCCACAAGTCCAGAGAATCAAGAGAGTGGAAATGCCTCCAACCATCCAAACCATGCACCAGCAATACCACCAGCATCTGTCTAATAGCAGTTGAAGTCCATGGCAGCTACAATGGCGGACTTGACACAAAAAAACCAGGAGTTAACTAGGGAAGTCAGTAGAAGGAGACAAGAGCTTAGAAAATCATAGACATAGCTTAGGCTTAGAAACTTTGGTTCTTTCAGGCAGTTTATTTTTAGTTATTTTATTATTTTTTTTTAACTGCTGCTTATCTGTTTTTACTATTTTTCTTTAAAGCTTTTAATACTCTGTTTTTAATTTCAGTTTATATTTAGTAGTTGTGTTTATCTCAATGCTTTGTACCATTTTTTTGTACTTTTAAGATATTGCTAATATGTCTTAAGTATCTAACTCTTGTGCCCTAGTAGGATTTTGTTTCCTAGATGCAAATACTTCAAGTACTTTGCATCAGTTAAGTGTTGGACATGCAATTGATCCTTAGGATTGTTCTTAATTGCATTGCGTGTCCAGATGAGCATTTACTAGCTAAATGTTCATTGTAGTCATTCTTTATTGATTGTTCTTGTATGATCAAGATTTGCTTACATGTTTTATAGTATTTACAAACTTGATCACATTTTACTTATGTACATACCATGTATTCAACTTGTCATAAGCTTAATGAAAGTTTTGTTTGCGTGCAAGTGTTTTAGGTTACAAGTATATATATGCAAGTGCTTCACAGCTTCTAGATTAGGTGTGATTGAGTTTTACTGCTGTTCCCAAACTCACGTTTAAGTCTAGAGTCTGTTTTAGGGGTTTTGTAACGAAATTGCCAAAGGGGGAGATTGTAAAGTTGTAATTTACAACTATGTGTTTTGTTGACTTTTATTCCGTGCCAAATTTGATTGTAATTTTTATTCAATCTTTTGTACCCTGTATTTATTGTGGGATTTGATTGTAAGGGTTGTGTGATAGAGAGAGAGTGTGAAGACTCAAGCAATTGAAGATTGAAGAGTTTTCGTGGGTATCTCGTGACTAAGCATCCCGCGAAATGATCTATATGACCTGCACATGCTAGAATGAGATGAGTCAGGACAGGACAGAGACAGCTGTGTTTCGCGAGTAGCTCACGAGACACCCGCGAAACATTCTGTTTTGCCAAACTATGCTATTTGATACACACTTTCTGTACCCACACTATATATACCCACATTACCCACAAATGTTGAGGAGTGCTTCTGAGAGAAAATCCTAGCCACAAACCTTGAGAGTTAAAGATTGTTATACCCATAATTCTCTATACAATTGCTTGTGGATTTTTCTCAACTCCTACCTCTCATTTTCCTCAACTCTTACCTCTCTATTTCCATACCATTGAGAGGTTGATAGCCCAAACACTTACCACACCCTTTCAAAGTGTTAAGTGAGGTTTTGGTATTGCTGGGAAGAATTGGAAGAAGTCAAGGATGGCAGATGCAACATGGAGTTTATTGCGGGATCTAGAGAGCTAGACAAGACACGGTTTTAAGAAGCCTTGTTAGAGTAGGAGCTTAGAGGGCTTAGGTACATCGGGTAGATTAGGCTTGGGGGGTCTATTGCTAACCCATGTATCCCAACTGATTGTCTAGTGGATTGATTACTGCTGGAAGAGCAACAGAGAGGTTTTTCGCCGAGTTCTTCAATTTCCTCTTCGATAACACATCAGTGTGTTATCTTGTGTTTGCATCTTTCTTCCCTACTCTTTTACATTCCATTTTACTGTTGTGTTGTCTTGATTATGGATTAGAGTAACTTGCTTGTTTATCCGCTCGCATTTACATTATTCCGCACTTAGTATTAAGCCAGTGTAAAATCTATCGAGCCGTAACTTTTATTTAGAAAGCGAGATCCTTGTGATCACATTGCCACATTCAAAACAACAATGCACCTCCAAAGCATTCTAGATGAGATCATGTGTAGAGTCTTTCCTACTACGCTGAAAGGCCCAGCCAGAGTATGGTTTGGCAAACTACCACCAAACACTATAACTTCACTGCAGGAGTTAAGCAAGTTGTTTGTTACCAACTTCATCGGAGGCCAAGGTATAAGCATTCCTCGTCTAGCCTATTGAACATAGAGCAAGGAGAGAACAAGAGTCTTCGGACTTTCATCAGATGTTTTAACAGGAAAGCCTTGCTGGTAGATGAGATGGATGACAAAATCCTTTTGGCAACCTTCTACAATGGAGTTACTACAGATTTGTTCATTTACAAGCTGTATGACCAAGAGCCACAAACGATGGCTGAGCTAATACACTCAGCTCAAAGCTTTATGAATTCTGAGGATGCAATCCTCACAAAGAAGAAAAAGAAGACTGAATGAGTAGAGGCTAGATACGTGCACCATCCAGAACAAGGCCCACGTCCAAAGAAGGCTAAGACGAGAGGAAAAAGAGACTGAGATGGCAAGAAGGATCGTCCTCAGGATGATATTCAAACTACACGCCTTCGAATGCCCTACTTAACCAAGTCTTAATGCAAATCAAGGATGACCCATCCTTGAAATGGCCAAAGAAGATGAAGGTAAATCCTAGCAAGTGGAACAAAAGCAAGTATTTTCGTTTTCATTGAGATCATGGGCATAACACTGACAAGTGCTATGATCTGAAATAGTAAATTGAGGTTCTTATTAAGTAGGGAAAGTTAAACAATTTCCTTAGATGAGAGCACAAGGATATAAGACTACCATTAAAAGGTAAAGCATAAGAGCCAATTCATCCATTACTTGGAGAAATAAGGGTTATTGTTGGGGGAAAATCAGCTACTAGCTCATCTAGATCCAATAAGACTTACCTCTGGGTAGTTTAGAATGTTCAACTTACTAGTTGTCCACCTAAAGTACCAAGGATGAATGAGCTAGCTATAACTTTCACTGATGAAGACGCAAGGAGACTACACCATCCTCATGACAATGCAATTGTCATTACTTTGACGATTGCAAACTATACAACAAGAAGAGTGCTAGTGGATAATGAGAACTCAACAGATATCCTATACTACCTAGCCTTTTAGCATTTGAAAATTGATAAAGAATTGCTCTGTCCAACTAATGTCCCCCTGATTGGATTTGGAGGGATGAAAGTCTTACTAGTAGGCATTATCTCCTTACCAGTTGCGGTTGAATCTTATCCACAGTAGATTGTCAAGGAAGTGAATTTCCTCGTTATTGATTGCTCGCCCTCATACAATCCATCATAGGATGACTCACTTTGAATAGTTGGAGAGCCGCAATGTCCACTTATCACCTTTCTATTAAGCTCCCAACAGAGTATGGCATAGAAGAGGTCTAGGGTGATCAATTAGCAGCCAGAGAATGTTATCTAGCCATGTTATGCATGGACAAGCAATTGCCCACGATGAATATCGAGGAAAGAAGGACGGTCGTAGAGTCGTTTAAGATATTAGAAGATATTCCTTTGGACTAGTCCAATCCGGAGAAGTTCACAAGAATCGGAACAAGTATGGAGGAAAAGACGAAGCAAGAACTTGTCCAATTCCTTAAGAAAAGCAAGGATGTGTTTGCTTAGAGTCATGAAAACATGCCTAGGATTGACCCAAGTGTGATAACTCATCGTTTGAATTTATCCTTGTCCTACAAGCCCATCCATCAAAAGAGAAAAGTGTTTGCCAGAACGGGACAACGCCATTAAAGAAGAAGTCCAGAAGTTAGTAACAGTGGAGTTCGTTCGAGAAGTCTACTACCTAGATTGGCTGGCAAATGTAGTGATGGTCAAGAAGGCGAATGGCAAATGAAGGATGTGAGTGGACTTCACAGATCTAAACAAAGCGTCCCCTAAGGATAGTTATCCCCTTCCGCGCATTGACCAGCTGGTAAATTCAACAATTGGACATCAATTGCTAAGTTTCATGGATGCATTCTTAGGGTACAATTAAATAAAGATGGAAGAGGTAGGCCAGGAGAAGAAATGCTTTGTTACAAGCCAAGTCTTGTTTTGTTACAAAGTAATACCTTTTGCTTTAAAAAATGTAAGGGCAACCTATCGAAGGCTAGTCAATTAAATGTTTCATCCACAAATAGGGTGAAATGTTGAAGTATATGTAGACGACATATTGGTCAAAAGCACAAAGGAGACACTACACCTAGACAACCTCCAAGAGATTTTTAACACACTTAAACAATACAATATGAAGTTGAACCCAAGAAAATCTGCCTTCGGAGTTTCATCAGGGAAGTTCCTTAGTTTCATGGTCTCATAGAGGGGGATTGAAGCAAACCCTGATGAAATCTAGGTGATACTAAGCATGGAGCCACCAAAAAATGTCAAAGAAGTGCAGAGCCTCACTGGACAAGTAGCAACACTCAATAGGTTTGTCTTAAAAGCTACTGAAAAGTGTTTGCCTTTCTTCAAGGTGTTAAGGAAAGCATTCGAATGGATAGAAGAGTGTCAACAAGCATTTGAAGCACTCAAGACATATCTCACAAAAACTCCTTTATTGAGCTCATCCAAACCAGGGAAAGAACTATACCTCTGTTTAGTTGTCTCTCCTCATGCAGTAAGTTTAGTTTTAGTCAAAGAAGAAGGGAAGGCACAGAAGCCCATCTACTACATTGGTAAAGCATTGAAAGGAGCTAAAGGATGATACCCACCTATAGAAAAGTTGACCTTTTCATTGCTGATAGTAGCAAGGAAGCTCAGACCTTACTTCCAAGCTCATATCATCAACGTCCTAATAGACCATCCACTCAAAAAGGCCATGAACAAGCTTGAAGCAGCTGGACGACTAGTTTAGTGGACAATTGAACTTAGTGAGTTTAACATAAGGTATCGACCAAGAGAAGTGATAATGGCCTAAGAACTTGCAAATTTCATTGTAAAGTTTACTCTAACCCATTACTAGCAAGACCAGGGGGCAAAAGAATGGATCATCCATGTAGATGGTTCATCCACTTAGCATGTATGAGGAGTTGGAATAATCCTACAATCGCTTGAAGGGGATCGTCTAGAATATGCCATTCGTCTACATTTTTAGACGACAAACAATGAATCCGAGTATGAAGCTCATATTAAGGGCTTGGATTTGGCTAAGGCTTTAGGAGTAGAACCGGTGGTCATCCTAGGAGATTCACAATTGATAATAGGTCAAGTGAATGGAACGTACGAAGCCAAGGAAGAACGAATGAAGAAATACTTAAGTAAAGTCAAGCATTGCATCAAAGACTTCACAACAATAAAGTTCCATCAGATCCTAAGGGAAGAAAACATAGAGGTTGACAACCTAGCCAGAGAAGCCTTTACAAACGGCTTGATTGACAATCAAATTAATGTCTTGTATATCCCAATTATAAACATTCCTGAGGTGCAATAGATAAACGAAGAAGTTAACTAGATTACAACAACTATGTCCTATCTTAAGGATGGACTCATCCTTAAGGAAAAAGAAGAAGCAAGGAAGCTAAGGGTTAGAGTAGTGCAATTTGTCCGTATGGATGGGTATTGTACAAAATGAGTTTTTCTCAACCCTACCTAAGATGCTTGACTCCAAACGAGTCTCACTACATCATGAGAAACGTACATGAAGGAGCTTGTGGAAATCATTCAGGAGCAAGGTCCTTCGTCCATAAAATACTTCGTATAGGCTATTGTTGGCCATCAATGTAGGTAGATGCCAAGGCTTTTGTCAACGCTTATAACAAGTGTCAGCACTTCAGCAATGTCCCTAGACGACCATCGGAGTACCTTACCCTGATGCTAGCCCCTTGGCCCTTTGCCCAATGGGGACTTGATATCCTTGGTCATTTTCCAATAGGAACCAAGCAAATGAAGTTATTAGTGGTGGGAATTGATTACTTCACTAAGTGGGTGGAAGCAGAACCCATAGCAAAGATCACTGAACAAAACATCAAGAGCTTCATTTGGAAGAATATCATCTGCCTTTTTAGGATTCCTAGGGTGCTTGTTTTAGACAATGGATGATAGTTCGACAACACACCCTTTAGAGAATTTTGTGAATAGCTTGGAATTAGGAATCACTACTCCTCATCATCCCACCCACAAGCAAATGGGTAGGTTGAAGTTGCAAACCAATCTTTGCTCAAGATAATCAAGACTCTACTTGAAAGGGCAAAGGGGATATGGCTTGACGAGCTACCTAGTGTCCTTTAGGCATACAAGATGACAGTAAGGACTCCCACAGGAGAAACTACTTTCAAGTTAGCATATGGAAATGATGCAGTGATACTCACATAGGTTGGACCAACAAGCTTCAGGGTGGCTTGCTACCAAGATGAAGAGAATGAGAAGTAGCTTATTTTGAGCCTCGATCTCATAGATGAGGTGAGAATGGACGTAGAACAGAGGGTGACACGTTATAAAATTTAATGACCATGCACCGTGATGCAATGGTCATGCCCAAGCAGTTCAACATTGGAGACCTTGTTCTAAAAAGGGTGTCCTTGGCTACTAAGGATCTTGCTTATGGAAAGTTTGGACCTAATTGGGAAGAACCATATAGAGTCATCAACTACAAGAGACAAGGATCGTACTACCTAGAGGCCGTAGATGGATGAAGGTTGGAGCATCCATGAAACATGAAGCATTTGAGAAAGTATTATCAGTGAAGACTCATCAAGAAGGTTAGCATGGACGACCTTAACCCCCTACAGACTATTGGTTACCACTAGTAGTCTATGTATGTTATCTTTTAGCACTTAAGTTTTCTAGTAGCGTTTTATGTTTTCTAGTATTTAAATTCCCTAAAAAGCACTAGCTACTAGCATGTACAATGTTTGTGGACGTCATTATGTTATGTACAAAGTTCCTAGTTTGTAAATAAAGTAGTTTGGATTTTCTACTTAAGTTTTTTTTAATCCTTTACAAAATCAAAGTACACAAGAAAAGGCTAAAAGCCATGGATGAGTAAAATCCTTGGATACAGGGATGTATCGTCATAAGCCTCCTTTAGACAAAGGAAAGGCAAAACACCATATAATGGAATAAAAACTTAAGTTAAAGAAAATAAGGGAAGGAACAAACACCTCCCACATATTTACTCATCTACTTTTAATAAATGAAAGAGGAATTAAAAGCATGCAATAAAATAAGTAAAATAGATGGACAACCAAAATGTCCAAAATCCCCAAACACGCAATGTCTAAACCATGGATGAATATGAAATGAAAAAGTCCAACCATGGACGAACATGTGAGAGCAAGAAGGGGATAGAAATAATTATCCAATCATGGACGAGCAAATATATGTATAATTAACTTGTTCATAGAAGGGTAGACGACCACCGTCCAAAAACCCTTGAAAGTTAAGCCTAAAAAGGCAAATGTATAAAACTCATGTCCAAAACCATGGATAGGATAATTGCACTTAAAATAAAATTAAAATCATCCAAAACAACGGACCCAATTCAAATAAATGTTTTGAAAATTCGATTAAAAGAAAAGAAAGCTATTTGATAAATTGGCCTGGGCATTATCCTTAAGCTTAGGCATCGTCCTTAGGCTAAGCATCATCCTTGGGGAGACCAGAAGTGGTGGCATCGTCCTCAACATTTACATCCTCAGAGTTGCTAGGAAGTAAGGAACTTTTAATAGCCATGTGAAGCCTTATGGAGTCAAAATCCACTCCAAAAAAAGCTTCACGTGTGTCTTGACGAAAGTCTTCAAATCCAGGGACATAGTTCTCGTGTCACGCCCCAAACCCAAAAGGGTCCAAAGCATGAGAAAAACATCTCAAAGGTATCTATTGATTTTTTCTTTCTAAAAATTCAATCTAAAATTTATTCTCAAAGTGCCAATATCAAGAATTATCATAAAAATTTCATTAATGATACTCCCAAAGTAAGTCAAAGTTCAATGCAATAATTACAAGGACCATTGGCCATAAAAGAATGGAGGTCTGAATAAATACAATTACATATCATTTACTTGTCTCATTAGTGGAAATAAAGTCATAACCACTGTAATATACAAAATAATGGGTCAAGCCTACTATAGGGTATACATTATCTAAATATCTCCATCACAAAAGTATAGCCTCCATCAATAGTTAGTCTAACTATTGCTAACCACAAAACTTGTCTCAAAATGATTGTTGCCCACTCTAAAAAGGCTTGTAAAAGAATGGGATGAGACAGAGCTCGGTAAGTAGCATAATTAATGGGGGTGGGGGAAATGCAAGTTTCATGATAATGAACAGTTTTCAAAGAATTTTTTAATTTGGGAAATTTCTAACTAGATACTGCAAGATCATTTGCAATAATAATATGACAAAAATGATTAAATAATGAAACACAAAGTTTCTCAAAGTAATAACCTTGAAATTATATACTATAATTTGTGAGTACTAGTAATATAATTTCCAAAGCCATAATATCTAACATAAGGTAAATTATCACATGGAAACCATACTACCACATAGACTGATCAGGGGATCCACCCATTCACAACTGACATGATATTGTCCTCTCTGGTATGCAGTCTATTGGCCCCATGAGCAACGTCCTCACCCATACCCTCAAGGTTTTGTCTCTCCCCTCATGGGCAGCAAGGAGAATGCATTAAATAGGACTTCTTTTGCATGTGGTTTTTTAGCCCCATGGGTAGCAACCTCATCCACACACAATCAAAGAACCTCTTCCTCCTATGGGCATTAGGGAAGAACGCATCATCCAAAGTGAAAGGGCACTGACCTAGATCTGATTCCATTGTCACAAAGACTACGGAAACCAAATTGGGTGATTACCAGGAAATCACACATGGCAAAGAGTTTAAACAACATAAAGCTCACAAGTTACATGTACTTTCAAATACATAGTTTATATCTAGGTAGTTTCAGAAAACTTTATGTTGGGTTAAGATAGCTTGACCCTAATTAATTAATTTAATTACCCCTAAGTTGATTAATTAGGTTTAATTGCATGCAAATCGTGGAGGCACCAACAAATCACAAAAATACTAAATACAACGGAAAATAAATTTGACACAGTGATTTGTTGACAAATGGGGAAAACCTCACAAGGAAAAAACCCCACCAAGTGATTTTAAGGTCACCACTCCCAAGAATCCACTAATCAACAATCAAGCGGTTAAAGTATAAGGAATCTTACCAACTACCCTAGCCTATCCCAAAATACCAACCTATAGTTGAACCTTCGCTCTAATACCCAATTGGACTTGATCTTGTAGTAGCCTTCTTTCCCTTGATGCACAAACCTCCAATTTGTGACTAACCCTTTGCACGAATCCCAGTACGTGACTAACTCTAGCAACTTGAACAGATGTTATTGGCTGCAAAGTTCTTCACTTCATCAACAATGAAGATCTTGAAGCACTTGGTTACAAAACGCTATGGCGTACATACGTAGTAGCTTCTCATAGAGAAAATAAATCTTTTAGTCTCTATATTTGTATGTGATGGCTCTTAAAATAAGCCTTATATATGTCTAGGGTTGTGAGAAAAGAAACCCTACACATACACATAAGCTTGGGCCGGATTTCAAATTTGGAAATTCTGAAATCGTAATTCTCAATAGAACGAGCTTCTATTGAGCTATCTATTGAGCTTCACATTAAGTCTTGATAGCAAGAATCTGTCGAGCTATCTGTCGAGACTTAATGAATAACTTTTCTTTACTTGTTTCTTAAATCAATCTTCATGTCTTTAATACTTGACTTAAACAACATGTTTCTTGAAGTACTAAACCCATCTTAGATCTACCAAATCACAAGTAAAGTGCATTTTGTCAAAGGATTAGCCAAGTACAAAACATATGACCCTAACACCTTAAATAACCAAAACTTCCACAAAGTTTGTAAGGTTTTAAAATTCATTATTTGTCCAAAAAGATTTTTTATCAATTTCCCAAATAATACAAGACAAGATAAATAAGCACCTCTAAATTTTTCAATATACCATAAAATCCATGAATTCCTTATTAAAGATTAAATCAAAGATGCTTACATTTTCCATGTCAACAATTCATGCAATTTCCTCAAGTGCAATATTAAACACGACACACTTTCATATATAGTAGGGTCACAACACAACACTTTTTAAGAAAACATAGTTCTATAAATACTTTTTTAAAATGTGTTTAACCTAAAAAATAACATTTATGCAACATGTTTATTTTTATTGGACTTTTCCGATATTGACCTTCCCATTGTCATCTACAGTAGAAGCTGGGAGTCACTGTGTGGAATCCCGATCACCTATTCTTTCGTGATCGTATAGGAGTTTTACTCCAACATGCATGGATTTGACTATTTTGTACCTCAGTTTATCACTTGCGTTCGAGGTATGCGCATTGTAGTCACTCCATATCTTATATTCAAGGTGCTACACGTATTGAGGGTAGAGTTTGCTGATTACCCCAGCTGTGAGCGTTTTAGTACTGTGTCCAAAGATGAACTCTCGTCTCACTTCTATGAGACACCTTCATCTTTGGGTTATCTTCGAAACACCCCTTGCTGGAGATTTGCAAAAGGTCCAAGGTTCCTTAACATGGTAATGACATTCGTTCCTCATCCTTTGCCTTACTATAACTCCATTACTAAGCCTCGTGCTCGATTTTTGTTATCTCTTCTTGAGGGACTCACTATAGATTTTCCCTTTCATTTCATTCTCTCCCTTATAGATGTCTATAGGGATACGGCGACCCGTGATAAGCTCATTTTTCCTTTGGCTATCACGTAGATTCTCCGCCATTTTTCTGTCTTCTATCTTAAGTCTACACATTTTTCTGCTATGTGTGCCATAGACACTACTATTGTTAGACGAAGCGAGGCCTAACTTCGGCTGAAAGGGCCACGAACTAAGACAATGACTCCTCCAGCTTTTTCCGTTCCTTCTACATTTGCTTCTTCTTTATCGATGGGTGGTGTGACCCTTAAGGCGGTTATGGCCCAGCTTCAGTGTATGGATGCTCACCTTGACACACTTAGTGATGAGTTGTGTCAGGTGAACACCTGTGTCGGCTGCATTGCTTGATGGCAGGCTCACCTTTGTGGCTTCGTGGTGTCTCCCTCTCCTTTTCCAGAGGCATCTAAGGATAAGGACGATGATGGTGACTTCGATGACGATGACGATAATGAGAATGAGGATGCTAGCTCTTCTAGTGATGACACGATGACTGCTTGAGTTACTTACCCTTTAGGTTACTTACCCTAGCATCTATCGAGGTTTGAAAGGTAGCTTTTGCCCGAGGCTTAATAGTTGCTCGATAGATACCCTATCCATCGAGATTTAAGAAAATCAGTTTTTTCGATCTGATTTCACTCTAATTCATGTATGCATGTTTAGGCTTTCTTTTCTCACAACCCTAAACATATATAAGGATTATTTTAAAGGCCGTCATAGCTGATGCAAGTGAGTGCAACTTGATGCAAAGGTTTTCCACAAGCATATTGTGACCGGAGACATTTTGCCCTAGTTCATCTTCCTCTTCAGAAGCTGCTGTGTTTGTACGTCATAAGATTTTGTAACCAAGGAGCTTCGTGATTTTCATCGTGTTGATGAATTGAAGAACTTTATAGCCAACATCCTTCTCAAGTTGGTGGTTAGTCACGTACTAGGAGCCATGCATTAAAAGGACAGATTCTCACTACAAAATAAGTCCAATTGGGTATTGGGGTAAATGTTCAACTGTAGGTTAGTATAAGGTACTGGTATTCCTTTATTTGTAACCGCTTATTGTTGTGATAATAGTCGATTCTCGGGAGTGGTGACCTTAAAATCATCCGGTGGGGTTTTTGCCTTGGAGGTTTTCCCCATTTGTGCTACCACATATATTGCATGTTACATGAATTAATTAGTTAACTTGGATAATTAACTGGTTAATTCATCACAAGGGGTCAATACATTCTTGGCCTATCGCTTTAGTCCTAAATACAATCTACCAAAACAAAGACAAAGCACTATTCTACGAACCAAAACCTATGGTTCGGGGGTTAGGTTATAGAATGGGAAGGTGTTAGGCACCCATTCTGCCCAGACAGTGTCCGGTCATCTAAACTTTAAATGATCATTAAGTACCTGTATTCAAAATGTTAAATGATAAGCAATAAACGCCATGTTTACTTTTAGATCTAGGGTTAAAACACTATTTGAAATCTTAGATCCAAAATATTATTTGTATAAATAAGAATTTAATGAGATTACTTGATTAAAAATCTAGATCTGAGTTTCCATTATGAGAAAAGTGAGTTTTTTTTGATAAAAATTCAGATCTTGTTTTATTTTTATAAATGTAAGAGAAAATGGATTTTTATGAAAATGCTGATTTTTGTAGAAAAATACAAATTTGGTCTTGTTTTTTGAAAAATATAGATTAGATTTACATGAAAAGCACAGATTTAGTTTTTTTTTTTTTGAAAAACATGGATTGGATTTATATAAAATGTACAAATCTTTTTTTTTTTTGAAAAACATGGATTGGATTTATATAAAAATCACGGATCTAGTTTTTTTTTTTTGGAAAACATAAATTAGATTTATATGAAAAGCACAGAGCTGATTTTTTTTTTAGAAATATATATTAGATTTATATGAAAAGCACAAATCTGGTTTTTTGTTTTGAAAAACATAGATTGGATTTATATAAAAAGCACAAATCTGGTTTTTGTTTAGAAAAAGAACATAATGAAACTTTTATGATAGATTTTCTTGCAAATCTAAGATTTCAAGAAGAAATTTAACCCTAGATCTATGCATGTTAATCAATCAACACATTAAAATGTAAATTAATCATGTAAATTTTTCAAAAGGAGAAGCGTACAATAACGTATTATGAAAAGAAATATGTAAACAATGAAAGAAGC
This sequence comes from Quercus gilva, assembly GCA_023621385.1. NCBI lineage: Eukaryota > Viridiplantae > Streptophyta > Magnoliopsida > Fagales > Fagaceae > Quercus > Quercus gilva. Next base: position 49,003,948 of record CM042473.1, on the reverse strand, counting down.
AAACACATGTCCATAGAAAATAAAGCAGAAACAAATGCATATTTATAAGAAGTAAAATAAGAACATACCTGCATGAATGTATTCTACAAGATGGGATTATTTTAGAAAACAAAGAGAATGAATCTCTTTGAGATCTAAAATAGGGTCACTTAATAGAAAAGAAATTCCTAAAGCAGAGCTTCCATAATTTCTTTAACGTAAGGTGAGAGAGGGGTGTTGAATTCTGGGTTTTCTCCTATATTTATAGAGGTGTATCTGCTTAAAAAATAAGCTAAGGGTGCTTTAAAAAACAACATACACAAATTGGGTCAAGTTTTATCCCTATAAAATTGAAGTTGATGGGTCTTGACCTAAACCAAACATATCTAGGCCCAATTTAAAATCTGTGCCAATTGGCACTATGGAAGTGTTAATTGGCATTTCCCAACTGCCAATTGGCATTCCTAAGTGCTTTGTCTAGTTTCATCTTCTTACACGCTTTAGACTCTTTTTGGGCATTTTTCTGAGCCGGGAGTTGTACTTGGACATATTTTGGACTTGTATTCCCAATAAAATCCATATTAACTTGTTAATTAAATCCTTAAATATAATTATCTTAGAGATAATTATCCTAAAACTTAATTATTAATCCAATTTCAACATTATTAGATTATTCATTTTATTCCCCCGCAACCAAACTTATTTTCAATCAAAATCAACAACCAATCACAAAAATTTATTTAATTAAATTTAATTGGCAACCAATCAAAATTAATTTCAATTAATCACATGTGATTAGTTCCACCCAAGTGAACGCATAGAAACCGTGAAAACTTAATCTCGTGATACCTATCATTTCAATAGTCTGATTTAGGAACCAGGCATATCATCATGATCACTAGAATCTCAAGATCATTTTTATGATATGTGAAAAATGATTTAATGCATGAAATGAAATTATGATTTTTGGGTACTTAGAATGATTATTTTGGTCATCTCCCTAGGTTAAATTATGAGTTCAAAATTGATTGTCGACAATAACATTCCTGCATGGGTCAACATAGAGTACTGTGAAATGGGGGCAAGTAAACCAAAAGGCCAAATGGGTCGTAGTCATCTGTATGATGGCCTTCATAGAAGGTGGGATGAAGATCCCTATGAATAGGTTCATGAGGGATTTCCTCATATTTTTTAGGCTCTATCCCACCCAATGCTCCCCAAACCTCTTCAAAGTAGTGAATAGTGTAGCTCAAATTAAAGAGAAGATGGGCATCGACCTTACTCAACATGATATCAATTGGGTTTATAGCTATCAGGATAGTAAAGGCACAAGGTATTACCTTAGGACTGGGGTCCCCTCAGTTAGGTTGATTTCTTATCTTCTAGAATCCAACAAGGGCCTAAATGAAGACTTCTTGCTCATTTTGGGGGACTGGCATGATGGACTTCATTGCCCCATCCAAGTTCGAGAATGTTTATGTTTATCTTCGTTTTAATATTTTTGTTTCTTATTTCTTAGCTTTTTTCAACAGGCAAGGACTTCACCGCAAAGAACATCAACTTGGTGAATGTCCCTCAATAGGATCCTTCGATTCGAGATCTTCCTTCACACTGACGGTCAATATTATGCTGCCCACGTTGTTCTCGGGTTTACTCCAGTCTCCACTCGGTTTCAATCCCTGAAGCAAGTCATCAAGGCCTATGATCCCCGACTTGCTAAGATCAATGTGGTGGTTGAGGGGTTTATCAAACCTCCTCCTGAATAAACTTTCCAAGTTGCACTCAATGCCCAACAGGTTGCTTTTTCATTCAAATTGAGGAGGAGCTCATACCTTCCGAAAAAGAAGAAGCAATGAAGGACCTATCATTGTGGACCTCAAGGAAGATTTTGGAGTCCTTGATCTGCCAGACCTAGTTGAAAGCCCAGAGGTTAGCTCAAGGGCTCGTCCAATCGCATAAGTTAGTGCCATCCAAGAGGCTGCAAACATACCAGAAGGGATGGTGATAAAAAAAACCCCTCCAACCTTCTAGCTCTCCTGTAGTCTCATGCAGGGGTGGCCCCTTCCGAGGCTCCTGCTTATTTGAGGCCTTCTACCTCTATCCCTTTCGGGTCGTCTCCCATTGAACCTACTGAGAAAAAAAGGAAGTGGGATAAAAGTCACGTGAAAGACATTGTGGAAAAGGGGGAGGTCTAGGACCAACCCCCCTTAATCCTGCTATAGGGACCAAGTCTGCTCGGCCTTAATAGAATTAAATGCCTCCGAGGGCACGGGCTCCAAGGCTGCCATGAAGCGCTTGTTAGGATTAGTGCCCTTAAATCCTATTGTATGATGCTATGTATGATGTTAAGTATGACATTATGTATGACTTAATATTGTGATTAATAAAGTTGTTTTATTATTATATGAAATAATGGTAACATGAATATTCGGACATTATCATATAGTCCATGAGATGCATAGTATGTGATCTATGTGAAAAGTCACAGAAGATATAAATCACAAGTTCTTTATAAACTATTTTAGTTCGTAGTCGGTGATGAAATTAGGCATTTTATCTGCAAAGACTATAACATATTAACTAAGATGATTTGTCTTGATCATGGAAATTGAGACTTCTAGTTGATATATTGATATGTTTTAAGAGTTAAGACATATTGAATTAGACCGCTGTGAGATTTATTATTCTCCTAATGACTGTCAAATGAATAATAAATCTCACGATCTATATTTACATGAACTCTTAATCCTAAGAGAATAATGGACCTGATCATGAAGTGTAGGTTGCTTTGATATATCAGGAGTAAAATCTAAAGTTACGATCAAAATCTCAATATGTTGGGTAGCCACATTTAGTGTTGATAGACCATATAATTTCAAGATGGAATTCATAGTCTCTTAACAGAGATACAAAATATTCTCTTGAGATAAGTTTAATGGGCTTGTTATTCAAAATGTTAGGCCTAACTACTTTGGTAAATAGTTACTAAAGTATATATTTATGAAATTAGATTTCATAAATATATGATAAATAACATAAAGGATTAAACCGGGTACTCAAGGATTAAGATGTAGTATTTTACAAAGTGGTAGTCCACATTCATGACTTTGTATTAATACGAATATTTTATGAAGGGGTTGTATGTATAATAAAGTCTTGGGATATAATTTATTAATAAGGCCTAGAGTGCAATTATATTTATATAGTAGTATTAAATATAATTAATGATAACTTTGGACTTGTCAAGAGTTGATAGAAAAGCCCAAGGCCCATTAGAGCTGGTGTCTTATTTATTCCCTTTTGGTCCCACTTCAAGCAACAGACTAAAGCCCAATTAGAAAGGCCCAAAAGGCAAGCCTAGTTAGATAATTAGTTATTAGGAGAGAAACATACAAAATTTTGTAACACAACAAGAACATGAAATGGTATGTATATGAGTGTTAGACACTCTTGAGTTCTCTCTAGAACATACACATATAACTGATTGACAGACCACACTTCTTGGGTATCAAGTGGAATTGGAGTGAAGATTGAAAGTATTCTCAAGAACTTCTGATTTTTTATTTTGAATTTCATCCCATCAAGGTACACTCTCTTGTTCTTATATTCTAAAACTTACATAGCACATGTTATTAATTGCGAATGAAGTAGATCCATTATTTTTCTGCTGTGCACATTCACTTTTCCGTCAGCGTCAACCTAGGGTTCCTGATCAGAATCTGGAGTTGGTCTTGGATGGGGCCCCCTCTTCCTTCGGATGTCTCCATAAGGGATTTCTATAAGAGCAAGGCTAGCTATATGGCCGACTTCGTGGGGCAGGCGTTTCTTCTCCCTCAAAATATGACTAAGTTAAGGAACTTGAAGAAGCACGAGGTATTTATGTCTCTGAAAATGGACTTAGAAATGGTAAGTCCCTAGACCTTAGCCTTTTTTAGCCTTTCCTTTTTTACTATGTATATTTTTCACTTAATGATAAACCTCTGGTTAACCTTTGCCTTTTCTTTTCTCCATGCTGGTTGTCTAGGCGTCTTACGTCACTAAGGATTGGGTGGACCATGCCATGGCTCAGGCCAAAGAGGAGGAATCACAAAAATTTTGTTGCCAACAAGGCTCAGGCTCTAGCTAAGAAGAAGGCTAAAGAGGCCCTCAACATGTTAGTTGAATGTGAGAAGGCCCAAAAAGCGTAGAGTCAACTATGGCAGGGTTTAAGAAGCAAGCCCAAGAGCAGCGTGGTCACCTTTGAAAGGCGGAGAAGGAGCTGGCCCTTGCTAGGGAGAACATTAGAGTCCTGAAAAAGGAGTTTTAGGGCAAGCAGGAGGAGCTAGGGAAGGTTGAGCAGGCAGCCTATGACTTAGGGAAGAAAGAAACCGAGGAAGAACTTCAGGGTTAGCTGAAGGAGGTTTGCCAAGGATTCTGCCAAAAAGTGTAGGGTGAGGCCATGAATGTAGCCAGGGTAAGCCCTTCCTCAGAGCTAAGGAACCCGGAGATGATTATCTTCCCACCAACCTCAAGTACTCAAGGGCCGAGCTCATTTGCTCCAGCTTCCCAATCCTTTGTTGAAGGTGGGCAGAAATAGGGTGAAAACTAGGAGAAAGAGTTAAGGGACTTAAGGGAATTTTGTTAAGTAGGGTTGATGACCCGATAAATAAATCCTTTCTTTTTTGTAATAGGGCTTTTAGCTTGTAATTCTTCACTCTCTAATCAATGAAAAATGTTTCTCATTTTCTTATGACGAGTGTGTTTACAACTACTTTGCTCTTGTTTTTTATTTTTTTATTTTTTATTTTATTTTTAAGTAGCAGTAGAGGAACTACTTGCCACACCTATTTTGTGTATCTTATAGAACCAAAAAGCACATTGGTTCCTTTGTTGTTATAATGAGAATCTGTTTAACCATAGTTGATAATTTGAGTGACCTAAATTAAATTCGGGTTTCAAGCCTTAAAAAGCTAACTTTCCCAAGGCAGGTAACTCAAGGAGTTACACCTAACCGAGGGTCCACTTAATCTCTTAAAAATTAATTTAACCAAGGTAGGTGACCTGAGGAGTCGAACCTAACCAATGTTCTGTCTAAATTTTTTTTTTTGGTAAGAGTTAATTTATCCAAGGCAGATGACCAAAGGGTCAACCCTAGCCGAGGTTTTTTTTAGTCTTTTAGCTTAACAAGAGTTAATTTACCTAAGGCAAGTGACCCGAGGAGTCAAACCTAGCTGAGGTTCTGTTTAACCCTTTAGCTTAACAAGAATTAATTTACCCAAGCCAGGTGACCTAAGGAGTCAAACCTAACCAAGGATCTATTTAACCCTTTAGCTTTGGAAAAACTAATTTACCCAAGGTAGGTGACCAGAGGAATCTAACCAAGCCGAGGTTCCATTTAAATTTTCCCTTGATAAAAATTAATAGTGAGATTGGCTTTGGATTTGATTTTGTATTGCAAAAGGCTTAAATGTACAAAAATGTAGAAGAAACATGAAATTAAATCAACCTTAGAGTATGAAGAACATCAGTCCTTCTTATTAATAGTAGTATCTTACATTCCATGGTGGAGGAAGTGGGTTTTCATCTAAGTTTTCCAAGCGATAAGCCCCAATTCCTGCCGTTAATGTGACTCGATAAGGCCCTTCCTAGTTAGGGCCCAGTTTCCCCCATGCAAAGTTCCTCATGTTTCCCACAACATTTCTTAGGACAAGATCCCCAAGCACAAAGGCTCTTGTCCTGATGCCTTTATCATACCCTTAACTAAGTCTTTGCTGTTAATGGCCCAATTTGATGGTGGCAACTTCCATCCTTTCTTCAATTAGGTCCAAACTATTAGAGAGGAGCTGCTTATTTCGATTACTGCCAAACTGGTGAGTTCTCATTGTCGGGATCCCTGTCTCCAGAAGGATAACCGCCTTGAAATACCTTCGACCGATCGAACATACTGTTTTTGAAATTTCACTAAGTGTTAAAACATAGATGTAGTGCAAAGCCATGTGTGATAAGATTACACATATTTTCCAAATAAAAACCTTTCTTTTAAAATTTCTAGTGGGAGAGAGATTCAAGGGTTGACTCTCATGGCCTTCATTACCAATTCATAGTAGTGTGAAGTAGGCACCTTGTCTTGGCCTCAGCCCTTGCATTCCATGCAGAGGGAGTTTATTTCATAGTATTGCAAGATTGAACTTCCAGGTTTATAAGTGGTGTAAGCAAACACCTCATTTTGGCCTCGAGCCTTGCATTCCATGCAGAGGGTGTCTTGTATCAAGGTACTACTAGATTAAACTTTTGTTGGTATATGAAATGTGGTTACACATGACTCTAGGTAATGGTATACACTAGACTAAATATTATAGTATCCTTTATGCTAAGTTCTTACTATTATTATTTAAAGGTTAAATGAATAATGACATATTATTAGTGTTTGATAAGAGTTATCAAGACATCACTAGTAATGAAAGATACTTTCAATCAATCATAGTATTTAATGTTCACTCTATGCTGAGGGATATTGAATATCGAATTGGGTTGTTGTTGCATATTTTATATTATGGTTTTATTAAGGTTCCATAGGATATGTTTATATGCTAAATTGATAATGCCCAGTTTACTTATTATATTCATGTTTATTGTTTTCAAATTGAATCATGGCATCTTTTAGCCCATTTGTTACTATTCTTAATCAAAATAAACTGACTGGATCCAACTATATTGACTAGAAAAGAAACTTAGACATTGTTCTTACTACTAAAGAGCACAAATTTGTGCTTAATCAACCATGTCCAAACTTTCCTTCAGTAGATGCTCCTTATAAGGAAAAACAACGATATGATCGTTGGCAGAAATCTAATGAGATGGCTAAGTACTATATCCTAGCATCTATTTCAAATGCTCTACAGCATCAAATGCAGGATATGGAACTAGCTTCAAACAAAATATTAAGTTTGAAGGAGATGTTTGGTGAGCAAGGCTATTCAGATAAGTAAGACACTATGAGGCTTATCCTGAATACCAAAATGGCTCAAAGGACCCTAGTAAGAAAGCATTGTCTTAAGATGATCTCCTATCTGAATACACTGGAGGTTTTAGGTGCCAATATTGATGGAGAATCCCAAGCAGATATGATACTCCAATCCTTGGCAGAATCATTCAAAGAATTCAGACTTGATTATAATATGAACAAAAAGATTTATACCTTTTTTGAATTAATGAATGTATTAGTGGCAATGGAAGGCATCCTTGTGATAGCCAGTGTTGATACTAATATGGCTAAAGCTTCCTCTTCTAAGCCTAAGTCGAAAGGCAAGGGTGGTAAGAAGAAGAAGGACTTCACCAAATAAGATGGTAAACAGCTTGCCTTAGGAGTTGCCAATAAAGAAATGAAAAAGGTAAAGGAGTGTCCTAAAATCCTACTGTATGCTATGTATGACATTATGTTATATGTAATAAAGTTGTTTTATTATTATCTAAAATAATAGTAACATGAATATTTGGACATTATCATATAGTCCTTGAGATGCATAGTATGTGATTTATGTGATTTAGTGATAGAAGATGTAAATCACAAGTTCTTTATAAACTCAATATCTTTGTTCGTAGTCAGTGATGAAATTGGGCATTTCATCTACAAAGACAATAACATGTCAATTAAGATGATTTGTCTTGATCATGGAAGTGAAGACTTATAATTGACATGTTAATATGTTTTAAGTGTATAAGACATATTGAACTGGATCGCTGTGAGATTTATTATTCTATTAATGACTGTTGAATGAATAATAAATCTCAAGACTTCATTTACATAAACTCTCAATCTCGAAGGAATAGTGATCTCGATGATGAAATGTAGGTTACTTTAATATATTAAGAGTGAGATCTAAACATACGGTCAAAATCTCAGTATGTTGGGCAACTACACGTAATATTGAAGGAACACATATTCTCAAGATGGAATTCATAGTCTCTTTATAGAGATATAAAATATTCCCTTGAGATAAGTTTAATGGGTTTGGTTATTCAAAGTGTTAGGCCTAACCACTTTAGTAAAGATTTACTAAAGTTTATATTTTATGAAATTAGATTTCATAAAATATATATGAATAACTTAAAGGATTGAATTGGGTACTCAAGAATCAAGATATAGTAATCTTCAAAGTGACAGTTATATATTATGACTTTGTATTACAACGAATATTTTCATGAAAGGGTTAAATGTTTAACAAAGTCTTGGGATATAATTTATTAATAGGTCCTAGAGTGCAATTATATTTATATAGTGGTATTAAATATAATTAATGGTAACTTTGGGCTTGTCAAGGGTTGACAGATAAGTCTAAATCCCATTGGAGCTAGAGCTTTATTTGCCATTTTTGGTCCCACTCCATGTCACACACTTAAGCCAAATTGGGCTAGCCCAAAAGGCTAACCCAATTAGATAATCGTATATTTATTTAATAACAGTTATTAAATAAGAAACTTTAAGGTTTTTATCAAGACACTTGATTATTCTCTTGAACAAGTTCATATAAAATTGATTGAGAGACCACACATCTTGGGCACATTGTGGAATTGGAGTGAAGATTGAAAGTCTTCCCAAGTTCAGTCTTCATTTATTTTGAATTTTTCTGCATCAAGGTACGCTTTCTCGTTCTTTGTTTCTAAAATTCTGATGTTGCATGTTATCTTACATGAATGAAGTAGATTCATTTATTTTTGCTGTGTGTTTTTGTATGAGATACAAAATTATATTTTCCATATGTTTTCCAACATGTCTAACAATATTTCGCAAATCTTGAGACAATATTCCGCAAAACGAATCTCTTCACACCTTGATCTCAGATGTTAGAGAGATTTTACTTCAACCCACTTTGTAAAGTAATCAGTCTCGACGAGGAGCCATCTTCGGTTTCCAGTTCCTTTGGAAATGGCTCAAAAATGTCCAATCTCCAATGCGCGAAGGGCCATAGGCTAGAAAGATGGTTGAGGAACCCTCCTAGCTAATGGATGTTTAGGGTATACCTTTGGCATTGGTCACACTTCTTAACAAACTCCTAAGCAAACTTCTGCATGCTGGGCCACCAATACCCCTAGGTGTGAGCCTTGTATGACACAGACTTTCCCTTAGTGTGATTGCCATAGACTCCTTCATGAAACTCTTCCAACAAAGTTTCTACTACCTCAAGATGCATGCACAATAGGTAGGGGCCTGAGTAAGAGTGCTTGTACAACTTTTGTTCCTCAAAAAGCCAATATCGTGGTGCCTTCCTTTAAATCTTCTTGGTTTCGATTCTGTCCTCGGGGAGCGTTCCATTTCTAACGAATGATAAAACTAGGTCCATCTAGCTTAGTTCGACGTGCACTGCATTTACTAGTATAGGAGTCTTGCTATCCTGACTAGGGGTTGCCAAGTTTTTTACCATTATAACCCTCGACAAGTTTCTCCTATGGAAGTGGCCAGGGTTGCCAATGAATTGGCATGCGTGTTCTTGCTTTTAAATACTTGGTTTGTGGTGAAGGTTCCAAAGTAAGCTTGAAGCTGCTTTACCTGGCCTAAATACCATTGCATTCTTTGATTCTTGGCCTCAAATTCTCCTCAGACCTCTCCCACTATCAGCCTTGAATCACAGAAAACTTTAACAGATTACCCACCAAGCTTTTTGACAGAGTTCAAGCTAGCCATGAGGACTTCATACTCTACTTCGTTGTTAGTGGCTGAGAAGTCCAATCTCATGGACTTCTTGATGGTAATATGCTCCAGGGAGATCATGACTATTCCAATCCCTGAACCCCTTTATTTAGCAGCCCCATCCACGTATAACTCCCAATATGGCAAAGGGGATGCTGCAACAATCATCACTTCTCTGCGCTACTTTTACATGCCCCCTCATTCTTTCCATTCTCTACTCTTTTAGTGAATTCTGCCACCAGGTTGACCAGAACTTGCCCCTTTATATCTGTTCGAGGGAGATACTTAATGTCAAATTCTCCCAGAATGGTCCCCTACTTCATCACTCTCCCTATGAGGTTTGATTTTCGAAATAGAGCTTGCAAGGGCAGTTGGGTAAGGATGACAACTTTCTGAGCCTAGAAGTAATAGGAAAGCTTTTTTGTGGCATGTATGATGGCTAAAATGACATTCTCTAGAGGGAGCTACCATGTTTCTGCTTTTGGGAGGGACGGACTTATGTAATAAATAGGCTTTTGCACCCCTTCCTCTGTTTGAACCAAAACTAGGCTCACTGCGTGGGCCATGATTGTTGCGTAAGCGTACAAGACCTCTTCTTTTTCGGGTCTAAACAAGATTTGGGGGTAAGCCCAATACTTATTAAGCTCCTCAAAAGCCTTATCGCACTCTTCGGTCTAAGCAAAGTCCTTCCATTTGTGTAGCAATTGGAAGAATGGTCTACATCGGTAGGCCAATCGAGATATAAATTTTTTTAAAGCGGCTGTCATTTTGGTCAAGCGTTGTACCTTTTTTGGGTTCTGAGGTGGGTGCAGATTGTGGATTGTCTTTTGATCTAATCGGGGTTGACCTCAATTCCTCGATGGGTAATCATATAACCCAAGAATTTTCCAGATCCTACCCCTGGCATTCTAGCAGATGAGAATTGGGAAAGAGTGGCTTGTAACGACCAATGCACCACTTATCGGTTTCGGAGGCACGAGAGTATATCCCATATATTACTTGTGACGTGGTAGTTACACTACCTGTGACGGTCGGAGATTACCCTCAACAAATCACCAAGGATGTGACTTTCCTTGTCATCGATTGATCATCCGCTTACAACACCATACTAAGCTGACCTACCCTCAACTCGTGGAAAGTCGTGACTTCAACTTATTACCTGATGATCAAGTTCCCTACCGAGTACAGTGTAAGAGAGGTATGTGGAGAACAAGTGGCAGCACGCGAGTGCTACATAGCAATGCTGGAGATGAACGACTACTTATAGACTCTAAGCATAGAGGAGCAACAAACAGTTGCAGAGCTCATTGAAGGGTTGGAGGAGATACTTCTCGTTCACTCTAGACCTGAGTGGACAACTAGGATCGGCACCCTCGCTAGTCCACCCGTCCATCAACCGCTCGCGACCTTCCTAAGAGAGAACCAGGATGTCTTTGCCTTGAGCCACGAAAACATGCCCGGGATTGACCCCTCAGTTATGGTTCATAGGTTAAACGTATCACCCTCTTTTCCCCCTGTTCATTAGAAGAAGAGGGTGTTTGCCTAAGAATGAGACAAAGCTATCGCAGAAGAGGTCCGCAAGTTACAAGATGCAAACTTCATATGGGAAGTATACTATCCTGATTCGCTAGCCAACGTGGTGTTGGTTAAAAAGGCCTGCGAAAGGTGGAGGATGTATGTAGACTTCACGAACCTAAATAAGGCCTACCCCAAAGATAGCTACCCACTCCTACGGATTGACATCCTGGTGGACTCAATGGCAAGGCACCAGTTATTGAGCTTTATGGACACGCTCACTGGTTATAACCAGATCAGGTTGAATGAGATTAACTAGGAGAAAACTTCATTCGTCACCAGCCAAGGCCTATTCTGTTATAAAGTAATACCGTTCGTTCTCAAGAACGCGAGAGCAACATATCAGAGGCTCATGAACAAGATGTTCACATATCAGATTGGGAGGAATGTCCAAGTCTACGTGGATGAAATGCTAGTGAAAAACCGATGGGACCTTAAGGAGACCTTTGATACCCTTCATTCTTATAACATGAAGCTTAATCCAAGCAAATGTGCATTTAAGGTAATGGCTAGAAAATTCCTAGGGTTTATGGTGTCTCAGAGAGACATTGAAGTTAAACTAGACAAGATCCGAGCCATAATGGAGATTGCACCACCTAGGAACGTGAAAGAAGTGCGAAGCCTTAATGGCAAGGTAGCGGCGTTGAACAAGTTCATGTCAAGGGCAACGGAAAAATGTCTACCTTTCTTCTGCACATTGAAGAAGTCCTTCAAGTGGATGGTCGAATGACAACAAGCCTTCAAGGACTTAAAAGCATACCTCTCTTCCCCACCGTTGCTATGTCCTTCCAAACCTGAGAAGGAGTGTTTTCTCTATGTGGCCGTCTCCCCAGCAATGGTCGATGCAGCCTTGGTCAGGAATGGGGAGAAGGTGCATAAGCCTGTGTACTACACTAGTCGAGCGCTCTGAGACACAGAGTAAAGGTACCCCCCGATGGAGAAGCTAGCCTTCGCCCTAGTCACCGCAGCTTACAAACTCAAACCCTATTTTTAGGCCCATACGGTGGTCGACCTAACAGACAAGCCCCTATGGAGAGCAATGAGTAATCCGGAAGCCACTGGACAAATGGTTGTGGGCAATTGAGTTAAGCAAATTCGACATACAATATCGCCTGCGCACTGTAGTGAAGGGACAGGTGGTTACTGACTTCATCACGGAATTCACCAATGTGGAAGGCTAGGAGGCAAGAGAGCATCCTCAATGGAGTATCTGTACTGATGGATCGTTCAACAAGCAGGTGGGTAGAGCAAGGATAGTGATCCACTCCCCAAAAGGGGATGATATTGAGTGAATGGTTTGTTTCGACTTCCCTACAACCAATAATGAGGCGGAGTACAAAGCCTTAATGGCAGAATTAGATCTCGCCAAAGTAGTAGGAGCCACAAGTATGGTTGTTTATTGTGACTCTTAAGTGATCATAAGTTAGGTGAACGGTGACTATGAATGCAAAGGTGAACGTATAAAGAAATACCTAGAGCAAGTAAGGAAGCGGGTAGGCGACCTTCAAGCCAAGTTTGTTTAAATCCAAAGGGAAGAGAACGAGTAAGCAGACCATCTTGCCAAGGCCGCATTAGTAGAATACATGCTCATCTCTAGTAAGGTACTTTCTTTTGTTCAAAATTTGCCCTTAATAGATGGCATGGGTGTGTAAGAAATAGGCTCGGAAGACATCTGGACTACATCAATAGTTTCGTATTTGAAAGATGCCACGCTACCCAATGGTAATGAGGCCGCAAGGAAATTGAAAGTCTTGGTGGCACAGTTTGTCCTAATAAAAGACATCTTGTATAAGAGAGGATTCTCCTGACCGTACCTAAGATGCCTAACCACCGAGGAACCAGATTATGTCATGAGAGAAGTTCACGAAGGAATCTGCGGGAACCATTCGGGATCACGGTCATTAGTGCACAAGCTGATTCGAGCAGGATATTATTGGCCTACCATGCAGAAGGATGCCCAAGCTTATGTCAAAACCTGCGAAAAGTGTCAAAGGTTCAGTAACATCATTAGGCAGCCAACAGAAGAGCTCACTTCGATGACAGCCCCATGGCCTTTTGCTCAATGGGAGTTGGACATCATAGGCCCATTCCCAACAACAGTAAGACAACTAAAGTTCCAAATGGTCGGTATAGATTACTTTATAAAATAGGTGGAAGCTGAATCCTTGGCCACCATCATGGAGAAAAATGTATGAAGCTTCGTCTGGAGAAACATCATCTGCAGGTATGGAATCCTTAGAGTCTTGGTCTAGAACAACGAAAAGCAGTTCGACAACAAGTCATTTAGGAATTTTTGCTCACAATTAGGAATCAAGAATCACTACTCCTCACTCGCCCACCTTCAAGGCAACAAGCAAGTTGAGGTCACAAACCAATCCTTACTCAAAATCATCAAGACTCGGCTCGAGGGGGCAAAGGGCATATGGTTAGACGAGTTGCCAAGTGTACTGTGGGCGTACAGAATGATGGCCAAAACGCCTATAGGAGAAACACCCTTCCGACTAGTATACGGGAGGGAGGCTGTTATTGTTAGGATTAGTGCCCTTAAATCCTATTGTATGATGCTATGTACTGTATTATGTATGACATGATGTATGACTTAATATTGTAATTAATAAAGTTGTTTTATTATTATCTAAAATAATGGTAACATGAATATTTAGACATTATCATATAGTCCATGGGATGCATAGTATGTGATTTATGTGAAAAGTCATAGAAGATATAAATCACAAGTTCTTTGTAAACTCATAATTTAGTTCGTAGTCAGTGATGAAATTGGGCATTTCATCTGCGAAGACTATAACATATTAACTTAGATGATTTGTCTTGATCATGGAAGTGGTGACTTCTAGTTGATATGTTGATATGTTTTAAGAGTTAAAACATATTGAACAAGACCACTATGAAATTTATTATTCACCTAACGACTGTCAATTGAATAATAAATCTCACGACTTATATTTACATGAACTCTTAATCCTAAGAAAATAATGGACCTGATCATGAAGTGTAGGTTGCTTTGATATATCAAGAGTGAGATCTAAAGTAACGGTCAAAACCTCAGTATGTTGGGCAGCCACATTTAGTGTTGATCGAACATGCATTCTCAAGATAGAGTTCATAGTCTCTTAACAGAGATACAAAATATTCCCTTGAGATAAGTTAATGAGTTTGTTATTCAGAATGTTAGGCCTAACTATTTTAGTAAATAGTTATTAAAGTATATATTTGTGAAATTGGATTTCATAAATATATAATGAATAACTTAAAGGATTAAATCGGGTACCCAAGGATTAAGATGTAGTAATTCACAAAGTGGCAGTTTTCATTCATGACTTTATGTTACTACGAATATTTTATGAAGGAAGTGCATGTACAATAAAGTCTTGGGATATAATTTATTAATAAGGCCTAGAGTGCAATTATATTTATATAGTGGTATTAAATATAATTAATGGTAACTTTGGACTTATCAAGAGTTGACAGAAAAGCCCAAGACCCATTGGAGCTAATGTCTTATTTGTTCCCTTTTGGTCCCACTCCAAGCCACATACTAAAGCCCAATTAGAAATGCCCAAAAGGCTAACCCAATTAGATAATCAGTTATATGAAGAGAAAAATATATAATTTTTAATTTTATGAAGTAGCATGTATGTGAGTGTTGGACACTCTCTCATTCTCTCTTGAACAAACTCATATAACTGATTGAGAGACCACACATCTTGGGTGTTAGTGGAATTGGAGTGAAGATTAAAAGTGTTCTCAAGAACTTTTAATCTTTGGTTTTGAAATTCACTACCAAGGTACACTTTCTTGTTCTATATTCTGATACTTACATAGTACATGTTATCAATTACGAATGAAGTAGATCCGTTATTTTTCTGTTGCGTACATGTATATATCCATCAATTATCCCTGCTGAGATCAGACTTACAAGCTTAAGAGTGGAGAATCATGATGAGAGCAGGAACGATGAGGCCATGCGCCTGCAGTTGGACCTAGTGGACGAGGTCAGAGCAACGGCTGGACAAAGGTCAGTAGGATACCAAAACCTCATGGCCAAGCACTACATCTCTAGAGTCAGACACAGGGACTTTCAAGTTGGAGATCTTGTCCTAAAGAAGGCGACAGGCGCCATAAGAGATCCCTCCCAAGGAAAGCTAGGACCTAATTGGGAAGGACCCCACAGAATCACTTCGTGGCAGAGGAAAGGCACCTATCACCTAGAAATACTCGACGGAAAAAAGCTGCCTCATCAATGGAACACAGAGCACTTAAAGAAATATTACCAATAAACGATAACATACAAGCTACCATTCCTATCCCTAGTCTATTTTTTATCTTTATTTATAATAACTTTTGCTCAAGCGGAAATTTTAATGTAGTTTTCAGATAGTATGAGGTTTATGCTTTTGTTTTTCCATAATAAGAGAAGTTATTCAGCAACACTATGTGCAAATGTATACATATATCTATGTCCTTTAATGGACAAATTGCAGAACCCAAGAGCTGACTTGAAATTTACGTCCTCTAGTGAACAGATCAAGAAACCTAAGAAGTAACCTAAAAACCTACTAAGTCCAACCCTAAAGATGAACGGACCATGTATACCTGGTTAAAATATTCTAAGTCTTGCCTATAGGGCAAACAGACAACTGTGGATACCGACGGGTAACTGGTCATAATATTTCTAAGTCCTACCTACGGGGTGAACGAATGGCTGTGGATCCCGACGGGTACATGGTCAAAATATTTCTAGGCCTACCTACGAGGTGGATGGACAACCACGAATACCAACGAGGTAGTTGGTCCTTGAAAGCTATACCAAGTACTAGGTGGAAAAATGACCATGGGCACTGACGTATGCTTGGTCTTAATAATTCTACCAAGTCCAACCCCCAGGATGGACGGGCGAGTACCGGGTCCCCAAAAATTAACCTAAGTCCCACAAGACATACACGTAAATTAAAAGACCCAACTATGGCAGAGGCATATTCAAACAGCAAGAAAAATCAAATGCAAGCGATGGATATAAAAAATATAGACAATAGATAAAAGCCAAAAAGTGACGGGGCAAAATATTTACATTCAAAGCCCAAAAAACGACGGGGCAAAATGTTTACATTCAAAGCCCAAAAACGACAAGACACTCACTATTGTCTGAAAATAAGAAAGAATACTTAAATACAAGTTAAAAATTAAAAGCTAAGATGGGGGAGCATCCACAGCAGGCGGGTCTTTGGCAGATGAATCCATAGTAAATGGGGCCACCTGGGCACCGATGCGTTTAGGAGCAGGCTAGGCAATAACCATACCATTATCCTTCACCTCTTACTCAACTGTGTGGGAGGCGTCATCAGGCTCATCACCGACGATGTCATCTCCTCCGGGCATATGCGACACAGAATCATCTATGTTGATCTTGGACAAGTCCAGATCAAGATAGAAGGACACGACTTTTTTTAGGCAGTTTTTTTGAATCCGATGCCATAGTAGACACCGCAAGAATCAAAGAAGGATTGAGAGACCCTAAACTCTGCCACTATGTTGGCCTTAGCCTTCTCTACTTGCCCACAGAGGGTAGTCAACTCCGTTGCCAAGTTAGCCTTCGCCTTCTCCACCTCTTCTCAGAGACGGGGATTCCTCCTTAAGCTTGGCTTTTGTGGTCGTCAACTCTTCTTCAAGAATACAAACAGCCTCTTTGTACTGATCCTGTTCCTTATTCTTAATCCCTTGGTGCTTACGGTATCGACGGATCACCCCCTCATTGTCAATGCACCTGTCTTGAAAGTGCCCTCATACGCACCAATGCCTGAATCGAGACACCTATTAGGAAAAGAAAAAACAAAAAATGCATAAAACCATAGCTTAATAGGAACATACCCTAGACAAATAAAAAAGGCCCGATGCCCCCAATTCCTCTATGGTCTGATCAGCGCAAGGGTCCAAGTCCGTCTCCTTAATGATTGAATCAAACATCTCAACAGCATGCTCCTTGTGTGTAAGCAGCCTGCGAACGGCGCCTTGAAGGACAGGGCCCTTCCTCGTCAACAACCCTTTACCAGCCCCATGGCTAGGTTTGGGGGGCGACAACTATTTCGGCTGCTTGTCACCGACGAGGGGGCCTGTCCCCTTCTTATGTGGATAGTCGTCCTTGCCTTCGTTTTTCTTTTTTAAAGTCTCCTTAGCAACGACATTAGAGGCCAATGCCAAGGACCCACCTTTCTCTTGCTACTTGAGTGCCGTAGCGGCCTGCCTCACCAGCGCCCTTTGCCTACCTATCTCCATCTCTAAAAAAGATGAGACAAATTAAAAATGGACGGGTAAGGTGTAAAGAAAAATTTGATAAAAGTAATGATTGGTAAAGGAACTTATGACGTCATGAAGTGGCATGCAGTCGTCGGGCTACAGATGTTTGCTCTGGACCACCACAGAAGGCATGAAGGGTGTCAAGGGTCTCCAAATCCTTCCACTTCCTTTCTTCCAAAGGAATAGCCCAGAACTTCCTCAGAAAGTCGTCTTGCTCATCGATTATATTGGAACGGACAAAGGCTGAAAAACAAGAAAAACTTAGTGTCAGACACTGAACCAAATTTATCAAGGATACAAAAGCCAATGACTCACCAGACTCCTTGACAATTCCCCATGTATTATCAAACCCATCATGTATACTTGCCCATTCTTCAAGCCTACACACCCACTCCATCCCCTAGATGATATCTGCTAGGGCTAGTAGTAATAAAAGAACTCGTCAAGTGTAAGCTGACGATTTCCTCCACTCAGCTGACCCAATATCACTTCAACACCAATAAAAATTCTCCACGCATTTGGGGCAATCTGACTAACGGATAAGCCTAGGAAGTTGGCAAGTTGACGGTGCAGTTCTTTCAATGACAACCTTAACCCCACAGTAAACATAGCGTTGTACATACCCACATTTGCCGTTTTACCCGAATAACATCTCTCAAACTTGCCTGGCAAACGAATGGGGATATTGTCAGGGATTTGATAACGGTCATGGAGGGTGTCAAAGGCCCTTTGAGACGTGGTCAGATTGAAGTCATTCACTGTCCATATCTTGGGTAGAATAAAAGACCTACTGCCTCTTCCGTCACTTTCTTCGTGGCTCTCTTCATCACTCTCTTCTTCCTCCTCATCTTCCCTCTCCTCTCTGTCCTCTCCTTCATTGTCCTCTCCTTTATCGTCCTCTCCTCCATCTGCTTCATAATCTTCCATATCCCCATCGTCAGGAGAATGAGCAAACGGTTCCCTTTTCGGGGACTAGGTTAAGTCCTTCTTAGGCCCATGACCTGACAGGTAGACCTTGTCGTAGCCCGCACCCTCACGGACTAACGATGATTGTTCACTCGTCTCTTCATTACCACCTGACATCTATTCACCTACAAGAGATAGAGGTATTCTTAGAACCTATCTAATGGGTCTCAATATAGATGGTGTCAAACTAGGAAAAAAAAAAGGAGAAAAGGAGAAGGAAATAACTTACAAGGCGACATATTCCTCGAAAGCAAAGAATTGATTCAACGGACGGGCTCTTGAGAACAACGGAAAGACGTAAGCGCTCGGGTCTCTTAGGTTCTCCAATAATGAAAATGAGATAAAAGGACAAATGAAGGAGAGGGGGACTATTTATAAGTGAAAAGGCACAATAAACGAAGTGACTCATTGATTATAAACTAGACCAACCAACAGGCACCATGTGTCATTTTGCATTTAAGCTTAAAGGGGCCAACTCCATTTAATCACACACTCTTCGATAAAACTCATCAATGATCATAAATACTCACGTACTCCACAGCTCGTCAGCCAAAGCCGACGGAACCACACAGTGGGGGGTAGTTGATAGGGGTATTTCTAGCAGAGGATTAAAACCCCCAGATGCATAAATCTAGGTCAACGAAGGTGCCTGCTTACCCGTCAGCTCCACATAACCCGACGCTCTGACCACTTGATAACCCTTCGGATTATGCCGACGGGAAACCCTTCAAGGACCGATGGGGAGGGGCAACTAAAGAGCTAGTAGATGGGCTCATAACTCAAGCAGAGAGGCAAGGCAATGGATGGACTCCTTAAGGTAGACAAATTCAAGGTAGATGGTTTGTTGAGGCCACGTGGCACTTATATGGCATGGGTGGTCTCCCAAAATCCTAGTACAGAAATATCTTGCATTCTACGCCCAGCCATAATCAGAGGAATCCCTACAAGGAAAGGATCTCATAAAATATGAAGTAATTAATGAGAATCTTCTCTACAAAGAAATACCTTCTCCACCAAGAAACGAAGGTCAGCTTTACACTACTATAAAAATCCCAAAGCCCTCATAAGTTAAGGTACACGTAATTTTCCCAACTCTGGCACTCTAGAGTGTAGAAATTCTCCCTCTCTAAGTTAACCTTTAGAGGGTATTTGGCCGATACCACACTGGTATTCTCTATAAGGTCTTCTGTGTTTTTGTTTCGCAGGTTTTGTCAAAGAGCACGTGAGGACTATGCAACTCACTGACAATTTTTTACATCATCAAATGTCATTATATTGCCTATCATGTCTACCTAGTTACCTACCAAATAACAACATTTTTTATATTTTTTTAAGATATTGTTAAGGAGAATTTTTAAGACAATTTTAACACAATCCAGTTCGGCTAGGTCAAGCCTTTTAATCAACCCAACTAGTGTATTTTTATTATCTTATTTGTTGTCATTTCCTTATGCACAGCCCAAGACCGTGTGCAACCAACGAATTATTGAAAGTGTGATTTGGAGGGTGTAAGTAAATTCATTTTAGTCCTTTTAAAGGAGCCCAAATCATATGTATTGCTAAGTAGGCTAGGGATACTAGCAATACCAAGGGACCATGAAATGAAAGGGTCTGGTAGCTGAAACTTTCACCTAAATGGAAGCTTCCCTCTACTGCTGTACATGACTATTCAATAGGTGACCTGCTTCTTTTAAGACTTAAAAGTATATCTAGCCACCTTAGCTGTCTTGGACTGTTGTCTAACACCAACAACAGCTTTCTAAGGAGTTAAGGTGGCAAGGGAAAAAAGCATTCAATCAAAATTAGCAGTATCGGCATGCTAAAACTCCAAATATACTAAAATTTAGCATTAACTCCCATAAATCTTGCATTAGCCGCTCTTCCAATTCTAAAATATTTTACCATTGAGTTACAGTACCATCTTACTTTTATGACGGTACTGTAGTAAGATGGTATTTTTAAAAAAAATAATATTTTACTGGGTTTTGAGTTTTTTTTTTTTTTTGGGTTTTGGGTTATATTATTTTAATGTGTTGTATGGTAAAATAAAAGTTAGGATGTTGCAAGTATTGTGAAATAGTATGGTATAATAGATATAGTAGCTTTTGAAATGGTAAAATGAGATATTTATTTAGATACCAGATGCTAATGCTCTTAAAATCTTTCTCTATTTGTGCTAAAAGCAAGGTCTTTCCTTTACCCAAATAAAGATCAGCTACTCATTACCTCTTGCTCAATTCTTAGGAGATCCAAAGCCTTAGCATTAACAAAAATTAGTCACAAAATGTTCCCAAAGCTCAGTTAAATACTACCCATTAGTTCAAAGAAATTAATTCACGTTCAACCTTGCAAACCATAGTTTCAGAGCAAAAACCATCTCAATCACTTGAGATTTACAACATTTTGAAGGTTAGAGGTGAAAGTAGAGGTATCAAGGAGCAAGAACAAACCCAAGAGGGGGCTCGAGGCCCCCTTCGCCCAGTTTTTTTTTTTTTTTAATTTTTAATATTAGGTATATTTTGAGTTTTTTTTTTTTTGGGGCCCACTCTCTTCTAAGCCCCTCCCCTATGATTATCATCCTAGACAACTAACTCCAACCCAAAAAAATTAAAACCCATCAGGTATTACCAGTGTGACTAATATTTAAGTGAAACTCTGATTTTTAGGTGAAAATGGCCAAATACCATCATTTTATAGAATTTGTAGCAATTTAGCACTATTTCAGAACTAATCAGCAATCTACCACTTTTCTAGTACTTGAGTTTGTCTAACTCGAGTTCTAAATGGTATACGCTGAGCTGGCATTTGGGATTAAAAAATGCCACTTGGTACTCAAGTAATGTGTGGTACCCGAGTTTCTATAACTCAAGTATGTCTTAGGTATATAAAAAGAAATAAGTGATCAACCAGATTGATACTCGAGTATTGTGTGTGGTACCCAAGTTTGTATAACTCGAGTATGGCTCGGGTATAATAAACGAAATAAGTGAAATCAGGCAAATTAATACTCGAGTTTCATGGACTCGAGTACTGTTTTAGCAGTACCCCAAGTCCACTAAACTCGAGTATGGCTTGACTATATGTTGTTGAAAATGGAACTGTCAAAATTTATTGTAGGTTCCAGCTTGGAGAGCTTGCCAATGTTCTAAAAGTGAGCACCTTGGGATCATTGTTATGTTAAACCTCTTGGTATTCTAAGAGAAGGTTTAGGGCTACTTCAGCTACTTTCACAAGCAATATTTCAATTAAGTTCTAGCTCTCCCTTCTAAAAAAAAAAAAATTGTAGCTCTCCCAGGTCTAGACCTTTTGATCAGACATAATGGACATTTTTAGCTCCAGGTTCCCCAATCACATAGATAGGAATACATTTGAAGGAAGAGGGTTTTTTAGAGCCATTACTGTTATCCACTTCAATTTCATTTTCCCTAGGGAAGAGAGCCATTATTGAACACAAATTTTTCAAAGAAAAGGAAAACAGCTATGATTATGAAAATAATATCAGTAAATTATGACATGGAAGATCTTTGATTCATTAGCAACTGGGAAGTTGTATTGCCTCTATCAAGAGGAATTGCAAGAAGAAGAATATTGCAGTGAAAGTAGCTCCTCTCTGTTATACTTCAACCTTTGATTTATTTCAAAACAATTGAAAATGAATATAGATGGAGATGGACTGGTAGAGCCATTTAGGTTTGATGGCAAGATATGTACAAGTTCATGCCATACTTCAGTTTGAGTATATTTTTTACAAAATGACAAAATAGCATCCTTAGTCAAGAGCCAACAACTACACAGATCCACCTTTTTTAGAGTTGCGGAGGGATTGAATAAATTGAGCCCACTGCTTGATAAAGGTTTAAGAGTTGCATCCCTGACATGAGTTTGCTCCGAAAAAAAACCTTTCCAAATGATTGAGACTTTCAAGTGCTTTTAGTGAGAGAAATAAGTCTAGCTCAGCACCTTCTTGGTGAATGAAACCTGAAAATCCAGAGAGAAGTTTCAAAGTATAACAAAAAGAAAACAAATATCAATTCAGGTATACAAAATACAAGTGAAAGAACTTGATGTTACATTATCAGGAAAAAGAGTAGAAGGTAACATATATATGGTTTGTTAAATTCCACATAATCAACATATATTTAGAGTTTAATTGGTAACACCTATTAGTTACCCAAAAATAAAATAAATCCTTTAACAGAGGCCAAGCCAAAGTTGACACCCTTAATGGTAGGGTACTTGAAGATGATCATGCTAAGAAGAGTGCCTTCACAATTGTAAAATATGCAATCAGAGAAAAATTCTAAGTTCTAATAGATTAAAAGTGGAAAAGTGAAATCATGGCCAACCCACAAATGACCTAGCACCCTTCAAAGAAAGAAAAAAATGAAAAACATTACATTACACATAGGGCAATTACACATTACATTACATTAAATAATTAGCATGCAATTTTTGCGACAAACCAAATGGCAATGCTAATGACTTTTTGTATGCATCCTATAGCGAAAGTAGCTTAAAGTATAAATGTCGTATTTGGTCCTTAAAATTTTATCAAATTTTTCTCAAGTTTCAAAAATACATAACTGAATGGCTTATAGCATGCATTTTGATCTAATGCCATATATCATGCATTTTGTTAAAAGTTGCATTTAGAAGAATGCTATGGTTCAAACGTAGTGTACCTAGTCCGCGAGACCACCACTCGTTAGTACCTTATTCTACTTAAGGCATGTTCTCGGTTATGCCCCTCTTGGTTACACAACCCGCATTGCACCTTCCTCCCCACCTCCTTCCATACTGTGGCTCTCGGTGGTTTCCCACCCTTGCCCATCTCATTTCTAATTCGTGTTGAGACAAGGCAACCTTTCTCTCAGATCAATCAAGGGTTAGAGATGACCTTTCGAGTTTCTTCAGGATCCGGCCATGATAATCTATCTTTCAAAGCAAGGAAAATGAGAGCATAGCTGTTGAGCAGTGTGTTCATGCTATAGCATGGGTCAATGTACTACTCTGCATCGTGTCGATACCTAATACAAACTACAACGACATGTGAATATGGTATCTTGTGCAGTTTCCATTTCTAACATGTGCAAGTTCTTTGTAGCAGATTAACTCCATGTGTGTGATCCCCATGTCCAGCAGTCCCTGGATTTTGCGGTGTATCTACTTGATATGATTGTTGTTGCATACTCAATCTCGTCACCCTGTGATGCTCTGCCTTCACCTTACTTCTCATGAAGATATCTGAGGCATACTTACACCATTTTTCCCTGAATTCAACTGCGCTATACTTTTATATGATCATCGAAGTAAGCATTCAATTTGAACCATGTGTATTTCACCATTGTCGTAATGGGCAAATTGCAAGCACCCTTTAGAACACCATTGAAGCACCCGGAGACATTTGTAATCATTGCCCTATAACGGTAACCCTCGTCAAAAGTTAAAGCCCATTTGTCTTTGGGCACATCCTTGAGATATTGGTGCGCATCCTAGTTGACATTCTCAATTAATTTGAAGGTGGCATTGAACTTCCGCTCCTGGGTAGCACTTGCTGCCCTCTATGCTAGATTCTTTAGAGTTTCATTGTTCTATCTAGTGTTGACGTTACTGCATAGATGACGAAGGCAATAAAAATGTTGTGTCATGGGCGGCTGCAAAAAGTCTCAACTAATGTCTCTAAAGACAACTTGTATCCTAAGGTGTTTATCAGATATGATGCACAGCTTGCTCCGGTTGGTAACATACCTTCTTATACAAGCCAAGAACCAATCCCAAGTCTCGACAACGGCGAAGGCTAGTGAATAAATATTATTATTAGCATCTATCGTCATTGTAATTATTAATTTCCCTTTATATTTTCCATAGAGGTAGGTTGCATCGATGCTGATGACAGGCCTACAGTGCTTGAACCCAACAATACATGGACAAAATGCCCAAAATACAGACTTGAATGTACAGGTTCCCCATTCGTAATTATTGTCCACTGGTAACTTAAACTTTGTACATGGACTTGCATCCTTAAGTCCTGCCAAAAAATGCGACAACTCTGCATTAGACTTCTTAAAATACTCGTATATAGCTGCAACGGCCTTTTGTTTGGCATCCCATACCTTGTACGTGAACCATAATGATTACGTTAGAAATGAATACAAGTTAAATAATTATAGTTGAAGAAAACAAATCAAGACTTGTAAGGCTATAAGATGAAGATAATATTTCTTTCTCTTTATTCCTTTTTCTTTTCTCTTTTTTCAATTTCATTTTTCATAATATAAGGTATTCATGGGTTTTGGGAAAAAAAGATCATGCTTATACTTCCATAAAGACTAGTGTCTCTACATTGTATTGAAAAAAGAATACAAGTTAAAGAATATCTTGTAGTGAGATACTTTGTGTTTTAAGTCTGCCAAAGCAAGGTGGTGTAAGTTCTTTATCTTATATGCGAGGTCTTCTCATATATAGCGCTCAAGTACGTATGCTAGGAATGCTGAATCAATCATCCGACCATCATGAGCATTCTAAATTTTGTCACACGTGTGAGGGCCCTTGCATTTTTTGACCTTCTAGACATTGTCTCCCTTGCAACAAATTGCACGGACTGACCATAGACAGGAATCATCCTCTTAACTCACCATAAGCCTCTCTGAGTCTGAATGCTCAATTTTGAAGCTAAAATTCTCTCGCACAGCGTACCAGGTCAACATATGTCGCACCACCAATTTAGTTGCAAATAGCATCCCTTTTATTGGATGCTCCCCAAGCATCCAACTTGATACTTCTGCTTGCATAACCAGTGATGGATCAAACATATTATCCCAAGTGTTTTTAGTGAACCATTCTGGCGTAGGATCTAGACCAAGGCATGTGTCTCTATTCTCTTCTACAACCACATCTTCGATATGATCAACATCCTCATGTTCGCCCATGGTATCTAGGAGCTCCTCGAAGTCATCCTTAGTAACATCAATATGGGTTACATCATCACCAAGTCCATGATCATCTTCATTTTCAAATGTGCCCCCATGCACGTCATCATGAGATAAATGCTCTCCTTCATGCATATCTTGGGGCCCTACCTCCTAAATTGAGTTCACATGCGGAAATGTCTGCCATAGTTCACTGCCATACCCATCTCCTATGTTCTCTGCATATCCTTAATAAGACTGTAATAGTATTGAGTCGATGTGCTCATCCATAGTTTCATCCAAAACAGTACGTTGTGAACCCTCTCCAGCCTCTACTATGGCGGGCTTAACAGTGACATAGAGATCCGAAGCAATGAATCCCTTCACCAGCATTTGATCAACAACTTCCCACATCATCTTCACCTCAGTACCACCCAATAACTATAGTGAATTGTAGAAAACCTGGGTGTCTACAACTAGTTGAGGTGCTCGATACACGATGGAAATGTTATGCCTAGAGTGGTACAACCCCATCGCCCTCAATATTCTTCATTGCAATGGCATAAGGGCTATCCCACGCTTCACCTTAAGATATTTATGCTTTTGGTTCTAGACTTGGTATGACAACCCATGTAACTCATGATATTACATCTCTGCATCGTAGTACACGTAGAAATAGTGAAAATCCATCACCGGCCTGTTCAAAGAATATTGTAGTTGTCGTAATCTATAACCACTTAAATAAATTTGGCGTATGGTAATAAGAATTTATATTAAACTCAACCTCCTCGACTTTGTGTATAGACATATAAATAATTGAATCTCGATCATTCAAATAATTTATACACATAGACATAATGTGCACTTAACCATATGTATATTTTATACACATAAAATAATAAAATGTCAACCAGTTCGACTTTGTTTTATTAAGCCAATTTCTTTGTTGAATAATGAATTCATATTATTATGAACACCCGTATTACTGTAAAAGTCAACAAAATTTCATATTACCTCTATCTATCAACCCATGAGTTTTACACAATTAAGCCACATGTGAACTATACTTGTCACTAATTGGGAATTCAACTAACCTTTACTAATCAATGTGTACATATACATATGTAGTTCTAGAACTTGCTTATTCTGAAGGCATTGTTGTATTGAATATTTTCAAAGGATTTGCTTAATTTTATTGTGCTTACACCACTACGTGTATGTGTGTAACTTACAAATTAAAAGTAATTGTATATTTTTCAGCTAACAAGCAATTACTTTTTCATGTGTCCTTCACATGGTGATTCTGAATAAAATAATCTTACTCTGCATGCTCTCTATTTGCTATCATATGGTCAAGCTTGATTCTTTTATATTTGTGCTCCATCTGTTTTGTCAAAAATTATATATATATATATATATATGTCAACAGTTGTACATAGTTAATATTGCAAAACTCATCACATGAAATACACCTCATGCATAAAAATCTCATGCGAACCACATGCAAACACAATCTAAAACTAAGCATTTAACTATTACCTCTATGTACTGATCACAGTAGGGTTGACCCAAAGGTGGAAATGGACAGCACGTTGGTCTTGGATGGAGACATTAACACTGAGATTTATAGCTTGCAGATGGTGACCCAACTACGAGTAAAGTTTCTGCTTCTTCAGACCAGAGCCTTCTAACTCATCGCATGTACTTGGAAAGATAGATATTGAAAATAGTTGAAAGCTGGTGAAGGGGTATTTTGTTAAGAGATACTCGAGTCTATTATTCTCGAGTACCATTCATTGCAATGGTTGGCACCAGTAAGTAGGTATGGGTAATAAGTATGCCACTTGGTACTCGAGCTTGTAGGACTCGTGTACTGTATTGTGTAACCCGAGTTTTTATTACTCGAGTATGGCTAGGGTATAGAAAATGAAATGAGTAAAATCAGGTAGATTCATACTTGAGTTTCATGGACTCGAATACTGTGTTAGCAGTACCCGAGTCCACTAAACTCGAGTATGGCTCCAGCCTACTTTCCATATTAGAATATTCAATACAACTTCTTTGCAGTTTACATAATGACCATTAACTTATTTGAAGAATCCAAAAATTTATATTTGGATGGTAGGAATTAAAGTACAAGCAGGTGATGGTGCATGCATGTGCAAATCTAATTAGATAGTTTCTTATTGTTCCTCAAATATTTTTGTTTTCCTTTCTTTCTTTCTTGTAAGTGTATTTGTAGTTGTAGATAACAAATTGTGTGATTTCTTTCCTTCTTGTCAACATATTAACCACATATTAGGTGATTTTGACACTTATTTTCCCTCTTTTAAAAAACACTCAAAATTGTCCCTCCTCTTTCTATTTCATCTCTACCTCATTAATTTTTAAGCCACCTCTTTAGATGACAAATACCTTTAACAAAACCCAACAGATTTATGGCTGAAATTCTACTTCTTAAAGTTACACAAAATGTGCACTTGAGGTTTATGATAAGAGCAATTGTTATGGAATGGATACCATAGTTTCTAAGAGTATTACCCCTGCTAGTTTTTAAGAATTGGATTTTCTGAGGTGTTATTGGCCAATTCAATTGTTTATTATGTATTTATTTCTGCTTATTGTGCATATACTGATGGATAGTTGTAATAATGTTGCAGCTTTGAAAGAGCTCTTCTCCCATTACGTGGAATCATGGAAATCATGGTACTCAGAAGTTGCTGGAAAGAAGCCAATACAGATTTCTTGATACTTCCTAACAATGAGCTCCCAATGAATAAATACAGCAACAAAATACCATTTTTTTTTCTTTGTACTGATTAGTGGTTTGACAAAGAGTGGCTCCGTGTTGTATGCATGTTCTTTATGCAACAACTTAGAATGGCCACCCACGGGATCTTCATTTCTTCCTTGTCTTTACAGTCTCACACATTTTTTCCCGGTTCCTATATGCATTGATTCCAAATGCATTTTCTTCGTTTCTTAATCTCATGTATTTCAATAGATGATTAATGTTGTCCTGTATGCATTAGATATAGTTCTCCTATTTTAGAAACTTTCTTTTTGGAGTTCTTTTTAGCTGTATGATTCCTATAAAATCCATAGTCTTATAACAAGCAATTAGATCACCTTGAACATTTCGCTTTGTATAGCATACCTATCTTTTATCTCAATTCTGATTATTCACTCTTTATGCATTATTAGACTGATATGCTCCAATATTAACAGCACTAAAATAATATAGCAGCCAATCTAAACTCTTATTTCTTATTGGAGCAATGTCAATATACATAAGGGAAAAAAGCAACTTAATGTATTTGACTTATATCATTAATGAGTAAAGAATAACACTAATTTGTGACAGAATCAGAGTCTGGTGAAAGGCATGAAACTGGTCTTGTTTTATCACAGAATTATCTCGTCTTGAACACTGACATTGAGAGTCTTGTTTGGTAGGACGATAGGAGTTAGACATGAGTCCTTTTATGCAACTGGCTGCCAAATGTTCAACTTGCATTAGAGCAGTGATATTATTGGAGCTCAGAACTGATGATAAAAAGGCACATTTTCTTAACCAACAAAAATATCATATTACTTTAAAATCAAAACAAAATCAAGTTTTTGAACTTGCCTGGACCCTGGACCATCTCCCAACAGAAGACTTCCACCCAATAATTGCATGAATAACGACGGCATTTTCCTGAAAACCAATAAGTAAAAATGTCAAGCTTAAGGTAAACTTAAGCATGCATGTCATACCCTTTGATTTGGTTATATACCTTAATTTCAACATCATCAAGGATGAAACAACTAATGAGCCTTACGCCAGCTCCTATACGACCATTTGCAGATATCGAGACATTGGGACTATTAGGTTCTAAAGACTTAGAAACTAATGTATTTAGAACTTTAATGTATAATGTTAGCAAACCATGATCAAAACAGTTTTTAGTCTTATTTAGACTTGCTCAAAGTGTGTGCGTTATATGTAAAGTTGGAATCGAGTGGCTGCAAAAATATTAGTAACTTTCAACTTGGCTCGATCGATTGAAACTTAGACTCGATCAATCGAATATCGGGCAAAATGTTTTTTTTGCAAAATTCCAACTCAGCCTTAGCTGATTAAATCATTTAGGATTCAATGTTTTTACCCTAGGTATATAAAGCAAACCCTAGCCACGTTTTAGAGGTTGCTTATATTGCTATTTATGTGAATCTCTTGTAAGATCTGAGAGGTGCTTGCCATCACACAAGCTTAGGATTATCAAGAAGGAGATTTCTTCAAAAGCTTGATGATCATTCAGTTGCTGCCAAAAGAGCTTAAAGATATACAAGTGGGTGTGCTTGTACTTGCTGGAGAATCCAAAAAAGAAGGAGTCTGTGGTCTCGGAACTTGCACGTGGTCATGTCAATAAGTTTTCTACTGGTGGGTAGGAATAGGATGTTAGTGGTCTAACTCGTAATTGTAAAACTTCGATTCTTTCATTAGTGGATTCAGTTTTACCTTGAAGATAGCTAGGCTAAATCCTCCCTAGATTTTTTATCGGTTTGATTTTCCTAGGTCATCATATCATTGTGTTATTTATTTTTTCGCTGCTATGCATGATATGATTGTTTGATTGTGTTAACCTAGATTTGGAATTTAGACTAAGTAATAACTTGGCTTGTTAACTAGGTTATTCCAATTGTGTTTTAAAGGGTCTAAAAACAAACAAGTGGTATCAGAGCAGGTTGCTTTTTTGTTGTAGATCTTTTGATCTCTGAGCTGATCCTTGACCCCTATTGTCATAGAACACGGACACTCTCTAGTTATTCCTCCTCACTTTGATGGGAAAAATTATGCTTATTGGAAAGTAAGGATGAAAGCATTCCTAAAATCAATTGATGAGAGAGTCTGGAACTCCGTTGAGTACAAATAGGAGAAACCCACTACTCCTGTTAGTGAGTGGCAAACTTCTCAGAAAGAAGCAGCCGCGTTCAATAGCAAAGCTATGAATGTTATCTTTAACGTTGTTTCCATGGAGGAATTTAAGAGAATCTCAAATGTTGAGGTTACTCATACTGCCTGGAATATCCTCCAAACTGTGCATAAAGGCACAAAGGCAGTCAAAATTAATAAGTTGCAGCAATTAACTTCTATATTTGAAAGCATTAGGATGTATGATGATGAATCTTTTGATGAATTCTATGCTAAACTTAATGACATTGTTAATTCTGCATACAACTTGGGTGAAATCTATGATCAACCTAAAATTGTTATGAAGATTCTTAGATCTTTAACTGAAGATTTTAGACCTAAAGTTACTGTCATCACTAAGAGCAAGGATGTGGACTCCATCCCTGTTGATGAACTTTTAGTATCTCTTCAGTCCTATGAGCTAGACCTACCTAAAACTAGCAAATCCAAATCAATGGCTCTTAAGTTAGTTGATGATGTTGAGGTTGGTGGATTTGATGATGAACTCTCTGCTACAGAGATTGCTTACCTTGCCAAAAACTTTAGAAACTTTCTTAGGAATAGTAATAGAAGGGCAAGAGGTACGAACACTGCTGAACCTAGAAACTTTAGGAAGAATGATCCCACTAAGGTTAACAACAATGAAAAACCTAGAGAAAAAGTTGGTCAATCTTCTAATAATTCTATAGGTCCTCAATGTTTTGGGTGTCAAGGGTATGGTCACATGAAATCTGAATGTCCTACATACTTGAGGTCTAAGGGTAAGGCTATGGCTGTAACCCTTAGTGATAATGAAGTTTCTGATGATGAGTTTGGGTGTGACGAGGATGGAAGCTTCATTGCTTTCACTACTATTGTTGTAGTCAATGAAAGTGTGTCTGTTGAAGAGAATCCTTCTGATGGGGAACTCTCTAAGGATGCAGATCTTCAAGACGCCTACAATAAACTTTGCAAAGTTGCTACAAAGGATGCTATGAATGTTGAACTTGGCTTGAAGAAAATTGCATCTCTTGAGCTTAATAATAAAAATTTGCTAGTGAAATTATTTGATGCTAATGAACTTTTGAACATTGTGAAAACTGAGAATATGCTTTTACTTAATAAAGTTAAGAAATTGAAACTTGATTTATCTGTTGCTAGATCTGCTAGTTCTAAACTTAATCATATGCTGAGTGTTCAAAAGTCTCCTTCTGAAAAATCTGGATTAGGTTTTGTTGAAAGCATCTCTGTGTCTACACCAAATTTCACAAATTTTGTTCCTTCTTCTTCCTCTGAACCCCTTGTGAGTGACGTTGTGAGTGAGACTGCTAAATCTGTAAAGGTCACACCTCTTAGGAAGATTAGGGTTGATCTAAAAGAGTCTAAACCTAAGGAGTCTACCCTTTCTGAGGACAAGTTGCATGTTAAGCTTGCTTGGGTTTGTCATTTTTGTGGAAAGTCTAGGGACATTCGTCCAAACCGTTTCAAGCTGCAAGCTGCTAAGCGAGCAAATAAGCCAAAAGTGTCTTTGCCTCAAGCACAAGATCCTATGGTACTTATTGGTGAATTGGTAAAGACTCTTAACCTTTATTCTAATCCTAGAGTTGTCAATCACTCTAATGTGAGTAAGATCTTCAATGCTCGAGGTGCATCAAAAAAGTTTTGGATACAAAAGGCTCAATCTAATTAAGTCTTTCTGACATGGTCTTTGTGCTTCATTGCTCTATCCTTTGTAACCATTATTCTTTTTTTTTTTTTCTTCTTCTTTTCGTTTCTAGGATTTGCATAGCATAACATTCATGCATTTCATTCTAAGATTTTTTAATAAAAAAAATAAAAAATAAAAAGGAAGAAAAGGGAAGCAAATTGTGTTTTGTATTTATTTTCTTGGTTTTGAAAACAAGGTTGGTCAATTTATTTACACATAACATGTCTTTGTACCTTGTTTAGCTTAGATAAGTTTATTTATGCACTTTACTAGTTGAAACTTTGTAGTGCATGTTGTGTGGAAAAAATGTTTATGGTTTTTGATCACTTTGTCTTGATCTTGAAGTCACATGTCTTTGACTGTTGAACTTGACCTTTTTGAGAAAGGCATATATAACCATCTCACCACTATTCACTAGCTAATCATGAACACCTTAGTGCATATCGTAAGATTTTGTGCTCGAGAAAGTGTAGCACATGCACAAAAAGAACATAAGGTGTAGCCTCGGTTTAAATGCTTAAAATTAGTGTGCACATTATTGGGCTTAAAGTTAAATCAAACAACTAAAATTGGTGTGTACATTATTCCGGCTATTTTAATAAGTTTCTGATCAATTAAAATTGGTGTGTACATTATGAGGCAAATCAAGAAACTTACATGATTGCAAGCTTATGATACGTGAGAGTTATATGATGTAACTCTTTAGGTGATAATCTCTTTCAAATTCTATGTGATGAATTTTGTAGACTTTGTGTTTGATTGCTATTCACATATCATCTCACATGTATCTCAAGCTTTTGCTAGTTGCATACACTATACAAGTTACTATTTGCTAAACTTTGTACAAGTTATTATGTGTGTTTTTGGTCTGACCAACCAAGTTTGAAAATACCTTGCGTTTTACGCAAAACATATTTTGATGCTCTTGAATTTAAAGGGAGAGTGATTGAAAATCTTAATTTTGGGAAAACTGGGTTTAAAAATTGTGTTTTTGAAAAGCATTTCATCTCATACTCGTGCATTTTATTTATGAAATTCAATGCTTTGAGGAGTTTCTTGCAAAACTGTTTTGTTTTCTTCAAAAATTTTGTTTTTCCAGAATTTCGATTGATCGAGGCTGTTTTTCAACCAATCGAAATTGCAATTAAAAATTTTGGTGAGCCTTTGTTTGTTTTGATTGATCGAACCTAAAATTTTGATCAATCGAAAATTGTGATTAAGTTTTTTTAAAAATAAGATCTTGACTTATTCAACTTATCTTTTTCAAAAAATTTCAAACTTTTCTCTCTCTCTCCGACTTGGACAAGACTCAACCATCAAATTTTTGTTGTTTTCCTCCAAAATTTTTGCAAGGTTTTTCTCTCTATAAGCCGGTATGTCCATTTTACCCTTCCTTTTACATTTATTTTCATGTTTTCATCCATAAATTCATGCATTTTGTTGGGATTTTTGGACCTATTCAAATTTTGGGTTTTTTATGATTCAAGCCTTTTTTTTTTTTAAATTGATCATTGGGTTTTGTTCCTATAATGTTATAAACATGATCTATAATGTTTAATTTGATCAATTTAGTGTTTTGTGAGAAATTGAAAATTCTAGGGCTTGTATTTACCTGAATTGAGGATTTTGTTCAAATTGAATTTAATTGATGAAATTGGCTTGTTGGATTGATGTAATTGATCATTATAATCTGTATTCTAACTTGTGTGATGATCAATTGGTCAATTTTCTAAAAATTAAACAAGTGGTTTTTCTAAATTTTGAGGTTTTTGTTATAAACTCTATGCTTAAGCCAATTTTGTCATTCTAAACTTCAAATGAACTTGTTATCACTGCATTAGAGCATGCGTCATGACATCTATCTATTCATGCATCATATAGATTGTTATTTCTATATTTTTCTGTGCTAACTTGCAATCTGCCCTTGGTTTTTGTTTTTTGTTTTTTTTTTGTTTTTGCTCTTTTTGGTTCTATCCTTATGTCTTGTCCTTACTCTAGCACCATGCCTAGGAAGACTAGAGCTAATAGGTTTGCCCCCCCCACCTTCTCCTCATTCTTTTGACTGTGTGAGGTTTTCGAGTGAGAAAAATCAAGAGACCTTTAAGAAACTAAACCTTAATAGAAAGATATGGGCTAAGCATAAAGTGTTGTTAAATGAGATTGATCCCACCATAAGGGCTAATTTTTAGCATAGGGGCTGGTTGCCATTGTTGGATATTTCTGATCCTCCTCCTCCAGCTACCTTGATTAGAGAGTTCTACTAAAACATCTCTATCCGTATCTATGATTCCAACACTTTAGTAAAGAGTTGGATACGAGGTATAGAGTTCACCATTACTCCTACGGTAGTGGTTGATGCTCTTGGGGTACCATTGGTCCAGCACCCTGTCTATCCCTATGATGAGTCTCCTCCATTGGACGACGTCATGTCATACATCACTAGGACTTCTATCCAATGGGGTTCTGATCCTCAGATCACCACTACTAAGCTTCCTGAATTGCACTATCTCTTCTTTAGGATAGCGTGTCATTCTTTGTGGCCTATCTCTCATCTTCACACCATTCCTCTTGAACGGTGTGTCTTTTTGTACGCTCTTATTATTGATGCTCCTATCAGTTTTCCTCATTTGTTTCTTCGTTCTTTGAATGAAGTTTATAGGAGTTCTTCTACCGTTTATGATCTTGTTCGTCCTATTTTCATTCATAGGATTTTGTAGTATCTTGGTTTAAAGAACTTCCCCACTTCTGAGTCTGTACACATGGTTGCCCCCATATGCGAGCTGGCTTTAAACATCCTAGGGCTGAGCCTTTTTGTGTCGCACCTCCTTCTCCTTCTGCTACAAGTCCTACTACTTTTGGTGAGGCGTCTGCTAATCCTGTTGCTGATGCTGCTGCTACTGCTGATGTTCCTCTGCCATTTACTTCGGATGGCTTTGACATTCGTCGTACATTGGAAACTGTCACGACCGTTCAGGCGACTCATGGTCAGATTTTGGTGGACATGCTTGATGAGCTTCGTGCTTTGCGAGCTGATTTGGTATATCTTTGACATTCGCCTTCGCCACCTCCTTTTGATGATGGACTCTGATTGCCCTTTGGCATTCCGTCACAAAAAGGGGAAGTACATTTGTGTACATTTGAGGACACTTGTAGAGATTTTTGGAGTTAGTGGGATATTTTTGTTCATTTGGAGCCTATGAAGTTGTTTAGATTGAATCTAGGTTCTTCACTATGTATACATTCTTTTTGGCTCTTCATGATAGGGGGAGATACTTTGTTAGATACATTGTTTTATATGTTTCTTGTTTCACTGCTCATTGATTTATATTTATAAGTTATTCATGATATATGTCTTTGTTTTGTGTTTTTGTGAAGTCAAGAATTTATTTTATTTTACTTGTATTTTCCACACATGCGTTTATGTGTTTGTTGAGTATTTTAGGAAATACAGGTTGATTCAGTCATGTTGCTGTCTACTCTTACAACTGATGGATAGTAGTTAGGATTGGATTTGTTATAATGGGCATTTTTTTTTTTTTTTTTGTAAAGGGCTTTTTCTTTGTAAACTTTGAGCATTTAGTTGTGTTTTGTCACAAATTGCCAAAGGGGGAGTTTGTTAGGTTCTAAAGACTTAGGAACTAATGTATTTAGAACTCTAATGTGTAATGTTGGCAAACCATGATCAAAACAGTTGTTAGTCTTGTTTAGACTTGCTCAAAGTGTTTGCATTATATGTAAAGTTGGAATCGAGTGGCTGTAGAAGTATTAGTGACTTTCGGCCTGGCTCGATCGATCGAAGCTTAGACTCGATCGATTGAATATCGGGCATAATGTTTTTTCTGCAGAATTCCAACTCAGCCCTAGCTCATTAAAACATTTAGGGTTTAATGTTTTTTCCCTAGGTATATAAAGCAAACCCTAGCCACATTTTAGAGGTTGCTAATTTTGCTGTTTGTATGAATCTCTTGTGAGATCTGAGAGGTGCTTGCCTTCACACAAGCTTAGGATTATCAAGAAGGAGATTTCTTCAAGAGCTTGGTGATCATTCAGTTGCTGCCATAAGAGCTTAAAGATATACAAGTGAGTGTTCTCGTACTTGCTAGAAAATCCAAAAAAAGAAGGAGTCCGTGGTCTCGAAGCTTGCACATGGTCGTGTCAGTAAGTTTTCTACTAGTGCATAGCAATAGGATGTTAGTGGTCTAAGTCGCTATTGTAAAATTTCGATTCTTTCATTAGTGGATTCAGTTTTACCTTGAGAATAGCTAGGTTAAATCCTCTCTAGGTTTTTTACCGGTTTGGTTTTCTTGGGTCATCATATCATTGTGTTATTTATTTTTCCACTGCTATGCATGATATGATTGTTTGATTGTGTTGACCTAGATTTGAAATTTGGACTAAGTAACAACTTGGCTTGTTAACTAGGTTAATCCAATTGTGTTTTAAAGAGTCTAAAAACAAATAGGGACCAATCTATTTCACCACAGCAGTCTATAGTTACAAATATAAAATTATTTCCAATCCAACTAGATAGAAGCAAAAATTACTTATCTACCTGTTGATTTTAAGTTTACCCACCTGCTATCTCCTACCTCCCCACCCCCCCATCACACACAACATGAAACATCAAAAAACTGCAAAAGATCACAGGAAAAATTGCCTACTCTACTAGTAATATAATTGTACAACAGTGACATGGGTATGTGATTTCCAAAACATCAGAAACCATCGTAATGAGGAGCTTGCATAGACCAGTAAAACTAGTTAGATGCATTATTAAGTCAGACTGAGAAGGGGGAGATCACCTTAGCACTCGGATGTACTTTTGCTGATGGATGAACATAAACATCACCAGTAATGGCAGCACTCTTTGTACCATCCCCATGTGACAAAATATGGGGGGAGGTGAACCGGAATTGTGCAAGATATAAACCATAACATTTCAAGGACATCCTGCAAGCATCAATTCTTGTATAATGACCCTGATTGGAGGGGCTTAGGTTATAACAATACTGTTGACCTTGTTGTCAGGATTACCCAGGAGTTTTGATCTGTTCCCAAAAGTCCAAAGTCTCATATGTATACAGCTGCTTCTTCCCTGCAAGGGGTGACAAAATATCTTGATCCAATCTTACAAAATTTGTGGGAAGACTCCTGTTGAAGCAACACTTATATCAGGACAGGAAATTGAGAGAAATCACTATTAAATCCAAAGTTCAGAAACAGTGATAGTTTTACTAGTTAAGTTTAAACTGTATAATAACAGATGGTATTACAGAAATAGATCTGGTAGATTCTGTACTAAAAATCCCCATAGGTTGTCACAATCTGACCCCAATAACCCAACTTGGGTTTTCAAAGCACACATCAAACACATCCCTAAGAGCATAAATAAACTCCAAGAGAGCAAGGAACTGAATCTTGAATGAAAAGAAGGCCAAGAAACTCAAAGAACCAAGCTTCAGCATAAGCCTAAAATGCACTTATATTATTCACTGCTCGCTAATAAATTATTAATATTCAATGAGATGGCTGAAATGACACTGTCCAATACTATATATTTGGTATCCTGATGATAACAAGGAAAAGAGTTCATGTATTGTGGGCGTGAGTATAGAATGATTGAGAATACCACCTTCTTCCTCATAACTATGGTGGCTGCTTATGGATTACTTGAATTCCAAATTCAGCAGAGAAAAAAATTTGAAATCAAGATTATGAAGCTAAAGATTAACCCTCCTGCAATGTAATTCTTTCTCGGATTTGATTGCTCATTTGAATTTTCAGTTGTAATTTATTGACAATAAGTATTATGATCATCATGGGACTTTTTTTTTAAACTGTTCTTTCTTTCTTATAAAACTTTCACTTAT
The DNA here is from genome assembly GCA_023621385.1 of Quercus gilva. Classification (NCBI taxonomy): domain Eukaryota; kingdom Viridiplantae; phylum Streptophyta; class Magnoliopsida; order Fagales; family Fagaceae; genus Quercus; species Quercus gilva. Next base: position 48,966,027 of record CM042473.1, on the reverse strand, counting down.
TAAGGAAAAATATTATAATAGGACAGTATATATTCCAATCTTCAACTCAAATTTCAACATTAACAAAAACAATAAACAATTACCTGTTCCGTCTTAGCTTAAACCATGCCTCAGCACACTGGTTATGTGCAATGTCCGGTGAGGCAGTGACTTAGGTCCAGTTTCTCTGGCACACGATACTCATTCATCAAGGCTGGCAGCAGCGTAAAGGGAGAGCAAGTTTCTGCAACTATGCCAATTGCCTCAGTTGTACACACACGGTTCTGACAGAGAGCCTTGGAGAAGGGCTGGAGAGGAGGAATCCCAAGACTGAAAGCTCTTGCAGTGGTGTTCCTCACATATTCGTCAATATTATCAATATTAGGACGCATAGTAGCAATCATAGTAGCCAAACCAGCAGTTTCACTGAGATTAGAAATAATCTCTCTAGTCTCTACCCTCAAAACGTGCATAATAATCCTCATCAATCAATAAAGGCTCAATTACAACAAGAATCTTATGAACATAAGGACGTACCAATTCATCAAGCTTGTAAAGCACTCTGTCAATAACCTTCACCAAAAGATGCCTCTTCTCTCCTGGTCCTCCAAAGTGGGTTGCATAAGCAATGGCAGAATCTGGTTAAACAACGGGCCAGCCCCAAACTCTCTACAATGCACTGGAATGTCACAAAAAGAACTCTATCTTTGCCAAATTGTAAACAATTCAGGGTATAATAATGGCAACCAGTCATTGTAACTCCCTGGAACATATGCAAGTTGTAGATCATTTCTACATTAGCATATTTGATCGAGTTTTGACTTCATAACCGTGACTTCAAATCCTTTCATCTTTATTATTGTAGTGGTTGTAAGCAAGGCAAATGGCAAGGGATTCGATATTGCTTAATATGTACACAGTATAAACATAAGAGAAATTGCCAATAAGCTATTGAAGTGGAATCCTCAATTCAAAAAAAAAAAAAATCCAACCTCCAAGAGAAATTTCCTGTAAGTTTAAGATTCGGGAATTATCCAGATTGTAGGCATAATTCTCTTAGAAAATAGTGCATTTGATGACCACTAATGATTTAACAACTAAAGTTGGTGCGCTAGATAAGTATAGAACAAAGTCTAACCTTTTCTGTATCTCATGATGATACCAAAGGTCTGGCAGAATCATGGACACAAACAAGCTCTGAGTTCAAATCAACCGCCTGAAAACAGAAGCAGCATCACTGATAATCAAACAAATTCAACGTAAAGGTCTAAAGGGTATAGACCATGTTTTGGGTGCGTTTTAAAAATGACGCTGTAGGGTATCTAAAGGTCTGAAATTGAAATTTCTGAAGTTCATTCCCAGAATTTTGCAAGTTACCAACAAAAAATATATCAGCTTCTAAGCTGAAATCTTCAAGTTCATTGCCAAAATATATATATGGTATGAAAAATATATCACCACAAGACAAAAAGATCCTATACATCACAAAAAGATCCTATACTATTGCAAGCCCAAAGCAACACTGATTCTTGAACTTGTTAAGCTACAACAAAAGACCAACCACAAGAATTGGTATTAGCAGAGTACTTTTCAAAAAAAGAAAAGCAAACAATTGGCAAAGCATAATCTAATTGAGTTAATAATCAAACTTATCAGCTCTTTAGGTAGGTAACTGCTTCTCTTTGTAATGTCTCATAATAAAGTTTTGTTTTCCCAATTTTATAATTGAAAAGAGATAGATATTGTTGCAACTGGAAAAAACAATACCTAGTACTAAACACAATTATAAAATGTATCTTCAAATGTAAGTTGATTGTTTAGACATGAGATATTGCCTCTCAGATTACTATTTTCAACACACCCGTCATGAGTGCTTCTAGTCCACTTACTATGACATTATTTTATGCTTCCTCATTCTTGCAAAGTTCTTATCAATTCCTGCAATTTCACTTGCCTACTAACTATGGTTTTCTTGTTGTTAAGACCCCTATAACTTGATCAAATGGGTGTAAAAGTGAATTAGAAAAGCTAAAACATTCACAGCCTTGAATGAGCATGCACCAACTCTGAATGAGGATGTCAAAAACTCTTACAATTGGGAATCTTTGAGTTCAATTATTTCCTACTTGACATGTCATAATCTATAATTTCACCCATATGAGTAACATCATCTCAACTTTGCATAGATATGACTAAAGGACAACAATATGTTCTCAAGTTGGTTTTTGTACCCCTTTAAGAAATGCCCACAGTTGAATTCAAAATAGTATTCTTAAGAGAAACACACCATTTGGAGGGCACCATATTTGGTTCTACCCATGCCAATTGACCATCGAAAATCATCCCCGTTTCCTTCTCCTCACTGGTTCCTTGACTGGTCTCACCTTACCTGAAAAAAATACAAGCAAATACTAATATGCAAATCATTTAACTATAAAGAGATGTATATGTAATCGGTATTGAATCGAAGTATAGTACCATGTCCAGTCCCACAGTTAAAAGGATGTGTTCGTGTCTGTTGCGGCCTTTGCGGCCGATCCTCAATGTGTGAAGCCTCTGGTGGGGGGGTGGGTATCTTTGTCTGGATGAACTTGGTTTGCACAAACTCAGGGGGGACAACACCAGGGGTGGGCATGAATCTTATCTTATCTCTACCACATACATCTAGGGGTAGTGCCGGTAGTCGGTAGGGGAGACGTACAGGTAGTGGGCAACGAAGATGTAGTAGAGGATGTGGATGGGGATCGAGATGTGTCCCCATGGGCAAACGTATGGGATGGACCCGCATCATTGTGTGCCATGGAGCCCATGTCATAACCAGTGTCCAAACACATCTCATCTGCTGTTTGACTTGCCTCCTCCATGGTGTGGTCATGCAAAGGTATGTAACGTCGACCAGATGTAGGACGCCGACTAGATGTATGACGCTAACTAGATAGACAGCCTCCATGCCCTTGACATCCATCTGCTTGTCGACCATGCCCTACAGTCAGTTCACTTGTGTTGCCCACAGCGCGTGCATCATCTAAGGTCAACTGACCGATCTCTTCAATAGATTGCAAGGCATTAATACAGTCAGTGTAGATCTCAGACCCTGGTTTGCACTTCGCCATAATCCTCAACTATGATTCAACCTATCACAAGTATACAAGAGTAGTGTTAGTAGGTTGAACTAAACTATGCGAAGCAAGGTACATTTATAACAAAACAGTCTTTGTAAACTTACCAAAGTGTCCCAGTACGAGGTATCTTTTGTAATATGGTGAGGAGTGCAAGGATGAAACCATCATTGTAGCTCATCTCCCCATGAAAAGGGCGGTGCATCGACAATTATGGCATGCGCAGCCCATTTAGCAATATGCGTGGCATGTTCTTCAACCTAGTTTTTATCCTGCTTGCCCTGAAGTGTTATCTTGTGAAGTTCAATTGAAGTATCGACATTGACCAGTGTGCCTTGCTTCATCCCAAACTATCGGACAACATCTTCGGGGTGATGGCCTTCAACCACCCAAAAATGTATGAGCGGCACGATAGACCTCCATATGTGTTGGCCTGCTGTACAATATGCAGGCAGGGAACCCAAATAATTTCTATATGGCTCCCAGACAATCTGCAATGATCCAACAGATGCAAACAACCATATTAACAATATAATTAGAAAAAATGTGTAACGAATGTGAACAATACATGGCTACAATGTTTAACTCTGAAATAAAAAATGTTTATTCATTCCAAAGCGAATTGTAAGTACAACAACTACATGCTAAAATGGTTCCTACTTGTAAGGCATGATAGGCACATAGGACATGCATTGGATATTCAATTGTTATCTTAGCCCCTTTCCATCTAGCAAACAACATAGACATAACCTTCATATTAGTTACTTACATAATTCCCATAAGAAAAAAGTTAATGTAGAAATGTAAAATGGTAACTATCTAAGATCCTACATACCTAATAGCAAGTGGACCTGGGGGCAGTGCCTGGTGTGGATGCCTCATCACAGGACATATGTGTGGAAACCTCGCCCATGCCCATAACTGCACCAATAGCAGTGCACCGCCAATATGCTTGGCTGTCTTTTCAGATGCCTTACAGAGGTGTCCATATAGCCAACTTAGTGCTGCACTACCCCAACTATAATTCTCTCCGTTGCTGATTGGATTGAAAAATTGCAGATACATAATTGAGAGCTATTCGCTAGACTTGTCCATTAACAACATACCACCCAACATCCCCAATGTGTAAAACCAAGCATACCGCTGCATAAGCACCTTAGTGGCGTCAGCTAGGAGAGGGTTGCTAAACTACTCCTCGAGCCATTTAACTTTTACCCTCAGCCTTTCCATCACTGCAGTGTTCTTACCAGTACCGACTTGTCTGTTCGTCGGCCTATGCCCTAGTAATTCAGCACAGAGGTTGCCCCAATCGTCCATACAGGTAAATCCCACCACCAGTAAGCCATCTACAGGTACCCCTATTATAACCTCCATGTCTTATAGCATGATGGTCATCTCCGACCGCCATCTCTCCACCAACATCATGATCAATGCATGGTCAAGGTCTATATTTAGGACCCAAAGTAGCCCATCTAACCCTGCATCTATGATATAAGCAGCAATCCATGGATCTAACCCACCTTCAAGCAGACCTTTCTCTTAGTGACGACAAGTCAGTACACCTAGCACTTCCTACAAATAGAGCAGCTTAGTATTAATAATAGCATTCACTAAGCACGTAATAATTACACTTCAAACTTAAATGCCAAAAATATTTCTACTACATATATTAACTACGATTTTAGACAAGTGCATACCTCACTTGCTGAAGAAGCATCCCAAAGCAAACTTGAACAATGCACAGCCTGCCTCGTCAAGACAATCCCTATAGAGGCTCCCGCTCGATGTGGGTCCATATCTGGCATAAATTAAAGGTGATTAATGGCCCATTAAGTGACTATTGGCCCATTAGGTCAAATGTAAAGCATAAACATTCTAATTATCTTTTTAAGGAGCATGATACATGAGGAAAATTCACATAACTGAGTTCCTACTTTTTCTTTCTTTTTCTTTAATAAATTTCTTTTATAAGCTTGAATTTCATTCAAGAGAGAGTGGCTATATACCTTACAAGCAGATTTAATGAACTACTAGACGAAGAAAAAAGTGTTATTTGTGTTATAGTTTAGTGGCAAATTTAAAAGAAAGAGAATTGCATTAAGGTAAAGTGAAGCCATTTGTTTTGGATGTGTTTGTGCCTGGTAGGTAAACAGAGTCATGGCATTAAAATGGGCAGGGTGTCTAAACTACAAGCATGATCTTTGAAATTGGTATGGCAGTTCACAATTAGAAGTTGAAAGTATTATGCATCTTTTAATAGGTATTATGCAATCCAAACACACATCTTTTACTTGAACATCTAAGGGTTATCATGCATTTAGTGACAACAGCAATCAGGGGAAAATTCACTTCAAATACATAAACTTTCTTCTTCTTCTTCTTCTTATTTATTTATTTTTAATTATAGACATATTTGACTAAAAATGGCAATAATATATATCAGCCTTCACTGATTTCATAAAAAAAAAAAAATTTAAATTAAATTTTAGAATGTTAAGTAAATTACAGCATATTCAGCTAATAGAAATAGAATACATCAGCATACAAGATAAAACATTTTCACCCCTAACTAAATAAATGAGAAAGCCACCAGTTTCAGATGCCAATATCGGAGAGTTCATAGTTAAACTTCACACTAGTAAGGCATTATCCAAAGAAAGGTAGAAACTTGCTAAATCATTTTCATTACAAAAATGTAAACACCATTCAATATTCAAGAAGATCTAGCTTTCAATGAGTAAGCAAACAAAGCACATTGTTCATTGCAACACAGCAAAGTAGAAGCAACGCACTTAAGATGACAATCTACGACCCAATGTGCAAAAGGAGCCTGAAGTTGCCATCACTGACATTACATATATAATAGCCTAGCTGCATGGCAATATTTATGGTCAAATTTGAAGTAAAAGATGTGCATCAATTCAATCATGTTTTTTAAAATAGAAAGTAATTAGAAATAGGCAACAATGTAATGATGACCCAATTAAGAAATAATGAAGTATGTAATGAGTGGGTTTGCATATTGTGGAAATTTTACAATCTAATTGATCAATTGGATTACAAGATACCAAAAAAACAAAAACAAAAAACAAAAAAACAAAAATTAAGATCATAAATGACATGTAAGACAAACCCTAGATAGAGTGAGAGAGAGAGAGATAAAGAAGTACCGTTGTTGATGCTAGTGCTGGTCTTTGAACTCTTTAGCGGCAAATTTGAGAATGGTAATGAAAGGTGCTGCCTTTGGAGCGCTAAGAAAGAAAGAGTTTGATTTGAACGAACACTTTGAAGGGAGAGGTTAGAGTCACTTTGAAGGAAGACTGAGAGCCAGATTGAGACAGTGAGAGCGCGAATGAGACAATGAGCAGGAGATTGAGAGAGTAAGTCTGAGTGAAAGAGAGGGAGATTGAGAGACTTAGGGAGACTGAGAGCAAGATTGAGAAAGTGAGGGGGATATTGAGAGAGTAAGACTGAGTGAGGGAGACTAAGAGATAATGAAATGGTGAGTGAGATTCAGCCTGTAAGGTTGAATTTAATCAACCATTTTGTTGGCTTTATTCTGTACCAAATTTGCTTGTAATTCAGTATTTAGAAACCCTGTATTTAGGTGAGAATCATGTAAGAGTAGTGTGTAAGAGAGTGTGAAGAAATGCTTAAGTTTGTGCAAAGAAGTAGGGACTCGCGACTGGAACTTGCGGGTGGCTCGCGACTGACAAGCCGCTAGAAAATGGTCACATGCCAAGCATGTGAAGAAGCTGAAGTGTCATGCCAGCTGTTGCACTACAGGACAAAAAGTCCAGACCGGCCATTCAGTTACCTCGCAGCTTAGTCAAGTCGTGAGGCAAAGCCGCCAACCAGCTCTGTTTTTGGAAAAGCTTACTCTTTGCATTCCAAACACACTCCACTATATATAGACCCTTATACCCACGAAATGTAGAGAGCTTCTAGAGAGAATTTTGAGAGAAACCCTAGAGAAAAACAAGATTAATTCATCCACAATCTTCACATAAGAAACTCTTCAAATTCCTCTACTCATACCATCTTTGAGAGGTTCCTAGCCAAATTCTTTTCTCACCATACCCACATCTATGAAAAGATTATTTGGTGCTTTGGGAAGCAGTTAGGAATGAACCAATTCATATTGGTTGATGCTATGGGCTATAGCAGAATCCGATAAGCTAGAAAAGACAAAGATTCAGCGCAACCTCGTTGGAGCAAGAAGCTTGAAGGGCTTAGGTACACTGGGTAGATTAGGCTTGGAGGGTCTATTGATGTTCATGTATTCCAACTACATTTTCTAGTGGATTATTGACCGTTTGGTGGGTGGCGAAGAGGTTTTACGCCGAGGGCTTCGGTTTCTTCTTGGATAACACATCGAGTGTTGTCCTTGTGTTTGCATCTCTCTTGTTAGGTTTTGAGTTTGTAATGTTGGCAAACCATGACATAACATGACAAAAACTAAGTCTCATTAGTTTAGAATGGTCTACATTGAAGCCCAAGATAAAAACTTCAAGTTCAGGATAAAAACAAATGAGTTACAAGCTGGTTAGTTCGATCGATCCAATCTAATTTTCGATTGATCGAAAGTCATATATCAGCAAAATCAGCAAACGTAAAAAGGCCATAACTTATTCGTTTGAAGCCCAAATCGCGAGCTGTTTTTTCCAGTATTTAAAGGACATCATAAGCTAACCCTAGGGAGGGTTTTGAGAGATTTTTAGAGAGATTAGAGTGCCTCTTGTGCCTCTTTTATAGATCTAGGGTTTTGTACCCAAAAGCTCTCTTATGTTTTCTACCGGTGTTATTCCTTGAAGAATCTCAAGATCCGGTGTTGTAGAAGTTGTTGCCTTCTCTAGTCATCAAAGGTGATGATGATCTAAACCTTCAAGGGTGGTCTTGGAGTCACAAACAGGAGATTTTGTGTTGATAAACCTTTGAGTGGGATCTCAAAGTCACAGACGTGGGTGTTTGTGTTTTGCAAAGGCCAAAGAAAGAAGGAGTCCGTAGATTCGGAGCTTGCACGTGGTCGTGTCAGTAAGTTCTATTGGTGGGTAGCATTAGGAAGTCGAGCGGGGAGCTTGTAGTCCTTTTGTATGAACTTCGATTCTTTCATAGTGGATTCAGGTTTGCTTTGAGGATAGGTGGGTAAAATCCTTCCCAGGTTTTTTACCGGTTTGGTTTTCCTGGGTAATCATGTCTTGTGTTATTTATTATTCCGCTGCTATTTATTCTTTTGATATGATTATTTGATTGCTTTAACCTAGTATTGCATGATTTGACTAAGTAACAACTTGGCTAATTAATCTAGGCTAACCAATCTGGTTGTGTTAAGGGGTCTAAATTTCCATCAAGTGGTATCAGAGCGGGTAGCTCTTCTATTTTAGATCTTTTAATCTAAGAGCTGATCCTTGACCCCTGTTGTCATGGATAATTTGAATTGTGTTTCTGATCATGCTTCTGCTAATTTTTTGATGCTTACGAAACTCTTCGTAAGGAATTATCTAAATCTTTGAAAATTGCTAAGAAATTTAAAGAAGAGTTAAAATTAGCTAATCTTGAAAAAGAGGATTTGATTGTGAGATTAGATGAATCTAATAAAAAGAATGAATTTTTGAGAAATCAAATTTCCTCTCAAGATGAGAAGAAGAAAAGCTTGGAACAAGAGTTAGTTGAATCTAAAACTAAAATTGAAAATTTGACTAGTACTAAGCCTGCTGTTGATAGCAGAAGTGTTTCTATTTCTCTTAAGCCTAAAACTGAGAAAGTTTATATCCCTCCTTTCAAGAGGAATAATAAAGAAAAAGCTTATTTTGCTAGGTTAGACAAAGGAAAAAGTTCTGATGTAGACGCTGAAGTTTCTAAACCTAAGTCTAAACCTACTATTAGAGAGCATAATAAATCTGTTTTTGTGCCTACTTATCACCTTTATGGTGTTATTGGTCATATTAGACCAAATTGTTCTTTGTTGAGGCAAAAACCAAAATCTGAGAATAGATTTGCTGTTAGGAATACTGATGTTCCTAAATTTGTTCCTGTTTGCCACTTTTGTGGTGTCCATGGTCACATTCGTCCTAATTGTCATAAGTTGAAACTTAAGCATTCTATATGTCAATCTAGGATATGTGATGATATATCTCCTACCATAAGTCCATATAAATTGTTTCATATTCTTTTGAAAAATTTGAGCTTTTTGGCTTGTGAAAGGAATTTGCAGGATTTTAGTCTTTCTCAGAAAATTGGTGTAATTCCTCAAATACACTCTGCTTCCCATGGATTTTCACCTACAAAGCCAAAGTCTCGTGCTATATGGGTGAAAAAAGATTCTCCAAGGTGAGTGTTGCTGACTTGTCCCTGATTTAATTCTTTCAATTATTTATGGACATGTTTTGTTTCTGTTTTTGGTTGATTTTGTTTTTTAGTTTTTTTTTATTAAAAAAAAATCCAAAAACATTGAAAATTTTCAAAAAGACAAAAATATTTTTTTTTGTGTGTCTTGTTTTATTGTTCTTGAGGATTACATGAGTTATGATATCTCTCTCTTGATTTAGAACATGCTTGACATTGTGGAGAAACTTGAATAGTATGCTAAGCTATTTCTGATCTTGTGTGAGTATGTACTAGTTTGTACATGTACTCAAGGGTTAATTAAGAAATTGATATTTCTTGTTTGTGTACCCTCTATAGCTTAGTTAAGCATTGTCATGCATTGCATTTGCATTGTTCATTTAACTCAATGTGTGTTTTTTGTTTTTGGTCATAAATTTTTTTTCAAAATCTCAACAAGTGGTTATAAAGTTTGTTAAAACCAAAAAGATTTTTGTGTTTTGTATTATAGATCTTGGATTTATAATCAAGGATTGGTCATATTATCTTTACATAACATGTCTTATGTACCTTGTTTAGCTTTGATAAGCTTATATATTGCACTTGACTAGTTGAAACTTTGTAGTGCATATTGTGTGGGAAAGATGTTTATAGTTTTTGATCACTTTGTCTTGATCTTGAAGTCACATGTTATTTGACTGTCGGACTTGATCCTTTTGAGAAAGGCATAAATAACCATCTCACCACTGTTCACTAGCCAATCATGAACACCTTAGTGCATATCATAAGATTTTGTGCTCAAGAAAGTGTAGCACTTGCACAAAAAGAACATAAGGTGTAGCCTCGGTTTAATTGCTTAATGCTTAAAATTGGTGTGTACTATTAGGCTTGATGCCAAATCACATAAATTAAAATTGGTATGTATATTATGAGGCAAAATTCAAGAAACTTACATGATTGCAAGCTTATGTTCTAGGAGATGTGAGAGTTATATGTAACTCTTTAGGTGATAGTTTCTCTTAAATTCTATGTGATGAATTTTGTAGACTTTGTGATTGATTGTTATTCACATATCACCTCACATGTATCTCAAGCTTTTACTAGTTGCACACACTACACAAGTTACTTTTTGTTAAACTTGGTACATTATATTGTGTGTGATTTTGTTGTGGCCATTCAAAATTAAAAGTTCCTTGATTTTAATGCAAAATGTGTTTAATGTTTGTGCTTTGAGGACAAATTGATTGAAAATCTTGATTTTGGAAGAACTGGGTTAAATTCAAGTGTTTTTGAAAAACTTTTCGTCTCATACTCATGCATTTTTTTTTATAAAACTTTGAGGAGTCTCTATATTAAAATGCTCTATTTTTCAAAAATCTGATTTTTCCAGATTTTCGATCAATCGAACCTGTTTTTCGATCAATCAAAATTGCGATTAAAATTTTTGGTTTAAGTCTACCTGACTCGATTGATCTTCGATCGATACTCGATCGATCGAAACTGAAAAATTTTTAGGTTCTATGTTTTTTACCAAAATTTTTTTTCCATGCATCATTTGTGTTTAGGATTCACATGCGTTACATTGATTTTTTGTATCCATCTTGCAGTTTTGCAGTCATATCTCTCATTGTTTTCACACAACATGCATACACTTTGCTACATTGGGTACTCAACTTGATTTAAAAATTGATTGATTAATTTTTGAATTTTGTACATTCTAGTATATGCTATTTCTTATGTGTGAACTGCAGAAAATATTTTTTTTCAAGAGATATGATGGATAATCAATGTGCAAATATTTTCTCTATTCATGCAACTGTTTATGGGTCACATAGTGTCATGTTTGCATTTTATTGAAAGAGAGAATATTTTTTCTTCATGTGTATCCTCACCTTAGTTTTTAACTATGATTTATGTGTTTTTAACTTTGGTCCTACTGGTGAGGATGTTCCTGATCCTCTTAGTGATGCTGCTGCTGCTGCTGATTTTCCCCCACCCCCTTTATTTTTCCCCAAAACTGTTTTTCCCAAAACTTGTTTTGTTTTTCCTATTTTTATAGGGGGAGAAATTTTTTTTAACCTTTGTGGTTCTTAGGGGGAGTTGTTGCTCTTCATAGGGGCAATTGTCTCTATTTTCTATAGAGTTGAATTGTTTTGTGTCCCCTTGATTCTCTATTATCTCTTATCCTTTATTGCGTATGTTGACTGTTTACTCTTTATATGAGTTGTCTTTGTCAATACGTGACAAAAAGGGGGAGAAATTATTGATTTATGGGAATCATGTTTGTCTTGTTTAGGGGGAGACATAGATGACCTGTTTGTTTTGAAATGGGAGAATATAAAAACTTTTTGATGTATCTAACTTAGGGGGAGAGTTAGAATTTTTTTTATATTCTGTTTCATATTATTGTTTATATGTCTTTCTTTTCACACATGCGGTGATGTGTTTGTTGAGTGTTTCAGGAAAGACAGGTACATTCTAATCAAGACCTTTTACCTCTTCTTGCAACTTCTAGGTTATGAGTCTTAGATTGGGATGTGTAATGTATTTGGGCATTTTATTGTAAATGGGCATTATGTTGTATGTGTGTTTTGCCACGGATTGCCAAAGGGGGAGATTGTTAGGTTTTGAGTTTGTAATGTTGGCAAACCATGACAAAACATGACAAAAACTAAGTCTCATTAGTTTAGAATGGTCTACATTGAAGCCCAAGACAAAAACTTCAAGTTCAGGATAAAAAAAAATGAGTTACAAGCTGGTTGGTTCGATCGATCCAATCTAATTTTCGATCGATCGAAAGTCGCATATCAACAAAATCAGCAAACGTAAAAAGGCCATAACTTATTCGTTTGAAGCCCAAATCGCGAGCCGTTTTTTCCAGTATTTAAAGGACATTATAAGCTAACCCTAGGGAGGGTTTTGAGAGATTTTTAGAGAGAATAGAGTGCCTCTTGTGCCTCTTTTATAGATCTAGGGTTTTGTACCCAAAAGCTCTCTTATGTTTTCTACCAATGTTATTCCTTGAAGAATCTCAAGATCCGGTGTTGTAGAAGTTGTTGCCTTCTCTAGTCATCAAAGGTGATGATGATCTAAACCTTCAAGGGTGGTCTTGGAGTCACAAACAGGAGAGTTTGTGTTGATAAACCTTTGAGTGGGATCTCAAAGTCACAGACGTGGGTGTTTGTGTTTTGCAAAGGTCAAAGAGAAAAGAAGTCCGTGGATTCGGAGCTTGCACGTGGTCGTGTCAATAAGTTCTACTGGTGGGTAGCATTAGGAAGTCAAGCGGGGAGCTTGTAGTCCTTTTGTATGAACTTCGATTCTTTCATAGTGGATTCAGGTTTGCCTTGAGGATAGGTGGGTAAAATCCTCCCCAGGTTTTTTACCGGTTTGGTTTTCCTGGGTGATCATATCTTGTGTTATTTATTATTCCATTGCTATTTATTCTTTTGATATGATTATTTGATTGCTTTAACCTAGTATTGCATAATTTGACTAAGTAACAACTTGGCTAATTAATCTAGGCTAACCAATCTGGTTGTGTTAAGGGGTCTAAATTTCCATCAAGTCCCTATATCTTTGCCATTTAATAGCTGCTGTGGTTGTGATTATTTATGGTTTAGATTGTTTATCAATTCTGTTTTAGCTTATGTTCATGTTCCGCACATTTATTGTTTGATAGTAAGCTTAAATTGGTAATTTGTAATTTGGGGCCTAAACGTTCAAGGGTGTTTTATACACATATTGAACATTCAATTGGTATCAGAGCGGGTGCACTCTTTGTGGTTTAAACACCTTAGTGCAATCCCTGACCCCGTATTAAGATGGATAGGTCTCAATCTCTAAATGTTCTACCATTTTTTTAAGGTAATAATTATGCATTTTGGAAAGTCTGAATGAGGGCATTTTTGTGTTCTATTGATGATGCTGTGTGGGATGCAGTTGAAGTAGGTTGAACTAGGCCGGAGGCTGCTAAATCCACTTGGGACAAGGCAGCTCTTACGGTAGCTAATGCTAATAGTAAAGCCTTGAATACTATTTTCTGTGGTGTCTCTCTAGAAGAATTTCACAGGATTTCACATATCACTATTGCTAAGGAAGCATGTGAGATACTGGAGACTACTTATGAAGGAACAAAGAAAGTGAAAGACACCAAGCTACAGATGCTGACCACTTGCTTTGAGGAGCTCAAAATGAGTAAGGATGAGTCCTTTGACTCTTTTTATAGTAAGTTGAACAAGGTGGTCGTCGGCAAGTTCAATTTGGGAGAGAAAACGGAGGATTCTAAAATAGTAAGGAAGATCCTTCGGTTATTGCCGAAAAGCTTCCGTGCCAAAGTGACAGCTATTGAAGAGAGTAAAGATCTTGATGACATCAAAGTCCAAGAGCTGTTTGGTTCACTGTAGACGTATGAATTGTCACTACCCACACAAAGGAAGAGCAAATCTCTTACTCTTAAGACAATTGAAAAAATGGTAGTATCTCATGTTTCATCGGATGAGAATGTTATCAATAAAGATGTGGCGTACCTTGTGAAAAATTTCAAGAAATTCTTAAAATTCAAGAACAGTGGGAAATCTGCTGATAAAGGGAAATTTCAGAATTCTGGGAAGGAGAAAAGGGAATTCAAAAGGAAAGATGGTAGGAAATCTCAATCTTCACAAGGAATCACATGCTTCAAGTGCAACGGACATGGACATTTCAAGAAAGAATGTCCCAATTATTTGAAATTGAAGGGCAAGGTCTATGCCGCAACTCTCAGTGACTTAGATTCATCCAATTCTGATTCTGAGGAAAGCTGTGACAGAGAAGGGAATTACTTTGCATTTATGGCTATGAACATGTTGAGTCCTCAGAGGACTTGAATCAACTTGTACAAGAACTTGGAGAACATAGTGATGAAAAATCCATAGGGATTGTTGAAGAATTGGAAGTTGAAGAGGATAAAGATACAGCTAGTCTTCAAGAGAATTACACCTTACTTCTTGAGAAATCGGGAGAGTATGCAAGAGTGGTGAAGGCGGCTGTGAGGAAAATGAAGAAAGCAAAGGAGGACAACCGGAGTCTCTTAGTCTGACATAAGGAGGCCAAATGTGAAATAGAAAAGATGAATGGTGAGCTATCAGAAGCTTACTTAAAAATTAGATTCCTGGAGCTTAAGGTGGTTCAAGCAAATGTCAAGGTAGAGAGGATCTCCACCAAGAAGCTAAATGATGTCATTTCCTCCCAAAAGCATTTCTCAGATAAATCTGAATTAGGATATATTGGAGAAAGCAGTGCAGCTGTGAATATCTCCAAAGAAGTGAAGTTTGTGAAGGCCAAAGAGCCGGTTATAGTTGCCCCCACTATGGAGAAGGCAAAGGTTGAAAAGAAGAAAATTGTGGTTGAACAATGGGTGTTGTATAAGCCCCAGAACTAATCTGTGGTTAGGACTAAAGCAAGAGGGAGATCTCTTCCACGATCACAAAGAAGTCCTAGAACGAACCATTTTTGTCATCATTGTGGTCTTCAAGGACACACCCGATCCAATTGTCATAAGTTGAAAGCATTGAAGAATACAACTAATCAAAGGTCAAGAGGACCAAGAAATGACAGGAGAACTTGGGCTGTTAAGTATTCAAGAGGTCAAAATGGTGATCCAAGCATGATGGACGTGATAAAGATGATCGGTGCTTTCACCACTTACTTAGAAAGCTTCACTAGAAGGTTTGAAAATCCTAACTCTCGTACCCAATCCTTCAAGGATATCACCCCAAACACACGTGACGTGTGGGTGAAGAAAGGTACTCATGCATAAGCATTACAACATGTTCATGCATTAATACTTCCCATGTTTTGTGAATATGCTTGGTTGTGTGTTTTTTTTTTTTTTCGTGCTTAAGTTGAAAAATTGTCTGTTTATTTGCTTTTGTTTTAAATGTTTTTACATTGTTGTTTTTTATCAATCCTCTCTCGCATGTGTGTCAAAAATCCAAAAACACATAAAAAATAGAAAATCCAAAAAGTTTGATCGACTTTGTTGAGTTTTATCTCAAAGCATGTTCTGCCTTATACCTTTGTACAAATGGCTTTGTGCATCTACGAGCTTAGCTTGTTTCCAATGCACTCATTTTATTGTGGGAAAAATTTTGAAATCTATGTGACTGTTGTAAATAAATCTTCATCCTTGTCATCAATGATTAATGAATGGTTTTGTTGATCTTGAGACATGCGTAGACTTGTGCCTATATATCTTCCCACTCTTTATTTTATTGTTTTTGCTTAAAGAGCTCACCAAATGTAAATCTCCAAATGAAAAAGAGATATTGAGCTGTAAAAGCCTGTCGCACATACTAATATTTGACTAGGAAAAAGAGAAAGTGACCTAAAATAAAATGTATGATGCCCAAAAAGCTAGAGGCAAACTCATCAATTGAAATATCAAAACATTAAGGCATCAATCTCACAATGAGATGTATGAATTCAAAAAGATCAAATGATATGATGTATATGAAGCTAAATGAAAAGCTTCAAAGTTATGTTATCAAGTTTTGTAGGAGGTCATATATGCATATTTCTATAATTGAGATGGTCACATTATCTAGTACTAATTGTGTATGTCTTTGTTGAATTGATCATTGAATCTTCACATTAGACTAAGGACTATCTCATTATTGATACCCACACACATCACACATGACTATGATCAATGAATGCCATATTCATTTGTGTGATTGTACTTGATTAAATGTGTTTTCACATACTCAATCTTTGTGGATCAAACACAAAAAGATTTTTGAGTGTTTTAGTTTTTTTTGAAAAGTATTTTGTTTTTACAAAAATTGCCAAAATTTCAAAAAACAGTGTTGCCTTGTTTTGGCAACTCAGTCGCAGGTTAGTCCAATCGCATGCCCTAGTCGCGAGCCCATTTAGAAGGTTTTCGTGACTCACTAGCGGGTCAATGTCCCAGTCGTGAAAAATACTTAAAATATTTTTCAAATTTTGAATTTTTATGATTCTCGCGACTCACTGTGGCGACTTGTTCACGGGTGGAAGGTCTAGTCACGAGGGATACACAAAGATTTTCACGGCTCACCTCATGACTTCCTCACGGGTAGACCTTCTAGTCGCGAAAAACACTTAGAATATTTTTTAAAAAATTTTGGTTTTAAGTGTTCTAGCGGCTACCCTTGGCAACTTGCATGCGACTTGACACAGTCTTGAAAAATGCGTGTTTTGTATTTTAAAGGCAGTTTTTAAAACTCTTCAGGAACTTTTGTGACTGTTCATTGTCTCTCTCAGTTAAACCTCTGTCAAACTCACAATGTTTGTCTCTAAAACTCCATTTTTCTTCAACACCTCTACATCAATCTTTAAGAAAAAGGTATGGGTTCTCTCACTCCCACTTGATTGTTCATGATTATGGCCTTATTTTCCTGATTCTGTGAGTTGTGGTTTTGATTTTTAATATATGCAGTTTCGGATATGGGCTTGGTTTATTTTGTTGTGCATATGTTGGTGATTCTGATTGTCAGACTCTTATCTCACAATTTTTATTATGGTGTTTTTGTTCTATGGTGTGTTATATGTCTATATTGCTATGTGCATATCATGCTTATGGTAGAATGTCACAATGACAATTATTTGTGACTTTGTGGTGTTCATTGTTTACTTGATATTGAGTTGTAACTGAACAATCACCATTTTTTATCACCTGTTTCATTTAATGCATCATTGTTGCTTATGATTTTTTTTGGTACTGACCTGGTTCATGTTTGTAATTGAATGAGATCTCTCTGATTCACATTGTTATACCTGAATCTAATCAAGTTGATGTTGCCTTATGGTGTTGCATTTGTTTCTTTGTTGTGTGTTTGTTCTCTTACAGATGTCTCATTGATCCTCTAAAGGAAAAGACATTGTAACTGATGTTCCATCAACCCCGGTTGCTAAACGGACTCGACTCTCATCTAAATTGTCTAGAAATTCTACCAGTGAGAGATTTAGGACACCTCTTGATTCACAGACCTACTCAGACATTTTTAGAGAGGCTCCTACTATTGTGGACCGAATAGTTAAATTTAATACCTTGGGAATAACATTTATCCCTAGGATTTTTGAAGCAAGAGATTGGGCTAATCTGTTTGGGAATTTCGAAGATCTGGTTGAAGAATTGGTTAAGGAATTCTACTCTAATGCCAGATACACCAGGGTAGAGTTGAAATGTTAGGTACGAGGAACAGAATTTTCCATCAATTCAAAATACATTGCAAAGGTTCGTTGCATTTCCAGACTAGAAAATGTGGATCTAACTCCGTATGATGACAGAGTACTTCAGGTACAAGACATTCTCCAAGTTCTTGGGACTGAACATGAATTGAAAAGCAAAGGCTCATCTATAGGCACTACACAGTTTATGCCTGAATTGTCAACTCTAAAACTGATCATGTTCTCCAACCTCTACCCATTGTCAAACACCACTTACATCAATCTTGGAAGAGCTAAATTTCTATGTAATCTCATTACCAGAGTTCTGATTGACATCTGTGCTCACATATTTCAAATCATTGGGAAAACAGTGGCTCGATCAGCAGCACGAGCAAGTCTTCCTTTTTGCAATCTCATCATGAAGATCATGCTTTGTGAAGGTGTCCGTCCACCAAAAGATGGAAAAATTGTGTCTCGTCCTCGACCAATATCCATGTTAACTCTCCAAGCAAGCAAGACCCACTCCTCTAAAGCACCTAAGAGTGAACCATTCACTCCATCTGGTTAGAGTTCAGCTACACCTGTGCATACCGAGTCGATTTCTCCCATTCCTTTTGAGATACAGGCAACTGGCACCCCACCTGCACCATCTAGCTCTTAAACTGACAGGTTAAGTACTTTGATTGAAAGCATGTCTCAGCGGATTTCAGGATTAGAACGGCTTCTCTATTCAACCAACAACCAAGTTCAAATGCGTCTCACAACCATTGAAACACAATTGGACGCTATTCATCAAAAGTTGGAAGAAAGCCTTTAACTATTCATGACAAAAAGGGGGAAAGCGATGGAATACAATAAGGAGGAGAGCTACACAGGAAGGAGAAGTGTGTATACTGAAAGGGGGAGTTGTGTGCTCTAGAAGAGGAAGCTGATATATATTTATATACACTTACACATACTTTTGGATAGACTAACAAACTTATGTTTTGTTTGTCCTGTTTATAGCTATTTGTGTGGATATAGTTCTAATACCTTGGTTTAAGTTTATATATGATGTTATTCAGTTAGTATGTGTATGGTACATTTGTAACCATTTGCTTTTGTAAGCTTTTAGGTTTTTGTACTCATGCTTTGTAGCTTAAGTACTTGTTGCTAAATGTTATGCATTTTCTTTAAGTACATCACTCTTGTGCCCTTTGTTGAATTTTTATCCTTAATGCAATTACCTTGTGTTGTTGCATTGATTGAGTGTTGGACATGCAAATGATACTTTGCAAATGAGCTTATTAGCTTGCATGTTTGGATGTTCATTCCATGTGTGAATGAGCATTGTGATCATTATTTAAAGTGATTGTTCGTTTTTGGTCAAGCCATGCTTTACTGCTTAAGTCCATTTTTGCTTGATCGCATTGTGCTTACTCCATATGCATTACAAGTTTTTTGCATACAATGATCTTATTGTGTTGTTGTGTTTCAGGAGATACTTGTACTTATGCTTCAAGAGCTTTACAGATTCTAGGGTTAGGTGTGAGTGAGTTTTGCTCAACTGTTCCCAACTCACGCATTAAGTCTAGAGTTTATTGTAGGGTTTTGTCACAGAATAGCCAAAGGGAGAGATTGTAAGGTTGAATTTAATCAACCATTTTGATGGCTTTATTCCGTGCTAAATTTGCTTGTAATTCAGTATTTAGAAACCCTATATTTAGATAGGAATCATGTAAGGGTAATGTGTGAGTGAGTGTGAAGAAATGCTCAAGTTTATGCAAAGAAGTAGGGACTCGCGACTAGAACTCGCGGGTGGCTCGCAACTAGCAAGCCGCCAGAAGATGGTCACATGCCAAGCATGTGGAGAAGCTGAAGAGCCATGCCAGCTATTGCACTACAGGACAAAAAGTCCAGACTAGCCATTCAGTTACCTCGCGGCTCAATCAAGTCACGATACCAAGCTGCCTGCCAGCTTTGTTTTTGGAAAATTGACTTTTCGCATTCCAAACACACACCACTATATATAGACCCTTATACCCACAAAATGTAGAGAGCTTCCAGAGAGAATTTTGAAAGAGAAACTCTAGAGAAAAACAAAATTGATTCATCCATAATCTTTACATAAGAGACTCTTCAAATTCCTTTACTCTCAACATCTTTGAGAGGTTCTTAGCCAAATTATTTTCTCACCATACCTACATTTGTGAGAATGCTGTTTGGTGCTTTAGGAAGCAGTTAGGAAGGGACCAATTCATAATGGTTGATGCTATAGGCTATAGTGGAATCCGGTAAGCTAGAAAGGACAAAGATTCGGTGCAACCTCGTTGGAGCAAGAAGCTTGGAGGGCTTAGGTACACTGGGTAGATTAGGCTTGGAGGGTCTATTGTTGTTCATGTATCCCAACTACATTTTCTAGTGGATTATTGACTACTTGGAAGGCGGCAGAGAGGTTTTACGCTGAGGGTTTCAGTTTCTTCTTCGATAACACATCGAGTGTTGTCCTTGTGTTTACATCTCTCTTCTTTTTATCTTTGCCATTTAATAGCTGCTGTGGTTGTGATTATTTATGGTTTAGATTGTTTATTAATTCTGTTTTAGCTTATGTTTATGTTCTGCACATTTATTGTTTGATAATAAGCTTGAATTGGTAATTTATAATTTAGGGTCTAAACGTTCAAGGGTGTTTTATACACATATTGAACTTTCAATTTAATGAACAAGCCTTTGGCTTTTGAGCATCATACTTTTTCATAAAAGTTGATTTCCCTTTTTCCTAGTCAAATACTAATATATGCGACGGCTTTTGCAGCTCATTATCTCTTTTCATTTTGAGATTTACATTTGTCGAGCTATTTAAGCAAAAAAAAAAAAAAAAAAAGGAGTGGGAAGAGATATAAGCACAAGTCTATGCATGTATCAAAACCAACATGACTATTGACTAATCATTCATTACAAGCTTAAAGATCGATTTACAACAATCACACAAAGATGTCAAGATTTTTCCTACAAAAATATAAGTGCATAAAGAATAAGCTAAGCTCGTAAATGCATAAAGACATTTGTACGAAGGTACAAGGCAAAACTCACATGTGATATGTGCTCAAACATATACAATCAAACTTTTTGAATTTTTCACTTTTTATGTGGTTTTGGATTTTTACTCACACAAAACTAAAAAAAAAAAAAGGTAAGATTAAAACAAAAACAATGCATACAAATTAATACAAGATGCACAAATGCATGAAGATATGGCATCTAATGCATGAAGGGTTCTACAAAGATCGAAAGAATTAGATCAAGGACCAAAAGAACAAACGCTCAACTATAGGAACTCTTCCTCATCCCAATGGAACAATTGTTTGGAATGAGTGTCTCAAAAGAAGTGAGACGAGGGTTGGAATAATGAGAACCGGAGATACGCATAGTCAAGGAGTTAAGAGTATTAAACACTTTCTTTAACAACATGCTATTTTCACTCAAATCCAATTTACCATTTTTAGCAAAACTTCCAAGAAGCTCAAGTTTCTATTTTCTTTCGATTCTTTTAAAAGCATGAAACTTAGAGCATTGAGGTCTTAGATGACTAGTGGTACCACAATGGTGACAAACAATGTGTTTAGGTCTACTAGACTTTTTGGGAAGGAATCTAGCAACACGGTTTTGTTCTCTCTTCAACTTATGACATTAAGGTCTTATATGACCAATCACACTGCAAAGGTGGCAAGTTGGAATAAACTTAGATTCCTTCAAAACCTTAGATTGAGAACTAAACAGAGGGTTTGACTTAGGAGCCTTTCTCTCCACCTTTTGATTTCTTTTGTGTGGAAGAATGTACACCAATTTGTCCTTTAAGATAGAACACACAATAGGCACAATATCAGGTACCACAACATGATTATAACAAATATTTTCATCCTTTTTATCAATAAGTTCAGCAATTAAACACTTGACATGTATCTTAAGAGATTCATTTTCACATTTTAGCTCATCAACAAGTTTGTTAGACAAAACAAGTTTAGCATCCAAGTCCATATTCAAACATTCAAACTCTTTCAGCTTTTGAAGAGAAATTTCAGCAAGTTTCTTATATTTTTCAACTAATTTGTTGGATTCTTTAAGCTTAGCAAACAAATCATTATTTTCACAAAATAACTTGCTCAAATTCTTTTGAAACTTCTTAGCATTTTTCTTCAAGGGTTTGATGTTAGGAATATCAACAACATCCAAAAATTCATGTAACATGGCATCACAATCATGGGGATTATCACTCATAGAGGCATTTTCATAAACACGTGGCATGTTACATTTATCATCAACCAAATCATACAAAGAGGCATACAAAGCACAATCCATGGCAAATAAACACAAGGGGTCAAGGATCATACTTGGTTTTTAAACCAAAACAAGTGTACCCGCTCTGATACCAATTGAAAGTTCAATATGTGTATAAAACACCCTTAAACGTTTAGACCCCAAATTACAAATTACCAATTCAAGTTTATTATCAAATAATAAATGTGCGAAACATGAATATAAGCTAAAACAGAATTGATAAACAATCTAAACTATAAATAATCACAACCACAACAGTAATTAAATGGCAAGGATAAAGGGAAGAGAGATGCGAGCACAAGGACAATACTCGATGTGTTATCAAAGAGGAAACCGAAGCCCTCGGCATAAAACCTCTCTCTGCCGCCCTCCAAGTGGTCAATAATCCCCTAGAAAATGTAGTTAGGATACATGA
Source organism: Quercus gilva (assembly GCA_023621385.1). Classification (NCBI taxonomy): domain Eukaryota; kingdom Viridiplantae; phylum Streptophyta; class Magnoliopsida; order Fagales; family Fagaceae; genus Quercus; species Quercus gilva. The sequence continues at coordinate 48,943,689 of CM042473.1, read as the reverse complement.
ATGGCAATAAACCCTCCAAGCTTAATCTACCCAGTGTACCTAAGCCCTCCAAGCTTCTTGCTCCAACGAGGTATGCCAAACTGTTGTATTTTTAGCTTACCGGATTCCGCTATAGCCCATAGCATCAACCAATATGAATTGATCCCTTCCTAACTGCTTCCCAAAGAACCAAAAAGCCTTCTCACAGATGTGGGTATGGTGAGAAAATGATTTGGCTAAGAACCTCTTAAGGATGTAACAATGGAGATGGTGAGAGTAGAGGAATTTGAAGAGTCTCTTATGTGAAGATTGTGGATGAATCAATCTTATTTTTCTCTAGAGTTTCTCTCTCAAAATTCTCTCTGGAAGCTTTCTACATTTCGTGGGTATAAGGGTCTATATATAGTGGTGTGTGTTTGGAATGCGAAGAGTCAATTTTTTTCTAAAACAGAGCTAGCTGGTAGCTTGGCCTTGCGACTTGACTGAGTTGCGAGTTCAAGCCACGAGTTCAAACCGCGAGGTAACTGAATGGCCAGTTTGGACTTTTTGTCCTGTAGTGCAACAGCTGGCATGACACTCCAACTTCTCCGCATACTTGGCATATGACCATCTTCTGGCGACTTACCAGTTGCGAGCCACCCGCAAGTTACAGTCACAAGTCTCTGCTTCTTTGCACCATCTTGAGCAATTCTTCACACTCTCATACACACTACCCTTACATGATTCCCACCTAAATACAGGGTTTCTAAATGCTGAATTACAAGAAAATTTAGTATGGAATAAAACCAACAAAATGGTTGATTAAATTCAACCTTACAATATGCAAATGGGGAGGGGGTGTCATGTATCCCAAATGATTTATTTACATACATTTTTAGAAATTTATTGGAACTTGAAAAGTTCAAGTTATGCTTTGTATAACTTTTATGGGTTTTGTTAACAAGTATTCTTAGAACATTTGTAACGAGTCATTTTAGGAAAGATTTTTTTTTTTGAAAGGCCATTTTATGAAAGATTTAATACAACTTTCATGGAAAATATAAAAAACAGTAAAAAAAAAATAGTTTTTTTTTTCTTTTCTGTAAAATTTTTAAAAAATTGTTCCTAAACTAATGTCTTTAAGATATCCATTAAATTTTCAAACTTTTATTGATTCTTACAAATTATCAAGTTGATAATAGATAAATAATCTCATTAAGAAGAAAGTTAAATTTCAAGTCTTTTGGACATCAAACTTATACACAAAATATTAGTTTATGCATTGGACAATAAATAATATCTTATTATTATAAAATTCGACATGTAGTGAAATATAGAGAGATTTTTTAGTTATTTGTGAGTCCTCCTTTGAGTGTGTAAACACACTTTATAATCTCTCTTTAATATAATGAATTCATTTCATGGTATCAATAAATGTAGGCTCTTATTGAACTATGTAAATTCCTAATTTTCTCTTATATGTTGCTGTGTCTATTTTAGATTCTTCTTTCTTAATATTAATTGTTTGATACTTTTAAAAAGAAATTTGAAATACGAAATCAATTTTCTCTATTTTACTTAAACGAAGATGACGACGACGATAGATCACACATGTCAATATATATAACTAGTCGCTAACCCGTGCGATGCACGGGATAGTTAAATAAAATAACAATTAACTAACATCACGTTAAGGTAAAAGAATTAGTGAGAGACTGATTTGCCTACCAAGAATTTAAAAGAAAAAAAATTGGGTTAATAATATGCATATTATAGAATCCTCAAATTCTACTTCAAAACCAAACAAAACCCTTCAAGTTCAAAAAATTCATATATAATATATCAAATAAAAATTTACCACACCTTGGGTTGGAAGACATAGGTTGCAGTTTTGATTTTTCTCCAAAAAATAGAGATGCTTCATCTGCTGTATACAATATAAAATAATTATTAGAAATTTCAACCCAAAAACCAAACCCACAAAAACACTATCAAAATATAGAGATTAACTCAAATACTTAGGAGAAAATAAATTCTAAACATAACAAAACAATAAGATAGAATGAAAATTTCAGGCACATATGAAAGCAAATAAAAAAGACAAAACCTACGTTTTTTTTTTTTTTTAGTTGAGTCTCTCTCCTTCTTATTTTTTTAATTTTAAAGTGAAGTTAAGTTTAGGATTTTGAAATGGTAATTGCTAGGGTTTTAAGGAAAGAAGAGAGAGTCCTACCAGGAGTCTAAATAATATAAACAATTCAAAACATTGAACATTATCAAATTTATAACACATAATTCCATTATCTTCTACGTTGAATCCAAACAAATAATTAATTGAAATTAATCCAAACAAATAATTAATCAACAAAAATCAAAGCTTTAATAAAAAAATAAAAAATCACATGAACCCAAATAAAAATTCTCAATAAAGCAAGAACATATAAAAATTTACCACACCTTGGGCTGGAAGACATAGGTTGCAGCTTTGATTTTTCTCCAAAAAATAGAGATGCTTCATCTGCCATATACAATATAAAATAATTATTAAAATTTCAACCCAAAAACCAAACCCATAAAAACACTATCAAAATATAGAGATTAACCCAAATACTTATAAGAAAATCAATTCTAAACATAATAAAACAATAAGATAGAATGAAAATTTCAGGCATATATGAAAGCGAATAAAAAATTTGAGATGGTAATTGCTAGGGTTTTAAGGAGAGAAGAGATTTTGGTATTTTTATGCAAAAAACGTTATTTTAGGTCTAGGTGATTTATTTCCTTGTTTTTAGGCTCTTTTAATGTTTTTTTAGGTCAAATTTGGTTCCTATTATGGTTAGGTATTAATTAGGGCTTATTTTAGAATATATTTTCTTGTCCATCAAGTTTTATGGAGCCCTTAAATAGGCCTCCAAGTTTGTATACGTTTTTCAATAATATTGTTATAAGATATAAAACCTAAAATAAAAAGAATTAAAAATAAAAAGAAAAAGAAAATAGTGATGATGTGGAAAATTGTGAGAGCTTCAAAAGTTTCGGTTTTATATATATATATAGATGAACATACCTACTCTCTTAGCAAAATATGTCAATACTTATAATTAATTAATCATTAAAACATGTAGCAACCCACTTGGTGCTCTGCATCAAGAAGCATAGGACAAGTAGTGTTCTGTTTATGTAGCATGACTTCCAATCCAATTATGATTTCCGATATGTTAGTGTCTATTACTTAAATATATTTAGTTGCAATTTTTTATTTTTTATTTTTCCCGGGTGCAGGCATGAAAATAAAATTTAATTCATGAGTAGTACAGTACACCGAGCTAAAGGCATGTGGAATATAACAAATTGCAGCAGACCTTTGACATTTTCAACTTGGGTCCAATCCAAAGCAATCAATCATTGTTGGATGGCAAGGGCATTTAGACCTTAGGCTGGCCCATCCACCAACCCATGTGCGATGTGCCTCCTAGTTAGGGCTGTCCATCTTGACCCACAATTCGACTCACCCACTCAAATTGTTCGACCCAGAACAAAACTCGCCTAACCTCCTATCGGTGATGGTCGGTGGCAGATTTTCATTTTCAGAAACTGAATTCGACCTGTTAGTTGGCGTGTCTTCGCATGAAAATTGAGTCTAACCGACCCAACTAGACTCCTCTCTCTAGACGCAATTCTCGCCAGATTAGGCCAAATGTCGACGAGATTTGTCGAGATCCGGCCAAATCTCAACGAGATCTGTCGAGGTCCATCCAGATTTCGACAAGATCCATTGAAATCCAACCAGATTTCGATGAGATCTGTCGAGATCCAACTAGATTTTGACGAGATTCGTCAAGATCTCCACCGTTGAGATCTGTTGGTTTTGACCTGAAACAAATTGTCGCCGACTCGAGCCAAAACCGACCCAACCCGTAGTTTCTGGTGGTTGGTGGCAAGTTGGCTTCTCTACCACCCAAATCTGGTTGGTCAGTTCGAGTTGGGCACAAACCCGACCCGAACCGACTCGTAGACAGCCCTACTCCTAGTCCTTGATATGTAAAAGAAAAAGAAATAACTAGTAGATGTACATAGACGAGGAATATTAGCGTCCACTTTTGAATTCCATTCTCCCCAGCCTATAAAACTCAGATAGTCATGTGGGTTATTGACAATTCATCACAATGAGTGAGACTATAATAGTACATTACTACATTTACATAGGGCCCATTTGACCATCACAGTTCACAGACAACAACGTAACGAGGTAATTTCATTTTCTTTCTTCTTCTTTTTTGTTTATCAGATTTGACTGAGATTGCTACAGCATTAGCATGCAGAAGAGGAAAAATAAATAAATTAATAATGAACACTATGTTTATAAGCATTGGTTAGCTAAATTGTCATTTGATGAACAGAATGATGGGGAAGAGTCAACTTGATTCCAAATCCAAAATGCTAGCAGACAAAGCACCAAAGCTAAGAATCACTGGCAGCTACTCTAACATCTTCTTCGCCGCACAATACGTGGCTCTTTCTCACATTGGTTTCGCTGCTTGTCTAGTTTCTTCATCCTTGTAAACACTCAAATTACCAGAATAGGAGACTCTCAGTAGTTAACAACGTACAAACAGGAAAAATACTAATAAAATGGAATAATATCAAAGACGTGGTAAAGTAAGCATAGTAGCTCACTAATTTAAGAGCTCCTTTGTTTTCTCTGTCTGCACTTGATAGTCTTTTTGTTTTCACAAAACCTTTCTATAACCGGTCAAAAAGGTTGCTGGAGAAAGTACTAAAAGATACTGTAAATTTTTCGAAGCTGCGAACATGTACAAGGACTAAAGTCCATCTAACATTCAACTACTTGAACCTTTTCTATACTGTTAAATTGTATCTTTCTTGCGTTAAAATTATAGATGAATCTCAGTTCTAGAAAATATAGGTTCCCTTCTTGCTTTTCTAAACAGAAGCAAATAATCAAATAACTATGCTAACCTCACTACAATTTTTGTACGTAACACTATTTTGTAGGAGTCATAAGCTAATAAAGGTTCCAGTCAATGGAGCAGGCTTACCTAATTGGTGCATCTTCTCGACACAACATATCAAACACCTATGGTTGATTACGCCTTCAATAAAGTGTGGAATTTAAGTGGAGAACGATTATTTCTAGTTGTCTAGCCCATCCAATTCTTGTAATGAAAGAAACTATTTAACATACTTAGAAAAAAGTTCTCTCTTTAGCAGTTATATTATGTCGTTAGGTTACAATAATGTCGTGATTCAAAATTATACTCTTATGAGATTCATTTATCCGATTGTTATATGGATGAATTAGTATACCAAATACGGAACATTTTTTCAAAAGTAAGACAGGAACATGTCTAAGTCAACTATTCTACTAGTATGAGTCAACGCAACTAATTATTTAATTTATTTTCTAAAGGTGGGATGCATATTGATATGGTGAGTTCCAATTTGATTTCGTTAGCGTTAAAAAAGAAGAGAAAACATGTGAACAATCACAATTTACTTGTTTTGGAAAGTTGAGAGGAACAACTTTAGAGCATATTCAAACTGAAACTTACCAAACGCATCAAACACTACCACCACCAGTACTTGAAGAGATGCCAAAAATGCAAACTGGAGACTGTACATTCGATGAGGTCAGAAATACTATTCACTATCTGAGACTTGAGCAACATATCACTGCTGAATTCATAATGAGGCGAGATAAACAACAATATTTCTGCCACTCAAACAGCAACGACTACAACATATCAATAATAACAATGATTCGGGCACTCGTTAAAAAAGAAAAAAGAAAAAAGATCTTTGAACTGTTGCAGTGAAAAGATATGAATCTCTTCTTGTAATTACGTTTCTGCTACTTTTCTTGTTCTCAATAGAGAAGCTAAAACCAAGAAGGATCTAAGCAAAGTACATACAGAGATTCAGGCAATATATAGAAAGTGCTATTGTAGTCACTGTAAAATTGTAACTCTCCACTTCTATACACATCATGATCGTCCATTTTCTTGGATCTTACATTCAAAAGAAAGGAATTAAAATTCCAAAATACCCCCGGTTTTCCCCCATAAACTACAAAACCATCAAAATACTTGCACAAAAATGATGAGAAAAACGAGGGTATTTTGGATATGAGATTCAACACAAAATCAAAAAGAAAAAAAATAAATGAAGAAGATGGTGATGATGAAAAAAAAAATGCTAGTAGCTAGTTGTGGAGAGGATCTGGACAACTGGGTACTTTTCTTTTGCTCTCCTCGAATCCATTGTCATGAGTTCTGTTGAGAGCAAAAGTTCTTCCACTAAAATACTTATGGAACAGCTCCACCTTGCTCTTCTTATCAATACTGCCATGGCTGCCAGGAAATATCCGAATTGCCCCAGCTTGGCATGAGTAATCACAGCAGACCCAAATCTGTAACACAGACATAATCAACAGCAACACCAGAGAGGAGGACATGAGTCTCCTGCTGCCAGCAAAAGACATTGCCAGAAGACCCACATAAAATCTTTCTTCAAATGTTTAAACACCCTCTTCTCTCTATCTCAAGAAATTTCCCAGCTTTGTGTGTTGACAAAATGAGGCTTGGATTTCTCTCTCTCTCTCTTTCTGTCCAGGCTATGACTTATGAGGAAACAATTGACGGCTATTATGGACATGGGGGGAGAGAGAGTGTTGTGTGATAGATCATAGATGGAGCCTCATGCCCCCACAGTGGCCCACGTGATTACAAATTTGCAGTTTATGTTTCCTTGCATATATTTTTAAAACAAAAATCTTCTACTATATTGCTATCATAAAGTACTAAAAGCATAAACAGCATTTTCACTGCTTAGTGCTCTAGCCCTTGTTCTCTTATTAAGTTACTGAACTGCCATTAACTACGTAGCATTAGCAAAGCATTGCGTTTGAAATCTGCATGTCGGTGACACAATTAAGGAGTTAGTAGAAAACAAACCCACGCGCCTCCTACATGAGTTTGTTTTAATCATTATTTTTCTAATCTCACAAAAGACTATAATAAAGTCTCTCTCTTTGAAATTTCATTGCTTTTTAATCCATTATTTTTCTAAACTTTAAAGAGCTACAATTAAGTTTCTCTCTTTGAATTTCATTGTTTTCCAATGAATCCATGTCCTCGAATAGAATAGAACAATTCTATGACCATATATACATTTATTACAACTTTTTCTTTTACAACTATTTTATGTAGTAGATGGGAATTAATTGTTTATAACTTTACATAGACCTACTATTGTATTTTTTAAAATTCACAAGTTGCTACATTAAAGTTGTGCCACAAAAGAGTCTGGTCCTAATTCTTTTTCCTCCTCTAATATATTATCTATTTTGTAGCTTAATGACATTATCTACTCTAAATTATAAAGAAAATTAGGGTTGAAATCATCTTTCCCAATATTGTAAAACTATCAACTATACTAGTCGATCCACTTGTATTTAGTTCACAGTCCAACCTTTAATAAACGAAGAGAGATGCAGTAGGTTAACAACCGGTGTAAAAAAAAATAGTCACTCTATATGGAATAGAATATGGACCACCGAGCAAAGAGCCGAAGATGTGGAAAAACCACGCGCCATTGGGGCAGGTGGGGCATTACCTAAAATGTCAAAAAAAAAAAAAAAAAAAGAATAGATTAAGATTAGACATGAGAGGAAAACAAGGGATAGCCGAGGAGGCCGGCCGGGAATCTCGCCACGGTGTTGGACTTGAGACATCTTGTGCATGTTAACGTACTTAACAAAAGAAAACGTGTATGATCATCATGTCCGTACAATCTAGGTATCAAATTTTGATGCAATCCTGTGAATTCCTTGAGAAACCAATTGTCTATCAACGAGTTGTGATTTTCTAGTGTCCAATCATGAATTTAAAAGGTAGGGTATGAGGGGTGACTTTGACCAAGTACAAGTTCCAAACCAATAATGGTGTGAATGTGCGAGATCAGCTATAGTATTAGCGCAATTGCATCTATTGATGCAAATTTTCCTTCTATTTTGCACTAAAAAAATTTATTTTTTCTATTTTACACACTCATTTTTACAAAACACCAATATTATTTTATCTATTCTACACATTTATTTAATAAAATATTCATTCTTTTACAATTTTTTATTATTCTCTCCCTCACCACTTCTCTCTCACAAACCCAATCCAAAACCCATCTCCCTCACCTCGTTCATCATGTCGTTCATTACCTCGTTCATCGCCTCGTCGCTTCAGTGGGTTCCGACGAAGTCAGCTGTGCCGGTGACAAGAAATGAGAAAAAGGAGAGCACTAGAGACAATTTGGGTATTCAGACCCATTCAATATGGATATTTTCTCATGCATGATCCTCCTTTACTGTGGCTGCGAAGGTTGATCGTAGCCTCCTCCGACTCTCGTCGAAGTCGACACTGACGAAGACGATGCCATGTTCTCCAGCTAAATCCGACCAGAATCTCATAATCCCGATGCCGACAAAGAGAATCAGCAAAAAGGTGATGAAGCTGAGAAAAAGGGAGAGAGGTGAGATTGAGGGTTTGATGATCAGTGGCAATGGAGGCATGGTTTGACTGGCGGTAGTGGTGAGAGTGAGAGTAAATGAGGAAAAAGGGGGAGTGAGGTGAGGTGAGAGTGAGTGAGAGCAGAGACAAGAGAGAGAAAAAATTAATAAAATATTAAATGCACACGCTACAATAACTGTGTATATATGCATGGTTACTATAGCAATTGTGCATAAATGCATAATTTTACACCCACTGATGTAGGTGTTTTTTTGCTCAAAATGTGTAAAATGAGCACCTTTTTCTATTTTGCACAATTTTGTATCAACTGATGCAATTGCTCTTAGTACCAGTATTTAATGAATCTTCAATAGGTATCCTATGGAATTTTATTGAAACACAAACTAGTTTCATGGAGATGGATGGGTAGATTTTTAAGTGCTATGGTATAAAGTATAAACTTATGGATCTATTTGGGGGATGAAAAAGATTTGCTTATATATATATATATATAATTTCTTTGAATATTATAAAATTGTATATCTCTATAGTTTTATTGTAAAAGTTACTAAATTTGAAGCTACTTTCGAGTCTTGACAATTGGCACTACCCTCTTTAGAGCACTAGCATAGGGGTGTAAAAACCCCCTATTTGCTATTTTAGCAATTAACAAGTCAAAATCCACCCACATTTGGGGGTGGGTCTCCATTTTCTTTTTACATCCATGAGAATAAACCGTTCACATGGATGTAAAAAACATATATTATTTTAATGAGGAAAGAGAGACAAAAAGTTAGAGAGGAAAGAGAGATGGAAGAGAAGAGAGAAAAACCGAATTTTTTATATTATTTGTTGGTATAGTTTATATTATTTTAACTAGTATGTAACCTATGCAAATGCATGGATGCATTTTAAATTAAACATTATTTTTATTATAAAACTATAAATAATTAGTCAAATTATTAATATAAAAAAAAAAAAAAAAAAAAAGCTTGTAACACGTGTGGGGGCCCAAGGACCAAAGAAGGGATTGTTGGGCTGTAGTGTTGGCATTGGGGCATCATACGCCCGAGGAGGGAGTTCACCCAAGGAGGTGAGATGAAGAGGCAAAGGGTTTTTAGGAGCTTCAGCTGGGAAGGATTGGCTGAGGTAAGAGAACCATAAGGAGTAGGAGAAGTTTCCAGAGAGAAGTAGCATATTGCCTCCGTATTAAATGGTGGGTAACAATTTTATCAGCCGCATTGATAAGGAAGTGACTTGAACAGTGTAATTTACAACTAAGCAAACTCCATCTACTACCTTTTTTAGATGTTTAAAGGGACAAGTGTCACGAAGCGAAATGGAGGAGGTAAAGATGGAATTTCAAGACGCAAAGGAAGGGGGAGTATATAAGAAAAAGATGGTTTTCATAGAAAAGGATCCAGACACAAGTATCAAGGGAGAAGAAAAAGAAACATGAAGAATATTGAGAAAAGAGAGTGAACAGTGTAACCTTCTGTATAACATTGGCCTCCTCGAACAGGCTTGTGGGTAGACATTTGCTCATCTATTCTAGAACATCATCATTTTCTTCTTTATTTTCATTCTCGGGCAGAGGCCTCTCTTGTTGATTGTTTCCCTTTTTTTACAAATTTTACTAATTTGGGCCAAGGTTGAACTATATAACTCACTGTTCAAAGTGGGCCTGGGCTAAGCTAGTTTATTTGGTTCTTACAATATGCATACGTATAGATACACTTAAAATTAAATACAATTTTTATCATAAAAATATAAATAATTAGAAAAAAAATTTTTTAAGTAAACATAATTAGTCACATATTAAAATTCTTACCTAAATTTAATGTTACTTATGATCTTTTTTTTTTTTTTTTTTTAATAAAATAGAACGTGTGGCAATTTTTATTGAGTATATGTGATTGGTTTTTTTTTTTTTTTTTTTTTAGTTCATTAATAGTAGATGTGGGGCTAGAGAATTTGGCAGCCCCAGGCCACTCTACGCTAAGCCCAAGTCCCATGCCGAGGATAAGGATGCATCCGAAGACAAGTCCTTCCACAAATAATACTACCGAGGACAACCACGTCCTCGGCACGCACTGATCATTGTAAGGAAGAACAAAGTGTCTTCGGAGATAAACTTTCACAGCCATCCAAGACAGAGGCAGGTACAACGGGTTGGTCATAGGAGCATGGTGGAGAAGCAATCCCAAGAGGAACTGTCACCTCCATATTAAATGCCCATAACTGACGTTCTAGCCGCATTAAATGGAGAAATGACCCCTAAACAGTGCCGCCTCAGCTGCTACTACCCACAGAAATGATGAAAAGTGGCTAATGGGACAGGCACTGGCATAATGACCTAGATAAGCAACACATGGAGGGCCGAGATTAACCGGACGAGGGGTATAAAATGTAACAAGTCCTCTAGAAAGGGGGACGGCATATTTTGGGGGGAGAAGAGAGGAGTCATAGTATTTGTATAGTCTTTGTAACCCAATACCGAAAAAGATAAAAGAAAGTGGTTATATAAGAAAGTGGCCGAAGAGCCTAATTCCATACTTTTTAGTCTGTATTCTTGTCAATCGATCCTTATATTACCATGCTTAATTGTACAACCCTCGCTAGGGCCTAGTTCTTTAGCCCGCTCTCTATAAATTCATTGTATTGGGCCAGCTGGGCTGGAGTTCACTCATTCGCAAGGAATAATGCTCGAACCAGGTCCCTACAGTAGATTCTTAGTATTTTGCACTCATTAACTCACTTGGTACAAAAATTAAAAAACTTACGTGGACACATGGCACAAACTTAGTATTTGTATAGTCTTTGTAACCCAATACCGAAAAAGATAAAAGAAAGTGGTTATATAAGAAAGTGGCCGAGGAGCCTAATTCCATACTTTTTAGTCTGTATTCTTGTCAATCGATCCTTATATTACCATGCTTAATTGTACAACCCTCGCTAGGGCCTAGTTTTTTAGCCCGCTCTCTATAAATTCATTGTATTGGGCCAGCTGGGCTGGAGTTCACTCATTCGCAAGGAATAATGCTCGAACCAGGTCCCTACAGTAGATTCTTAGTATTTTGTACTCATTAACTCACTTGGTACAAAAATTAAAAAACTTACGTGGACACATGGCACAAACTTATGTAAATAATTATGGACACATGGCACAAACTTATGTAAATAATTATAATGTGGTCCTCACATAAATTTAAACACATGACGCAAAATTAGATTCTAATTGAACTTTCTCTAAGATTTACCTATTAATATATATATATAGATGAGTTGTAAAATGAAATGGTAAAATAGATAAAATAAGTTTTGAAGATGTAAAATAAACACTTTTTTGCATTTCCGGACGCTAATAATCTTAGGTTAATAGATTGAAATTACCTTCAATTATTTGCGATGAACGACCATGAAAACAACTTCGTACGTATATTTGGCAATAGTCACTTTCCTTTGTTTGCCAATGTTATACGATCAAGGGAGTCAATACCGTATCGGAGGCTGTACCGGTTTGCCCAGCGGTACGATATATTTCGGATACCGGTCAATACCGGTGTACCGTTTCGGGTTTACCGCTATTTTTTATATTTATAAATAAATAAATAAATATATATATATATATATATATGTATGTGTGTGTGTGTATATATATTATAATAAATATAAAAGTTTATCATAAAACATTTTTTCAATTCAGAAGTAATTATTCATGGTTTTAGACTTTAGTATCAATTAAAAGAAAAAAAAAACACAACATAAAAAATAGAAAGCTTAAAAGTTACCATTGCATACGAAGAAAACAAATAATACTAATAAGTTAATGCAAATAAGTTACCATTCTACCCTAACAAAAATTCAAAAATTACAAAACTTAAAAAAAAAAAAAAAAAAAAAAAAAAAAAAAAAAAACTTTTTTCTGTACCACCGGCCGGTACACCCGGTACCGGCCGGTATTACCCGAAATTGGCCGGTATGACCGGTACATGGCCGGTATGGCCGGTATTTAAACCGGTACGAAACGTTGATGTTTCGATACCGGTATGGAGCCGGTACGGTACGTACCGGCCGGTACGGCCGGTACCGGTACGGTATCGACCACCTTGCATACGATTCAATATGAACCGAGTTCCTTAATGCCAAAGACTCGTCTAATTCTAGTTTAAATTGGTTGACGACAGATATTAACTATGAAACAAATACAGGTATATAGGTACAAAACACCAAAATAATAATAATAATAATAATAATAATAATAAATTTAAGAATGCAAAAGATTTAGAAAATACTTTTTTTTTTAGATAAAAGTAATTGTTTTGATTGGTATTGATCCGGACGTAAATTATCTGTTTCGACTTGATAATTAATGACAATCAGTAGTATCACATGCTAATAATTATTTTGGGTGGTTTCAACAAGTCATAGAAGTGTGTAAAAGAAAGGGTTAAACAAGCTATCTTACACAATTTTACATACCCTTGAAAGTAACTAAAATCTTTCCAACTTAAAAATTAATATGACTTCAAATCACAATTTTTGAACTTCAATTATTTTTGAGGGCGTGTGTAAATTGTGTAAAACAGTTTTTCTATAATAAGCACCACTCATGATCTCAGTTGCTTTTGAGCCCGTGTGTTAAAACCGTGTAAAACAATTTGTGTATAATAAACACACTACTCCAAAAAAAAGGGGTTATTGAAGCCTGTAAAAGATTAATCCTGCAGATACATTGTAAGACCTGGATTAAATTAAACAATTGCTTCATATTGTAGTATATTTCGCCTAACAATACCACCCAACTCAAGGTGTAGGAGCCTTGCAATTTGCAAACCTTGACTTCTCACTTTGATTTTGGAGTTAATTGTTGAGTCTGATCAAGCTAACTTGGCCTCTTACATTCAAACTTAATTGATAAAATTTAGTTAGCAATAGACCGGAAAGAGGGATTCCTTGCACCCATTTTTAGAGCCAAAAATTTACACTACATAAATTTCCGTGTGAAGGAATCATCTATAAAAATTATCAAGGTTTTTTCTTAAACATATATTATGGATCCATCAAAATACATTTCTAAAAGAATAGACAAAACCTAAATGCATGGACCAATTCCATGTGTACTTTTCCTAAGAAAAAGTTTTTGGAGTTATAAATTGGAGGGTAAAAGATAAATTTTTTTTTCTCATCTATCTTTGGTTTAATGGAAAATTTTCTAAATGGGCCCGTTAGCCCATTGCAAATGCCTTGATAATTCCACGCCAAAGTTCTTTTGAGAGGTTATAATGAGAGAAAATGCCTTGATAATTCCACGCCAAAGTTCTTTTGAGAGGTTATAATGAGAGAAATAAGATTTGGGCGATGAAAATTCAATTTTAGCCCTGATATAATTAAAGAATTTATTAGCAAGTGTTTTTAGGATAATTGTTAACAAACTATTTTTAAAAAGTTGGGTAAATTATATATTTGGTCTCTATCCTTTACATTATATTTCAATTTAGTCCATAACCTTTCAATTGTGTCAATTTGGTTTTTAACCTTTCAATGGTGTGTCAATTTAGCCCCTGCTGTTATCTCTTGGATGGAAAAGTCTGACGTGTCAAACAGTCTAAATAAAAATAAATAAATAAATAAATAAATAAATTTGCCACATCAACCACCACGTGGACTAACATATCATTTTTTTTTCTTTGGGTAGACAACACGTTAGTTAAAAAAAAAAAAAAAAAAAAAAAAAAAAAAAAAAAAAAAAAAAAACTCAAATCAAATCTTTTTAATTTGATTCAGAATTTTGTTTATTTCATTAAACAGGGACAGTCATAGTCCTAGTAAACTTCTTCATCCTGCTACACAATTGTCCCACTTTATGAGATTGAATCTGATTCTTGAAATTCGAAATGGTTTAGTCCTTTCTTTATCCAACAAAATGATTCATTCTGATTGTGACATAGGTTTTATACAACAAAATCATTCTGCACTTAAGGGGAAAAAAATCCAATGAATTCATATGAAGAGCAATAATTTATTCAAACAATTGGGTATCAAGAAAATTTTATTTAAACGAAGAAAAGTTCAGACACATCGGTACACAAAACAAGATAAAAAAGAGAATACAACAAATTAAATCTATCTACAAAAGACCAAGAGGCCTCCTCTAATGCCAACTTTCTTTGCTTTGCCACAATAACAGGTAGGATATGCAAATCTTCAAAAAAGAGCAGTAGCTTTACATAACTTCTTATTTTTGTTGACAGGTAGCTTTACATAACTTGTTAAGATCACTATTGCATTCCTTCCCTAGTTACTTTTTCTCATATAGCTTCAAACAAAAATACTTCACTCCAACTAGTCAAAAGGATGACTACTTAAATCCAAAGCTCCTTAAGGCTAAATAAAGCTTCTCTCACATCAAGCAAAATGATCGTTGTTTTATGAGATAAGTCTAGCTAATGTCACAGCCGAGTGAAGAGGTCTGCCATTTCTTGCTTTACACAAAATACCACCTTTGTCTTCCTTTGTTGCTTCGAAAGAGAGAGATATTACCAGCAGATTGGCGACTCCATCGGCCCTCAGATCGACGAATCCGTCAACCCTCAGATCCAGTTGTTGTCGTTAGTCATCACCTTCAGTATAATTTTTGGCCACCGTAGTGCTTCACCTTTCTCTCTAGAGGACCAAACGTGAAGAAATCGTGACTGTGAATCAGGGATTTTTTTTGTTTATTGAGGAAAGGGATTTTTTGTTGTTGATACTTGATAGACGTGAGTTAGGGATTCACTTATTGTTTTTCTTTTCCTTTTTCTAATTTAAAATTATGCTGACATTTCATAAAATAAAATTACAAATGCTGAAATGTTAGTCTGGTGATAGTTGATGTGGCAATAAATTTTTTTTTATTTAAGCCGTTTGTCACATCAGATTTTTCCATCAAATAGATAACGACAGTGATTAAATTAACACGTCATTAAAAGGTTATGGACTAACTTGACACAATTAAAAGGTTAAGAACTAAATTGAAATCTGGTGTAAAGGATAGGGACCATTGATGTAGTTTACCTTAAAAAGTTTTGATATCATTTTTACAGAAAATATAAAAAGTCATTAAAAAATTAATTATTATTTTTTCATATAAAAAATTTCTAAAAATATTTACTAAATCACTGCGCGTAGAGCATCCATTGATTTTTTTTCCTCAAACTAATTACTAAGAACTCAGCAAGTTTTATGTAAATTTAACCATATTCAGCAAATTTCTTATTTACCAAATCAGGCACAATATTAGTAAAACAGTAGCCTCCCTTATGGAGAAAATTAAACTAGAGAGGATGGGCTAGATATATCTAGGTCTCTACTTTTCAAGTGTTGTTTAGTCTTTAAAAGTCTAGCTCTGAAAAGTCAGGATATTAGGGTACACTGTAATGGGATTATCATCCCATGTACCTCAAGGTCAATTCCTTGGGGCTTAGGTTACACTGCAATGGGATTATCTATCCCGTGCACCCCAAGGTCAAATCCTAGTGATTAAGGAAAGAAATTTTTATTTTTTTATTTTTATTTTATTTTTTGCCTTCATCTGTCATCATTTTCAAGATAGACAATGGAAAAAGAGTTTCAGTTAAAGTTAAAGCTCCCAAAGTAAGTCTAAACGCCCCCTTGTAAAGAAGAAAAATATATCCAAGTTTGTTTCTATTTGTTATCATTGTGGTGTGGCAACCACATCAGACCAAATTTTTACTACATCAATCATTATTGTTTGTTTGGATTGAGGGGAAGAGAGGGGAAGCAAAGTATAGTAGATTTAGCACAAAATTAGCTTATTTCTAGTTAACACTATTTTATTTCCCTCCACTCCTCTTTCTTCTCCCCTCTATTCAAACAGGCCATAAATGTCAGGAATCTTATGTTGCCTATCAAGCCAAGGCAACAAAAAATTGTGATGGACTTAAAGATGCATAGATTTAGCACAAAATTAGTTTACTTCTAGTTAACATTATTTTACTTCCCTCCACTCCTCTTTCTTCTCCTCTCTATCCAAACAGACCATAAATAACAGGAATCTTATGTTGCCTATCAAGCCAAGGCAACAAAAAATTGTGATGGACTAAAAGATGCATCTTTGGCCGATAGATTCTGATGTATTGCCTACCAAGGAAAAATTTCCCCATACATTTGGTTTGCTGGTGCCACGTAACCAAATCAATGTGGTTTGGTAGTTGTTGGGGAATTAGAGTGGATAGGATTTAGGTAGAGAATTCAAACTCATTAAAAGAAATGTTGTTAACCTGGCCCCGTGGAGGAGCAAAAAGAAAATTTTTTATTTTTATATTTTACTTGTTGGAACCTTGATCCTAGACTAGGTGTGGAAAAATAGGAATTTGGTCCAACGCGAGAGGTATTCCCTGGATAAAAGATATTTTTTAAAGGGTAGGAAAAGTTATTTAAGAAGCATTGGAATCTAAGAAGCATGAACGTCACCAATCATCCCCCAAGATGCAGCTTTGTTTAAGTAGTTTTCCAAAGTCCGGATTCATTAAACTTAACTTTGATGCAGCGATTGGCAGAGAGTCCTCCGGCATAGCCGTGGTTGCTCGACATTGAAAAGGAACATAATAATTTGGCTACACTAAAAAAGTAAACACTAACATCCATGATCCAGCTAAAGCATGTTGGAAATATTTTAGTAAATAAACAAGTGAGATACAAAAATAATAACGCAAATAATTAATAAAAATAGAAAATAAAGAAAAGTTTAGAACAATCTCACAGTATAATAAAATTATGTTGCAAAATATTATTTTTAAAAGTTGATTTGTGCCACCCATATTAGAACTTAGTGTGAATGACTTTCTTGGCTGAACAATTCTTAAGATTAGACTATATCGTCAACCTTTATAATAAATGCAATTCCACTCATGGAGATTTAACAACAACTTTCTAATTCTTTTTTTTAATCTCGATTTTTTTTTTTTTTTTTTTTTTTTTTGGTGAGAAAGAAGACTTTTATTGAAAATAACTAAAGAGCGGCCAAATCAGCTTGAACAAAAAGGTAAAGTGTAAGATAGAACATCCTCCATCCACATAGTACAACTTTGTGTTGTCAAAGCTAACCTATCTAAACTGTGAGCAACTTTATTACCGTCTCTCTTTACACGAGAGTATGATAATTCTGAATATTAACCGGAAAAATGCAACACATTGTTTATCAAATGTGCGTAAGGAGCCAACCCATATTCCTTGCATCTGAGTGCCTTGACAACCACTTCCGAATCACCCTCAACAATGGCTCTATGAATTCCTAACTCACTGCCAAATTCCACAGCCCTACACGCTGCCATTGCCTCAACTTCCACGGGCTGGTAAGCCTGGTCCAGCTGCTGTACAAGTGAAGCAATAACCTCCCCATGACAGTCCCGTACAACAACACCAATCCCAGATTTGTTGTTAGCATTTGAAAGTGCTCCATCGTAGTTGATTTTCTAGCTGTTTGGTGCAGGAGCTGTCCACGTTGTCTGAGGCGTTGAGCTTGAGTTGATTTGGCTAAACCTGAGGTTGCTTCTTCGGATCTCGTTCCAGCTCTCCTCTGCCATCTTTTGCAAATCTTTGGTGAGGCAACAAGTGTGATTCAGCCTGAGCTTGTTCCTTTGATTCCAAATGCTCCACACCTGAATAGCAAAAAGGTCCATAGGCTTCCCATTTTCATAAATCCAGCTGCACAACTCTTTAAAATCTGCAAATTGAACCCTTGAACGGAAATTCCGCCTGACACCGTCCCACACCTCATTTAAGCCCGTGCAACTCCACAAAGCATGCAAAGTCTCCTCTGCTTCTAAGCAGCAACAGTCACAGCTGGGATTTTGTAAAATCGTTCTCCGGACCAGGTTTTGCTTAGTTGGAAGCGAGTTTCTACAAGCACGCCACAGCAAGTTCTTGTATTTGTTTGGAACTTCTAGGGACCAAATGCTTTTCCATAAATTCTTGTCCACCTCCGAGTGAGTGCCATCCTCTGTATTTTTCTCCAAATCCTTGAGAAATTTATACCCAGACTTGCAATTGTACTGCCCATCAGCAGTGAATGGCCAATACAAAGCATCCTCAGTTTGGCATCGAGGCAAAGGTATCCTTTGAACAAGTTCCGCTTCAGCTGGAATGAGTACACCCTTAAGCATTTCAGCATCCCATTTACCCGTATTGTTGTCAATCAGGCAGTCCACGGTGGCATCTTCCATAGACTCTATGATTGGGGATGAAACTAAAGAGGATGCTTTATGGGCAGCCAATGATGCTGCCATATTTTAATGTTTTTTCCATTACCCACCCTAAATCTAGCTCCCATTTGGATCACCTCTCTCCTCTTCAAAATGCTTTTCCAAGCATAGGAACCGGTTGCCAATTCTTTTGCTTCCATGAATAAACAATGGGGAAAAAATCTCGCCTTAAAAATTCTGTAAAAGAGAGTACCTTTATCATGTAAGAGTCTCCATGCTTGCTTGGCAAGAAGAGAGTCATTGAAGAGAGCAAGATCTCGAAATCCCAATCCTCCTTCTAATTTTGGTTTTGTCAACTCCGACCATTTAACCCAATGTATTTTCCTTTTGTCACCTTGTTGCCCCCAAAAGAATTTTTTTACCATTGCTTCAATTTCATGGCAAAGGCTCAAGGGTAATTTGAAACAACCCATGGCATAAGTAGGAATGGCTTGAGCAATAGCTTTGATAAGGACTTCTCTACCAGCTTGAGAAATGAGCTTCCCCTCCCACCCTTGTAATTTCCTCCACACCCTCTCCTTAATATAATTGAAGCTTGCTTTTTTACCTCTTCACACCAACGAGGGCAGCCCCAAATATCTCTCATAAGACCTTATTTCATTCACCCCCAACACATTTTTAATCTCCTCTTTAACATCATCTTTTGTGGACTTGCTAAAGAAAAGAGATGTCTTTTCTTTATTTATTTTTTGCCCCGACACCTCTTCATATTCCATCAAAATTTTGAGCACATTTCCACATTCTTGAGAATTTGCCTTGCAAAAAAGCAAGCTGTCATCTGCAAAAAATAAATGGGTTAGTTTGGGGCTTCTTTTGCATATTGAGAAACCGTTGATTTCCTTTGCTCTTGCAGCTTTTTTGATTAAGCCATGTAGTCCTTCCGTGCATAATAGGAAAAGGAATGGAGAGAGTGGGTCCCCTTATCTGATGCCTCGTGTTGGATTAATTAACCCCTTTGGATCACCGTTCACCAGAATTAAGTATGAGACTATACGAACACATTTCATGATCAAACCAATCCATCTTGAGCAGAAACCCATTTTTTCCATTAGTTTCTAAAGATAATTCCTTTCCACCCTGTCATACGCCTTGCTCATGTCTAGTTTTAGAGCCATAAAACCTGTTTGTCCTGAATTATGATTTTTCATACAATGCAAGGTTTCAAAAGCTACTAAAACATTATCTGAAATAAGCCTATTCCTTGCAAAAGCATATTGATGCTCAGTTATAAGATCTGGCATGAATTTTTTTAATCTATTTGCAAGGACTTTGGAGAATATCTTGTATAATACATTACATAAACTGATAGGGCAATATTGAGAAACTGAAACAGGATTCTTCACTTTTGGAATCAAAGTGACAAAAGTATGATTCATTCGGTAAGGTAGTTTACCTAAATTCAGCCAACCTAGTATTATGGAAGTCACCTCTCTGTTCATAATCCCCCAAAAGTGTTGATAGAATAGGGGTGGCATCCCATCAGGAACTGGAGCTTTTAGGGGTGCCATTTGGTCTAGTGCTTCCTGTATTTCCCACTCCATGAACTCCCCCATTAGCTGTTCATTAATCTCATCAGTGACCAATCTTGGAATAAAGGATAGAGAACCTTCTTCAATGACTAAATTCCTTGTAGTGAATAATTCTGCAAAATACTCCACAATGGTGTCTCCAATCGCTTTTGGTTGCTCTTACCAATTACCCCTTTTATCTTCAATTCCAAGAATGGAATTCTTCTTGAATCTTTAACTTGCTTTGTTGTGGAAAAATTTGGAATTGCTATCACAATGTTTCAACCATAACACCCTTGATCTTTGACTCCACATCCGTGTTTCCTTGTCCATGAGAACATGAATTTCTGCCTTTAACTCTCTAAGCTGAAAATTATCTCCCCTCCTCATTGTCTCGGCCTTAATCCTGCCAAGCATCTTTTTTTTTTTTTTTTTTTTTTTTTTTTTTTCCCTTCAATTCTCGCCTAACATTACCAAATTCTTTTTTTTCCCACCATTCCAAATCCTTACTACATTTTTCAATTTTTTTCATGATATCACCTTCTTCCCCATTCCTCCAAACCGCCTCCACAATTTCTCCACATCGTGAGTCAGATAACCATATCTCCTTAAACTGAAACACTTTCTTCCTGGGTGGAGCTTCCAATCTCGAAAGATTAATAAGGAGAGGAATATGATCTGATGACATACATCTAAGATGGGTCACCCTTGAGCTTGGGAATCTTATGAGGAACTCACTATTCCCTAATCCTCTATCCAACCGTTCCCATACTGAATGACCATCAGTAAAATGTTTGCTCCAAGTAAATTTTGATCCCTTAAACCCCAAATCAATGAAACCGCATTCGTCAATAACATCTCGGAATTGTTGCATTTGGTTGTGACTTCTCATTGCTCCCCCCAATTTTTCTTCTTGTCTACTAATTTCATTGAAATCTCCTGCACAAAGCCATGGAATTTCTGGTCTATTATTTAAACCCCTTAATTTATTCCAAGCCTCCATTCTCCGATGAGTTTCAGGCTCTCCATAGAATCCAGTAAATCTCCATTTTGTATCCTTATTTTTATCTAAGGTTACATCAATAAAATACCTATGTGAATCCTCAATAGTTACGTGAACATCATTTTTCCAGAATAGCACCAATCCTCCACCTTGATTTGTTAATAAATATAAATCACTCTAAAAAAAATATTTGGAAGAGAGAAAAAACAATATTTTATGTTCTAATGGAGGAGAGAGCCAAGGAAAATTTGATTGGAAAGTGTGCTACGAATGGTTTGTTAAAAATGCCACTGATTGTAAATGCCCAATTGATTAGAAAAGAGAGAAAAATAAATAAAAACTAGAAGTAAAATTGAACGGATCTCACATGTGTGAGATGAGAAGGAATGAGTGTGTGTCATATGAATAAAGTTCAAGTCCACACTAGACCTAATATCTTATAATATTTTCAAAAGTGAACAATAAACACAATTAGAAGCTTGTTCCAAACCATGAGGCTCACAACAATAAATAATAATAATAATAATAATAATAATAATAATAATAATAATAATAATAAAAAGTTTAGAACACACACCTAAACCAACAAAGCAAAGACAATTAGCACATTTTAGGCTACCTAATTGGTAGTGATGAGGATAATTTTTGATCAATCGACATAGGGTGCCAAATGATCCTCGCTTGATCGTTGGCCTTGTGTCTATAACTGATCCTCACGGAATCACCAATTCCGTGGATTGTTAGGTTTGGCTCGATGCCGATCCAACGCCTTTTCTAACGACCCAGCGCCCTAGGGTTTCACATGGAATGCGCGTGGAGCCCACTCATAAATCCAAACATGGAAATAACTTACGCACCATGACCAAAGATCCTATTACACAATCAGATCTTCCCTATATGGGAAGAAGATCCCCAAGATCTTGGGATCCTCCTCTCTATAAGGAAATTCCTTCCATATCAAGGGATTCAAGATAACTCTCTGCTATTATATAAACAGGTAACCCTAACCTTTTTGAGGTACGCGAATTCTCCCTAACTCTTGCACTTTTGAGTTCTTGGAGATTCTTATATTACTAACTTAACCTTCAAAGGGCCTTTGGCCGGCACCCCACCGGTGCCTTCTGTTTGGTTCTTCTCTTTTGTTCTTCAAGTATACCCATTGGTACGAGTGTGGATGATCAACTCACTGATGATTTTTGTGCATCATTAGTTGGCATCGTCTGTGGGGAACGAGTGATAAGCCATATCACTGTTTTAAGGACAAAGAACTATATGGTTATGGCACGATCAATGGCCACCACCAACCAAGAGACCAGGAACCCGCCTAGTGCATTGGAAAGGCAGGTGCAAACCCTCGCCGCAGCGATTGAACAGTTCACTCAATGGAACCATGAGTTGAAACAATAGTTGGAGAAGCGGAATGATTAGGATCCCAACAATCAGAATGATGAATAGGATAGGGGTGAACGCAACAATGACCGTCCCCTGATGAACGATCATTAAGAAAGGGACGACCAAGAAGAAAGCAATGCCACTAGTAGACGGGACTAGCAGGATATCAGTCGTCCCTCAGAACTGGAAGTCAATGCGTTGTGTATGGCACAAGAGATGCAAGCAATGAAAGAGAATATGGATATGATGATGAGTGCTATGAGGGGTTAGGTGTCTACTAGCTTGGGAACTAGTCCATCATATTGATTCCCCCTTCACCGTGCCGGTCATATTCTTCCTCCTTCCAACCAAGTTCAGGATGCCACAAGTGGAAGCATACGACGGATCGAAGGACCCCCTTGACCATTTGGAATTGTTCAAAACCCTCATGCACCTACAAGGAGTCTTGAACGAGATCATGTACAGAGTCTTTCCCACCACACTCAAAGGACCAGCTCAAGTATGGTTCAGTAAGATAGCCTACAATTCCATCTCAACCTTTAAGGAATTGAGTGGGCTTTTTGTCACACATTTCATTGGAGGTCAGCGGTACAAGAGATCTTCGACAAGCCTTCTGAATGCCAAGCAACGAGAAGATGAGAGCCTAAGGTCGTACGTCACTTGGTTTAACAAGGAGGCACTACTGATCGATGATGCCGACGATAAAGTCCTAGTCATAACCTTCACCAATGGACTTCGATCTGGAGAGTTCTTGTTCTTCGTGTACAAGAACGATTCTGAAAACTCGAAAATGTGTTGAAAAACACAAGAGCTGTTTAGACCCCCAAATTAAAATTACGGCTCAATAGATTTTACACAACTTTAATACAAAGTGCGGAATAGTGTAAAAGTGAGCGGATGAACAAGTGACTACTCTAATCCATGAACTAAGCAACACAGCAGTATAATGGAATTAAACAAGAGTAGGGAAGAAGGATGCAAACACAGAAAACACCGAGATGTGTTCTCGAAGAGGAAACCGAAGAACTCGGCGAAAAACCTCTCCGCCGCCCTCCAAGCGGAAATCGATCCACTAGACAATCAGTTGGGATACATGGGTTAGCAAAAGACCCTCCAAGCCTAGTCTACCCGCTGTACCTAAGCCCTCCAAGCTCCTACTCCAACAAGGCTTCTCGGAACCGTGTCTTGTCCTAGTTATCCGGATCCCGCAACAAGCTCCATGTTGCATCTGCCATTCAAGGCTTCTTCCAATGCTTCCCAGCAGCACCAAAAACGTCACACAGCACTCACAAGGTGTGGTAAGTGTTTGGGCTATCAACCTCTCAAGGATATGGATAATGGAGAGGGAAGGGTTGAGGAAATACCACAAACAAATGTATAGAGAAAGGTGGGGAAGACAATCTCTAATTACCAATGTGTTTGGCTAGGGTTTTCTCTCTGAAGCATACCTCAACAATTGTGGGTAATGATGGTATATATAGGAGAGGTGCAAAAGGTGTGACTCAAAAAGTCCAGGCTGGCAGAACAGCTAGTCTCGCGGGTGTCTCGCGGGAAGGCCTTACCCGCGAGATACTCGCGAGACACAGTTGTCTCCACCTGGCCTGACTCTTCGCATTCCAGCATGTGCCTGGCACATGGATCACTTCGCGGGAAGCTAGGTCGCGAGATACCCGCGAGAATCTTCAGTTCTTCAAATGCTTGAGTCTTCAAACACTCTCTCTAACACACAACCCTTACAACAAATCCCACAACAAATACAGGGTTTTAAACGATTGAACTCAATTACAATCAAATTTGGCACGGAATAAAAGCCAACAAAACATAGTTGTAAATTACAACTTTACAGATTCGAAAACCATGGTCGACATGCTGTACCAAGCCACGAAGTACATGAATGCTGAAGATGCCATGATTACTAAAGGGGGGCGGGCCAAAGAAACAAGAGAAGTCTGATGATCTCATCCAAACATAGGAAGAAAGGTAGTCCAAACGAACAACAAAAGGGACGAACGAAGGTTGAGGCATTTGCTAGGACGGATCACCAACTTCACTCCACTTAACACTCCACTCAATCAGGTCCTAATGCAGATTAGGGATGACCCCGCATTAACATGGCCCAATAAGTTGAAGTACGATCCCAACAAAAGGCCAAGGAACAAGCAC
Organism: Quercus gilva; assembly: GCA_023621385.1. NCBI lineage: Eukaryota > Viridiplantae > Streptophyta > Magnoliopsida > Fagales > Fagaceae > Quercus > Quercus gilva. Next base: position 48,918,875 of record CM042473.1, on the reverse strand, counting down.
TGCCACTTCCATCGAGACCATGGGCATGACACTTCTGATTGTTATGATCTAAAGAAATAAATAAAAGCCCTCATAAAGAAAGGAAAATTGCAATAGTTCGTAGGACGGGAAAGGGTAGAAGAAAACCTACCAAGGGATAAGGAGCCGAATCGATAGGCTGAAGAGTGACCCAAGGCCCTACTTGGAGAAATAAGAGTGATCGTAAGGGGAAGCACAATGGTCGGTTCCTTAAGGAAGGAAAGAAAGATCTACTTATAGATGGTGCAAAATGTCCAGCTTACTGGTCATCTACCCAAGCTTACTCGAATGGATGACCTAGTGATCAGCTTCATTGAGAAGGATGCCTGACAACTCCACCACCCTTATGACGATGCTTTAGTGATCAATCTGACCATAGAAAACTTTAATACCCAATGAGTCTTGGTCGATAAGGATCGAAAAGGAATGACTCATACCATCGAATGTCCTTCTAATAGGCTTCAAAGGAACGAAGGTCATGCTTGTCGAATCCATGACCTTACCAGTCACCATCGGCAGTTATCCTCAATAAACACTAAGGACATCACCTTTTTGGTGGTAGATTGTTCACTGGCCTATAATGCCATCATCTGGCAACCAATGTTCAATGTATGGAGAGCAGCCACATCTACATATCACCTATTGTTGAAATTCCTTACAAAATGTGGGATAGGAGAGGCTTGTGGAGATCATATGGCAGCCTAAGAATGCTACATAGCCATGTTGGCGTTCAAGAAAAGATGTTGTTCGTCACAAGCTAAGGCATTTTTTGCTATAAGGTCATGCCATTCAAATTAAAGAACACGGGGGTAACGTACCAAAGGCATGTAAACAAGATGTTCGTTTGACAAATCGGATGGAATGTGGTGGTATACGTAGATGACATGTTAGTAAGGAAGAGGAGCACCACGTGGACGATCTTAAAGAGACGTACGAAACCCTTCACCTCTATGGTATGAAGCTCAATCCTAGCAAATGTGTGTTCAGAGTATCATTAGGAAAGTTCCTCAGCTTCATGGTATCCCAGCGGGGTGGTAAAGCCAACCCTAATAAAATCCGGGAAAACCTAGAGATGAAACCCCCGAGGAACGTCAAGGAAGTACAGAGCCTAAACAGAAGAGTCATAGCCCTCAATAGGTTTGTCTCGCGGGCAACGGATAAATACTTGCCATTCTTCAGAGTCCTGAAGAAGGCATTTGAATGGACTGACAAATGCCAAAGAGCATTCGAGGAACTAAAGGCATACCTAGCATCCCCGCCACTCCTAAGTCCATCTAAATCCAACGAAGAGCTTTCCCTCTACTTGGTCGTATCCCCCACAGCCGTTAGTTTAGCTCTCATCCTAGAGGAGGATCGAGTGCAATTGCTCGTATACTATACTAGCCGAGCACTTTGAAGGGTGGAAGAAAGATATCCCCTAATGGAAAAGTTAGCCTTCGCACTAATCATAGTAGCCTGCAAGCTTAGGCCATACTTCTAAACACACACTATAATGGTTCAGAAGGACAAACCCTTTAGAAAGACAATGAATAACATAGAGGCAGCTGAACGATTGGTCTTATAGGTGATAGAGTTGAGTGAGTTTGACATACAATACCACCTAAGGACCGTGATCAAGGCCCAAGCACTAGTTGACTTCATCATCGAGTTTACAACGGGAAAAACTAACAACTGGGGGGCAGTCCTTTGGAAGGTCCAAACAAATAGGTCATCCAACAAACATGCTGGAGAGATTAGGGTAGTCCTACAATCCCCTGAAAGGGACATCATAGAATGTGATGTCTGACTTCAGTTCTCAACAACCAACAATGAAGCTAAGTACGAAGCCATATTCATAAGACTCGACTTGGTCAAAGCAGCTAGGGCCTTAGCAGTTGTCCTTCATAGCGATTCCCAGGTTATCATCGAGCACATCAATGGGGAATACGAAGCTAAGGTGGAACAGATGAAGAAATTTCTCAACCATATTAAGAGATGGATGAGTCAATTCTTTGTAGTAGAATTCATATAAGTCCCAAGGGAAGAAAATGAGCATGCCGATCGATTGGCTAAAGCCACATCTACTGAACACATGATGTTCAATTGTTGAGTCTTGTCCTTCATCCAGCACTCCCTCGCCATTGAGGAATTGGAGATACAAGTGATATCGAAAGGCATTGATTAGAAGGCTTCGATCATTTCCTACCTTAAGGATGGGACAATTCCTGAAGACTACGATGAATCTCGACGATTGATGGTTCGGGTATCACACTTTGTGCTGATAAGGGATGTGTTATAAAAGAGGGGCTTCTCCCGACCATACCTAAGGTGTTTGATCCCCGATGAAGCAAACTATGTCATAAGGGAAGTCCATGAAGGGGTGTGTGGGAATCACTCAAGGGCGTGATCGCTAGTCCACAAGCTCATACGAGCTGGGTATTATTGGCCTACCATGCAGAAGGATGCACAATCCTATGTGAAGGCATGTGACAGGTGCCAACCCTTCAACAATGTCATAAGGTAACTATCAGAACTACTCACCTCGATTAGTGCCCCATGGCCTTTCGCTCAATAAAGGTTAAACATCATGGGACCCTTTCCAATAGCGATGTGACAATTCAAGTTCCTTGTTATGGGGATCGACTACTTCACCAAGTGCGTAGAAGTAGAACCATTAGCAACTATCACGGAGAAAAATTTTCGTGTCTTTGTCTAGAAGAGCATTATTTGCCGATTCGGAATTCCTAGGGTCCTCGTCTCTAATAATGGAAAACAATTTGACAATGACGCATTCAGAGACTTTTGCCAGTTCTACGGATAAAGAACCACCACTCTTCGCCCGCCCACCCATAAGCCAATGGGAAAGTTAAGGTTACAAACCGATCCTTGCTCAAACTAATCAAGACATGGCTTAAAGGGGCAAAGGGGATATGGCCAAATGAGCTACCAAGCACCTTATGGGCATATAGAATAACCACTCGGACACCCATAGGAGAAACACCATTTCGTTTAGCATTCAGAAGTGAGGTTGTCATCCCCATGGAAGTAGGAATAACGAGCTACAAGATAGCTCACCATGATGAAGGGAAGAATGAAAAAGGGATCCGTCTGCACTTGGATCTACTGGATGAGGTAACGGCAACTACTGAACAACGGATGACCCGATACCAAGACCTCATGGCCAAGCACTATAATACCAAGGTTAAGCCTTGGCACTTCAGCATCGGGGACCTTGTCTTGAGGAAAGTGACCATGGCCACCAAGGACCCCACGCAAGGAAAGTTAGGACCCAACTAGGAAGGTCTGTATAGAATCATTGATTGCAACAGGAAGGGCACCTACTACTTGGAAACCCTCGATGGGCAAAGGCTGCACCATTCATGGAATACCGAGCACCTCAGAGGATACTATCAGTAGTGCATCGGTAGCAACTTATGTTATCACTTATGTTATCACTTACGTTATCATTTATGTTATCGCTTTTCTTTAGTTTTTGTTTAAATGACTGACAGACCAGTTTTTCGGCTGATTAGACAACAAGTTATCAACATTTTATTCAGTTTACTTTAAAATGGAATTATTGTTATGAAAGGAATTATCTACAATAAAGAAAATTTCATAAAAAGTAAAACCCTACCTAAAGGGTAAACCGACGATCAAGGATGCTTGCAAGCACCTGATCCCTATCAAATCCTAAGTCCTACCTACAGGATGGACCGACGATCAAGGACTTGATCCCTATCAAACCCTACCTAAAGGGTAAACTAATGATCTAGTATTCCCTCGAGCACTTGATCCTTATAAAATCCTAAGTCCTACCTATGGGATGGATCGACGATCAAGGATTCCCTTAAGCACTTAATCCCTATCAAAACCTAAGTCCTAGCTACAGGATGGATCAACAATCAAGGATGCCCTCGAGCACCTAATCCTTATCAAATCCTAAGTCCTACCTACGGGATGGACCGACGACCAAAGATTCCCTCGAGCTCCTGATCTATTCAAAAGCTGGGTCCTATCTATAAGGTAAACAGACGAGTCAGGACGCATGTAAGTGCAAAACTTCTGATAAAAAACTAAGTCTCATCAATAGGATAGACTGACAATTCAAAAAAGAGGAGAAAAGAAAGTTGGGTTAGGGGAAGTTGACGAATCATGACTCTTTAGTCATCCTATTTAAAGAGCCACTAGGTACCTAACATTCTAAATCATTATCTCCTGATCAACGACTAAAACAAAGTTGGGCTGATATAAAGCAAACCAACAAGCACAAATATGTGTTTATACAACACAAAAGAAGAATTGCTATAAGATAAACATAAAGCATCATAAAATTACTGAAAGTATAAGTATTAGCCCAAATAAAGGGTAAGAGTAACTTATGCCCAAAACATGGCACCACCTTTGTTCTTGAATTACAAACCAGAAATAAAAAACTAAAAGATAAAAGAAAATATAGGAAACAATTTTAAGGATCGGCAGAAGGGTTGATTGTTTGCCTTTCAGGTTCTTTAGGGTCGTTGGCCGCATCACCAGGTTCGTTGGTCACCAGCACCTCATCATCAATCTCCACATCGTCGGGAATAGGCTTTGTAGTTGGAGTCATCGGGGCGTTGAGTCTGATCTGGATTTGGGAGAAGTCCAAGTCTAGGAATAGAAGGACATCTTGCTTGCAGAAGTCCTCGAAGCTGTCCCTATAATGACCCCCCATCTCATTAAAATAGGGTTGGGACACTTAGAACTCCTCTATGGCCTCCTTCTTCACCTTATCCATGTGCTTATGAATAGCAGCCACCTTGGACTTCAAATTGGCATTCTCCTTCATCAACTCGTCGATTTGGTGAGTCACCCCACCAAGCTTGGCCTTCAGTTCGATCACCTCCTGACCAAGGGTCTGAGCAGACTTCTTTAATTTCTATAAAGAATTTGCCTTAGTCTCTAAATGATTCTTCAGGCACTTGACCGATGCCTCCCACGAAGCACAACAGATTTGTAGAGCTTACATCCTTACCAAGCCCTAGCTAGTCAAAAGGGACGAGTGAAAGAGAGGATTCAAAAAGGGACAAAAGTAGTTTAAAAGGGATAAATACGATGGAAATAGAACATGCTCTCATCATATCAAAGAGACTGGACTCACCTAAAGGGTCAGTCTTATGCTCTATGCACTCGTCTAGGTCAGCATCCTGGATGATGGAATGGGTAGTATCCACTACATACTCCTTATCCTTCACCAACATAGGAAGAGGAGGAGGGGCAACGAGGCCTTAGGAAGTCATAAGACCCTTCCCAATCCCATGGTGAGGAGCGTCAGCAACGACCTTGCATGTTTTCGGACAAATGGAGGGGCCATTGGCACTCTTTCCTAACGACTGAAGGTCAGAAGGGTACTTACTCTTCTTGGATACATAAGGGGGCAAGGTCGACGATCCCCCACCTTAGGCCCTCAATGCGACAGCCTTCTTAATCTCTTCCTGCGTATTCTTCACGGCTTGCTTGTTCTCCAAAGAACCTATCTCTGAAATTGACGAATAATTTAAAAAGTAGGAAGTTCAGACTAAAATAAAAATGATGACAATGAGTTAATATATTTACGAACTCGCGAAACCTAATCAAGTCATTGGGCTTCCATGGAAGGGATGGGTCCTCCATAAAAAGCGTGAAGAGTGTCCAAAGTGACGAGCCTCTTCCACGACCTTTCTGTGAACAAAATAGCTAAAACCCTTTCCAAAAAAGCCTCCTGTTTAGGAAGGATCATCAGGCGAATAGTGGCTTAAACAAGCAAAAGAAAAATTACATGAGTTAGTTGTAATAAACAAAACCAACGACCAAGGCTATACCGACGACTCACTTGACTTGTTCAAAAGCCCCCAAGAATGGTCATAAAAAGACCCTACGCTATCCCACTCGTTGGGGCAACACACTCAGTTAACCCCCAACATGAAGAAGAACCTATCCTTCCACTGGCAGTTAGAGTCAGGCATGTTAGATACCAACCTCAAGGCAGCCCGACGACACACAAAATTATAAAAACTCTTGGATCGAGGAATCGCCTAGGGTTTGTAACAATAGAAAAACTCCTCTAAGGTTAGAGACCGGCTAAATTGACCCTATAGCACCTCAGCTCCAACGAATATCCTCCATGCATTGGGGTCAATCTGACAAACAGACACACCCATGTAAGCCGCTAACCGATGATGCAATGAAGTAAGAGGTAGATAAAGCCTTACTATGAAGGCGGTCTTGTAAAAACCCACGTTTGATGAGCCCTTAGTATAGCACTTCTCATCATTATGACCCTTCCTAATAGGCACGTCGTCAGGTATCTAAAAACGAGGCCTTAACCTACTAAAAACCTCATCGCTCATGTCAATTGGAAAGTCATGGACTAACTAGTCGTTGGCAAGAACAATCTCCCTAGGACGTCGCCTAGAAGGACTAGCTTCCTCAGGGGAAGGATCAAACACTGACTGCCTCTTAGAAACCGATAAACCATCAGACAAGTACTCAACCCTAGATTGATTGGTTTGGTCGTCGTCCGAACTTATGTGGACTGACAATGTACGCCCACTCGTCACCTCACTATCTCTAGACATTTTTTTACCTAAAAGCGACGAATGAAAACTAAGATTCTACTCTTACCTCCTAAGTGTGAAACTAACAAAGGAAAAAAGGTGAAAGCAAAAAATGTAAAAAAGACCGACGAAGCATACCTAAAGTAGACTAAAGCAACGAGGTAAGGACAATTGATGAAGAAGAGGAAACCGACGAATGGGCTCTGCGATTGGAAATGGAAAATATTCTAATAATGAGGACGATAACGGCATTGGACTATTTATAGGGTGAGCTAGCATGAAAGACGAAGCATTGCTACGCTTGATGCCCCGAATCAAAGAGCAACACGTGTCCATAGCCCAATGCATAATACATAATTACCCCTATTTATGATGCGCAAACATTAAGACAAGGCATTTATGACCATGTACTCCGTGACTCTTCGGCTACCCAATGACTCACGGAGTAGGGGACGGTTGATAAGGATAATTTTTGATCAATCGACATAGGGTGCCAAACGATCCTTGCTTGGTCATCAGCCTTGTCTCTATAACCAATCTTCTTGTAATCACTAATCCTGTGGATCATCAGGTTTGGTTTGATGCCGATCCAATTCCCTTTTTGACGACCCAATGCCTTAGGGTTCCACATGGAATGTGCGTGGAGCCCACTCATATATCCATACATGGAAATAACTTACGCATCACGACCAAAGATTCTACCGCACAATCATATCTTCACTATATGGGAAGAAGATCCCCAAGATCTTGGGATCCTCTTTTCCATAAGGAAATTCCCCCCTTATCAAGGGATTCAAGACAACTCTCTACTACTATATAAACAGCCAACCCTAACCTTCTTGAGATATGTGAATTCTCCTCAACTCTTGCATTCTTGAGTTCATGGAGATTCTTCTATTACTAATTTAACTTTCGGAAGGTCTTTGGCCGGCACCCCACCAGTGTTCTCTGTAGGTTCTCTCTCTTTTTGTTTTTCAGGTACACCTATTGGTGTGTGTGTAAACGATCAATTCACTGACGATTTTTACACATCATCAGGTAGTATCTTAAAACCTTGAAAAAATTCTACTGTAAGGTGATTCCGAAATTTTTCTACAGCCTTTTTAGCTATGGGAATCCTTGAAAAAACTTATGGGAGGCCTTGGAGAAAAACGAGTTGCTCATTTGAAGACACAAATTGCAACACAATTCTTAGCATGTGTTACTTCAGATGCGTCAATAAAGATGCAAACCATTCTCCTCATGAATTGCTACTAGGGTGATATTCGAAGAATCAATTCACTGGTTGTTTTGATGGTTGGTATGGGGCTTAAGCTTTGTCACTCGTACCATTTTAGGTTGAATATCATGTATTAATGGGTGTCCTTTTCTTGTTTGTCTTCTCTTTTTGGATGCTTTCTCGTGCTTATCTCCAAGCCATAAATTTTCTCAGATTAAAAGAAAAAAAAAAGTGTCAAATCATTGTCCTTGCCTACATTTAAGGAGAGTACGACCGCCATTCAAGGAAATGTCATATCAGCGTACAAACCTGACTTGACTAAGCAAAGAAAACAATATATTCCACCGTTTATACGATGCATCCCTTCTATCTCATCCTGCAGGGCACTGTTAATGTTGGTAACTTCGGACTAAAATATGCAGTTTCCTATTCTAAAACATAGACTAAAATCGACTGGATTAGTATATTAGAATATTTGTTACGTTTAATTATATGACATAAGAGAGAGAGTAACGTTCAAAAAAAAAAAAAAAAAAAAAGAGAGAGAGAGAGAGAGAGTACTAGTAGCCCACGTGAATCTACAACAACTGAGGCCATGCGCCATTACATCATAGTTTGAACTCTGGTGCTAAATTTCGTCTTCGTCCTAGAAAGAGCATTAAAAAGTGGGTTTTGTTTTTATCTCTCTCTGAAAAAGAAAAAGGAGCCCACTTTACTCTGAGAAAGATCAAAAAGCTTTATCTGAATTTGGATCCTTCGCAGGCAATAAAGTTAAGAACTTTTAAGCTTCTACTTGGACTTTGTAATTTGTATACTGCTCTCTCTCTCTCTCTTGGTGTTCTTTTAGTTACCAATCCATTTTGTGGTTTTCTATTAGAGCGTCATTTTTTCCTCTTACAATGCCCCATTTTTACCTTTGCCTTTTCTCCTCGACCTTGTTACTCCCTTGGCCTACTCCTTCTACCCTTTCTTTCTCAGTTGGCCTGTTCTCTTTGTTCTTCTACTCCCTCTCTCTTACTTCCTCCTTCAACAATCAACATCAATGATCATTCTGCTATGCAATTCATGGTCATGTGCACAATTTTTTTTTCAGCAGTCTTTCAGGTGGGCTTGAATTACATTACAAATTGTTTTTCTGCAGTCTCTCCTAAAAAATATTATGTAACCATCAAAGAAAATGTATTGCTATCTCCAAATGTTTTTTTTTTTTTTGCTTAAAATTATATCAGCAAGCAAACTACGATGCACGGATATTGACACGACATGTAGTATAATACAATACGTAGCATGACAACAAAGCATTTCTTGAAAAATTAGATACAAGACGGCATAGATACGACAATTAATTAATTAATGAATATATTTTTAAGATATATTTAAAAAATGTTTAAGTATAATTCAAGTTTATTCTTAGTTTTAAAAAGTATTATTTTATTTTAGATTTTCTTTCTCTCGTGGCCAATGTGTTATTAATTATAACGTAGAAAAAAGAAAAAGAAAAAAAATAAGACAAGTTGTACTATTACCAGCTTTTCTTAAATGTTATCTTTTTTGTCACTCATTAAATGTCTTGAAAAAAATAGAAAAATAAACTTGTAATCTCTTGGTTTCTCTTTTAAAACTGCCGATACTTGTAGTCTCCTGGTTCCTCGTACTATCACACTATATACTCCATATAACAATGAGAGAGAGAGAGAGAGAGAGAGAGAGACCGATCTTGGGTATAAGGTTGGAGGAAGCAACAGTTTGGGCCAATCTAAGCTTGGAGAAGCATCGATGAAGCTGAAGAAGTATCGATCTATTGGGTACAAAGTCGAAGATGCGCCAGTGAGCTTGGATCTGCGCCAATCTAACTATCCTGATTAGTTGGAGTGGAGATACAATGCGATTTAAGGCTTTAATTTTTTTTTTTTTTTTTTTTTTTAGTTTCTCTTTTTCTCAATTTTATGGGCAGCTGTGTCTTGACCGTGTCCGAGCCGAGTCCCAATTAAATTTTTTTTTTCTTTCCAGACACGTACTAGACACGAATGTACGCTTGTCAGTGCAGTAAACTTTTTGCCACGTGTCAGCATGAGTATGGCGTTGTTTTTTGTGTGTCCATATTTCTCAGCCAGACATGTGGCAATATAATAGATTGTTTATTAAATTAGATATTACTAATTAGTAATCCATGCAATTCTTGGAAAATTTTAATAATTTTTTTTTTGTCTTTTTTATATTTTATCTAAATTTGAGTTTTAATAAATGTGGGTTCTTGTTTTAGATGGTACCCAGGCCAATGATGACAAAGGATCTCAGGCCTCCAAAGATGGATGATTGATTATTGGTTGGACTAAGTTTGGTTCTTCGCGGCCTATTGGAATTGTTATATGAATCGGTTTTTGTGCAAGTAACATAGAGCTCTACAAGATAAAATGCAATTTTCTCCTAAGTAATAAAATATTATTGTAAGTGTTTTAATGTTGTAAAATAACCTTTTACTCTTATGAAATGAGAAAAATAATTATTTATAATGTTCACGATGACAAAGAGATGAGTAAAAGAATTATTCATAATATTTATAATAAGAAAGAGATTAAAATAGAATATTTAAAACTTATCTCTTATTGTGTGAACATTTAAAAAGAGTTCATTCACTTGGTTCCTCCATGATGATTCCTTGGGAAAGATGTTGCAGTGGTTCCTCCATCAGTGGATCCTAGGACGTGAGAAAGATGTTGCAGTGGTTCCTAAGATGTGGGTTCGTGGTTCCTAGAAACATGGGGCCTTTAATCTGGGAACCCGAAATGCTAGTTCCTTGAACCATAGAATCTTTCTCCATGCTTACTATGCAATGGACTTTGGTCATTTCTCTTTACCTCTGTAGGTCCTGTATAAGAATAACTATACAGTACACATATCCTCAAATAATTATTAGTTCCCAGGTTAGGATATACATTCTAAAGCATATACATATATGTAAAATGAATTTCATATAAATGAGTCAGCCATAAGGTCCTTGGCCCCAATTCTCACAGACTTAGTGCTTTTGCACAAAACTTGTAAGATTTGGAACTTAAATCCAAGTAGCTTTGCTTGGACATTTCCTTCCTAGGCAGTCAAGTGAGGAGGATTTTGTGGGAGAGAGTGATATCTAATGTGTGAATGTTTTTTGCATATGTTTCTTTGGAGGCTAAGTGATATTTTGAATGATCTCAAGGATATGGGACGAAGTCCTCCTCCTTGGCTTTCTTATTTTGTTCCTTTTCTCTCCTTTCTCCCTTGCTAAACTCTTAAAACTCTAAGAATTATCCTTTTGAACCTCTAGCCCCCCCCCCCCCCCTTTCTTTCTTCTATGCTTTGGTGTTTCTTTTATAGTAGACATGGTTTGGAACCACCAGGCAAGAATGTCATTGGTCTGTTGGGTAAAACCATGTCCTCTAATAGGAATCTGAAGGAGTTCCTTGGGCAGAGTTTTAGCTTAATTTGGAAATTATAACTCAAATGAGTATTTGACTTTAGCTACAAATGGAAGATGTCTTCCTAGAAAGTCAAAGGAATAGGTGGGATATTCAATGTAATAGGTGACAGCTTTGATTGATAAGGACAACTAAGAGGAAGTTGTGGGGAGATGCCATGCACATGGAGGAATTGAGTTAGGCCTTTGGTTCATGCATTCCAAGTAAATATATTAACCATAAAAAAACTTCAAGATCCTCATTTCACCATAAATCACTCCTTTACCAACCAAACCACTTCTCCCTTACTATCAATTCGAGATCCCATAGGCTTGGACCATGGGTTACAAAGATGATACCTTGTTCGCTGGATATTTACTGACTTTTGTTGTGAATATAAGCATACACCTTGGCTTTCCCATGTGTCAGCCAAGGTCCTCTTCTCAAGGTTTTAAAAGGACACATCAAGGTCCTAGGGCCTTGATGTTGACTCTTCTTGGTTTGGATTTTTTTCTAGAAATGGCATAAATTCCTCCTTTCAATGGGTGAGCTTGGAAAGCCTCTGACCATCCCCCCTTTTGCTGCATGTCCTCTGCCTTGACTAAAATCCCTTGGTTCCTACATCATGTACTAAACTCGAGGACACCACTTATCCATTTCACTTCTCTTTGCCTTTAGATTTTGACAGGACATCTAACAAATTTTTCCTTCTTTCAAGAATACATGTGAGTGGCTTGTTCCCAGACTATCTTCTAGGTTGCCTATGTCTTTCTTAGGATCTTCTAGACTGTCAACGTCCTTCTTAGGATCCTCTAGGCTTTCTCTCAAAGGATCTACTTCCTAGATGATGGAGATCCTACTCATGGCCTAAGTCTGGGTCCTCTTCTTTTTTACATTTTTTTTTCTTTCTTTTGGGCCTTCATGGTCCTTCTTAACTTTACGAGCTGGGCCTTCTTTTGTTAAGGCCCATGGTCTTCCCTTGCTTTTCATGGAACGGGCTTCCTTGTCACATTCTAGTCCTCAACAATAAATAATTATTTTAATTATTAATAAGCATTTACTATTATTGTATTTGTGTATGAACCTATCTATTCTACAGAAAATTCTTAGGTACTCCTAGAGTGTGGAGAAATTGTATTCCTTCCTCTCATATTTATGGTGGACCCTACCATGAATTTAATGAGTGGGTCCCACTATAAATGTGAGAGGAGAGAGCACCATTTTCTGTGTTCCCGAAGTACCTAAGATTCTACAACATAAATTTTTTGTCAAGATATGGAGTTTAATAATTATGGTAGTTATTAATAATCATTTATTATAATTATATTTTTATATTAAACTTGTAGGGAGGTGGTTTATAGGGCCCAAATGACATTTGGCCATGGGCTAAAATGAGCCCAATGCATTCTTATCTTAAAAAAAAAAAAAAGCTTTCCTAAAAGGTCCATACCCCGGACCACGGACCAAATGGTTCATCATCATGGATCTGAGGATAAGTTCACCAAGGACCCTGTCAAAAGTCAAGATCATTACTGAGCTGGCAAAACCAAAATGCTTGCCAAGCTTCTGAGAAAAAATTCTAGAACTTGTGAGATTATCTGAGGACACTTGCTAAAGCTTCTTGATAAATCCATAGTCACTTGCCTAGTACAATCGAATTTAATGATAGATAACTGACTAGAACAAAGAAAGAAGCCCTAAAAGTCTCAATCATCATGGCATCAAGGAAGGAAGAGCCTAATGGGACAAAAAGCTGCCCAACTGTATAGGTACAACTCATGCTGGAGAAGAAAACATGGCAAATATAAGAGAGGATAAGGGTAAAGAAAGAAAGGAATGAGAGAAAAAAGAAAGAGAAGAGAAAGAATAGGAGAGGAGTTTGGATTTTGAGAAAAAAAGCCTGTAATACTAGACCAAAAATCTTATGAATACGCCTTTTGACTTGGTTTTTACGTATAATTTCGTGGTTCTTGTTCAAATCTCCCATTGTGAATTATTATTAACTTATAACATAAATTAATTGTGATACTAAGCTTGTTTGCCAGGTTCAGCCACGCACAAAACTATTTATTTTACCAATTTTTTAAAAATTAATTGACAAGATTCTAATGAGGATTTAAATATAAAAGAGAATTTAAACTCAAGTTAGAATATATTAGAATAATGACATGTATAATTGTGAAGTCTCAAAATTTTATGTTACACAATATGATAAGGTCAATTAAAAGTCAAACGCTTTTTTTTTTTTTTTTGGGGTGGGAAAGAAGTCAAACGTCTTTAATTTTATATAAATTATAAATGTATTAAAAATAATAAACTACAAATAATAAAATGAGTTTTCTTTTGTAATTATAATAAAGTTTGTCTATAGGTCGACATGGGTTGGGTTTTTGTTCTACCCATTACCCGACCCGACACTTTTAGGTTGATAAAAGTAAAATAAGAACTCATTGCCAATTGTCAAGGGTCGGATATTCAATGATTAGTTGGAGCAAGTCATTTTGGTGTTGATGATGAGGAGCAGCAACTAATGGCAAGAAAGGGAAAGTGGCGACAATCTTCACCTATAGATCATGGCCTTATAAAGCTAGATCTAAATTATATTTGGCCTCTGATCTGATCACTTAAATCTTGGCTCATGAGTGTCGAAATAGTATTCCACGAAGACCAACAAGATATCTAGCAAACAAGGGTTGGGACTGTTATGCCATGGGAACCAATGCCAATTGACACAACTAGAGAAGTCAATTGTCAAATTACAAATTGAGTTTAGTCGAATTAGGTGTCTCATGTTAATGTCTACCTCTAAATCTAATTAGTAGTTGATGAGGCCAAATTTGGCAGTTGTTGGATTCATCTAGACGGAGTATGATCAAGAAGCTCTAGAGCCCTACATAAGAGCAAAGAGTTGTTTTTCTCTCAAAAAGGTCACCAGCGTGGTGCCAGCCAATGAGCCTTCGATGGCAAAGTCAAATACTAAGTGAGAAGAAATATAAGAGATTAGGTAGAGGTGTAAATTGTTTCTGTACCTTTGCTTGGTGTTCTGATGTAGTTTATATAGTTATTTGCTTTTCTAGCCATTGGGGGTCTTCTATAAGGGTATGAAGGGCTTTAGTAATGCTTTTGGGTGTTTTAATGCGGTACTTTCAATGTTGTCCCAATGGTTATGTTCGCTTTTACTCTTCAGTTTAGTAACGGAATACGCCTTAAAAGTGTGTTTATGTTTCATTTGTCGTTCAAATGCTCTTTTGGATGATGGTATTTTCTTGGTTCATCATTTGCCCCCAACTCCATGATCACCTATTCCTCGTATTGACGAACTTAGGAATATGATGAGGTGTTTTATGCTTTTTATGGTTTTTGAGATTTTATACCTTCCGCATTTAATGCGATGTGACGGTGCCATGTGCGACATGGCCATGTGTCACGTGTTGGTTGGATGGGTGTGGGTGCTTCTCCTGACGAGGTTTTTGGTTTTCCAGTGCCTTCGTTTTATTTTTGGAGGCATTTATAAACCACTCTACTTGTTCTTCTTCCTTCTTACGTCATTTTTCTGCAACTCTTGTCTACAACTCTCTTCTTCTTCTTCGAGTTAGAGCATTCTAGACCCTTTTTTCTTCAAGTACGACCTTTTTTAATCCTTCTTTTTCTTTGCTTTCTTTTCGATGCATCAATGGTAGAGTTTTCCGAAGTTAGGAACCTTTGTCCCTTTGCCTCTTTCTTTTTTGCCTGCTTAGGGGCTTTTCTCAAAACTACTGGTGGTCACCGCCCTCATGTTGGTCTTTTCGTTTCTAGGGATAGTATATTTAGGTTGGTTTTGACCGATTAGTACCCCCTGTTGCATCATTTTTTAAATTGGTACCACTCACTATGTGAAATGTCGATGGAGGGAGGAAGGGAGGTCTGTTGTTAGGTCTAGTGAGCTAGAGACGGGTTTGTCATCCAGTGATAAACCTGGGGATATGGAGATAGATACTGCCGTTTTGAAGCCCTCTTCTTCGAGGCCTTCCTCTTCCAAACCCTCGTCTTCCATTAAGCCTAGGTCCTTCCATGCCCAAAAAGTCTTATGCAACTTGGATGAAGAGACGCTTTTTAGATTTAGGGATAGGTTTTGGTTTCTAATTGAGACGAAGATTTGTCTCTCTCGCGGGCACGAGAAGGATTGTGCTTTTGCTCACAGTGAGGTTTTTTTTATGAAGCCACTTTTTTGTGCGGTCTTAGATTCCCTGTACATCCTTTCATAATGGAACTTTTCCATCGTCTAAACATTGCTTCGAGGCAACTTGTGTCGAATTTGTCTAAAGGAATCTAAGCAGTTTGGGTATTATGAACTTGTTCCTTGGGATAGGAAGGCTAGGCTTATAGTTGATTTCCTTTCGTCCTTTCGACATTGGAAGTCTAGGTTTTTTTTCGTCTCTAGTAGTGGTTGGGAGACTCCTTCTGATGACTTTTAAGGTGACATCCCTAGATTGTTGCGTAAGTGGGAGGTTCCAAAACTTGGTACGTTATTTCTAGAAGAAAGATTTCTTAACTTCTTCTTACTTTGGTTTTCGTGGATCTGATCTTCTGACCCTTATCTCACATGTTTGCCTTTCAGTTACTATCTGTCTAAAGTTGAAAAACAAGCATAGAGGGTGAGTCAAAGCAGCTGTTGAGTACGTGAAGACCATTGACGACTTTGACAATCTTGTTGACCCTCGTACTCTGTATCGTCATTTCTTGGGACCTGAGCCTTCTCCTTACGTTTTGAAGTCTTTGTTGAGAAAGGAGTGTAGTAAGTATTTTGTTTCCAAATCTCTCTATTTTCAAATATTGTTTATTTGTGTTTTGATTGTGACTTCTACTGTTGTTCCAGAAATGGCAACCAAATTCAAGCAGGAGATGTATGCCAAGATGAAGGCTAAGAAGAATGAGCCTCTATCCAGCATCGACCAGAAGTGGGTGCAAGTAGTTCAGAAGGAAGTTGCTGAGAAAGCTTCATTTGCTCTTGCTGCACAAGAGCCTAGAGTTACCTCCCCAATTGTCTCTCTTGAAGAAATCATCCCCGTTAGAGGAAGTGTAGAAATGGTGATGAAGGGAAGGATAAGGTTGGGCCCAGCGTTTGGTAGGATGCTGCCACGGCCTTGGGGAGAGCTCACAGCATCGTCCCCCCTATCGACCTTAAAGAGCTTACTAGGGTTCCTTCTCATGAAATAGTGAATCGTCACATTCACGAGCTCATCTAGGTACTCTTTGTTTACTTTTGTGTTTCCTTCTTTTGGATTCATTTGCCTTCATCCTAACATTTATGAATGCCAGGTGTTGGGGGAGATGATCCATATCAACATAAAGTATCTTACCCATGAACAAAAGGTGGTTTTAGCTAACTATAAGGTGGAACCACTTGAGGCTGAAAGTTCCAGGTTGAGGAAAGATCTCATATCAGCGATGGAAGAAAGGAACACTGCCCTGGAGAAGGTTAAGACTTTGGTTGAGGAGCTCAGGGTTGAGAAATTGCTGACAATGGAAAAGGACTAGCAACTTCAGTCAGCCAGTCAGAAGGTCAAGACTGCAGCAGTTGTGTAGGCATTTCAGCTCACTAAGAAGTACAATCGTGTCTTGTTCAGTTGGTACTTCAAAGGCTTTGAGCTTCTTAAGAGGTTCTTAATGAAGCATAATCTAGGGGCCGACTTGGAGAGCCCTGATTTTGAGGCCATAGACAAAGAGATGGAGGCTGACAAAGCTTCTAAGGCCGCGCTGCTGTTGCTGCTTTGAGCAATATGTCCCTAGCTGAGGACAACACACCTGGACCTTTGGTTGGTGACGAAGCCCCTACAACATGATGTTTTTCTCTTTTTCCCTTTTATTTTATTTTATTTTTTTATGGCACCTTACTTGTTTTTAGGCTTAGATATTCAGATAATTTTCTTGCCCTGTGTTTTTGAGCATTTAAACTTCGAACAATATTTCTTTCCATGCTAGATTTAGTTCTTTCTTCATATTTGTTTGTTCGTCATCTGCTTGGCTTCCATAATTTTTTGCTCCACACTCTATGTATGTTTGAATCTTGTTTTTCTGCATTGTGTGAGGACTCATGAACTTTTGTTTGCTTTTTAGGTCGTTGGATAATTTGTACTCCCCTTAAGAGGGGAAACTTGTGCCATTCTTTTAGGAGAACTCATTCAGTTCGTCGTATGATTCTTATTCTCGTGTGGAAAGTATATATCATCTAGGTTTGTTGTTTGTGATTTATGTCCCTTTTAAGTAGGGTTCTATCGCTGGCCTCGTTATGTGATTTGTATCCTTTTTGGTAAGGATTTTATCACTAGCCTGTTGGTTTTTCTTTGGTAAAGTTATTCGAACATGTTTGCAAAGATGTTCACTGAATAATTCTTTTTATTTGAGCTACTTTAAAACATATATAAAAATTGTTAAAGATTACAAAACTTGATCTCACTGGTAATACCTCTTAAGGAGTTCAATATTCCACGGACTCGGTAATTTTCTTCTGTCCATGGATTTTAGATGACAGCTTCCTTGGCTTGAGTAGTGAATGACCATGTAGGGGCCTTCCCATGTTTGCCTTAGCTTGCCTTGCATTGGATCTTTCGTCGCCGTTGTGACTTTTCGTAGGACAAGATCTCCAATGTTGAATCTTCTAAGCTTCACTCTCTTGTTGTAGTAGCTGGCCATCTTCTGTTGGTACTTGGCTATTCTTTAGGATACTTCAGTTCTTACTTCATCTAGGCAATCCAAGTTCATCCTTAGTTGGTCGTCATTGCCTTCTTTGTCGAAATATTCCCTCCTCATGCTGGTGACCCCGAATTCTATAGGGATTATTGCTTCGGTGTCATAGGTGAAGTTGAATGGTGTTTCTCCTATTAGGGTTCTAGTCGTGGTTCGGTAGGACCACAGAACGCTTGGTAGCTTGTCTGGCCAGGCACCTTTTGCCCTTCTAATCGAACTTTGATGATCTTCGATAGTGTTCAATTAGTGACTTCTGTCTGTCTGTTGGCCTGAGGATGATATGGTGAAGAGAATTGATTCTTGAAACCAAGGTTCGAGCAGAATGACCTATATCCTGGCTATCGAATTGGTGACCATTATAAGATGATCGTACTTGGTATGCCAAACCTACAAATAATGTTCTTCCATACAAAGTTCTGTATTCTTGCCTTTGTGATTATTGCTAGGGCTTCTGCTTCTACCTACTTCATGAAATGGTCAATCGCTATAAGTAGAAACTTCTCCTGCTTTTTTCCTTGGGGCAAAGGTCCTACTATGTCTATCCCCATTGTGCAAATGGCCATGGCGACGTTATGGTCGTCATCATCTTCCTTGGTATTCGTTGGACATTTCCATTCCTTTGGCATTTGTCGCATTCTTAACAAACTCCTTTGCTTCTTTCTGCATCGTAGGCCAGAAATAACCAACCCTGACAATCTTTCCCACCAGAGACCCTGCTCTCGAGTGATCTCCGCATATGCCTTCATGGAATTCATCTAAGATATACATAGCTTCATCTTATTCCATGTATCTCAAGTACAGAAGTGAGGAGCCCCTTTTGTAGAGTACATCGTTTAAAATAGTGAACCTGGTGGATCACTTCTAAATGTATAATAGCATATTATTAGTGTTTGATAAGAGTTATCATGATAGCACTAATAATGAAAATAGTTCTCAATCAATCATAGTATTTAATATTCACTCTATGCTGAAGGATATTAAATATGGGATTGGGTTGTCGTTACATAATTTATATTATGGTTTTATTAAGGTTCCATACTATATGCTTATATGCTAAACTGATAATGTCCCGTTTACTTATTATATTCATGTTTATAAGAATGTATTGACCCCTTGTGATGAATTAATTGATTAATTAGCCAAGCTTATTAATTAATCAAACTAGCATTTAACCCACGCAATGCGCGGGGAACATTTTACACATTTAAAATACCATTAATTTGACATAACTATACAATAAATACAACAGTTAATATGTTTATTAAAGGCTTTGTTTTAATAATGCCAATAAATTCAAAAAACAAAAATGACAATAATGGGATATAGAGTTAGGTTTAATAACATTGTCAAAAGTCCAAAATTCCCCATAGCAGAAAATAAAGTGTAAGAACTCATTAACCCAAAAAACATTTAGTGAGCTAAGCCATATTCTAGCCTTGATGAACTGTAAGTGCCAGCTCCATTTCACTTGGATGAATTGGGCCATCATCATTCACCTGTAAAAACTATAGCACAATAGCACTTGGAAAAAAAATGATGACAAATACATATCTTCTCACTTGCATTAATTTTTTTTTTTTTTTTTTTTTGGTCCATCTTGAACATGCCAACTACAAAGGTATACACAATAAGAACAAAATGGATTCTTTGGTGTGATAAATGGATGATTGTTGTCCATATTTAAATGCAACCTCTGAAATGATAGAAGCTAGTACAACCTTTTGAGCTCCACATTTAAAAAATTGTTTTCTTTAGTAGAAGTGCACTTCTATTCATAATCCACTCAAACTATTTTTGCTATTCTATAACAATCACGAAAACTAAGGAGAATATATTCAATAATATAATAAGGTAAAATTCCAATGTATAAATACAAAGAAACAATATTTTAATATCTATTGGAAGAAACACTCTAAATTAAATCTATGAAAAGTTGAAAACCACAAAAGAACCTAAAAAAAAATTGGAAAAGAAAAATAAATTCATGTTTTTTCTCTGCAAAGTTACACTTTGCTCAATCTTTTGTAGTCTGAATTCTAAGAATGCATCTAATAATCCTAGCCACCAAATCTCCTCCATGGAAGTTTCAAGCGTGTAATGGTCATAAGCACTATAGTGTCAAGAAAAGTTTTACTAAACTAATGTCCAAAGTTGAGGCACATAATGCTGGAGGAATTGCATCTAAAATCTCATCTTTAACAAATTTAAACACATGCATCAAGTAGTTTAGATATTTTCTGTTTTCTTCACTTTTTACATCAGAGAACAAAGGTAAAATTCCTTCTTTTCACCAAGTATAGACATTTCCTTCACTTCAGATAGACTATTATTTCTGGTTTAATTTCTTGGTTCTTTTTTTTAGGTAGGGAAAAAAACTTCTTAGCATATGAATGATTCAACACAGTTCTCCAAATTTACCTAAGACACCATACACACACCATGTCCTCTATTCTTTAGTTTATTTCTTTCTTTTTGACCCTTTCCCACAAAAAATAAAAAATTTAGAATGCATAGTAGAAAGAAGAACACATATCCATTTCTGAACAAACAACATTAAGAGTAAATTTCTCAAGTGGTACAAACTATTTTCTATTCTTCCCAAATAGCACTTAAATTAACATATCCAAAAATTGGGTATTTAATATTGGGTTTTATTAAATACTCCAGAATATGTAAATAAAAAAAAATTCAAAATTCAATCAATAATTAATTATTTTTATTCATATACCAAAGCAACAATACCTAAATCATCTTCTAAAATATATGCCTTTTCCTGTTCTTCATGAGCAAAATTCTAGCAATGCAAAATAACTACCATAAATAATAATCTCAGATCGTAACATCAATAGAAAGAGGGTAAACCCATAACTATACAATCTAAACTTTCATATTTTAAACCATCCAAGTTGAAATTTGGCATATTCATGAATTATTAAGTTTAATACTTGACAGGGAAAACTCAGCAAATCTGAATTTCAACAAAAAGCCAGGTCCAATTGTCCACTGCCCTTTGCTCTTTGCCCTTTGCATTGTATGTGGGTTTTGAGTTTGACTCGTGGTGATAGAGTCCTAAACCAAAACACAATGCAATTCCACAATAGTACACCCACCAATTAGCACTGTTTCTAGTAGGGATAGAATGGAAAAAAAAAAAAATCCAAGGGAAAAAACAAAAACAATAAACCCATCTATTTTTCAATGAGAGTGAAAGAAGAACCCTAGACAATTCGGCAGGGGAAATTTATTAAAAAATATATACAGACTGCTTTAAATTCAATTTTGAATTGTAAAAAGAACCTCCCTACAGGAAATTTTAAAACATTGCAATTACCTACATGAATAATTATGTGTTTTTCTAAGCACTGATGAGAAGTTCCATATGATATGTCATAACAGTGTTAATTGAGTTCCTACAATTTAATAGCATAGTCTTTGGTTTGCTTTTAATGTTAGACAATGTTTATGAACTTCAAATTCTCTTTAGTGACAATACAGCATGCTTTTTAGTAAAAACAGAGATCGAACCATCCAAAACCCCAAGAACCATAGCTACCGCTTTCCTTTTTCTTGCTAGTAAACTCAAAGCAAAGTCCCCTTCTTGCTGAAATCCCATATATCGTCCAAAAATCTATGTTACCATCAGTAGGAGTACAAAGGGAATTATCTTAAACATATTCAAAGGGATTTTGAAGTGAAACTTGAATTAAAATATCCTAAATTGATTATCATAATACGCTATAGATATTCTATTTTAATTTGAAGAAGGCAATAAGACTTATAGCAAAACAATGACTATTCTATCACTAAAACCATTTCCCATCTTTATTGCAGTAGTTGCTACTACATCAAATGAAATCCTTACTTGAAACAAACATGCTCTCACATTCACCACATAATTTGAAAACCAAAAAGTCTAGCAAGTAGCAACTAAGAACTTATGTGTTTAACCAATAAAAAGAGTAAGGAATCCTTTTAGTTGATGAATGGAAAAACAGGCAATTGTGGCTACCAAAACTTTTGAAATAAAACCTGAACATAATTAAATCAATGAGTTTAGCATAAAAATCCTTAAAAGCAAAGAAAATAATATTATTGATAATTCGATTCTAACAATATTTATTTAATATCATGGTGTTACCAGATGTGGTTGGTGTATTGGAATCTATTGGAGTCATTGAAATATTTCACATCTAACACATAACAAGTTTTTGCACAATTGCATCATCAAATCTAGAACCTTGAAAAATTACAAAATCCATTACTAAATCTCCTTCATATCATGTTCTATTTTTATGCTTTTTATTAGAAGTAGAGAGAGACTCGCCAAATTTTGTCATAAGCAGAAGAATTGTTAGTGTATACTATTGTAAGATTGATTGGTGAATAGCCTATTGGGAAGATTTCTATGACAACTACTTGGGTATCACCATAACCAATGACCCTACGGAACAATAATAGAGAATTAGTAATCAATAATCATAACAATTCATTTTGCAAGGAAAATAAAAGGGATTTTTTTTTGCTAATAATACTTACGGTAACAGCATCTATTTCATTCCCTCCAATTTCTCCAACCATGAATTTGGCTGTTTTAAGTTTCTCAGCACTATTAAAAAAAAAAAAAAAAAAAAAAAAGTTTCCCAGCACAATCTATCAAACATTAAAGAAACAATAAAGAAAAAAAAAAGAAAAAATGTAAATAATAATTTTAACTTTGTATTAAAAACTTAATTCAAATGATAGGCTCACCATCAGCATTGTGATAGATCCCACTGAAATATGTGGAGATCCAATCCAGTTGAACATTGAGAGAGCTTCTAGCAGCTAGCTGTGAAATATTCTTTTTTGCAAGAAATGTTAGTTATATTTGTTGTTTATGCAATACAATAATGTTAGTAATCCAAATAGAAAAGAAAATTACATAGAATGTTGTTAACAATTGAAATTGCCAATTAGTTATATGTAATAGAACTTTTTAAGAAAAATGGTAACAAACATGCATAACAAAATGAAACACATATTCATTATAGAACAAACAAAATCAAAATTAAATTGTTGAAAACCATAACAGGGTGGGAAGACAAAATTTGGGATTTGATGTATATACAGGGTTGTATATAAAAAAGAAAGGAACCAAAATAGATTGAATTAGAAAGTGTGCACAGCCGTATCAGACTTTGCACCACAAACTCACCTTTGCTGAACCTTGACAAACAAACATTTATCACCATCAAGACTTCTACCAACTTAAGCAAATATGAAGCACACAACTTTTCCCATATTTTATTTTAACAGGAAAACACATAAAACTAACAAAGCATATCTGAAAGCAATCCAGTATGTATTCAATCTCTCAACAATCATCTCCTTCTAGCCAAAACAAATTTTTTTTTCCTAAACTCTAAACAAATAGAAGTCATTAAAAATAAAAATTACCGCTATGCATGATAAAGCAATGCATATATTTACCATTGCAAATAAACATTACCACTATTTGGATTGTATTTGATTCTACTTGGGTTTTACAATTTTTTTGCAAATAATTTTTGAGGCTTTAGGAATGTCTTTTCTATTAATGTACTCCTATTTGGTAAGTACATTTCTTGTATTCATTTCTCAAAAAGTAGTTTTGTTAACTTTCACAATTAGTCTCAAATGAGACTCAAAATGCATGGCGATTAGTCACACCATACTAAACCACATCCATTATAGCAAATTAGGCACATAAGGTATATAGAGTCAATCCTCTTAAGAGTATGGATAATACACAACTGTGGTGCATGATTAGAATACAATCTAATCGCAACATATCATGAATAGAATACATATCCTGCTCACCTAATCATGATGCCACATTTGAAGAGGCATTTTTTTTTTCTTTTCATTTTTGTATGATACCTAAGATTGTACCATGTGTAATAAATTGGGAAAAAAAATGAATTCAACAAACTATTAAAAAGGTCATACCCATTGTTTGAAGTTAATACCTGATTCTTCAAAATAATGATAGATTGAACAAATTGAAAAGCATACCCTAAAGAGATCCATGCTACTTCTTCTAAAAGACCTAGAAAAGGAAAAAACCCAATAGTCTATCGCTCTATTTTGATCTTTAAAGTATCCAAAAGAGGCCGGAACACACTTAAGGACTTTCATTCCATTCATCTGAGTATTAACCTGACACCATAAATAGATACCCACACATCAATTTAACCAAATACCCAAAACAAAACAAAACAAAACAAATAATAATAATAATAACTCAGACACCTTAATCAGAAATATAACCCAAAAAGTCAAATTAAAAACAATCCAGCCAAATTATTAAAACCTGATCTAATTTAACCAAATACCCAAAAAAAAAAAAAAAAAAAATCTAACTCAGACACCTTAATCAGAAATATAACCCAAAAAGTCAAATAAAAAACAATCCAGCAAAATTATAAAAACCTGATCTAATTTAATGTATAAACTGAAAAGCAAAGAGAAAAACTAACTGGTAGCAATTCCGGAGGGACGGTAGACGTTGGGAGGAAGTAGGCCTTTATGTGAATTCTAATCTTTAGGGAAATTAAGACAGACTGAATCTCTCTCTCTATTGTTCTCTTTCTATGTTCTACTTGTATTTTTGCAATGTATCTCTCTCTCAACCATATTTTGGCAGAAAAATCTAAAATAAGTATCAATGCAACATTCAATTCTATATTTATTTAATCCCAAAGATTTCGTTAAGATTAGAAACATAAGTACCCAAACTAAAATCAATATTTCTAGTGATTTTGTAATCTAAAAAAAAAAAACAAAAGCAAATATCTAAAATTGAGAAAACAAACATATTTATATAGAATCCAAAAACCCATAAAAAAAAAATGAATCAAATCTAAACCTACTGATCAAAAAAAAAAAAAAAAAAATCAATTAAAAGTAACGTTTTATACCTAAACCTACAAAATTGAGAAAAAAAATGTACCGTTGTCAATGTCGGTTTCGACGATTTGATGGTCTAAATCAGGAAAGGGAACGGATGATGGTGGGGAAACTGATGGTGATGGCCAGCCTTAGATATTTCTCTCTTCGCCGGTAAGAAGTTCCAGAAAAATTCAATGCGTACTTTCCGAATATGGAGTGAAGGGGATTGTTTTTGCTGTTCGGTGTATGGTTCTGACGAAATTTGCTCTCTTTCCCTACATAATGGACGACCTTAGATATTTCTGCGTTTCAAAGCTATAGGCCAAACTAATCAAACCCTGGATTCATCAATACCCACTTCAAGCGCTCCATCAACAGCGGCACTCTTGATCGCTATTAGTGATGAAATCAATCAGAATATTTGCTCATTAGAGGATAGTATGGATTTTCTTTGCAGTGAAGAAGTGATAGAGTTAGGGACGCACTACTCTGTTATAAATATGTGCTCTAGAATGGTTGTTTTTTGAACGGAGGGTTTTTTTTTTCTTTTTTCTTTTTTAAATCAGATTGAACGGAGGCTTAGTGATAGGAGAAAGGCCTCATCGCCTCTCTCTCTCTCTCTCTCTCTCTCTCTCTCTCTCTCTCTCTCTCTATGTGAAAAGTATTTTAACTGGTTAATTTTTTCATTCATAGAAAGGCTTTTAAACGATGCTATAGAATTGCCGAACAACATAATTTATCGCTTTTTAACTTATACGTGTTAGAATTTTAGATAGGCTTTTTTCCTAACGTGGCAGCACCTCCTTAAAGGCTTCTGCTTTTATATATAGTATTAGATTAACATGCAAAACACGTGGTAGCACAAATAAATCACCAATTAAACTAAGTATGCAGTGGAAAATAAATTGACACGGTGATTTGTTTACGAATGGGGAAAATCTACACGGAAAAAACCCCACCAGGTGATTTTAAAGTTACCACTCCCGAGAATCCACTATTATCAAAATAAGCGGTTACAAGTAAAGGAATCTCAGTACCTTATACCAACCTACAGTTGCACCCTTATCCTAATACCCAATTGGACTTGTTCTGTAGTGATAATCTCTCATTTTCAATGCAGGGCTCTTAGTACGTGACTAATCAATTGCGCGGATCCCAGTATGTGACTTGATCACCAACTAGAGAAGAATGTTGGTTGCCAAGTTCTTCTGTTCATCACATGATGAAGATTATGAAGTAGCTTGGTCACAAAAACCCTATGGTGTACAAACACAACAACTTCTTCAAGAGAAAGAAGAACTATGGCAAACTAGGTTTCCGGTTACACTTTTCTTCACACTTATGGAATTGTGCTTTTGTGCAACTGTGCGTCACCTTTTACTTCCCTAAAAAAATCCTTATATATGTTTAGGGTTGTGAGAAAAGAAAGCCCTACATACATTCATGGATTGGATGAAAATCAGAACTGAACATCTGAACTTCATAAATCTCGATAGATACCCTATCTGTCAAGCAGCTGTCGAGCTTTAATGAAAAACACTTCTTCACTTGATTCTTGGACAGGCTTGTATGACTTTAACACTTGAGCTTGAAACCTTGTTTCTTGAAGCATTAAACACATCTTAGATCTACCTAATTACAAGTAAAGTGCGTCTTTCAAAGGATTAGCCAATTACATAAAATAGTGACATATGTTCCTAACATTGAATCACATATGTCCTAACAATCTCCTCCTTTGGCAATCCGTGACAAAACCATAACAAACAAATGAACATATAAGAGAAGTCATAAATCTCTCAACTCATATTCACTTGTTGAATACACTAAAATCTATTCTAACACAAACTCTCGAAAAACTTTGCAAGACGAAAGTTTATGGCAAGAAGACTTTGACAACCTGTTTTTCTGAAACACTTTAAACAAAACTCATCAAGGCATCTTAGTGTGAAACATAAATAAAAGATTGTGTACAATATATAAGAAGCATGTACAAAAAGAGAGAAAAGAAACAATACATGTAAAGATAGGTGAAAGAATTGTAATAACAACCTCAAATGTATATATATCAACAAGTACAAGGTTTGCTATCACAATATGATCTCAAGATCTAAGGTACATGAACAATGTATCTAAAATAGAGAGAAAAGAAAAAGATACATAAAATCCTCACTACATCCCTAAAAAAAAATACACTCCTCCTAACAAAAATCACCTATACTAACCCTCCCCCTATGAGTATGACTACTCTCATATCCAAAACTACTTCCCCTTTTTATCACGAGTGACAAAGGGTAAATATATCAAGTAGACATCTCATCAGCATTGGAGGAGCTAGCACCATCACCCTCAGCATCAGTAGCATTTGCATCACCATATCATCCTTATCCTCAGAAGCCTCTAAAGTAGGAGGAGGAGGAGCAACGAAGCCATTTATGACTGCTTGTTGTCGTGCAATACAACCAACATGAGTGTTCACCTGACACAACTCATCACTGAGAGTGTCGAGGTGAGCATCCATGCGCACAAGCTATGCCATGATGTCCTCGAGAGTCACTCCGCCCGTAGAAGAAGAGGGAGTGGATATGGATGGAGCTGTAGAAGTTGGAGGAATCACCATCTTGGACAGCCTCGAATGTAGCAATGCCTTGTTCTGTTTAACGGTAGCAACGTCTATGGCACACATGACATGGAAGTGGTTGGAAATGGGAAAGGGGACATAAAAATGGCGTAAAATCCTCGTGATAGCCAAAGGGAAGATGAGCTTATCATGGGTCGCCATATCTCTATATACGTCTATGAGGGAAAGAATAAAATGAGAGGGAAAATCTATAGTAAGATGCTCTAATAGAGAAAGCAAAAATCGAGCACGAGGCTTGGTAACAGAGTTATAATGAGATAAAGGATGCAAAACAAAAATCATAACCATGTTAATGAACCTAGGACCTTTAGCAAAGGCTGTATAAGGAGTGAACTAATGATCACCCCAATTAGAAGGATGCTTACAAAAAGCAAATATAAGCTCATTTTTAGACACAGTCTTAAGACGCTCACAACTAGGGTAGTCAGGATACGCTACCCTGGGGACGTGAAGCACATCAGATACAATATTCGGTGTGACCACAATGTGCGTACCTTGAACATGAGAGTAACAAAGAAAGGTACTGAATAATCAAATCCATGCATGTTGGAGTAGAACTCCTAGATAAGCACAGATGGACAAGTGACCGAGACGTCACACAGTGACTTCCAACCCCTACTATGAATGACAGTGGGTAGGTCAGTGTTGGAGAAGTTCAACAAAATGACTTGGTGTTCCGAATGAATGCCTCGTCTAGAAAAGTTTTTCGAAAATTCTTGTTGGGCTTTATCATCACGGAATCAAATAGTGAGGGAGTAGGATCAGAAGAAGTGGATGCCTTGGAATAAAGAGGGTTTCGAGACGGAGTAGATTTACTCTAAGGTGCCATGACGCAACTAATGTAAACAAGAGAGGGAGAGGGAAAGAGAGACACGCAGAAAAGCACCAAACAGAATCAATAAATAAGAATATAGAGAATGTAAGTTACGTATGCATGAAAATGCATGAGCATGTGATATGCAATATTAAACATCATGGGCTCAGCCCAATCCAATCCTACCAGCACACAATCAGTTCAACAAAGTAAACATACATCTAAAATGCATTAAACATTGTTATAATGCAAATGAGATGCAATGTATTATGATTTAACACCATTTTCACAAAGCCTATCCCAAAAATTTCACAAAAACTCCACCAATTTTGAAAAACCCCAAAAAATTTTCAAAAACCCAAAACTTATACCTAAATGCATGAAAAATGATCTTGAGGCTGAAAATCTCTTGGGAAAGGAGTTTGAAGTGAGAAAAAGAAGTTCTGGGAGGTGAAGAGTCTGTAGGAGTCGAGAGAGAACAAGAGAAATGAGATCTGAATTTGCGCGGATCCTATTTATAGACTTTCATAATTCTCGACATATCGAAAGGTGTCAAGAGGTGTCGAGCTTTAAAATTCAACAGATGTAGCTATCGAGCAGGTATCCAAAGGTGTCCACAACAAAACAAGGCTCCATGGATTGAGGAGCTATCGAGCATCTATCGGGGAGACAGAAACTTTCTCAATGGATCGAGAAGCTATCGAGATTGCGATAAAAAGAAGCTGAAGTGCTCGATAGATAGCCTAGCTGTCGAGAGATGTCGAGGAGCTATCAGGATTGCTTAAAAACAGTTTTTGAAGAAGAGAAAAACACAGATATGAATGCAATCAAACATGCAACTTAACCAAGAATCCAAACAACATTTTAATCTCTCAAAAACAACTCTCAACAAGAAAAATATTAAGCACATAGATCCAAAAACACACACACACACACACACACACACACACACTAAACACATCTATCCAATTTTATATTTCAAAAACAAGTTAAGACAGTTTAGTAAGCATACATTAATACATGTATTGCTTGTGATGGCCAAATCACATTGTACCTGCACATGTATCAAGAGTAGCAAAGAATATTGCGTGTTGTGTGTGAAAACATCGCAAGATTGCATAAGTGTCTACATGTTATGACGATTTGAGATATGCGAAAATTACTTTAACTCACACACAATCATAACTGTTTGATGGGGACTATCACCTCTGAGATACATCCTATAACTCCCACATCTCTTAGAATACACGCTTGCAATCATATATAAAGCATTTTGTTCTTTTTTCTTTTTATTTTTCTTTGCATATCTTTTTCTTTTAAGAAAACCATTCATGGGCATATATGAGAGAGAAAATAAATACCCAATGATGTTAAGCATTTGACTTTCCACTTTTGCTATGCCGAAGCATACAAATGTCATTTCATGATTGGCGGGCAACAGTGGTGAGATGGTTATTTATACCTTTCTCTTAGGATTTTCTAGTCCTTCTCGTCAAAAAGAGTGATAAGAGTTTTAAATACAAGAGATCACTTAACCTTACTCATCACAAACACGAGCCACAAAGCTCACTTGCTTAGTTGTGCATAAAAATGCTCATCTAAGCTACAAAAGATACAAAGTTTAGAAAAATTTGTTTCAATGGCCATCAAAGGTACACAAGTACCAATGTACACAAAACACACATTGTTTTTTATTTTTCTGATTTTTCAATTTTTTATTTTTTATTTTATGAAAAACAAAATAAAGCAAAAACTGAAAACAAACAAACAAAAATATTTTAAGCAAAGCAAAGCATAAAACTAGATGCAAATGCATGAAAGCATGATTCCAAAAAATAATAAGAAATCAAGAAAGAAAGTCCAACTTTAGATAGAAAGAATTAAAGCAAAGGACAAATAGAAAGACAATTAAGTCTTAGGATCCTTTATCACCCACACAATATGAGTCCTTAGCCATGAAGATGAAAATGCATGTTTCCTAGTATGACTACTAAAGGACATAGAGGAATTAGAATTCTCCTGAAATTGAGTAAAAAAGCTCAAAGCTTTTAATAACTCACCAAGAATAGGTACAGAGCCTTTAGACAAAGGATGAGACCTATTTGACACTCGCTTATGAGGAAAATACTTGAAACAATTAGGGCGAGCGTGACCAGAACCACCACAATGGTGACAAACATGATTAGTTTTAGAGCTATTCGACTTCCTAGAAGGAGGTCTAACCTTAGAGGTTGACAACTTAGGACAATTTGGCCTAATATGACCAACAATATGACAATGATGACAAGTGGGGACAAATTCAGAATTTTTACCTTCGTCTATCCTAGCAATATTAGCCTTCAATTCTTCATTATTCCTTTTAAATGGAGGAATATAAAAATCTTTTTCTTTTGAGTTAGGCTCAACAAGAAGCTTGGCACTAGTTAATTTTTCAACTTTAGTTTTAAATTCAACTAGTTGCTCTTCCAAACTCTTAATTTTGTCCACCTGAGATGAAATTTGATTTTTAAAATTCTCATTTAAATTATTGGTTTCATCCAATTTTGCAATCAAATCATCTTTTTCAAGTTTGACCTTTTTAAATTTAGTTTTTAATTTTGTAGAACATTTAAGAGATTTCATACAAAAATTATAAAGCTTGCAATAGGCATCTTGAATATCATCATTATCATTCAACATAAGATCATGCAAATCAAAACAATCAAGAGTTCCATGACAACAAGGGTCAATGGATCACACAGCAAAGATTAACCTTAATTACAGTGTGCCTGCTCTGATACCACTTGATAGGCCAAGAATGTATTGACCCCTTTTGATGAATTAATTGATTAATTAGCCAAGTTTATTAATTAATCAAATTAACATGCAAAATACGTGGTAGTACAAACAAATCACCAATTAAACTAAGTATGCCACGGAAAATAAATTTGACATGGTGATTTGTTTACGAATGGGGAAAACCTATTTGGCAAAAACCCCACCGGGTGATTTTAAGGTCATCATTATCGAGAATCCACTATTATCAAAATAAGCGGTTACAAGTAAAGGAATCCAGTACCTTATACCAACCTATAGTTGAACCCTTATCCTAATATCCAATTGGATTTGTTCTGTAGTGACAATCTCTCATTTTTAATGCATGACTCCTAGTACGTGACTAACTAATTGCACGGATCCCAGTACGCGACTTGATCACCAACTAGAGAATAATGTTGGCTGCAAATTTCTTCTGTTCATCACACGATGAAGATCATGAAGTTGCTTGGTTACAAAACCCTAAGGTGTACAAACATAGCAGCTTCTTTAAGAGAAAGAAGAATTAGGTAAAACTAGGTTTCCCGTTACACTTTTCTTCACACTTGTGGAACTGTGCTTTTGTGCACTATGCGTCACCTTTTACTGCCCTCAAAAGAATCCTTATATATGTTTAGGGTTGTGGGAAAAGAAAGCCCAAACATATATTTACGGATTAGATGAAAATCTGAACTTCATAAATCTCGACAGATACCTTATCTGTCGAGCAACTGTCGAGTCTCGGGCTGAAACAGCTCTTTTAAACCTCGATAGATATTAGCTGTCGAGCTTTAATGAACAACACTTCTTCACTTAATTCTTGGATGGACTTGCATGGTTTTAACACTTGAACTTGAAACCTTGTTTCTTGAAGCATTAAACACATCCTAGATCTACCAAATTACAAGTAAAGTGTTTTGTCAAAAGATTAGCCAATTACATAAAATAGTGACATATGTTCCTAACATTGAATCACATATGTCCTAACAATTGTTTTCATAATTAATCATGGCATCATTTTGCCCACTTGTTTCTATTCTTAATCAAAACAAACTGAATAGATTAAACTATGTTAACTGGAAAAGAAATTTGGACATTATTCTTACTGCTGAAGAGCACAAATATGTGCTTAGTCAACCTTTTCCTAGCTTTCCATCATTAGATGCTCCTTTTGAGGAAAAATAGCGATATGATCGTTGGCAAAAATCTAATGAGAGGCCAAGTGCTATATCCTAGTATCTATCTCAAATGTTCTACAGCATCAAATGCAGGATGTAGAACTAGTTTCGGACATAATGCTAAGTCTAAAAGAGATGTTTGGTGAGCAAGGCCGTTTTGCAAGGCAAGAAATTATGAGGCAAATTTATAATACCAAAATGGCTGAAGGCACTTTAGTTAGGGAGCATTGTCTTAGGATGATTTCTAATTTGAATGCACTAGAAGTTTTAGGTGCCCATATTGATGGAGAATCCCAAGTCGATATGATACTCTAGTCACTACTAAAATCTGTTATGTTTTTAGACCCCTTAAACAACAATTGGATTAACTTAGTGAATTAGCCAAGTGATTAACTTAGTCAAATTATGCAAATCTAGGTTAACACAATCAAATAATCATATCAAGCATATAGCAGCAGAAATATAAATAACACAATGATATGATCACCTAGGAAAACCAAACCGGTAAAAAAATTGGGGAGGATTTAACCTAGCTATCCTCAAGGTAAACTTGAATCCACTATATGAAAGAATTGAAGTTCATACAATAAGACTTACAAGCCCTCATGCTCAACTTCCTATTGCTACCCACCAGTAGAACTTACTGACACGACCACGTGCAAGCTCTGAATCCATGGACTCCTTCTTTCTTGGATTCTTCACAAATATAAGCACTCCCGCTTGTGTTTCTTTAAGCTCCTATAGCAGTAACTGAATGATCATCAAGATGTTGAAGTAATCTCCTTCTTGATAGCCCTAAGTTTATGTGAAGGAAAGCTCATCAAGGATCTCACAAGAGATTCACACAAACCACAAATATGAGCAACAAGAGCATCACTAAAAACGTGGCTAGGGTTTGCCTTATATACTTAGGGCAAAAACATAAAACCCTAAACGTTTTAGGAGATAGGGTTGAGTTGGAAAATTTGCAGAAAAAACAATCTAACCAATTTTTGATCAATCGAGTCTAAGCTTTGATCGATCGAGCCAGGTAGAAAGTAACAAATACTTCTGCAACCTTTCGATTCCAACTTTACATAAAAGATATAACTTTGAGTAAGCCTAAACAAGACTAAACAAACTGTTTTGATCATGGTTTGCCAACATTATACATTAGAATTCTAAATACATAAAATTCCAAGTCTTTAGAACCTAACAAACTCCCCCTTTGGCAATCCGTGACAAAACTCAAATTAAAAGCTCAAAGTTTACAAATAAAAGCCCTTTACAAAAATAATGCTCATAACAACAAATTCAATCCTAACTACTATCCATCAGTTGCAAGTGTATACAGCAGCTCAATTAAATCAACCTGTATATTCCTGAAACACTCAACAAATGCATAAACGCATGTGTGATAGAAAAACAGTAAATCAACAAGTATAAGTTAGATACAACAAAAACAATGTTAACTCCCCTTTAAACAAAGCATTCTTTTATTTTTCACACAATACACAATAAAGACATATATCAATGAATAACTCATAAATATAAATCAATAAGTAGTGAACACAAGAATCAAAAATCATATATATCAAAATAAATGTATCTCCCCTAACAAGAACAGCCCATGAAATATTAAATGAAAGAATACACAGTGAAGCACCTAGATACAATCTAATATCTCCACTAGCTCCACAAAACACAAAAGAAATCTCCCCTAAACTACAAAATCTCCTCTACAAGTAACAAAACTCTACTCCCCCTTTTTGTGACGGAATGCCAAGGGGCAATCAGAAGCCATCATCAAAAGGAGGTGGTGAGGGTGAACGATGAAAATGCGCTAAATCGGCTCACAACGCATGAAGCTCATCAAGCAAGTCCACCAAAATCTGACCATGAGCCGCTTGAACGGTCATGACAGTCTCCAAGGTACGATGAATATCGAAGTCATCTAAGGGAGGAGGAGGAATACTGCGACTTAAATAATGCTCCCAAGTGCAGGATTGTCGCGAAGTAATAACTCAGAAAGTTCGAGGTCGAATCCACAGGGAAAAGGGAATTGATTAGCAAACCACAAAATAATAAAACTAAAATATTAAAGTTTAATTGAAGATATTTTTAATAGTTTAGTAAAAGTAATTTAAATTAAGAGAAAATAAAAATATATTAAGGCACTAAGGTTTAGGGATCCACACACAACACATTTATTGGTAGTCTTAACAATATTTATTTTATAACTCAACTAAAATTCATACGAATGATGATCTTAGACGGATGATTTTATAATAAAAACTCAAGAATTAATTGTCTAAGGTAGTTTCATGAAATTGATTGATTTTAGGCAAAACAAAACTAGTGAATTAGTTCGCAGGGAATACTAAGCATTTAACGTGCTCGGAGTCTACAATAAATCAAAGGAATATACAAAGCTAAACACTTTTCTAGATGAGTAAAACAATAAAAAACATAAAAACATAAGCATTAAAACCAATAAATAATTGTTAAGAACATACCAATAAACGGTTGGGTTTCACCCCTTGCTTTAGCAAGGCTTCTAGCAAGCCATAATACAAATAAAACTCTAAAAACTATAAAAAAAACTTTTAAAAAATCTAAATTATGTTCTATAGCAGCTCCCTCCTGAATTCTGCCCTAAAAAGCCTTTAAAAAGGTCAAGGAATTCTATTACAAGTTGAATTCCCGTTTGGAGAAAATCTCAGGTTTTTAGGCTTCACTTAACCGACGTTTTTGGCCCATTTAACTTCAGAATTTGGACTTTTGGTAAACTACAAAGTTATAGCTCTATAAGCTATATTTCTAGCCCAACTTGAATCATCCCGATTGAACATCTGACCCGAAAGTTATGCTCCAAATACTAACTGGTACGCAGACTGGAATCCTAATCCGAATTGGACTTGAATTAGGTGCAAATTTCCTTTGATTCCTTGCTCTAATTGGACTTGAATTTAATTGGGTTAACTTTCTTTGACTTCATCATGGCCCTTGTAAAATTAAAGTCCATTAGCTTTCTTCTTTGCACAAATCCACTT
Organism: Quercus gilva; assembly: GCA_023621385.1. Taxonomy (NCBI): domain Eukaryota; kingdom Viridiplantae; phylum Streptophyta; class Magnoliopsida; order Fagales; family Fagaceae; genus Quercus; species Quercus gilva. The sequence goes on along the minus strand of CM042473.1, from coordinate 48,883,560 downwards.
ATTTAATTTCATTGTCCTACAAAAGACAAATTCATGCATTAAAATTCAATGAAGCACAAAATTGATTATTCAACATTATTCCAAAATCAACTATAAAATGCATGAATTAACTTAAAATAAGTATGATAATACTTTTCTAATAATGATATAAATATGCAAAATTAAGCTATTATCACACTCCCCAACCAGCTCATTGCTAGTCCCTAGCAATTTAAGCGACTCAAGACAAAGACAAAATAACAAAAAAATTATTACTTTAATAGAAATAGTTAATCAAAGGTCAAAACACTAACAACCACCAAAGATATTCCACATGCCATCAATACTTAGTGTGTGAATAGTTTAACCAACACAAACACAACCTTAGTCTTAAGATAAAACATGGCTTGAATTTCTATCCAAAGTATGCTTAAACTCAAATCTCACAGTTGTTAACACTCAACAAATAAAATCACTCCGAAAATGGTGTAACACTCTCAAACATATGTGAGCAAAATAATATAGAACAATAACTAATATCTCACATATAAATAAGATAAAGAACGGTGAAGCAAAATAAAGGATATTTATAGTCTCATGAAAGGATGCCAAACACTAAGAATATCACACCACACACATAGATTAGTCATGTTAAGATTCAAACCATACCTTCCTTAAGATCAAATAGGACTTTCATTGGGACGTAATGTAGGGTAAAGAGGAAGAATTTAGAACAAAGGGTATAGGTAAAAATAAAAAGTGTTCCCAAGAATAATTAGAGAGACAACTTCTTTTGAATATATGACAATTTATTTACCCTCTCAAGCTTCTTGAATCTCGCATTTTCACTTTTTTTCTTTTTTTCTTTTTCAAAATTTCATCAACAAATTCATTCTTGTTAGGATTAGTGCCCTTAAATCCTATTGTAAGATGTTATGTATGATATTAAGTGTGACATTGTATTTGACATTATGTATGACTTAATATTATGTTTAATAAATTTGTTTTATTATTATCTGAAATAATGGTAACATGAATATTTGGACATTATCATATAGTCCATGAGATGCATAATATGTGATTTATGTGAAAAGTCACAGAAGATATAAATCACAAGTTCTTTGTAAACTCAGAATTATAATTCGTAGTCGATGATGAAATTAGGCATTTCATCTGCGAAGACTATAACATATCAATTACGATGATTTGTCTTGATCATGGAAGTAGAGACTTCTAGTTGATGTGTTAATATGTTTTAAGAGTTAAGACATATTGAACTGGACCGCTGTGAAATTTATTATTCTTCTAAAGACTGTCAAATGAATAATAAATCTCATGACTTACATTTGCATGAACTCTTAATCCTGAGAGAATAATGGACCTGATCATAAGGTGTAGGTTGCTTTGATATATCAGGAGTAAGATCTAAAGTAACGGTCAAAATCTCAGTATGTTGGGCAGCCACATTTAGTGTTGATGGAACATATATTCTCGAGATGGAATTCATAGTTTCTTAACGGATATATAAAATATTCCCTTGAGATAAGTTTAATAGATTTGTTATTCAGAGAGTTAGACCTAATCACTTTAGTAAGTTGTTACTAAAGTATATATTTATGAAATTAGATTTCATAAATATATGATAAATAACTTAAAGGATTAAACCGGGTACTCAAGGATCAAGATGTAGTAATTTGCAAAGTGGCAATCTAAATTAATGACTTTGTATTACTATGAATATTTTATGAAGGGGTTGCGTGTATAATAAAGTCTTGAGATATAATTTATAGATAAGACCTAGAATGCAGCTATATTTATATAGTGGTATTAAATATAGTTAATGGTAACTTTGGACTTGTCAAGAGTTGACAGAAAAGTCCAAGGCCCATTGGAGCTAGTGTCTTATTGATCCCTTTTGGTCCCACTCCAAGCCACACACTTAAGCCCAATTGGTAAGGCCCAAAAGGCTAGCCCAATTAGATAAATTGGTTAAATACAAAGGGAAAAACGTTCAGAATTTGATATGTAAGAAACATCATTGTGAAATGGTGTTAAGGTGAGTTTTTGTCACTCACTAGTCATCCCTTGGTTACCAATTGAGAGACCACACATCTTGAGTGTTAGTGGAATTGGAGTGAAGATTAAAAGTATTCCCAAGTGCTTCAATCTTTGTTTTAAAGTTTACCGCACTTCAATCTTTCCCACACAACACGCACTACAAAGCTTCAACTAATAAAGTGCAATAAATAAGCTCATCAAAACTAAACAAGGTACATAAGACATGTTATGTGAAAATAAATATGACCAACCTTGTTTTCAAAACCAAGAAAAATAATGCCAAACACAATTTGCTTCCCTTCCCTTTTTTTATTTATTTTATTTATTTATTTATTTATTTTTATTAAAAAGGAGAAAACAAAGAAATCCTAGAATGAAATGTATGAATGATACGCAATACAAATCCTAGAAAGAAAAACAAATAACAATGGTCACAAAGGATAGAGCAAAGAAGCATAAGGACCATGCCAGAAAGACTTAATTAGATCGAGTTTTTTGCATCCAAAACCTTTTAGATGCACCACGAGCATTGGAGTTCTTATTCACATTTGAGTGATTTCCAACTCTAGGATTGGAATAAAGGTTTAAGGTCTTTACCAATTCACCAATGAGTGCCATAGGATCTTGTGCTTGAGGCATAGGCACTTTTGGTTTGTTTGCTCTCTTAGCAGCTTGAAGCTTGTAATAGTTATGACGAATGTGTCCAGACTTCTCACAAAAATGACAAACCCAAGCAGGTTTACCATGCATCTTGTCCTTAGAAAGGGTAGACTCTTTAGGTTTGGACTCTTTCAGATCAACCCTAATCTTCCTAGATGGTGAAACTTCTATGGGTTTGACAACCTCACTCACAGGGGGTTTAACAATTTCACTCACAACCTCACTCATAGAAGGTTCAGAAGAAGATGAAGGAACAAAGATAGTAGAATTTGGTACAGACACAGAGATGCTTTCAACAAAACCTAATCCAAATTTGTCAGAACGAGACTTTTGAACACTCAACATATGATTAAGTTTAGAACTAGCAGATCTAGCAACAAATAAATCAAGTTCCAAATATTTAACTTTATCAAGCAAAAGCATATTCTCAGTTTTCACATTGTTTAAAAGTTCATTATCATCAAACAGTTTAACAAGCAAATTCTTCTTATCAAGCTCAAGAGATTCAATTTTCTTCAGGCTAAGTTCAACATTCATAGCATCATTTGCAATAACTTTGCAAAGTTTATTATAGGCCTCTTAAAGATCTACATCTTCAGAGAGTTCTCCATCATAAAAGTTCTCTTCAACAGACACGCTTTCATTGACTACAACAGTAGTAGTGAAAGCAGTGAAGTTTCCATCCTCATCACATCCAGACTCATCATCAGAAACCTCATTATCACTAAGGGTTACAGCCATAGCCTTTCCCTTAGACCTCAAGAATGTAGGACATTCAGATTTAACATGACCATACCCTTGACATCCAAAACATTGAGAACCCAAAGAATTATTAGAAGATTGACCTACTTTTTCTCTAGGTTTTTCAGTGTTGCTAACCTTAGTGGGATCATTCTTCCTAAAATTTCTAGGTTCAGCAGTGTTTGTATTTCTTGCCTTTCTATTACTATTCCTAAGAAATTTTCTAAAGTTCTTGGCAAGGTAAGCAATCTCTGTAGTAAAGAGCTTATCATCAAATCCACCAACCTCAACATCATCAACTGACTTAAGAGCCATTGACTTGGATTTGCTAGCTTTGGGTAGTTCCAACTCATAGGACTGAAGAGATCCTACAAGTTCATCAACAGGGATGGAGTCCACATCCTTGCTCTAAGTAATGGCAGTTACTTTGGGTCTAAAGTCTTTCGTTAAAGATCTAAGAATCTTTCTAACAATTTTAGGTTGATCATAGATTTCACCCAAATTATATGCAGAATTAACAATATCATTAAGCTTAGCATAGAATTCATCAAAAGTTTCATCATCAGACATCCTAATGCTTTCAAATCTAGAAGTTAATTGCTGCAATTTATTAATCTTAACTACCTTTATGCCTTCATGCACAGTCTGGAGGATATTACAAGCAGTGTGAGCAACCTCAACATTTGAGATTCTCTTAAATTCCTCAATTGAAATAGCGTTAAAGATAGCATTCATAGCTTTGCTATTGAACGCAGCTGTTTCTTTTTGAGAAGTTTGCCACTCACTCACAGGAGTAATGGGCTTCTCCCATCCATACTCAACGAAATTTCAAACCCTCTCATCAATAGATTTCAGGAATGCTTTCATCCTTACTTTCCAATAAGCATAGTTATTCCTATCAAAGTGAGGAGGAATAACAAGTCAGTGTCTATGTTCCATGACAATAGGGGTCAAGGATCAGCTTAGAGATCAAAAGATCTACAACTAAAGAGCAACCCACTCTGATACCACTTGTTAAGTTTTTAGACCCTTTAAACAACAATTGGATTAACCTAGTGAATTAGCCAAGTGATTAACTTAGTCAAATTATGCAAATCTAGGTTAACACAATCAAATAATCATATCAAGCATATAGCAGCGGAAATATATATAACACAATGATATGATCACCTAGGAAAAAAAATCGGTAAAAAACCTAGGGAGGATTTAAACTAGCTATCCTCAAGGTAAACTTGAATCTACTATATGAAAGAATCGAAGTTCATACAATGAGAGTTACAAGCCCTCACGCTTAACTTCCTATTGCTACCCACTAGTAGAACTTACTGACACGACCACGTGCAAGCTCCGAATCCACGGACTCCTTCTTTCTTGTATTCTCCACAAGTACAAGCACTCCCGCTTGTGTTTCTTTAAGCTCCTGTAGTAGGAAATGAATGATCATCAAGATGTTGAAGTAATCTCCTTCTTGATAACCCTAAGTTTATGTGAAGGAAAGCTCCTCAAGGATCTCACAAGAGATTCACACAAACTGCAAATATGAGCAACAAGAGCATCACTAAAAACGTGGCTAGGGTTTGCCTTATATACCTAGGGTAAAAACATAAAACCCTCAATGTTTTAGGAGATAGGGCTGTGTTGGAAAATCTATAGAAAAAACAATTTGGCCGACTTTTGATTGATCGAGCTAGGCCGAAAGTAACAAATACTCCTACAGCCTTTCGATTCCAACTTTACATAAAAGATATAACTTTGAGCAAGCCTAAACAAGACTAAACAAACTGTTTTGATCATGGTTTGCCAACATTACACATTAGAGTTCTAAATACATAAAATCCTTAGTCTTTAAAACCTAACAAAATCATTCAAGGAATTTAGACTTAATTATAATATGAACAAAAATATTTATTCATTTTCTGAATTAATGAATGAATTGGTAGCGGCGGAAGGCATTCTTGGTACATCCAGTGTTGATGCCAATATGGCTGAAGCTTTTATTTCTCAACCTAAGTTGAAAGGCAAGGGTAAGAAGACGAAGAAAAAGGACCCAAGCAAGATGGTAAACAAATTGCCTTAGGAGTTACTAACAAGGGAAAGAAGAAGGACTATGCTAAAGGAAAATGTTTCCATTATGGTGACAAAGATCATTGGAAGATGAATTGTCCAATATTTAGAACTGCCAAGAATAAGAGTCTGAAAAGTTCATTCCTTCTTGAAATATGTTTAGTACGAAATCCCACGGATTCTTGGTGTGTGGATTCAGGTTGTACTAATCATATTTGCAATTCTTTGCAGGGGTTCTAGAAGACCAGAAAGCTGAATGAAGGGAAATTGTTTCTTACTTTGGCTGATGGGAGCAGGATTCTAGTTGTAGCTGTTGGAGTGTTTAATTTATGCTTTGATTCTAGGGTTTTAATATTGGAAGATTGTTTATATGTACCTAATGTTTGTAGGAATTTAATTTCTACAACTTATTTAGGTAAACATGGATATTGTGTTATCCTGAAAGACAATATTGTAATAAAGAAGGGTAAAGTGTTTATTTGTTTTAGCAATATTGTTAATGGTCTTTATATTTTAACTCCTGATAAGTATGAATTATATAATTCTGAATTAGATAATAATTCACATGTGAAATCATTAAAGAGAAAGTTTCCTTCTACTAGTGATGCATATCTTTGACATTTATGTTTAGGTCATATTAATTCAAATAGGATTCAAAGACTGATCAAAGATGGACTCATAGAACCATTGGACTTTGATGGATTTCTAGTTTGTGAATCTCGATTGGAGGGAAAAATAACCAAATGACCTTTTAATGCAAAAGGTAGAAGAGCCCAAGATTTGCTAGAACTAGTACATTTAGATGTATGTGGTCATATGTCAACCCAAGAAAGACGTGGCTATGAGTATTTCATTACTTTCACTGATGATTACTCTAGATTTGGATATGTGTACCTAATGAAATGGAAGTTTGAAGCCTTTGAAAAGTTCAAAGAGTTTAGGGCTGAAGTTGAGAATCAATTAGGTAAATGCAAAAAGGTCATTCGATCTGATTGAGGTTGCGAATACCTTCTTGGAGATTTCAAGTATTTCTTAACTGAAAATGAGATTATATCCCAAATGACTACACCTAGAACTCTACAACAAAATGGTGTAGCAAAAAGAAGGAATAGGACTCTTTTAGATATGGTTAGATCCATGATGAGTTATTCGACTCTACCAATTTCCTTTTAGGGATATGCCTTAAATACTGCAATGTATCTTCTGAATTTAGTACCTTCGAAGTCTGTTCCTAAAACACCTATAGAGTTGTGGATTGGGTGTAAGCCTAGTATGAGACATCTCCATATTTAGGGTTGTCCAGCACATGTGTTAAAAGGAAATTCTGAAAAGTTACAGTCTAAAATAGAAGTGATTTTCTTTGTAGGGTATCTAAAAGGAACTGTTGGAGGTTTATTCTATAGTCATAAAGATAATAAAGCGTTTGTTAATACAAATGCCAAATTTTTGGAAAATAACTATGTGAATGATTATACTCCTAAAAGTAGAGTTGTTTTGGCTGAAATAAATGAACCTGTAATTGAACAATCAATGGATGAAACTAGGCATGATGTGGTTGCATCGAATACGCCACAAGATATTACTCATAAGATGACTAGTACATAGGAGCCTCATCGTAGTGGGAGGATTGTTAGGCCACTTATAAGATTTATAGGTTTGGGAGAAACTTATGAAGCAATCTCAGAAGAGGTCGAAACCGATTCTTACACTTATGAAGAGGCAATGAATGATATAGATGCACATCATCGGGTCAAAGCTATGAAACTTGAATTGGATTCAATGTATTCCAATCAAGTTTGGGATCTTGTAAAGGCGCCTAATGGCATTAAACATGTTGGTTGCAAATGGGTTTACAAGAGGAAGAGAAGTTAGATGGAAAGGTTGAAACCTTTAAAGTAAGGCTAGTGGGGAAAAGGTATACACAAAAAGAAGGTATTGATTATGAAGAAACCTTTTCACCAGTTGCAATGCTTAAATCTATTAGATTTCTCTTATCCATCGCTGCTCATTATGATTATGAGATTTGGCAAATGGATGTCAAGACTACTTTTCTAAATGGCAATCTTGAAGAAGAAATCTATATGATGTAACCGGAAGGTTTCATAGCAAAAAACCAAGAGCATATGGTGTGCAAGTTGAAAAGATCCATTTATGGACTTAAGCAAGCATCTAGATAATGGAACATCAGATTTGATTAAGCAATCAAGTCATTTGGTTTTGAACAAAATCTTGAAGAACCATGTGTGTACAAAAGACATTGAGATAAAGTAGTAATGTTCCTAGTACTTTGTGTTAATGACATTCTACTCATTGGAATGATGTAGGGGTAATGTCATCAGTAAAGGTTTGGTTGTCAAGCCAATTTGATATGAAGGACTTCGGTAAAGCTAACTTTATTCTAGGGATCAAGATTTGGCGAGATTGCAAGAATATAATGTTAGACTTATCACAAGCTGGATATATAGATAAGGTTCTAGAACTGTTTAGCATGCAAAAATCCAAGAAATGATTGCTTCCTTTCAGACATGGAGTTCCGCTGTCTGATGACCAAAGGCCTAAGACTCATGAGGAAGAAAATATGATAAGACAAATTCCTTATGCTTCTGTAGTGGGAAGTCTCATATATGCCATGCTTTGTACTAGACTAGATATATGTTATTTAGTTGGCATGGTCAGCCGATATCAATGAAATTCAAGACCAAAACATTGGCAAGCTGTAAAGCATATTCTTAAGTATCTATGGAGAACGAGAGATTATATGCTTGTTTACCGGTGTGAGGATTTGATTCCCATTGGTTATACAAATTCATATTTTCAATCAAATTTTGATTTCAAAAAGTCCACTTTAGGTTGTGTATTCACCTTGGGAGGTGGAGCCATAAGTTTGAGGAGTGTTAAGAAATCTTGTATTGTTGACTCCACCATGGAAGCTGAATATGTTGCTGCTTGTGCAGCGGCAAAGGAAGCTGTTTGGCTTAAGAAATTCCTTTTTGATCTTGGTGTTGTGAGAATGGAGCAAGTTCCTATCACATTGTTTTGCAATAATAGTGGAGCGGTTGCACAATCCAAAGATCCAAGGAATCATAAGAAAGGAAAGCACAATGAGAGAAAGTACCACGTTATTCGACACATTGTTGCTGGAGGAGATGTCGTAGTAGCAAAGACAGATAGTGCAAATAATCTAGCAGATCCATTTACCAAAGCCTTACCCCAAAGGACCTTTGGGTCACATTTGGAGGGAATAGGAGTTAGATTAGTGCACAATAGTCTTTAGGGCAAGTGAGAGATTGTTAGGATTAGTACCCTTAAATCCTATTGTATGATGCTATGTATGACATTATATATGACTTAATGTTGTAATTAATAAAGTAGTTTTATTATTATCTAAAATAATGGTAACATAAATATTTGGACATTATCACATAGTCCATGAGATGCATAGTATGTGATTTATGTGATTTAGTCATAGAAGATATAAGTCACAAGTTCTTTGTAAACTCAAAATTTTAGTTCGTAGTCGGTGATGAAATTGGGCATTTCATCTGCGAAGACTATAATATATCAACAAAGATGATTTGTCTTGATCATGGAAGTGGAGACTTCTAGTTGATATGTTTTAAGAGTTACGACATATTGAACTGGACCAATGTGAAATTTATTATTCTCCTAACAACTGTCAAATGAATAATAAATCTCACGTCTTCTATTTACATTAACTCTTAATCCTAAGAGAATAATGGATTTAATCATGAAGTGTAGGTTATTTTGATATATCAGGAGTGAGAACTAAAATCATGGTCAAAACCTCAGTATATTGGGCAGCCACATTTAGTGTTGATGAAATATATATTTTCAAGATGGAATTCATAATCTCTTAACAAAGATATAAAATATTCCCTTGAGATAAGTTTAATGTGTTTGGCTATTCAGAATGTTAAGCCTAACTACTTTAGTAAGGAGTTACTAAAGTATATATTTACGAAATTGGATTTCATAAATATATGATGAATAACTTAAACGATTAAACCAGGTACTCAAGGATTAATATGTAGTAATCTTCAAAGTGGTAATCAACTTACATGACTTTGTATTACTACGAATATTTTATAAAGGGGTTGTATGTACAATAAAGTCTTGGGATATAATTTATTAATAAGGCCTGGAGTGTAATTATATTTATATAGTGGTATTTGTAATACCTGGAAAAAAAAAAAAAAAAAAAGATTAAAAGGAAGGTTATTTAAGTAAATTTGTTATGAGGTCAATTTTGTAATTAATATTACTAAGGGACTTTTTAGAAAATAAGGTTGAAACCCTAGTTTATATAATCTAATTTTAAGTCAGCGTATACTGACAGATGCTTTGAGAGAGGAGACTACCCAAAATACTGAAGTAGAGAAGATTTGACTACATAACTGAGGTAAGAGCCTAAAAATCATTGCTTGTCAAATCTAAACTTTATTTAGAATTAGAGTATTCTATTTATGCGGATATTTTGACTAGTAGTGAAATTATTTATTTATTCAAGAGTTTTAATGATGCAAACGAAGAAAAGTTAGAATTATATTCCGGTCAATTGGACACTACTGCTTACAGATTTTTTTGTGCTTAGCATCTTAAATATATATATATATATATATATATATATATATATGTATATATATATATATATACACGCTTTGTGATAAGCGCTGAAGTTGTAAAATTTTTGGCGTGATGGGTTAACTTTCTGCACAGTTTGCACAGTTTGGTGTTTAAGAGACTATGCCGAATTGATGGAAGTGAGAAAAAAAAAAATGAAGAAGAAGGAAGCTGTAAAGTAAGTATAGTACACGTCCTTGTCATTCTTAGAGTGACATAGTACTACCCCTAGGTGCTAGCCTCATCTTGTAAGGCATAAGTGGTGGCAGAATATATATATATATATATATAATATTATGATTAGGTTGAATTTTGGGGGTGAAATGAGCAGACAATTACGAATATTTTTAATAGTCTTTTTGGTTGGGTACAATTATAAGTCTTTCTTCAATTATTTAATTATTGAGTAAATTGTGCTCATAAATTTTTAGGTGAGATCTAAGGATTTTAAAGTAAGTGTTAGGGAGAAGTTCTTGTGGTGAGCTAGTTAAGGTAAGTAACTTTATCCTAATTAGTTTTATTTTGCGTATTTTAACTATTGAAAATTTGTTTACAGTTGTTACAATTTACTTCTATTGTATTTCTAATTTCAAGTAAAGAATTATCATAAATATATCTGATTACTGAATATATGATGTATTTTATTTAATTGTCTTTGGCTATACTTATTCAAAGTAAAGAGTTAAGAATGAAGAATTTCCACCAACGAATATGAGCATTGAATATAAGATTTATTTTTATTTAATTGTGTTTTTAGCAAAATTGAATTAAAGTGAGGAATTTAGAAATATCACAAATATATTTGAACATAGAATACATGATTATATATATGTATTTGAATAAGATAGATTTTTATTAGAAACTATGACATATATATGATTCTGAACAATTTGACTATGATTTGATTTTGATACCCGAGCCCATAGGGGTTATTCATTGGTACTCTGATACCCAGCCAATGGGGGTTATTCATTGGTATTCTGATACCCAAACCAATGGGGTTTATTCATTGGTACTCTGATACCCAGCTAATGGGGGTTATTCATTGGTACTCTGATGCCTAGTCATAGGGACATAGCGTGACCATAGTCATAAGATTGTTAAGAATAAGAATTACATTTGAATATTTAACTATTTTGAGTCATTAAAACTACTTATGTGTTTTTGGAACCTATTGTAAATTATAGTTTTTTGATATATATATATATATAAAAACTAACTACGTTCTAAACCATCTATGAGATAATTGTAAGATTAAAGTATGTGATCTATTTGCAAGTATTATTTTAAGATTATGAAAGTTCTTAAGCTATTTTTGAAAACCCATAGCATATTATAACCTTTGAAGATTCATATTACATCTTATTACTTTACAGATCTATTGCTGGATAGAACTTATTTGGATTTGGTTACTTATTTAGTTGTCAACTCACCCCCCTCTTTCACCTTTCAGATTTTGATCAAAAGGAGTAGCATATGTTTGGGCTTCCGCTGGGATGTGCGCATGAGTGAAGCCTAGGAAATCAATGGAATAAGATTTGAACTTTTATGCTTAAGATGACCATTTGTGTTGTCCTTTGGATTTAAAGGATTTAGATTTATTTTTATTTGATGTTGGAAGATTATTATTTGGAGATCTTTTAAGAATTGCTTTATTGAGGATATTTTTAAATTTATTGATGAAATTTTTTTGAGATAATTCTTATTTGTTAAGAGAGCCTTACACACTTGTAGGGTGTAAACTTTATAAGTGTATGGCTGTTGTCACGTGCCTAGCTCTTACTTGGGTTTGGGGCGTGACAGTATTAAATATAATTAATAGTAACTTTGAACTTGTCAAGAGTTGACAGAAAAGCCCAAGGCCCATTAGATCTAGTGTTTTATTTGTTTCCTTTTGGTCCTACTCCAAGCCATATAGTAAAGCCCAATTGGAATGGCCCAAAAGGCTATCCCAATTAGATAATTAATTATAAGGAGAGAAACATACATAATTTTTAGATGAGAATGGTTTGTATTTGAGTGTAACACACATATAAACTGATTGAGAGACCACACTTCTTGGGCGTTAGTGGAATTGGAGTGAAGATTAAAAGTGTTCCCAAGTACTTCTAATATTTGGTTTTGAATTTTATTGCACCAAGGTACACTCTCTGGTTCTCATATTTTGAAATTTACATAGTACATGTTATTAATTGTGAATGAAGTAGATCCGTTAATTTTCTGCTACGTATGTTTTGTATGTGATACAAACATGTGTTTTTCCAAAAGGCCAACCTTAGGGTTGGGCGACCTTGGGTGCCTAACATCTTCCCAAGAGTGTACCTAAACTTCAAACCCAAACTCTAGTAGTAAGATCGAAGGTCCTTTCTCGAAAGAACGCTATATTCATGGTTCCTAGACTATATAACTAGGTGGCGACTCCCAATTTTAGTTTTCCCTTTCCCTTACACCCACAATGGTGACTCCATTGGGGATGGTGAGTTTGATTCTTATGTGTCCTAAATCTTAACTTTAATAAGAATTGTTTCAATACTTATTTTGCACACACATCACTTTTTCTCTTTTTTCTCTTAACCTTGGTTGGTGATGAGTGGGAAGATGGAAGGCTCCATTCAAGACCAAATTTTCCGAAGTTCATCCCACCTACTCACAATTGGTGCCATCGCCTATAATGGGCCTTGAGTATGTTAAAGGTTTGCTACCAATACACTATGAGGTCCACTTAGGCCATTGGTTGGAATCATAGCCCACCCAGTTGTAAGTGACCTACTTATCTATCCCTTTAGCCTTAGGGAGCTCACCCACACTAAAGATCCTAGATCCTACCATGAAGGGTACCCTTTATATATCTCTTGTTTGTTCAACCATATATCATGTGTTTACCTAATCCTAAAGGAAACATAAAAGGTATGAAAATGGAAAGGATGCCCTAAAGTTATGGTATACCCTAAGATTTTATCACTTCAATCCAAGTCCAATGGAAGGTAAGACATCTAAATTAAAGGCTTACCTAGAGGGACGGATGGACGCTACAAGCGAAAAGGTCTTCATGCAAAAGATGCTCAAATATGTAAAGGCACAAGTTGAGGTCCTCAAGAAGATAGTACGTCACCTTTTCGAAATTGAGAAAGAGGAAGCCGAGAAATGCAAGGTTGAGCATGAACCAAGTGGGCTAACTTAATAAGGCAACGATTGCGTTATGGCAGAAGGGAAGGTCTGCCTACCTTTACCTAACTTCAAGCAACAACTAAAGGATGCTCCGAGACTATGGACTTTCAAGAGGTCCCATGTCAACGAATTTTTTGAATCAAGAGATGCAGGATCATGGAAGGAATATGATTAGCCAAAATGGACCTCAAAGGTAGGGACAACCCAAGTCACCCCGGCTCGTTTCATACTCGAACAGGACATGGACCCTTCTTCCGACGATGACCAATACCTTGTAAGGAACGAAGAAGAAGGAGGAGATGATGAGATGATCAGCTGCTGGAGGAGGGATGACAGTGACTGGTTCCTTGATGAGGTAAGAAAAGACTTCCCCAATGAAGGCAGAGATTTGTGTGACATGACCAAAGCTATGCACGCTTGGGAACCCTTAAAGAAAGAAGGTGAGCTGAAAGGAACAAAAAAAGGAATGACAAGCCTTAAGAAATAAAGAAGAAAGAATTCATTATGCCTACTATAGGGCCCATTAGTAATTGGACTTGGGTTGGGTTTTTTGAGAACACGGGGAAAGAGTTTTGTAATGCAAGTTCCAATGTACTTTTTAATATTTTCAATAAGATGAATTTTGATTTAGCTTACTTTGATGTGTCCCAGAACATTGAAATTTTGCACTTAGATTATTCAAATGAATTCAAAAATGAAATTAATAAACAACTGGAAAAGAAAATTGAACATATGGAACCAACTCTTGAAACTATTAATTTAGGCAATAATGAGAATCCATGCTTAATTAAAATTGGCTCAACTCTAAATGAAAAAGAAAAGAAAGATCTTCAAGAACTCCTTATTAAGTTTCAAAAGGTGTTTGCATGGTCCTATGAAGATATGCTTGGAATTGACCTTGATATAGCTCAACATCACATTGATACTCATAACCACATGGTGCCTGTCAAGAAAAAATTGAGAAGAATGAGGACCAAATGGCTTTTAAAAATCAAAGAGGAAGTCACTAAGCAACTAAAGTTAAGGTTCATCATACTCGTAAACTAAGCTGAGTTGATAGCCAATGTCGTGCTCGTACATAAAAAGGATGCAAAGGTAAGAATGTGTGTGGATTTTAGAGACTTGAATAAGGCATGCCCTAAGGATGACTTCCCCCTCCCACACATTGATGTCTTGGTGGATAACACGGCAGGAAGCGCCTTAATGTCCTTCATGGATGGTTTTTTGGGATACAACCAAATCAAGATGGCTCCTAAAGATATGACCAAAACCACTTTCATTACCGAATGGGGAATTTATTGTTATACGGTAATACCATTTGGCCTCAAGAATGCAAGGGCAACTTATCAAAGGATGGCTACAGCCTTGCTACATGATATAATGCATAATGAGGTAGAGGCGTATGATGATGAAATGATAGTGAAATCCAAGGATAGAGAGAACCACACCACGAACTTGAGGAAATTCTTCGAGAGGATTAAAGAATATAGATTGAGATTGAACCCACAAAAGTGTTAGGGTTTAGCCCTAAAATCCAATTTATTGGCATGTCATAAATAATTAAATTGTTTAATTATATGAGACTATTTATTAATGGACTAATGAGACATTATCTTGGTCCATGAGATACATTGTATGTGATTTATGTGATTTAATCACAGAAGATATAAATCAAAAGTTCCTTATAAACTCAAAACGTAGTTCGCAGTTGGTGATGAAATTGGGCGTATTAAGTAAGATGATTTGTCTTGATCATGGAAGTGAAGACTTCTAGTTGATATGTTGATACGTTTTAAGAGTTAAGACATATTGAATTGGACCGTTGTGAGATTTATTATTCTCCTAACGACTTTCAAATGAATAATAAATCTCACGACTTTTATTTACATGAACTCTTAATCTTGAGAGAATAATGGACTTGATCATGCGGTGTAGGTTGCTTTGATATATCAGGAGTGAGATTTAAAGTCACGATCAAAACCTTAGTATGTTGGACAGCCACATTTAGTGTTGATAGAACATATATTCTCAAGATGGAATTCATAGTCTCTTAATGGAGATACAAAATATTCCATTGAGATAAGTTTAATGGGTTTAGTTATTTAGAGAGTTGGGCCCAACTACTTTAGTAAGGAGTTACTAAAGTATATATTTATGGAATTAAATTTCATAAATATAAGATGAATAACTTAGAGGAGTAAACCGGGTACTCAAAGATTAAGACGTAGTAATCTTCAAAGTGGCAGTCTACATTCATGACTTTATATTACTATGAATATTTTATGAAGGGGTTGCATGTATAATAAAGTCTTGGGATATAATTTATTAATAAGGCCTAGAGTGCAATTATATTTATATAGTGGTATTAAATATAATTAATGGTAACTTTGGACTTGTCAAGAGTTGATAGAAAAGCCCAAGGCCTATTGGAGCTAGTGTCTTATTGGTCCATTTTGGTCCTATTCCAAGCCACACACTAAAGCTCAATGCCAGCTCAATTAGATAATCAGTTAAATATAAAGGGAGACACATATAGAATAATCAATTAGTGAAAAGAGAGATACATCATTGTGAAATGGTGTGTATGTGTGAGTGAAGCCATTTGATTATTCTCCCCTAGAAACTGATTGAGAGACCACACTTCTTGGGCGTAAAGTGGAATTGGAGTTAAGATTAAAAGTGTTCCCAAGTACTTCTAATATTTTGTTTTGAATTTCACTGCACCAAGGTACGCTATCTTGTTCTTAAATTTTGAAATTTACATAGTGCATGTTATCAATCATGAATGAAATAGATCTATGTTCGTTGCTTCCGCTATGTGTTTTGTATGAGATACAAAACCAAGATTTTCCAACAAAAGGTACACCTTTGGAGTAACCACTGGAAAGTTGTTAGGGTTCTTAGTGAGTGATAGAGGAATAGAAGCTGACCTATCTAAGATTAAAGTCATATTGGGGATGCTTCCACCTAAAAGTGAGAAAGAGATTAGGGATTTCTTGGGTGGACTAGAATACATTAGCCGATTCATTGCCAAGCTTACCTCCATTTGTGAGCCCATCTATAAGCTCTTAAGGAAGAATTAACCCTTCCTTTTCAATTTATTTTCATAATTTCATGCATTTTTCATGCATTTTAGAGAAGATTTTCGGAACTTTTCTTTTTGGGATTTTTGTTGATTCGGACCAAATTGTTTGCAATTGATCAATGGGTTTTGTTGGGGACACCCTATAGACATGTTCTTGAGTGATTAATTTGATCAATTTTGTGTTTTGTGGAAAACTTAAATTTCTAGGGTTTATAATTGATCTGAATTGGGGCTTTTTGTGAAATTGGGTTTAATTGATGAAATTGGCTTATGTAATTGATGCAATTGGTTATCATAAACTGTTTTCAATAGTTTGTAATGATTGGTTCATCAATTTGGTACAAAAATTTTCAAGTGGTTCTCAAATTTTTAGGGTTTTTGTTAAGAAACTCTATGTTCAAACCAATTTTGTGAATTTGAACTTAATCTGATCTTGGTTACTGCATTAGTTCATGCATCATAACATTGTTCATGTTCATGCATCATATAGAATTTTAATTCTATATTTTTTTTGCTAACTTGCAGTCTGCCCTTGGTCTTTGTGTTTGTTCTTTTTTGGTTTTCTCTTTGTGTCTCTGTCCTTTTCCTTAGCACCATGCCTAGGAAGACTAGAGCACGTAGGACTCTTCCCACTCCTACTCCTTCCCCTCCTTCCTTTGATAGTGAGCGGTTCCCGAGTGAGAAAAACCAAGAGCTGTATGAGACTTTAAACCTTAAGAGGAAGATTTGGGCTGAGCGATCTATCTCTTTAGATGAGCTTGATCCTGCCATTAGGGCAAATTTTGAGCGTAGAGGTTGGCTTCCCTTGTTTGCTGTGTCTGACCCTCCTCCTCTGGCTACCTTGATTCGAGAGTTCTACTCGAACATCTCGATCCGCGTCTATGATTCCAACACTCTTGTTAGGAGTTGGATACGAGGCGTAGAGTACTCCATTACTCCTCAGGTAGTGGCTGATGCTCTTGAGGTACCTTTGGTTAGGGATCCTGTCTATCCCTATGATGAGTCACCAGAGTTGAGTGATGTCATATCTTACATCACTGGGTCATCTATCCAGTGGGGTTCTGATCCTCGGATCACTTCTGCTGAGCTTCCCGAGACTACCTATCTTTTCTCTAGGATAGCCTGTCATTCACTCTGGCCCATTTCTCATCTGCACACCATTCCTCTTGAGAGGTGTGTTTTTCTGTACGCTCTTGTTACAGATGCTCCTATTAATTTTCCTCATCTTTTTCTTCGTTCTTTGAACGAAGTTTATAGGAGTTCATCTACTGCTCATGCTCTCGTCCATCCTATTTTCATTCATAGGATTTTATTGTATCTAGGTTTAGAGGATTTCCCTGCTTCTGAGCCTGTTCATGTCATCGGTCCTATAGGTGCGTCTTTTCTTAGACAGAGGGCCGCTCATCTTCGAGCTGGTTCTAAACACCCTAGGTCTGATCCCTCTTCTAGCGCTCCTCCTCCTTCATCTTCTACAGGTCTTGCTGGTGAGGATATTCCTGATCCAGTTGGTGATGATGCGGATGCTGCTGCTGCTGCTGCTGCTGTTCCTCCACCTCCTGCGGCCAACTTCGATGTTCGTCGTACTTTGGAGACTGTCATGACCGTTCAGGCGGCTCATGGTCAGATTTTGGTGGACCTGCTGGACGAGATGCGTGCTCTGCGAGCTGACCTTGCACGTCTTCATTCACCTTCACCACCACCTTTTGATGGCGACTTTTGATTGCCCTTTGGCATTCCGTCACAAAAAGGGGGAGTGGATATTTTTTACTTGACTTGTAGAGGAGTTTTGACCATTTGAGGAGATATTTTGTAGTTAGGGGGAGATATTTTTAGCATGGGATATTTTTGTGTGGAGTTCATTAGATTGTATCTAGGTGCTTCACTTTGTATATCATTTTTTGGGGATATTCATGTTAGGGGGAGTAACATTGATTGATATATTGATATACATGATTTAGTTTGATTCTTGTCTTATGATTCATTGCTTATTGATTTATATTTATGAGTTGATTCATTGATATATATCTTTATTTTGAGTTATGTGAATCTTACAAGAATATTATACCTATTTATATACTATTTTCTGCCACACATGCGTTATGTGTTTGTTGAGTATTTCAGGAATATACAGGTTTATTCAACAAAGCTGCTGTCTACACTTGCAACCGATGGATAGTAGTTAGGTTGAACTTTTGTTTATGAGCATTATTTTGTAAAGGGCTTTTTACTTGTAAACTTTGAGCTTTTGATTTGTGTTTTGTCACGGATTGCCAAAGGGGGAGTTTGTTAGGTTTTAAGGTCTTAGGATTTTATGTACTTAGAACCTAATTTGTAATGTTGGCAAACCATGATCAAAACAATGTAATTAGTTTTGTTTAGGCTTGCTCAAAGTTGGTTTAATATTGTAAAGTTGGAATCGAGAGACTGCAGAAGCATTGGAGCTTCTCGGCCTGGCTCGATCGATCGAATGTAATTCTCGATCGATCGAAAGTCGGCCCAGATGCGTTTTTCTGCAGAATTCCAACTCAGCCCTAACTCTTTTAAACGTTTAGGGTGTTATGTTTTTGCCCTAGGTATATAAGGCAAAACCCTAGCCACGTTTTTAGAGTTGCACAAGTTGTGTTGTTACTCATACATTGCGGTTTTGTGTAAATCTCTTGTGAGATCTAGAGGAGCTTTCCTTTACACATAACTTAGGGTTTTCAAGATTGAGATTCTTCTACATCTTAATGATCAACTTGGTTGCTACCTTTGAAGCTTAAAGATTAACAAGCGAGGAGCTTGTACCTGATTGAAGGAAGACAAAGAAAGAAGTAGTTCGTGGATTCGGAGCCTGCGCGTGGTCGTGTCAGGAAGTTACTACTGGTGGGTAGCATTAGGAAGTCAAGCGGGGTAGCTTGTAAGTCCTTTTGTAACAACTTCAATTCTTTCTTAGTGGATTCCGTTTTGCCTTGAGGATCGGTGGGTAAAATCCTCCCCAGGTTTTTTACCGGTTTGGTTTTCCTGGGTGATCATATCATTGTGTTATTTACTTTCCGCTGCTTTATTTGTTTTACATGCATGATATGATTTTGTGATTGTTTTAACCTAGAATTGCTTAATTTGACTAAGTAAAAACTTGGCTAATTAATCTAGGCTACGCAATCTTTTTGTGGTTTAAGGGGTCTAAACCCTGTCAACTTGTAATTGGGTAGATCTAGGATGGGTTTAGTATTTCAAGAGACATGTTGTTCAAGCCAAGTATTAAATCCATGAACATTGAACCAATAAACAAGTGAAGAAAAGCTGTTCATTAAAGCTCGACAGAAGCTGAATCTGTTGCGATCTACGGAATCAGAATTTTCAGATCTAATTTTTGGCTCATGCTAACATGTTTATGTAGGGTTTCTTCTCACACAACCCTAGATATATATAAGGCTTATTTTAAAGGCCGTCATACATAGAGAACACATGAAAAAGTGACCTAGTGCCTTATTCTCTCTGCAAGAAGTAACTGCATCTTTTGCACCTTAGAGTTTTGTAATCAAGTACTTCTTGATCTTCATTGTTGATGAAGTGAAGAACTTTGCAACCAAGAACATCTTCAAGTTGCTGGAGTTAGTCACGTACTGGGATTCGTGCAAAAGGGTGGCGTCCATATATTGAAGAGTTTAGAGGCTCTGAAGCGGTAGAAGGTTTCTGCTATAAGTTCATCTACGGGGATTGTAGAGTTTGGGGATTGTAGAGTCTATGGATAAAGGTTTTGTACTAGATTTGAAACTTCTCTTTACTATAGTGAATTGTTTTTTGGGAAGGTTTCCCTCCAGTTTTTTTATAGTGAAACTAGTTTGTTTCATTAGTTTGCTTTGGTCATCATATCTTGTCTTATTTACTATTCCACTGTGCATGATATTGACATGATATTGATGTTTGTTTGTTTTAACAGGATTTATTCGTAATAAATCTAATTAACAATGGTGCCCGAGTTTGAGCTACTATTTGATTGCAATAACAAGCTTCCAGAGTTGAAGAAGGAAGACACAAATTGGGTCCCGATAGATTGGACTGATTACATGGATCCTGATGCAATGACTATGCTTTTGGGAGATGCCATTTGCAATATAGAAGAAAAAGAGTACTAGGAGGCTTGTCAACGTGCATTGAAAAGCCCATATGAAGTAAGAACAAGTGATGAAGATGAGGAAGTGAGAGAAGCCCTTAGTGATGATGAAGAAGGTAGCAGCAGTAAGAGTAATAATGGTAGTGATAGCAGCAGTGACAATGGAGATAGCAAGGATGATAGCAATAGTGACAGTGAAAGAAACAATAGTGAAGACTATGATAGCCAATATAGTGGCGATGATTGGGGTGAACCCCTTAGTGATAGAGATGACGAAGATGTAGGACTTTTCTATAAGGACCGCTCTGATGATGACGTAGAATACTATGATGGAGATATAGAGGATGATGCTGAAACTAAACCTATAGACATGGAGAGCGACGTCGAGGGTGAAGAGTATGGGCTAAAGAATGTGCTAGAAGCTGTGGGTGAGGAGGTTGAAGAAGCTGATAATATAGATTGTGATGATTACCCATACGAGCAGCCCTCAGATTGAAGTTGCATTACTGATGGTAGCTCAAGGTTAAGCCTTCGATATGACAAGCATGGTAAAGAGATTCCTGAGTTAGGGCCATTACACAATTTAGAACTTGGCTCACTAACCCCATACACTGAGGAAAAAGATGACATAGATGCTAGACTAGCCACTCTAGATAGAAAACTGATGATCCACAATTTCAGAAACTTAACACTGGAGAGTCTTTAAGGTGTAGACAAGAAGATGGAAGGGAATGAGTTAGAATACCTCCCCCAATACATCCACCCGAGCAACAAAGGAAAGCAAGATCTGTTTGGTGAATGGATGGACAGTGTAAAGTGCCTGGATGCTTATATGACTGACAAGCCCATAGATATGGAGATTGATGGTAAAGGCACGAATTATATGGATGAAGACCCTTTGTTACTAATGCTGAGGGACAAAGGCACTCGCTAGGTGCCACCCACCATCGTTGAAGCCATAATTGAGCTAAAGAATTGTGCATGGGAGGGAGCCGCCCACCCTATGGAGGACTCTGTGAAGAAGATCAAGATCATTGAGTCAATCACTCTTGTCATGAAGATCAAGACTGTCGAGCCAATCACTCTTGCCAGGAAGATCAAGACTGTCAAGCCAATCACCCCTACCAAAAAAATTGTTTCTATTCATATTGAGTCTATTTCTGCTAATATTATTGTTCATGTTGAGTCTGTTTTTTATCATAGTCCTATAGAGTCTGTTTTTGCTGAGTCTGTTAAGAACTTTTTTCTTTATAATATGATTTCTGATTCTACTTATTTGTTGGCTTTGAATGTTTTTATTTCGGAAATTGGTAAAGAAACTCTTAATAATAAGGAATTAAAATAAGGGCATGTAGAACCTATAAAAGAAGAAACCTAACCTATTAACCTGGGAACTGATGATGAACCTAAAATGATACAAGTGGGCAGTACTCCAACCGCCTCTGAGAAAGATGCATTAGTGGCACTACTGATAGAATTCAAAGAGGTATTTGCATGGTTATACGAGGACATGCCCGGGATTGATACAGATATAGTGCAGCATCACATTCCAACAGATCCAATCATGAAGCCAGTCAAGTAGAAGTTGAGAAGAATGAAGCTAGAGTGGACTCTCAAGATCAAGGAAAAGGCTGAGAAGTAGTACAATGCAAGATTTCTGAGGGTGGTCAACTACCTAAAATGGTTAGCTAGTGTGGTTCCCATACCAAAGAAGGATGGGAAATTGAGAATGTGTGTACGCTTCTGAGATCTAAATAAGGCTAGCCCAAAAGATGATTTTCCCTTGCCGCACATTGATATCTTGGTTGATAACACAGCAGGACATGCCTTGCTGTCATTTATGGATGGTTTTTCAGGATACAATCAGATAAAGATGGCTCCGGAAGATATGCAGAAAACCTCCTTCATTACTCCCTAGGGGACGTATTGTTACAAGGTCATGCCATTTGGCCTTAATAATATTGGTGCTACTTACCAATGTGCAGCCAGTACTTCGTTACATGATTTGATCCACAAAGAAGTAGAAGTTTATGTTGATGACATGATAGTGAAGTCCAAAGACCGTGAAGGGCATATACTAGCTTTACAGAAGTTCTTTGAAAGAATCCAATTCTATAAGTTGTGGTTGAATACAAAGAAGTGCACTTTTGGTGTAACATCTAGAAAGCTGTTGGGGTTTATGTTAAGCTAGAGGGGAATTGAAGTCTATCTTGACAAAATCAAGGCAAATGTAGAGATGAACCCTCCCAGGACTGAGAAGAAGATCCAAGGATTTTTAGAAAGGATACAATACATCAACAGGTTTATAGCCTAGCTTACCATGTCGTGTAAGCCACTTTTCCGACTGCTCAAGGAAGAAGTTCTCATAGTATCGAATGAACAGTGCAAAGAAGCTTTTGAGAAGATTAAGAATTATCTGATAAAGCCACCAATACTAGTTCCATCGGTACCTAAAAAGCCATTATTGTTGTATCTCACAACTACAGATACAGCAATGGGGGCTTTGCTTGCTCAGTACCTAGAGGAGTTTAGGAAGGAGAATGCAATCTACTATATTAGCAAGAAGATGTTGCCTTATGAAGAGAAGTATTCACCACTTGAGAAGACATGTGAAGCACTTGCTTTCAAAGTCTTGTTGATTGCAAGAATGGATCCTTTAAAATATGTAATGGAGAAGCCTGTGCAGGATGGGAAGACAGCAAAATGGGTTTTGCTTTGGTTAGAATTTGATATTAAATACGTGACTCAGAAGTGTGAAGGGGAGAGCAATTGCTGATCACTTAGCCCACTATTCACCTAAAGAAGCTGAAGAAATTCAAGGAGACTTTTCGGATTAGGATATCATAGGGATCGAGGTAGAATTATGGAAAATCTATTTTGATGGAGTAACTAATCAAAATCGAAGTGGCATCGGAGTTTTCTTAATTTCTCCAAAAGGGACACACATCCCATTCTCTAGTAGTGACTGTTAAAAGAATAATAAATCTCACGACTTCTATTTACATGAACTCTCAATCCTGAAAGAATAATGAACCTGGTCATAAAGTGTAGGTTGCTTTGATATATCGGGAGTAAGATCTAAAGTCACGATCAAAACCTCGTTATGTTGGGCAGCCACATTTAATGTTGAAGGAACATATATTCTAAAGATAGAATAAATAATCTCTTAACGGAGATATAAAATATTCCCTTGAGATAAGTTTAATGGGTTTGGTTATTCAGAGTGTTAAGCCTAACCACTTTAGTAAGAAGTTACTAAAGTATGTATTTATGAAATTGGATTTCATAAATATATGATGAATAACTTATAGGATTAAGATGTAGTAATCTTCAAAGTGGCAATCAACATTCATGACTTTGTATTACTACGAATATTTTAATGAAGGAGTTGTATGTATAATAAAGTCTTAGGATATAATTTATTAATAAGACCTAAAGTACAATTATATTTATATAGTGGTATTAAATATAATTAATGATAATTTTGGGCTTGTCAAGAGTTGATAAAAAGGCCTAAAACCCATTAGAGCTAGTGTCTTATTTGTCCCCTTTTGGTCCCACTCCAAGCCACATACTAAAGCCCAATTGGAATGGCCCAAAAGGCTAGTCCAATTAGATAATCAATTATATATAAGGAGAGAAACATACAGAATTTAATAATGTTTGAAAATGGTGTGTATGTGAGTGTAACCCACTCTCTTATTCTCCCTTGAACACATACACATAAACTGATTGAGAGACCACACTTCTTGGGCATAAGTGGAATTGGAGTGAAGATCAAAAGTTCTCCCAAATACTTCTAATCTTTGGTTTTGAATTTCACCACACCAAGGTACGCTTTCTTGTTCTTAAATTCTGAAATTTACACAGTACATGTTATCAATTGCGAATGAAGTAGATCCGTTAATTTTCCACTTTGTATGTTTTGTATGTGATACAAACTATGTTTTACCTACAGCCTTATCATGAATATCTTCAAAAATGGTCCTCGAAATTCAATAAAATCTAGTACCAATATGTCCCAAGAATGTAAAATCAGATTGAAGATGTTCTAGCAACAATGGCATCCATGATGGATGGACCTAAGGAAGACAAAGCTAGACCAATAGTGATGGAACAAAAAGAAGAGCTAGCAATGAGACATACCCAAAGCCTGCAGAGAAGAATGACCAATTGACCATCAAATGGTTGTCCACCAATTATATTATTTGTGGGGAGAGGCTTTACAGAAGATCATATGACAGAATTCATCTCCTTTATGTGACTGCCAAGGAAGCACAACAAATAATTGAAGAGGTTTTCGAGTTAAGTTATGGGCCACACATGAATGCACACATACTGTCATGGAAGATAATAAGGCAAGGGTATTACTGGACTACTATAGAAGCAGACTGAGCAGCTCATGTTTGAAAATGCCATCAATGCTAAGTCCATGGAGATCTGAAGCCCATGCCACCTATGCTGTTGCATACCATGACTTCACCCTGGCTGTTCTCTACACAGGGAATAGATATTATAGGGAAGATTCACCCAACAACATCCAATGGCCATGAATTCATACTTGTTGCTATTGATTATTTCACTAAATGGGTAGACGTTGCTTCATACAAGATTTTGAACTAGAAGAAAGTTGCTTAGTTTATTCAAACTAATATCATTTGTTGATATGAGGTACCACATGAAATTATCTCAGACAATGGGTTGCATTTCAAGGGGGAAACAGAGAAGTTACTTCAACAATTCAATATTCAGCACCATAAATCCTCACCCTATCATCCCCAGACTAATAGAGCAGTTGAGGTTGCTAACAAAAACATAGGGCAAATTCTGAAGAAGAGCACGAAGAACTACAAAGATTAGCATCTACAATTACCTTATGCACTTTGGGGGTATAAGATATCAATTCAGACTTCTACAGGAGCCATTCCTTATTCATTGGTGTACTGGATGGAAGCAGTCCTTCCCATTGAAATGGGTGTCCGCTCATTGAGAATAGTACTGGAGAGTGAAATCCCCAAAGTAAACTGGTTGCAAAGTAGGTATAACCATTTATGCATGATGGCTGAGAAGAGACTCAAGGCCTTGTACCATATTCAAGGTTACCAAAGGAGGCTTAGGAAAGCTTTTGACAAGAAGGTTAGTGCTAAAAGAAAACCGAGCCCTGATTCAAGAAAAAAATAGGAAGTTCAATCAAAATTGGGCAAGTCCCTATATTATCAAGTAGATATACTCTTAGGGAATAGTAAGGTTGATGGACATAGATGCAAACCCTTTTACTGAACCAACCAACATGGATCAATTGAATAAATACCACGTCTGAGGTGGTAGTCTGAAAACACCATGTCTGAAGTGGTTGTAAATTATGTTATTTCCCTCCTTAGGTTCATAAAATAAAAAAAAAAGGGAAGAAAGGTAGGTTGAAAACCCGAAAAGGCGGTCCATACAAAAGGAGAGTGAAAAAAAAAAGTGAGAGAGCTTTCTAGGTTGAAAACCTAAAAGGACGGCTTAGGCAAAAATTATGGCAAATAAAAATGAACTATGTGATGACCTGATCCTTTTGCCAAGGAGGTACGTAGGGAACCATATATTGGTCCAATCACAACTTCCCCAAACCCACCATTTACCCATTAAGCAAAAAAAAAAAAAAAAAAAAAAAAAAGATCTAACCATTCCATTAAACCATGCCATTTCTCAAAATTCAAAACCCAAACCCTAAACTAAGCCACAAAAAAAAAAAAAAAAAAAATTAAACCCTAAACAAAACCCTACACCTGGAAGTCCTAAATAATTCTTAAACCTAAGAGTTTCACATCAACTTTTAAAATAAACATGTTCAAAGCCAAAAATAAAAGATCATTTTAGCTTCAGTCTCTTCTCCTTCGGTTGTTCATTGATTCCATTTATGCTAGGTACTTTGTCATCTTTGTCCCTTCTTTTGAACTTATTGCTGTCAGCCTCGTGTCTTTCTCAGTTGTCTCTAAGAAATTGTTTTCTCATAGCAACCATGTCAGCCTCCTTGTCTACAATATTGTTCACTAACTAGTTTAAGTATTCTGTGGTCATCTTGTGAAAGTGAACCTTTACGAAAGATTGATCCACTCGGTCAGCCATCTCCAAGCCCAACAACATGTTCCTTATAGAAGTAGGATTTGTGTCCAAAGGAGTGAAAAGTTTTCTTCCTCTCCCACCAAGCATTTCTTCCTCATATTGAAACTACCTCAAGAGTCTATCTACCTTATAGAAAGTTGCTTTCCTTAATCCAACTATGAAGATGTGATATGATCCCGTAGACCGCAACAACGAAGGTGGCCTTCACTAATAACAATTCCATTGAATTGAGACACTAGATTTCTTGTTCAAAAATTTCACCCAGTCTCTTTTAGATTGATACTCAGTTTTGAGGACAGTCCTACTGAGGAAAGTGCCAAGATCGTAATTAGCAATAGTAAGCGTGGCAATCGTGTCCAGTCTTTCCATCAACCATATCTGCAAAGTCAAGGGACTCCCAAGAAAGTTTTGTGACTCTCCACCATGAAATACAGAGTCCAATCCTAAAACAGTTTCTGCCAAGATCAGAAAAACTAGATTTATCACCATCTTTAATTTGACACACAATGCCTATGGCTCGAGCATCTATAAAACTAGGCTTTCCAGAGCAAAGCAAAAGTTTTCCCACAAAGCAGAGAGCTAAGCCAAAAATTTTATGCATGTTGTCAATCACTGCATAAGTGCATTTGTTAATCAGTCTTGGAAGAATTGCATGAAGATTCACCATATGTCCTTCAATCATGCTACTAGTAATTGAAGTATGAAGTCCTAAAGCATCGAACAAAATTTCCCTATGCCTGGGATCACAAGAAACTGGTACAGATTTCTTACTAGGATCATATCCCAAAATAGCTAAAAATTTTTCAACTGTGGGACAAATTTTAGCAATTTTAAACTAGAATACATGATCTTGATGGAACACATATTCTCAAGATGGAATTCATAATCTCTTAATGGAGATATAAAATATTCCCCTGAGATAAGTTTAATGGGTTTGGTTATTCAGAGTGTTGGGCCCAACCACTTTAGTAAGGAGTTACTAAAGTATATATTTATGAAATTGGATTTCATAAATATATAATGAATGACATAAAGGATTAAACTGGGTATTCAAGGATTAAGATGTAGTAATCTTCAAAGTGGCAGTCTACATTCATGACTTTGTATTACTACGAATATTTTAATGAATAGGTTACATGTATAATAAATTCTTGGGATATAATATACAGATAAGGCCTAGAGTGCAACTATATTTATATAGTGGTATTAAACGTAGTTAATGGTAACTTTGGACTTGTCAAGAGTTGACAGAAAAGCTCAAGTCCCATTGGAGCTAGTGTTTTATTGGTCCCTTTTGGTCCCAATCTAAGCCACACACTAGAGTCCAATTGGAATGGCCCAAAAAGCTAGTCCAATTAGATAATCAGTTGTATACAAGGAGAGAAATATACAGAATTTAAAACAAGGTCTTTTCATAAGTCTTTCATTAAGATAAAAAGAACGTGAAATGGTTTGTATGTGAGTGTTGGACACTCTTTTATTCTCTCCTTGGAAACTGATTGAGAGTTCACACTTCTTAGGCATCAAGTGGAATAGGAGTGAAGATTAAAAGTGTTCTCAAGTACTTCCAATTTTCATTTTGAATTTCACCACACCAAGGTATGTTTTCTGTTCTTTGTTCTATAATTCAAAGTTACGTGTTATCTCTCATGAATGAAGTAGATCCGTGATTGTTGTTTCCGCTGTGTGTTTTGTATGAGATGCAAAACTAGATTTTCCAACAAATGGTATCAGAGTGGTCTTCAATATCATGCTTGTATAACATGTGATTGAGTTTTTAGAATCAAAGAAAATATTGTTCTTAGTGTTTTGTATATGCATGATGTTACTTTGAGAAAGATAACTGTGTATATATGACAGGAATTAGAGATAATAATTTCATGGTATTAGAAAATAAAGCATTTAATTTTTCTGCATGGACATTGAAATTATTGTTTGATAAAAACTGATATTGATGTTATGATGTTGTTTAAATTTGAATTTAAGTATGTTAAATTGAACTTTAAGGCTATAGCATCAATAGAATTTAGTTTTGATATCAATATCTGTCTATCATGTTCATATGATGATTGTTTGTTCATGAAAAACCGTTAAAAACTGCTTTGAAAATTTCTGGAAATTCAAAATTCATGAGGCTCGATCGATCGAGCAGCCAGAAATTTTCTCAATCGATCGAGATACACGTTCAATCGATCAAGATTGGAAATTCATTGGCTTGATTGATCGAGAAGCAATCGAGCATCAATAGGGGACCTAGAATTCAGAATTTTCTCTAAGTGTTTTCTCATATACAAAAGGCAAAGCTATGTGATTAATTTTATAGTCTTTAAAAGTTAAGGAAATTTGTTAATCATTATCTAACTAAAAGACCTAATGAGATCAAAGATGTTAGTTAAATAGAACTCTTAGTACGAAATTATTTATGATTAAAAGTCCTTAATTTATTTTAATTAGAGGTTTTTAATGAGATTAAAATTCTAATTAAAGTTATATAGCTCACCTTAAAGTCCATTTTGGAGTGTGAAGCATGGGTCTTAGGGTCTTCGAGGAGCCCTTCTTCCTTATTCCATTCAAGTGATGGGTAATATTTTTTTCCCATTAAAAGTGAGAAAGGATGGTCCCTTAGAATATGCCATTATCAATGCAAAAAATAGAGGTTTGGAGATGGGTTTCAAAAAATGGGTTTGTAGCAAAAGTGGTCAAGAATACAAAGATCTAAAAAAAAATTGTGGGAGATGAATGAAAGCAAGTTGAGAAGCTTGGGAAAGTGATTTTCTAGAGAAGAAATGGTGTAATAAGGGAGAAAATGCAAGTTGGTGAAATGTGTGAACAGTGACAATGGAGGAAGAGAGAATAGTGAAGAAGACGAAGACAAAGATAAAAGGAGGGCCAAAAATTTGCCCCCCCCCCCCCCCTCTCCCTTTTTTACCAGGTTTGACTGAGTTGACTCATTCAACTCTCCACAAAAGGAAATTTGAGAATTTTTTTTGTTTTGTTCTTGTTTTTTTAGAAAAGGGAAAAATAGAAAGGAAAAAACTTTTCAAATATTTTTCAAAGACAGATGACATCAATTTCAAGAGAAATTCTATTTTGAAGCAAGAAGAAAATAAATTTTTAAAAATGATCAAGAACAAAGGGTACCAATTTTCAAAAAGGAAGTTTCAAATTCCAAATCTTAAACCGCAAATTTCAAATTTCAAGTTTCAAATGTCAAAAAAGAAAAAAAAAAATCTTTTTCAAAGGACTACAAAAATCGATCAAAGTTTTCTTTCTCAAAAGGGAAATTCAAATAAATCAAATCAAGAAAAGGGAAAGGAAGGTCATACATCTCAAAACAGTGGAACAACAAACAACTCATCATTTAAAGTCTAAATTCCAAATTTTAATCTTTTGCAAGCAAAACCCTAGGTTCCAAGGTTGAGAAGCCCCTTGGTTACCTTCCATCAAGATCGAGGTAGTGAAACCCCTTGGTCGTCACAATTCAATATTGAGATAGGGAAACCTCTCTATCTTCCAACGTTCCAAAGTATAGAAGCCCCTTGGTTGTCACAATTCAAGATTGAGATAGAGAAACCTCTTAATCGCCCCAGGTTTTTAGGTAGCGAAGCCCCTTGTTTACCTCTATTCAAATCGAGGTAGAGAAGCCCCTTGGTCGCCTTAATTCAAGATTAAGATAGAGAAGCCTCTCAATTGTCCCAGGTTCTGAGGTAGAGAAGCCCCTTTGAATATTCAATTAGTGTGTAAAACACCTTGAATGTTTAGACCCCCAAATTACAAATTACCAATTCAAGATTATTATCAAACAATGTATGTGCGGAATATGAAAATAAGCTAAAACAGAATTGATAAAACAATCTAAACCAAATAAAGTCACAACCACAGCAGAAATTAAATGGCAAAGATTAAGGGAAGAGAGATGCAAACACAAAGACAACACAGCGATGTGTTATCGAAGAGGAAATCAAAGTCTTTGGTTTAAAGCCTCTCCGCCGCCCTCCAAGTGGTCAATAATTCACTAGAGAATGAAGTTGGGATGCATGAACAACAGAAGACCTTCCCAGCCTAATCTACCCAGTTTACGTAAGCCCTCCAAGCTTCTTGCTCCAATGAGATTACGCTGAACTTTTGTCTTCTCTAGCTTACCAGATTCCGCTATAGCCCATTGGATCAACCAATATCAATTGGTCCTTTCCTAATTGCTTCCCAAGCACCAAATAACCTTCTCAAAGATATAGGTATGGTGAGAAAAGGATTTGGCTAAATGTACCTCCCAAAAATGTAATAATGGAGAGGGTGAGAGTAGAGGAATTTGGAGAATCAAAGTATGAAGATTGTGGATGAGTCAATCTTGTTTTTCTCTAGGGTTTCTCTCTCAAAATTCTCTCTGCAAGCTCTCTACATTTTATGGGTATAAGGGGTATTCATACTGGTGTGTGTTTGGAATGCGAAAGGTCAGTTTTTCCCAAACAAAGTGGTCTGGCAACTTGATTGAGTTGCAAGTCTGAGTCGCGAGCTAACTGCCTAGCTAGACTAGAAGTTTTGTCTTGTAGTGCTCCAGCTAGTGTGACTCTTCAGCTCTTTTGAATGCTTCACACGTGTGCCTCCTTTGGCGACTTGTTAATCGCGAAGCCCTACTGAGTGCACACTTTTGAGCTTTTCTTCACACTCTTTCACACACTACCCTTACATGATTCCCACCTAAATACAGGGTTTCTAAATGCTGAATTACAAGCAAATTTAGCATGGAATAAAGCCAACTAATGATTGAATAAATTCAACCTTACAATCTCCCTTTTTGGCTATTCCGTGACAAAACCCTAAAACAAACTCTAGACTTAACATGTGAGTTGGGAGCAATTGAACAAAACTCACTCACACCTAACACTAGAATCTGTGAAGCTTTTGAACCATAGGACAATTATTTCCTGAAAACAACAACACAATATGATCATTGTAAGCAAAAACCATGAAAGCATATGGAGCAAGCACAATGCGATCAAGCAAAATAAATTAAAGTAATAAAGCATAGCTTGACCAAAAATGAACAATCACTATAAATAGTGACCACAATGCTCATTCACACAAGGAATGAACTTCCGGGCATGCAAGCTAATAAGCTCAATGCAAAGTATCATTTGCATGTCTAACACTCAACTGATACAAAAACTCAAAGTAATTGCATTAAGGATATAAAATCCAACAAGGGCACAAGAATGATGTACTTAAAGAAAATGCATAACATTTAACAACAACTACTGGGCTACAAAACATGGGTACAAAATCAACAATACTGAATAACAACTTAAATATATAGACCAAAGTACCAAAAGCACAACAACCATCCATGAGTTTAAACCAAAATATTTTAACAAAGTGCTATGCAAACCCATATTAAAAATATCCAAACTTAACAGCATAAACCATAATTACCATAAATAAAAATGCTTAAAAGTTTTGGCTTTGCTCCCTCTCAAAGTGTGGTGCTCCCCCTCAAGAGCTACTCCTACTTCTTCTCCAAAAGTTCTCCCCCTTTTTGATCGAAATGGGTAGAGGTCTACTGCTAGGTGGTAAAACTATCAAACTTTGCTGAATGTAGATTCATCTGCTCTTAGATTGCAGCCAGCCTGTCAGATTGCTCATTCTGGACATCTCAGAGTCCATCAATCCTTTCAAGGATGATCTGGAGTGCATCTGGAGGTACTGCAAAGGATGATGAAGCTTTACTCCTTTTGCCATGACCTCTTAAGCTTGATGGTTGTCCTTCAGCTTCTATCTCAGTCTCCATTGGTTCTCCTTCTTCTTGATCACCCTCCTTTTCATCACCTAGAAGAAGAACTCTTAGCTGTGTAATGATTATAGTATTAATGGCTGAGGGAGTAGGCATGAGACTGATGTTTTGAGGG
Organism: Quercus gilva; assembly: GCA_023621385.1. Classification (NCBI taxonomy): domain Eukaryota; kingdom Viridiplantae; phylum Streptophyta; class Magnoliopsida; order Fagales; family Fagaceae; genus Quercus; species Quercus gilva. Next base: position 48,851,054 of record CM042473.1, on the reverse strand, counting down.
ATTTCCACACCCTTTGCTCTAAAAAGCCTCATTAGTAGACTAGGGAAAATCAGCTTTGCCCTTGAAGTGGTTCTTGTCTCATCAGCAATAATGGAGAAGCTATGAGCACTTATATCAATGTAAGTGTTCTCCTTGAGCTCCATGAGGAAAATGCCTCTAGCATTATTTATGGTGGTCTTCTTTTTCACCGGGTACAAGTTGAACATCATGATCACTGTAAGATATCTCATGTCAGCTGGAAAAGCAGTAGTGTTAAGGCATCTCCCCTCTCTAACTCCATTAATATGAGATTGGATAGTTTCTATAGAGAGCATTTTGTCCTTGTAGTGTGTGAAATCATGGTCCAACTCCTCAAAACCCAGCACCTCATCAATATCATCCAGATCTATGTTGAATTCATGTCCTTGTATCCAACAGTTGATCTCACCCTCTCTTAAAACAGCATTAGCATAGAATTCTATAATCAGAGGTTCACATACCCCAGGCAAATCACTCAGTAGCTTATCCCAACCTCTGTCCTAAAAAAAAAAACTGGGAATGAAAATGTCCTTTAAATCAACCAAATCCACAAATCTTTCTTGGACGATGGGTGCCTTCAAGTAGAACTAAGTGTATCATCCTCTTGTCACCTTTCTTTGCAATGGTCTTCTTCTTTGTAGGAGTCATCTGCACAACCATCAACAAAGACTACAAAAACAGAGCACACATATGATAACACCATAAATTAGTACCAAGTTAGTAGCACTTAAAAAAAGGTCAAAGAGTTAAACCAAAGATTCAATCTACAGCACATTTCAGAATCAACTAGATAAGAGAAAACACATAACAACCAAACACACTAGGGTGTAAACATAAAATTTTTAAGTAGAACACTTTGTGGGTGTGAGTTTAAAACATTCATGGACAGCCTAGAGCAAAATGCAAATGACATAAGCAGATACGCAATAGGAAATCAGAGTATATCAAAGACAATCCACAATCAATCCATCTCCTAAAAACCCTAAAAACTTAAGCAAATGTCTACAAGACATTTTACAATGGGTATGATATGCACAACAGAAGTCAAAACAATAATCATACTTAAGAATGAAAATCAAACATGAGAAATACCCAACAAAACCAACCCATATTATCAAAACCAACAAAAACCATATAACAAACTTAACAAAAAAATAGCCAACCCATATTCGAACATCATATTTTCAAAAACTTAAAAATCCAAGAAATCAAGGCTATAATCACAAAATACTTAGAGAAAATAAGAAAACCCATACCTCTTCTTGAAGATTGAAGTTGAGAAGATGATGAAAATGGTGGGTTTTTTAGTGAAACACAATGAGTATGTGAGAGAGTTGAACAAACAAGACAATGAATAGTAAAAAATGTTCGAGGGAAAACTGAAAAGCTTTTAAAAAACTATATGAGAAGCGCAAAACATGCATTTTTCGCGACTTAACCGAGTCGCAAATAAGTCGTCAAAAACTCAAAAGACAAAATTTTGGAAAATTTTCCAAAGTGTTTTTTGCGACTGGAAGTTCACTCGCGAGTAAGTCATGAATCGAGTCACCAAACTTTCTAAGTACCCCTCGCGACTAGAGCTTCCACTCGCAAACAAGTTGCCAATTAGAGTCGCGAGAAATTTAAAAATCAAGATTTTTGAAAAAAATTTAAGTCTTTTTGCAATTAGGACTTTAACTTACCTGTGAGTCGCGAAAACCTTCTGAGTAAGCTCGTGACTGGGGCATGTGACTAGCTTAACCCGCAAGGCAAGTCTTCAAAATAGGGTTGCACAGTTTTTGGAATTTTTGACATTTTTCAAAATAAAAACACTTTCAAAAAACAATTAAAACACTTAAAAATCTTTTTGTGTTTGATCAACATGTAATTGAGCATGTGCAAAATATTTAATCAAGTACAATTACACAAATGAATAAGGCATTCATTGAACATAGACATGTGTGATGTATGTGGGTACCAAAGATGAGATAGTCCTTAGTGTAATGTGAAACTTCAGTGATCAATTCAACCAAGACATACACAATTAGCACGAGGAAAAGTGACCTATCTCAATTATAGAAATATGCATATATGACCTCCCACAAAACTTGATAACATAACTTTGAAGCTTTTCATTTGGCTCCATATACAACACATCATTTGATCTTTTTGAATCAATACATCTCATTTTGAGATCGATGCCTGAAATTTTTGATATTTCAAATTGATGAGTTTGGCTTTTTGGGCATCATACATTTTTCATAAAAGTTGCTTTCCCTTTTTCCTAGTCAAATACTAGTATGTGCGACGACTTTTGCAGCTCATTATTTCTTTTCATTTTGAGATTTACATTTGTTAAGCTCTTTAAGCAAAAAAAATAAAAGAGTGGAAGATATATAGGCACAAGTCTATGCAAGTTTCAAGATCGACAAATCCATTGACTAATCATTCATGACAAGTTTGAAGATCTATTTATAACAGTCACATAGATTTCAAGATTTTTCCCACAATGATATAAGTGCATACGGTACAAGCTACGCTTGTAAATGCATAAAGCCATTAGCATAAAGGTACAAGGCAAAACATGTTTGTGACAAAACACAATAATGTCGATCAAACTTTTTGGATTTTCTACTTTTATGTGTTTTTGGATTTTTGACACAAAAACAAGAAAAGATTGACAAAAAGCAACAATGTGAAAACATTTAAAACAAATGCAAACAAACAAACACAATTTTTCAAATCAAGTTAGCATCACAACAAAAAGTACACAACCAAGCAAAGTCACAAAACATAGAAAGTATTAATGCATGGACATGTTGTAATGTTTATGCATGGGTACCCTTCTTCACCCACACGTCATATGCGTTTGGGGTGATATCCCTATAGGATTAGGTACGAGTGTTGTGGCTTTCAAACCTTCTAATGAAGCTTGCCAAACAGGTGGTGAATGCATCAATCATATTCATCACATCCATCACTCTGGAATCACCATCTCGACCTCTTGATTGCTTAACAGCCCAATTCCTTTTGTCATTTCTTGGTCCTCTTGACCTCTGATTACTTGCATTCTTCAATGCTCTAAGCTTATGACAATTTGGTCTAGTATGTCCTTGAAGTCCACAATGATGGCAGAAATGTTTTGTTCTCGGACCTATTTGTGATTTTCGAAGTGATTTCCCTTTGGCTTCAGACCTGATCACTGATTGGTTACAAGGCTTATTCAACACCCATTGGTCAGCCACATTTCTATTCTTCTCCACCTTTACTTTCTCAGCAGTAGTGGCAACTACTATTGGTTCTTTGGCTTTCTTAAACATTACTTCCTTCGAGATATTGACAGTCGAACTACTCTCTCCAATATATCCCACTCCGATTCTGTCAAAGAAAGGTTTTTGATGAGAAAATACTTCATCAAGCTTCTTGGAGGAAACTCGTTGTGCTTTAGCGTTGGCTTGAACCACCTCAAGTTCAAGAAATTTTATCTTTGAGTAGGCTTTGGTCAGCTCTCCATTCAATATCTCCATTTCACATTTGGTCTCCTTGTATCGCACTAGAAGACTTCTATAATCTTCCTCTACCCTCTTCATCTTTTTAATGGCTGTGTTAGCCACTTTTGCATATTCACCGGTCTTCTCAAGGAGGGAATTGTAGGTTCCTTGCAATCCCACTGTTCCTTCATCTTCCTTATCATTAGATTCCTCAACTATCCCAATTGACTTCAATTCAGTGTGCTCACCAAACTCTTCCACTAGCGCACCCAAATCATCTGAATATTCCACATGAGCAACGGTCATGAATGTAGAGAAGCTTCCCTCTCCATCATAGCTTTCATCTGAATCTAAATTAGAGGAGTTGAAATCACTAAGAATGGTGGCATACGCCTTGCCCTTCCCTCTCAAATAATTAGGGCACTCTTTGTTGAGATGTCCATGTCCATTGCATTCGAAGCATGTGATTACTTGAGAGGATTGAGACTCCATCCCATCTTTCCTCTTGAAGTCCTTTTTCTCCTTTCCGAAACTTGGGAATTTTCCCTTCTCAGCAAATTTTCCATTCTTCTTGAACTTCAAGAACTTTTGAAAATTTTTCACAAGATATGCCACATCTTTATCGACCTCATCCTCATCCGATGAGTCGTGAGCTTTTATCCTCTCATTAATCATCTTAAGAGCAAGGGATTTGCTCTTTCTTTTTTATGGCAACGATAGCTCATATGTTTGAAGTGAGCCAATTAGTTCTTGAACTTTGATATCATCAAGATCTTTACTCTTTTCAATTGTTGTAAACTTTGCATGGAAGCTCTTCGGCAATGATCGAAGGATTTTCCTCACTATCTTTGAGTCCTCTATTTTCTCACCCAAATTGAACTTACCAATAACCACCTCATTCAGCTTGCCATAGAATGAGTCAAATGACTCGTCCTCACTTATTTTCAGCTCTTCAAATCGAGTGGTTAGCATCTGCAATTTAATGTCCTTCACTTTCTTCATGCCTTCATACGTGGTCTCCAATATTTGCCACGCCTCTTTGGCAATTGTGAAGTGAGATATCCTGTGAAACTCATCTGGAGATACACCATGAAAAACTGCATTCAAAGCTTTTCTGTTAGCATTAGCTGCCACAAGGGCTGCCTTATCCCATGTGGATTTAGCAACCTCCGGCCTAGTCCATCCAACATCTACCGTATCCTAAACGGTTTCATTAATTGAACACAAGAATGCCTTCATTCGAACTTTCCAAAAGGCATAGTTTCTACCATCAAAATATGGGGGAGCATTTCAAGATTGAGACCGGTCCATCTCAAATAGGGTCAAGGATCGCACTAAAGTAATTAAACCATAGCAAGTGCACCCGCTCTGATACCAATTTAATATTTAATTAGTGTGTAAAACACCTTGAATGTTTAGACCCCTAAATTACAAATTACCAATTCAAGCTTATTATCAAACAATGTATGTGCGGAATATGAAAACAAGATAAAACAGTCGCGAGATCCAGTCACGAGGCCCTGCTGAGTTCACACTTTTGAGCTTTTCTTCACACTCTCTCACACACTACCCTTACATGATTTTCACCTAAATACAGGGTTTTTAAATGCTGAATTACAGGAAAATTTGGCACGGAATAAAGCCAACTAATGATTGAATAAATTCAACTTTACACCCTTGGTTACCTTCCATTCACATCGAGGTAGGTAAGCCCCTTGGTTGTCACAATTCAAGATTAAGATAGAGAAGCCCCTTGGTTACCTTCCATTCAGATCAAGGTAGAGAAGCCCTTTGGTTGTCACAATTCAAGATTGAGATAGAGAAGCCTCTCAATCGTCCCAAGTTCCAAGGTAGAGAAGCCCCTTGGTTACCTTCCATTCAAATTGAGGTAGAGAAGCCCCTTGGTCATCATAATTCAAGATTGAGATAAAGAAGCCTCTCAATCGAACTAGGTTTCGAGGTAGAGAAGCCCCTTGGTTACCTTCCATTCAAATCGAGGTAGAGAATCCCCTTGGTTGTCACAATTCAAGATTGAGATAGAGAAGCCTTTCAATCATCCTAGGTTTCGAGGTAGAGAAGCCCTTCAGTTATCTTGTATTCAAATTAAGGTAGAGAAGCCCCTTAATCAACCCCCACATATGAATTGAGATAAAAAATCCACCCCAAATTCAAACTGAGATAGAGAAGCCTCTCAGTCACCTTAGATTTCAAGATTCATTTCAATTTTATCAATTATCAAGTAGGTCAAGTATTCCAAATTTTCATTTTTTTTTCAAAACAGCAAAACACTAGCTCAGTGTTCCCAAGGTTTTCGGTTCTAGGGCTAGGCAATCTTTGAAAAGGCATCCTAGATTAAATCATGGCTGCTAGAATTAGTGTCTTTGTTTTACATTGACATGCACTTTGCAAGCTTTATCAATGAAGGGCATACTATAGACACTCGATTTTGCACTCATAATTTAATCTTGGAAGATGACTAAAGTGACCATTTGTATACCCCAAAATTTAGAATTTCATTACATGCATTAATTCATTCATTTCATATCATAAAAATGATCTTGAGATTCTAATGGTCACGACGGAGTGCCCAATTTCCAAATCAGACCGTTTGATTGAAAGATATCACATGATCAAGTTTGCACGGTTTGCATGCATTTTGTTTGGGTGGAACTGACCACACATGATTAGTTTAAATTAATTCTGATTGGCTAAAAAATTAAAATTAATTAAATAATTTTGTGATTGGTTTTTGGTCAGTGTCAAAAATAGGCCTGCTTGCATGTGAATAAAGTGAATAATTAGATAATAAAGATTATGGATAATCAAGTCTTTTTTGGGATATTTATCTATAAGATAATTATCACATTGAAGACTTCAATATCCTTTAAAAAAAATTTAATTTTTAGAATACGAATGAGAAACACGTCTAGGTGCAATTCTTGGCTCAAAAATTCTAAAAAAGAAACTCCAAATTGGACCAAAACTCAAACGCGAGCTCGACACCCAAAAGGGCCATTTGGCACTCTTGGAGTGCAGATTGGCACTTCACAACTACTGATTGGCACAAATTTGTGGCTTGGTCCGAGGAATCCCGGATTGAGATAAACCTTACATTTTTCAATTTTTTAGATATAAGGACGCGTTCCAATTCGTATCTAATCATTCAGCTAATTTTTCGAAGCATTCCAACTTCTATAGGGGATGCCTCTCAAAATTTGGCACACTTTTTGACCACCCCTCTTTCTGGCTCTTCTCTACTGACTTTTCAATTCCCCTTACGTTAAAGACGTTTTGGAGGCTTTTTCTTTAGGAACTTCTTTTTTGTAAGTAAAGTATTTTAGGCTTCAAAGAGGTGAACAAAGTTCTTTGAATCCTAAAATATTCTTTCATTAGAAGAGCACACTCATGCAACAGGTATTTTGTTTTTCTTCTTGCTTTTCTTCTTTCATTAATTTCGTTTATTGTTTGATGCATGAATATGTTTAGCATGTCTTTAATATGTTCTATTCTTGATATGGTTACCAAGCTTAAATACATTCCTAGAATTCTCTTTAACATGTACTTAGGTGTTTGTTTATTGTAACTCTTTTTCTTAAGTTTCAAAATCTGCAATGGCTAACAAAATTCCTTTTTTTTTTTTGCTAACACAAAAACTGATCTGTTTTTTCAGATCTGATTTTTTTTCTAAACATAAAAAACCGATCAGTATTTTTAGATCTGATTTTTTCTAAACACAAAATTATTTTAAGCACAAAAACTAATCTGTATTTTTCAGTTCTATTTTTTTAACGCAAAAACTTATCTATATTTTCATTAAATTCAAATCTGATTTTTTAACACAAAAACTGATCTGTATATTCATTAAATACATATCTTATTTTTTTAGAAAATTTTTCTTTGTTACAAAATTGCAGAGTTTGAAATTTAAAAGAAGGAATTGAAAGTTAGGTTGAAGTCTTGTCTTTTTTTTTTTTATGATGCATGTATAGTAAATTTATCACATGAGTGTGGATCCTCTTTCAAAAAGTCTTTTCTTTTAATTTTTTGTTTCTAAAAACCAATCTAATTTTTCTTTTACAAACCTAAATTTTTTTTTTTTTTTTTTACTTTTCAAAACAGATTTGATGCTTTTTAACAAAAATATTATTCTTTCTCTTACATAAAAATAGATCTGATTTTCTTTACAAATCCAATTTTTATTCACAAAACAGATCTAGTGCTTTTTAACAAAAATCTTGTTTTTCTTTGTTACAAAATTGCAGAGTTTGAAATTTAAAAGAAGGAATTGAAAGTTAGGTTGAACTCTTGTCTTTGTTTTATGATGCATGTATAATAAATTTATTGCATGAGTGTGGATCCTCTTCCAAAAAGTCTTCTCTTTTAATTTTTTGTTTCTAAAAACAAATCTGATTTTTCTATTACAAACCTAAAATTATTTTTTTACTTTTCAAAATAGATCTGATGCTTTTTAACAAAAATCTTGTTCTTTCTCTTACATAAAAACATATATGATTTTCTTTACAAACCCAATTTTTATTCACAAAACAAATCTAATGCTTTTTAACAAAAATCTTGTTCTTTATTGGGAGAGGCAATTTTCTGCCAACCCGATGAACATTCTCGTCAAAAAAGTTGAGTCCTATGGAAAAAATTGCAATCTTGGAGCAAGCAATCCTTTGGGAATATTCGGAATAATTTGACAAAGAAAAAGAAATTACTCTAGCAAGTTGAAGCTATTTCGATGACAAGTTAGAATCATGATTTGCTTCAAACTTTGAGAGAGGAAGTAAGATTTTAATGGCTCAAGAGGAATGTTTGTGGCGGCGAAGGGGGCATGTGGAATGGTTGAAGTCAGGTAACCTCAACACTAAGTATTTCCACAGTCGAGCAAGCCAAAGAAATAAGCAAAATTTCATTTCTAAACTTCTCCTTGATGATGGCACTATGGAGGAGGACAAAGCCAAGATAGGGTAAGTTTCTATGGAGTATTGCAGGAACATCTTCACTTCATCCAATCCCTCTGATTTTGAGCCCATCCTAGGGGGTGTGGAACCCAAGATTACAGCAGAGATGAATGCAAGCTTAATTAGAGAGTTCATTGCGGAGGAAGTGGAATTAGCTCTCAAGCAAATGAAATCTTTAATAGCTCCTGGCCCAAATGGCACACCCCCATTGTTCTACAAAAGTTACTAGGATATAGTCAGTAAGGATGTTATTGACGCTTCTTTATTAGCTCTAAATTCTGGAATTGTTCCTGCTTCTATTAACCATACTTTTATATCCCTTATTCCTAAAATTAAGTCTCCTGAGAAAGCCAAGGATTTTCAGCCCATAAGCCTATGCAATGTAATGTATAAAATTATTCCCAAAGTCATTGCAAATCATTTGAAAAAAATTCTCCCACAGTTGGTCTCAAAATCTCAAAGCACATTCATGTCAGATAGACTAATCTCAGACAACATTTTGGTTGCTTTTAAAACTCTCAATTACTTGAAAAACAAACGGAAAGGTTAAACAAGGTTTATGGATATTAAGTTGGATATGAGCAAGGCTTATGATAGGCAAGGCTTACGATATAGTGGAATGAGTTTTACTTGAGAAGTTGATGGATAAATTGGGTTTTGAAGGTAGATGGATAGCTCTGATCAGTGCCTGCATACAATTAGTCTCTTACTCAATCTTGGTTAATGGTGAACCTTGTGGTCTTATTCATCCTAATAGGAGTCTTCGTCAAGGAGACCCATTACCACCCTTTCTCTTTATTTTGTGTGAAAAAGGCTTACACCTCCTCCTCTGACAAGCTAAAATTGAAGGAGCTATTAGAAGAGTGTCCATCTGCCAACAGGGGCCGAAGGTGTCTCACCTCTTCTTCGCCAACTATAGTCTTGGGTTTTTCAGATCACCCAAGAATATCTGCCTAAAAATCCTGGATATTCTTGCTACTTATGAGAAAGGTTCAAGTCAACAAATCAATCGGGATAAAAATCACTTGTTTTTCAATTCCAACACTAGTTCTTGGATGAAGAATCTTCTAGGGGTTGATGCTATTTCCCAATATGAAAAATATCTTGGACTTTTTTCTCTAGTGTGGCAAGCCAAGAAACAAAGATTTATTTATATTAAGGAAAGGATTTGGCGCAAGTTACAAGGTTGGAAGGAAAAATTTCTCTCTCAGGCAAGTAGGGATATTTTGATCAAGGCAGTGGTTCAGGCAATGCCAACCTACATGATGAGTTGCTTTAAACTCCCAAAAGGCCTATGTAATGACATCAAATCCCTGATTAGAAAGTTTTGGTGGGGCTATCAAGGTGAGCATAGGAAAATTCATTGGGATAGCTAGAAGAATCTCTACTTACCCAAGATCCAGAGGGAATGGGCTTCAAAGATCTGGAAAGGTTCAATGACGCGCTCCTTGCTAAACAGGTTTGGAGATGTCTCCATGCTTCAAGCTCTCTGTTTTATAAGGTCTTCAAAGCAAAGTACTTTCCCCACTGCTCTATTTTGGATGAGAATGTCCAAACTAGTGGTTCCTATGCTTGGCAAAGCATCTTGAAAGTGAGGGAGGTTGTGGCTTTAGGCTCAACTTGGCATATAGGCAATGTGTACATAGCATACAAAGCCTTATCTGAGTTTTTCTGAAACTCACAAGCTAGTTCATCGAACCCAGCAAACACTTTATTTGGAGGGCAAGTGGTGACTCTCTCCCCGCAAAGTTAAATCTCTTCAAGAGGAAAGTAAATTAGAATTCTGTTTGTGAGTTTTGCAAGGAAGAGATAGAGGATACAGTTCATACTTTATGGGGTCGTGTCTCAATTAAGGAAGTTTGGTGGGAAGAAGTAAGTTTCCAAGCTTTTATTTATGAGAGATTTTCCAATTTTACTGATCTTTGTGTGGGTATTCTGAACCTCCCAAACTCCTTTGAAGTTGATTTGTTTGCAATGGTATCTGATAAGGGGAATTTTTAATTGGAAAAATAAAAGTTGTTGATCTCTAAAGACCCGTCAGCTCTATTATGCAAGCTGAAGGATAAGCTGAAGATAGTAAGCTGAAGGCAATAAGCTGAAGATAGTAAGCTGAAGAAGGTAAGCAAACCTCCATCGGGATCCATTAGTAAGTGACAATGTTAGGGAGTCCACGAAGCTCACCGCATAGCCGACAAGTTGACCTTAGGCAATGAAGATGGGTAGCCGACGCTAATAAAGCTGAAGGGTGCAGGCGAAACTGACGACCCTAACGAGGTCGTAGGCAAAGCTGACAACCCTAAAGCTGACGACCCTGATGAGGGAGTAGGCGAAGCTGACGACCCTAACGAGGTCGTAGGCGAAGCTGACGACCCCGACAAAGCTGACGACCGTAACGAGGTCGTAGGCAAAGCTGACGACCTTGAAGCTGACGACCCTGATGAGGGAGTAAGCAAGCTGACGACCCTAAAGCTGACGACCCTAACGAGGTAGTAGGCGAAGCTGACGACCCTAAAGCTGACGGTTTCAATGAAACCTTGGCTTGGCCGCCATGCATAAGTATATAAGGAAATGACTTGTATCCCACGCTGAATGTTAGTTTCCTACAAGGAAAGGATTCCGCGATCTCCGCTCATAAAGACTCCTATAAGGAAAAGACTTCTACTCCAAGGAGGAGAGGTCAACCCTCGACTACTATAAAAGCCCCAATACCCTCACAAATCAAGGTACGCATAATTGACCCCACTCTAGCACTTTAGAGTTGTGAGAAGTTCTAACTTGACCTTCGGAGGGTATTTGGCCGGTACCACACCGGTACTCATCTTAAGGTCTTCAGCTTTTGTGTTGTGCAGGTGCTGTTTCGAGTGTGCGAGGACCGTGTGGCTCACTAGTGGTTTTTTCGGCATCATCAGTATCCTAGAGCCTCAATTTTCGTCGCAATGCCAGCTACTTAAATCAACCCTCTCTTCCTATATCTCTTATTTTCTCTTTTGCAGTGGAGCATCTTTGTGAATTCCATGAGGTACATTCAACACCCCCCCCCCCCTCTCACCAACCCCTGCCTTTCCTTGCCCATTGGTCCCCACCATGGCATGTCCTTTTCAAAATTAGTTTTAATGGAGCATTATTCAAGGATATCTCAGCAGTTGGACTGGATGTTGCTATTCAGGATTGCAAAGGTGAGGTAATTAGTACTATGTCAGAGAGGATCGTGCTCCGTTTTCTGTTGAAGAGGTTGAAGCTCTGGCTTGTAGCAAGGCCTTGCTCTTCGCACGTGAGATTGGTATTACTGAGGCGGAGGTTGTAGGTGATTCAGCTGTGCTGATTAACTTTCTTGACTTGGATAATAGCTGTTTGGCAGGGTGTGGACATGTGATTGAAGATTCAAGAGCAGCAGAAAAAGCCTTTAGTTTCATTTCTTTTTCCCATGTAAGGTGCACTGGTAATTTAGTTGCTCAGCATTTAGCTAGAAAAGATAAAAGTTTGTTAGAACCTCATTTTTGGTTGGAGAATGTTCCTGAAGACATCTCTCCTTGTGTAACCCGTAATAAAGCTTTGATTCAATAAAATTCACGGTTTGGTTTCTCAAAAAAAAAAAAAAAAAAAAAAAGATTTGTAAGAGCATCCACATTGGTGGAGTCATAAATTTAGCAAGTTGGCTCCACAAAAAACTACTTTATTTATTTTACCTTCTCACTTTACAAAACACCCAACATCAATAGTTCTAATTTTTTAGCTTTTCATTTAAATATTATTTCTTTATTAATTTTTTATTATTTCTTCCACAACTCACTTTATTTGTCTCTCCCTCTCTCATCTCATCTAAAGATTTTAAAGAACAACTAGCAAACCCATAAACCACAACCCACAGTCGCCTCCACTATCCAACGGCCACCATCACCACAACCCAAATCCACCAAATTTGCAACAAAATCATCTAAAAAATCAACCAAAATCACACATAAAAACACCCAAAATTCAATAAACCCACAAATCCTCCAACAAACCCACCACATCAACACCATAAAATCCATCCCATATCCAAAAAGCACTACCTAAAATCATTCCAAACCTAGCCACAACACCACCACCACCACAACCAACAACAACCGCAACACTTAACCACAACCATAGTAAAAGACCCACAAAGCCAAGCCATCGACTAACCCACGCAACTGCCATTAGTAGCCCAACCAATCTCGACCCCCAACACAAACCTACGAACAAAAACACAGCCCAATCTCGACCACAACCGCCACCACAAAATCTAGCCACACCACCATTGACCCACAAAACCCAACCAAAATCCACTACCATAGCCAAAATCCACCACCATCAAACCTGCAAACCATTAAACCCGAAACCCATAACGAAACCCACAACTTGGGTCGACAAGAGTGAGGAACCGAAGAGAGAGTGAGGGTCGGCACTGGGCAGAGATAGGGGCTTGGGTTAGTGAAAGTGAGGAAGAGAGAGAGAAAAGAAGGAAATGGGAGAGGGTGAGATTGAAGAGAGAGCCAACGTGAAGAATAGGAAAAAAAGAAAAAGAAAGAAGAAATATTATTTAATTTGGAGGGAGCAATAAAATGTACTATTTGGCTTAGCTCTTGAGCTATAATGCATAGCTATAGATGGTTATGCACTGTAGCTGAGGAGCTAAAATTTTTAAGTTTGGCTCCGTCATGTAGCTTACTTTTTAGAATTGGTGATGCTAAAAATAGCAATATGGCTTTTTAGCACCACCAATAATAATACTCTAAGATAAGGAAATAAGAAAGTATCTTAATAATAATAATAATAATAATAATGATGATGAAATGAAAACTCAATAGAAAAATAATGGAATTAAAGATTAAAACATTAATTTTTATATAGGATAAGTCAAGAAATTATTTGAATTTTTATGTTTTTGAAAGTTGTAACGTAGATACCTATAATTAAAATGACTTTTCTTTGATTGATCAATCATATAAAATTCAACTATAATTCTATAACGTTTGATTTCTTCGAAAAAAATAAATAAATAAATAAAGATAATAAGCTAATCTGTTCACAACCTCTAGTGTTGATGTCCTAATCTATATATATATATATATATATAAAACCGAAATCTCTGAAACTCCCACAATTTTTCACTTTAGCACAATATTAATAATAATAATAATAAAACTTTTCTAAAATCCCCGATGCTCTGCCTTCTCTTTCATGATGCTCTACCTTTTCTTTCACCAAAACTCTTTCATGATGCTCTGCCTTTTCTTTCACCAAAATGCACACCTTTCTTTTCCCTACCAACTCCTCCTCAATCAGACCCACGGCAAACCAAGACACCATACCCACTATACCCACAGATTCCTCAATCAAAACCCGCTATACCCACCATACCCATAAACCAATAGGCATCTTCTTCCTCAGAACAGAGACGGAAAAAATGAAATTGAGAGAGAATTATCAAAGTGTCAAACTATGATCCACCAACAAGCCAGTCTCTCACCAACCTCAGGCCACCTAAATCGCTACTGGTAATATATATATATATATATATATATTTTTTTTCCTAAATCTAGTACTCTTTTTTTCTCCCAAAATACACGATGCCCTCCACTCTCTTTTCAGATTCTTTCATGCAACCATCTCCTTCCCTGAAAATCAAAACCCTATCCTTCCCCAAAATCAAAACCCAAAACTCAGATGTCGCTGATGTCGACAAGGAAGCTATAAGCAATCCAAAAACTCTAACGCAGCCTCTAAAGTAGGTTTTGGAATTTTCTTGAGATTTTTTTTAATTTATTTAACCATTCATGGTTGGTAGTGTTGGAGAATTGGAATTATTAGGATGAGAGGAAAGTAGGACGGTATAACCCTAAAAATCAAAATTTTCTTTTGTGGGTATTGTTGCATATTGCTATATGACTGAAATATTTGCATTTTTGTGGGAATTTTATTTTTTTTTTGAAGGTTGGGGTTGGTTACTATAGCTATTTCAGGTTCCTAACAGGTGTTTGATAGAATGCCTACAAGATAAATTAGTAAATAGACAGTTTAATTATCTATATCGATTAATTATCCTACTTATCTCTCAAATTTTGAATGGTGGTTGTGCTTTTAATTGTGGCAATTTAAATATCAGTCTTTTCTTTATTCGACAAAATGATAAAAAGTGTCTCTATAATAGTGCCTATGAGGTGTTTGATGCTAGGTCTCAATGGGATTCTGCATATGGGGAGCAATGATAAATTTGACAGAATTACAACAATTTTGACTTTTAATTTGCTTGACATCTGAACTTTGAAAAGTAACAGGCTGAATGTAGTAGAAGGAAAATAGGTCAATCATGAGAGATGTTCTAAGATCGAAGCTTCAGCTGCAATGCATAAAATATCTTGGTCTGGTGAGTCTCATGTCCCTGCTTTATGCTCCTTAGCTAGGAAGCAGAGTTTGTATTTTGATAAAAAGCAATCATGCATCATGGAACAAACACCATACTTAATTTGAAGTGCAATCATCATGCATTGCAGGCAGAAAGGAAGGCTTATGAAGTTGTGGTTCAAGATGGGAAACTTATCTTCAACCATAGTGGTGAATTCCTTCACACAGCAGGACTTGAAAATGTGAAGTGGATCTTTGTCCTTAGTCAAAAGTCTTATTTTTGTTGAAGTGGTTCTTAAAAGTAGAAGTTTTCAAATCAATGATTCTATCAAAAGTTCATTCTCTTGGGTAAGTATCTTTGTCTAAGCCTTTTTAAAGTGGTAGTATATTGTTCTATCCCCATAAACATCCATGACTTAGATTTGTTACCAAAACTTTAGGATCTAAATGTACTAGAACTTCAATGTGTAATGCTGTCAAACCATGATCAAAACATTTAGTCAAGTTTTAGGCTACTTAAAGTGTGGTTATGTGTAAAGTTGGAATCGAGTAATTGCAGGAAATTACTACTCAATTTCTACAAGGCTCAATCGATCGAAAATTAGACTCGATTGATCGAAGCTCGTGCAGATTGCTTTTTCTACAGAATTTCCAACTTAGCCCAAGCCTATGTGACATGTAGGGTTTTATGTTTTGCTTCAAGTATAAATGGAATAACCCTAGCCACGTTTTAGAGGTTGTTGATATGCTATGTGTGTGAATCTCTTTTGAGATCTAGAGGTATTTACCTTCATACATACTTAGGGTTATCAAGATCAAAATTGATGTCAAGAACTTGATGATCATTTCGGTTGCTGTTTCAAGAGCTTAAAGAAAACACAAGTGGGAGTACTTGTGGTTGTTGTGGATTAAAGAAAGAAGTAGTCCGTGGACTCGGAGCTGCCTCGTGGTCGAGGTAGTAAGTTTTCTACACAAGGTAGCAATAGGATGTTAGTGGTTTAAGTCTTATGTAAAACTTCAATTCTTTCATAGTGGATCTGTTTTAAATTAAGGATAGCTAGGTTAAATCCTCCCTAAGTTTTTTACCGGTTTGGTTTTTCTGGGTTATCATATCGTTATGTTCTTTATATTTCCGCATTATTTACAAAAGATTATTTACTTGTGTTAACCTATATCTAAGTAATTTATCTAAGTAATCACTTAGCTAAATAACTAGGTTAAACAATTTGTGTTTTAAGGGGTTTGAAAATGTACAGTTGAATAATCAAAACACTTTGAAATACATATCATTTATGCCAATGGTGTGAGACCACTCCACAAGCATTTTCATGCATGATAGCTCAGTGATTGACTTTGTGTGGATAGTAGAAAAGATTCACATCTAAGTTAGATGTGAAAGCATTTTTTTAACTCTTTGCTTTCTCTTTGCCCATTAAATAATAAGTTTAGGGATATAATTTTTTTTTAAAAAAAGATTATTAAATTCCTATTTTGCAGATTTTAATATTGAAACTAGATGAAAGAGTTGCACTTATCAAGTTAAAAAGGACCAAGTTTTTAATTTCATGTTAAGTGTGTGCCCAATGCTTGATATATTCTTTTTCTTTTTTGACATGGCAATGCTTTAGATGATGATTTTCAAACCACATGCTCATATCTTTTGATTTTCATGATGAAAATGATGGGCTGTATGTAATTTAAAGTCTTTCGTGTTATCTTTAATGTGAGTTACTAAATTCAATTGTGGATTAGTGAAAGTAAATAATATGATTCTTATTCTGTTAAGTGGACATTTTCACGTGGTGGTCTTTGTTATTGTTAAGGAAGTTAATAAGTTATTTTCTTTTTCAAGGCATATAAGCTGCACTTTTGGGAGATCTAGGGTACCATGGAAAAGAAATAACACTGCCAGGGGCCTGAAAACAACTTTATGTTGCTCTTTGGGACCATGATTTAACTTTGCCTTGAGGTTAAAAATGAGATTACATCATACAAAGATACAATTGTATACATAATGAAGATTTCCAACCATGAGAAGTGGAAGCATATAAGCATAAACAAATTATTTTTGTATTTATTTGTATGTAAGTTTTTGATGTTATATTATTGCGATTTTAATGTGGAAATTGTTACTATAACCTTGATTTATTAGTTCAAATATACAAATTTTATTTATTAGTGCTTAATAAAGAAAAAAAACATATAATATATTAAAATAAATTTCCTGAACTTTCCGGTGCTTAGCACAGGTTAGCGACTAGTATTTAAAAACTCTCAAACAAAATTTTGAAAAATCATCACCAATGAAATTAGTATTTGTTTATTGTAGCTTGATACAAGATTGTGTTCACAAATATGAGATTATAGTGTCATTGATTGCGATGAAATTTGATGAGCTTACATTAAATTTGGCCTGCCCTCCCATATTTGAATCCCAGCTTCGTCTTTGTTTATACAGTACATTCAATGTCAACTTTGGAGGTGCACACTCGTTCTGGTCTTCGATCAGTCCGAGACAAAGTCCATGGTAAATCCGCAGGCCTAATTGTAGCAATCCACAAAGTTTATCAATAAGCCCAGCATTTTTATTTTATTTTTTATTTTTTGTTTGGCAGAAGAAAGAGCCTAATATTTTTTGTGCAGCAATATACACTGTATTGCTTTCGGTTGACAACTCCAACCAGAAAATGAATTCTGTTCTGCGTTGTAGACAAGAAACAAAATCGACTCGACAGTTGTTAAACACAGACCCACCTGATTGGTTTGATCTTGGATGCGTGATCTATTGCCAAGATTATTGGTCCAAATTTTTAATTAAATCATTTAAATAAATAACCCAAGTTCCCAATCAAATTTGGTGGGTTTCTTAAAACTCATCTTTATATATATATATATATATTAATAGACAAAACTCAGAGAAAGTTCAATTAGAACTTCAAATTAGAGTTTAATTTTGAACAATTTATCTAAATTTATATGGAGATCACACCATAATTACCTTTAGAGAAAATATAATTAAATTATACAATTGAAGTCCAATTTTGTGCCACATATCTCAAAAAATTTCTTAATTTTGGTGTCAAATGTTAATTAGTTTAATTTCATATCATGTGTCTTACTTAAAGTTTTTAATTTTTGTTCCAATTGAGTTATTCATCCCAAAAAACGAAGAGGTTATTCATCCCAAAAAACGACGAGGTTAATACTATTAGCCATAAAAATAAAAATAAAACTGTTGTATATCTAATACTTTTACATAAACTGATAAAAATAGAAGCTCTAATAGTGGTGATAAAGAAAGAGAAAAAGAGATAATTTTGAGAGTGGCCAATACTATCCATTAGGTCTCCGCCAACTCTCTTTTCCCACACTTTCTCATATGGAAGAATTCAACCATGGGATCGCATGGATGAATTTTTCCAAGCAACTGAGAAGTAGAACACTAATGAGGTCTTTTAAATCAATCTTAACGTATATTAAAATATTGATTATTCACAAAGTTAGGTAGTGATTTCTTTGATCATATATGTGGGTGCAAAACGCGGTCGGTGCCGTATTTTCGAGAAGTACACCTCGGCCGAGTGGACTGGGACGAAGAAACAAGGAGTCACTACCTAGTTTTATGGTCTAAGAACCTTGAATATAGTGACCTTTCATGGAAGGACTGATCTTACTACCAGAGTATGGGTTCGGAGTTTACATACGGTCTTGGGAAGCTGTTAGGCACCAAAAATCGCCCCGACCCGTGGGTCGGCTTCCACTCATTGTGTCCTACATCTTAATCCTATTAAAGGCACATTCAACATTGCATCTTAAACACACACACACACACTAGCATACAACTAAACATATAACATGGCTTTTATCCCAAACCTTAACACACATCTGTCATGGCAATCAACCAACCCTAGCATACATCTATCACGGCAATCATCTCATCATAAGACCTAGCATACATATCATATCACCTCCTCTAAGGCAGCAAACAAATTGCAAGGCAGTATCATCAACAAAGCATTTAATCAAGCATATTCAATCATTCAAACCTAGCATCATGGTTTTTATCAATCAAGGAGACTAATCATCATATTCAAAGATGCATGTTCATATTCATATGCATGACTTACCTTCAATTACCTCACTACATCACAGCACCTATGGCATCAATGCATGATCATATTAATGCATGTTCATGGTATTAAAGTAAGAAACAAAGAGAAACCCCTAATCTAGCATGTTAAAGACAAATAAACAACTAAATAGAGAACCAGAGACTTAGAAAGCATAAGAAAAGTATAAAACATAAGCATATGATGTGAAAGGAGCAAAGAAATAGAAGCAAAAAAGCTCAGATTATGGTTTTTGGGCACGAGTATGCGCACGCATACAATTGGCCTACACACGAGTATGCATGTGCATACATAAGCCTATGTATGCAGGAAAATTGTATGCGTATACACACTTTGAGCCTGCGTACACATGCACACGTAGACACTCTCAGAAGAACCCTAACCCGGAAATCAAGAACAAAAACTAAAAGAACAACAAATCTAGTAACCTAACATGCTTTAAAACAAAAAACAACTAAAACCTAAACAAACAAGTTAACACATAAACAAAACAAACAAACAAAAAAAAAAAGGATTAAAAGCAAGGTTAAAGGCAGAAATGAAAGAAAAGAGGTTAGAACATACACCTCAAAACAAAAGCTCTATTAGCTTGATTTTGACCGTTCCCCTCAGTCAAATCTATTCACAATCAAACAAAAATGATTAGTGAACTTCAAAACTCGAAAATCAAGACTAGAAAATGTCTCAATCAAAAGAAAATTGACTTGAGGATATTTTGTGAAAAAATCCCTCTTTGATTTACTATTTCTAATGAATCTTAGGTTTTCCCTTAGGATTTTCTATGTGTTTTTGAATATACCATGTAAAGCTTTATACAGTTGAAAAATGGGGGTTTGGAATGGCTCCCAGACAATGTAGGATTCATTCCAAACCTCAGTTTTTAACATAGAAAACTTGTCTTTCATAGGTTTCTAAAACCCTAGCTGCGTGCACAGGTTTGTGCTTGCGTACGCATGCATCAGATCTGCGTACACAAGTCCTTGCCTGCATATGCAAGATGAAGGTTTCCTTAGCATTTTATTTTCCAAAAATAGATTTATTTGCTCATAAAAAGTTATATTTTTCATATTAAAACTTCTCAAGTCAATTTTTAATCTGATTGGGCTCAAAACCAACCTTAGGCCTTAGAATTTTGACATTATTGGGGAACGAGGGCCCGAGTCATAAGGGGTACAAAATGCGGTCTCTGTAGATGCCCCTCTTTTGATTCGTGAGTTTCGTTAATGGAATCAAAAGAATAAGAGACAAAACATTTTGTTTCGACAAACGGCTCGAGCCTAACCTAAGCACACGACACACAACACTCATACATGGGGCAGGCTGTAATTCTGCAAAGTCACATGAAATTTGTATGTTTGAAATTCCCCGGGAAATGAGCAATGACAGCTTCACTATCCCAGAACCTGTTTTTCCAATTACAAGTAAAAGTCGAGTGACTCTCTTAAAAAGAAAAACAAACAAGGCCAACGATTGCAACCATTGACCAAACAAACAAGGTGCTCTTACAAGCTTAAAAGGATATATATTTGTGGTGTCCATCTAGGGCTCTTGTCTTGAACTTCTCCAAGTAGCTTGTGCTTTTGGGTAATGTCTTCTCCATCTCTATCTCTACCTATTCTGGTGAGACTCTTGCCTCGGGGTGACCTCAGTCTCTGTCTCTATCTCTACATCTTCTACTGTGCCTGCATGTTCAATTCCCTTAGGATATGTGCACAAGTTCTGTATGATGTGCTTGCATATTCAATTCCCAGAGGATATGTGCACTAATTTTATATTTAGACTTACTTGACTGTTGTGCAGTCCGTGCTTGCATATTCAATTCCTGTAGGATATGTGCACAAGTAACCTTGGTGTTCCAACCCACGAGGGAGTCTCGGGTGAAGAATCCACTGGGGATGATGAAAGACTCACTGGGGAGTAAGATCTATTGAGAAGTTTCGATGACTCACGAAGGAGTCTTCTTGGTATGTAATTTACTGGGTTGGTAACTTGCGAGGAAGTTTTTGGTAATGTGTGGTCCACTAGGGAAAATTCTTCTTTTTCTTCATGGCTCACTGGGGAACTTGTGTTGATTCTACCCACGAGGGGGTCCTGTTTGTTCCATGGGGAAATTTCTTTACAACTCATGAGGGTGTTACCTTCGTGTCTTAGACCTGCGAGGGAGTCCTTCCATGATACCGTACTTTACTAGGGATTTCATTGGTGATTTAAACTCACGAGGGAGTTTCCTTGGTAAATTCTGATCTGTTGAGGGGTGATTTTTATGCTTTCCATTCATCGGTGGATGCTTTAAGGGTCTTTGTGTCCTCTACTCGACTGAGGGTATTTCTGTCATTTTAGTGCATTCTTGAATTTTCTTTTTCACTTGCTACCTTCTCTGAATCCATTGGGGATATTTGAGATATTTTTTTAACTAAACTACATGTAGTTTAATAGGGGTCTAAACTACATGTAGTTTAGCCACCAGATGTACTCCTGCCTCTTTATTTTTCTCCAACGGTTACTAATTGTTTCTTTTCTCTTCATTCTCTTCATCTCCCTCATCTCTTCACATTCTTTCCAACTTTCTAACTTCCATCTCTTTTTTCTCTATAAAACTCCTTACCTTTCTTTGACTTCCCCTAACAATTTGAGTCTTCTCTCTAAAGTTTTCTTATCTAAATCTCTCTCCCTCTCCAAGCTTTCTCATTTTCTCCATAGCACCCAAGTCCAAGAAAATTTCCTATGTTCACTCTAGTGATGCCTTCAACCTCGCACGTTAGAATGGAGCAGTAAGCCTGAATGAGTCCCCTCCGCTGACATATAGGCCGTAAGATCATGTTTCAGAGGGTGCAAGGACCGAATCAGTAAGTTTTTCAAACTTTTCTCATTTTCGAGTTTCTCTTTGATCTTCCATTTTAATCTATTTTTGGACATGTAAATGCTTGGGTTTTGTTGTGGGATGGGTTTCAATGAAAACCGGATACCTTAGGAGGGATAGGAACATGTTTAAGATGAGTTTTGATCGAAGCATGCATGAAAATGTCGAACAACCACCCTTTGTCTATGTTCATTGGTACGTGGAATCAAGCCTATGTACACAACTTGCATTCATTCGTGCAGGGCTCGGCTTTATACGTACGCGGACCTGTTCATGCGTATGTGTATCTGTTCTTGAGTTCATGCATATGCGGTTTCCATCCTGCGTACACGTGCTTGGTCCACGCATAAGTAGACACAAGCCTGCGTGCACATGTCACCAGTCAGGAACCGAATTTTAACTCATGTTTCATCTGTTTCTTATCCAAATGCAAATCTAACACCCTCTTTTAATCTCTTTACAGACTTTACCCCCATTTTCAGGTAGGGGAAGCACTAACCGTGTGGCGGCATGGTATAGGGTCCTTACTGTCAAAACAAGGGCTCACATTTGTGTAGCGGGCTTTGAGCCAATTATCTGTTTACTACCGGTGAGGTCTACTAGTGCCATTCTGGTGTAGACTTTGGCTGAAAAGGTGGTGGGACATTACCTACACCTTCCACATTGTTGATAGGTAGATGACTATGACTTCCCATGACTTCCACCGCATGACAGGCCTTAGGTGCAATAAGGCTCTCATAAGCTTGGAGGGTGAGTCAGGCACCTAGCTAGGCATAGACTTACTCAGGCAGAGGTACACCACTGAGACGATCCATTATTTTGACATCGAGACGAATTACAGGCCTTTCCCATAATTGATGGCTGACGACTGCAATGGATAGGGCCTTCCTGCTGTACCTTCTAAGGGCATACCTTTTCACCAATGGAGGGTAAACGGTGTCTTTGAGGTGGCTAGCCCTCTTCTACAACTTTGAGGAGGCTCGGGAGGCCAACTGGGGGTAGGTGTGTCTTGCCCACTTGTACTCTTCCTTGGACACGCTCAGTCGAGGGACTCTACGCCAACTTTTGTGGCCTTGGGAACTTCTTAAGGTCAATCTTTCTTCTTTTTCTCTCTTGTGGCTTCTATATATCCATCTGTATGTCATCTAGGCTAAATTGAGCATCATGCTATTGCAAGCAATATTCATGTTTCCATCTTGCAAACTATCATCATGTAGACTGTTCACACCTGTTCATCTCTATTTATTGAAAACTATCATCTTGCAAACTATCACCATGTAAACTATCATCTTGCAAATTGTCATCTTGTAAACTGTATCAACTCATTTTGCAAACTATCACTCTGCAAACTGTCATCTTGTAAATTGTATCCACTCTTTCCTTTCCAATGTTGGGCTGTTCAATACAGTCTCATTACTATGGTGCAAATGTAGATCTGAATAGCTTCTCTTCGGTTAGGGCTCATTTTGAGAGGCTATCTTCTAATGAAGTGAGTTAGCATTTTAATGCCTCTCATTATTTCTCCTGCATATCTCTTAGAGTTTTTCTTCTCTAACCCTATGTGCTATTAGAGGTCATTTGGAGTCCTTGGGCAGGTGCCTCTGCTGTTGCGAACCCAAACTTAGAGGCAGCTACCATTGTCATTTTCGAGATTAATCATCCCTTCGAGGGTGCTGGTGTTGGAAAATTTGGTTTTGTATCTCATACAAAACATGCAGCAGAAGCAACAATCACGGATCTACTTCATTCATGAGAGATAACATGTAACCTTGAATTCTAGAACAAAGAATAGAAAGCATACCTTGGTGTGGTGAAACTTAAAACCAAGACTTGAGAATTACTTGGGAACACTTTTAATCTTCACTCCAATTCCACTTGATGCCCAAGAAGTGTGGTCTCTCAATTAGTTTCCAAGGAGAGAATAAAGAGTGTCCAACACTCATATACATCATTTCATTCCTTCTATGAAAAACCGCTTCTGAAATTCTGTATGTTTCTCTCCTTATATATAACTGATTATCTAATTGGACTAGCCTTTTGGCCATTCTAATTGGGCTCTAGTGTGTGGCTTGGAGTGGGACCAAAAAGGGACCAATAAGACACTAGCTCCAATGGGCCTTTGGCTTTTCCTTCAACTCTTGACAAGTCCAAAGTTACCATTAATTATATTCAATACCATTATAAGAATATAATTGCACTCTAGGCCTTATCTATAAATTATATCTCAAGACTTTATTATACATACAACCCCTTCATTAAAATATTCGTAGTAATACAAAGTCATGAATATAGACTGTCACTTTGAAGATTACTACATCTTAATCCTTGAGTACCCGATTTAATCCTTTATGTTATTCATCATATATTTATGAAATCCAATTTCATAAATATATACTTTAATAACTCCTTACTAAAGTGGTTGTTAGGCCCAACACTCTGAATAACCAAACCCATTAAACTTATGTCAAGGGAATATTTTATATCTTCGTTAAGAGATTATGAATTCCATCTTGAAAATATATGTTCCATCAACACTAAATGTGGCTACCCAACATACTGAGATTTTGACCGTAACTTATAGATCTCACTCCTGATATATCAAAGCAACCTACACCTCATAATCAGGTCCATTATTCTCTCAGGATTTAGAGTTGATGTAAATAGAAGTCGTGAAATTTAATATTCATTTGACAGTCGTTAGGAGAATAATAAATCTCACAGCGGTCCAATTCAATATGTCTTAACTCTTAAAACATATCAACATATCAACTAGAAGTCTCCACTTCCATGATCAAGACAAATCATCTTAGTTGATATGTTATAGTTTTTGCAGATGAAATGCCCAATTTTATCACCGACTACGAACTAAAATTCTGAGTTTACAAAGAACTTGTGATTTATATCTTTCTGTGACTTTTCATATAAATCACATACTATGCATCTCATGGACTAAGATAATGTCCCATTAATTCATAAATAGATAGTCTCATATAATTAAACAATTTAATTATTTATGTCATGCCAATAAATTGGATTTTAGGGCATAAACCCCAACAGCTAGCTTAAGGGTGCTCTACCTAGCAGAGAGGATACGTTGCCAATTGGTGGGTAAGGATGCCCCATAGGTTCCGATGGAGCCTGCGGTGTTTATGCTTGCCCCGCTTTCCATGATGGATGTGAAACATCATTTGTGAAGGAGTGGCATCCCCTATACCCAATGGGTTTTAGATATGTTGGACCATGAGGAATTCAACAACACTTGCCTCATGCCTTCCCTCACTCTTGTGGTATGTGTTCTTCTTTCTCTTTCATTTCCCTTTTTCCTTTGCATTGCTTCACATAATGATGTCCACATGGGATACTCGTGTCAGGTTGGCCCTGTTTCTGGTGCTCCCATTGACCCACCTCGCTTACCGTGGTCGGTATTTGTCTACAGTCCTAATGGTTTTGCTCGTTCACATGTGGTGGGCCACAACACAAATGTCATGGTCTACCCTTTTCCTGGGGGTACACGAGCGGTGAGTTCTCCTTCATTCTTGTCTCTTTCCTTTCTACTCTTACATCCCAACACTTGTTCTAACACCTTTTTCTTTCAAAATTCAGCCCATTGTACAAGAGCATAAGGAGCTGGTTTGGCTTGCGGGAAACCTCAAGTTGGAGATGACTGAGTATTCCAGGCAGATCTATGATCCTGGAGAGTTTGCATACTCGGGTAATGATGATGATGGTGGTGATGGTGGCAGCGATTTAGAGGCAACTCCTAGCTACCAACCAAGGAGGATGAGGCATTTTTGGTGATCCTGCAAATATACAGATAGACACAGACACACATCATATTTCTTTTTTACTTCTCTTTTCTTCTTTTTAGCATGTATTTCTGCACTTTATCTTTTATTTGAGACATTGGGCTGTATTTAAGAACACCTTTTACATTTATGCTTTTATTTAGAACATGTACTTAATTTACAACTTATGGGGATAATTGCATGATTCCATGCGATTTTGCTTTTTTTTATCTTTGCTGCTTGAAAATCTAGGCTTGAGTGTACCTTAAGTAGTCCCTTAAACCTATAGGAATCATAGGGGTCTTGGTGGAGGAATCACACTTCAAGTAGGAAAAGGAACTCTGCTCTGCCTTCCTTCATGCGTACTCAAGTCTTGACCATGTGTGCGCAATTTTGACCCTGTATACATGTGTCGCGAGTTAGAAAAACCCTATCTACCCTATTCAAGTATAAAATAGCCGTTGGGGGCCTCCAAACCCTCACCAAACGTATTTTAAGCTTGGAAAACACTCTTTAATGCTTTCCAATGGAAGAATTCTCTTCTTTAAAAGTCTCGGCATGGATCAAGAAGCTTGGCCCTAGTTTCAAAGAGGCTCTGAATCCTTTCGATCTCTCTTGCATCTTTCCATATCACCAAATCAAAGTGGATGAACCTTTCCTCTGTGTTACTACCAACTTTTGGATTCGTATTCGGCATGTTTTTTACTTCAACGGTGAGGATATATGCCCCACTCTTGAAGAATTTAGTACAATCATGGGCGAACCCGAAGTTAGCCCTCTTATCGTCCCCACCACTAGCGAGGACTTCGCTGACTTAGGTCATGACCTTTTAGGGATTTCCCTAGCCGTGGCGTAGCAATGGTGTAAGCTTGACCATTTAAACATTTGCATGGTTTTTGCATACTTCTCTCAGTTGGCTATTCCTGTGATTGGTAGGAGACGCTCTCACTATCTAAACGCCTTCTGTTTATGCCTTCTTAAGATGTATTATTTGGTGCATGAAACATATCGAGTAAATCAAAGGATGTGCTTGGTGGTCAACAATCTAGACAAGGGAAGCCCTATAGGTATGATCTTGGCAGAAACTCTCAGTGGCTTGGATGCTGTTCATAAGGAGGAAGCAATCTTCTTTGCAAGGAACCCTCTCCTTCTTCAGGTATAATCCCTAATTTTTGCCTAAATTCTCAACTTAGTGGGATTCCTCTAATTTTTGCATGGATTGCCTTTCGATTTTCAACCCATCGAGGCTCCTTATATTGTCTTTGTCATTTTTTCTTTTTCTTTTTACCTCTTTTTTTTTTTTTTTTTTTTTTTTTTCACTCATGCTTCTTTTTTTTCTCTTTTCTTTCCTTTTTCAGATATGGCTATATGAGAGGTTTTGATTGCTTCATCCCCCCACTGTTCCTCCTAGTCAATATCTCCCCAAGCACTATCATGACCTTAGGCCTAAACGCACTGAGATGAGTTTTGATGAGATCATAGATATTCAATGGGTAGTGGAATTGTGGCGCATTTCAAGCATGGACAACCATAACTTTAAGGATAACTATGTTCCTTTGGTTAGGCTTCGTTGTTGCTCCTACTACTCAACATGTCACATTGCAAGGCAATTTGGTGACCGTCAAGGAGCTCCTAGTGATGATGGTTCCTTCCATACCTTGGCATTTACTAATAGGATCTTGGGTAGAATCCATGAGTCTTGGCCATAACGAAGGGTGACCAAAGACATCTATTTTCCACAATTCCTTCATCCAACTTCGGGGTACAAGAAATGGCTAGAGGCTAACATGAAGTGGGTTCCCATAGATGAAAAAGCTTACAAGAGGTCCAACAAAAGAAAGAAGACTGACTGGCTACCTTGATATGCCCCAAATTTTACTTTTCTACAGTTTATGATTCTCATGTCTTTTCTTTTGAATTTAATAAATGATTGGAATGTTCCAAATCCCTTATGGAAAAAATTTATTATCTTTTAATTTAAGTAATAAGAGAATCATCAATTTATTATCTTTCCTTATTGTCATTATTTTTCTTTTTTTCTTTTCCTTTTTCCATGCCATGTAATTTTTGCCCATGACGTCCTTATAAGATTTTTCACCATGCCCATGGTCATTTCCCCTATCTTTTGCCTAGACCGCCCTTTTGGGTTTTTAATATAGCGGGGTTCTTTTGCCTTAATTTTTGCCTAGGCCGCCCTTTCGAGTTTTCAACCTAGCAAGATTTTTTCTTCTTTTTTTATTTTAAATGTTATATCTTCGGAGCCTATCCATGTTGATTGGGTAAAGCATCTCTTCTCCATCCAAATTTGTAATTCTTGTAGCACCACCTAACATGATTTTCTTGATATAAAAGGCCCAGACCATCTTGGCTTCATCTTTCCTCTTGGATCAAAAGTTTCATCTCTCAGCACTTTTAAGCCCAAGTCCCCTTCTTTAAGGTTTCTAGGTTTCACCTTTTTTTTGAATGCTCTAGCAATCCTTTTCTGGTACCCTTTTGTATGGTATTGTGCCCTAACTCTTTTCTCATCTATCAAAGCCAATTGTTCATATCTTTCTTTCATCAAATCTTCCTCTAGAACCTTGGTTTCCACTAGCATTCTCAAAGATTGTATCTCTACCTCAATGGGAAGGACTGCCTCGCATCCATAGACCAAAAAGTAAGGGGTTGTCCAAGTCAATGCACAGATAGAAGTTTTGTGACCCCATAAAGTAAATGGAAGTTTTTTGGCCCAATCCTTGTATGTTACTACCATCTTGATTTTGACTGTTCCCTCCTGTTAAATCTATTCACAACCAAACAAAAATGATTAGTAAACTTCAAAACTCGAGGATCAAGACCAAAAAAAGGTCCCAATCAAAATAAAATTAACTTAAGGATGTTTTGTGAAAAAATCCCTCTTTGATTCACTATTTCTAGTGAATCATAGATTTTTCTATAGGATTTTTTGTGTGTTTTGAAAAGGTACCATGTATATTGCTTTTTATATTGAGAAAATAGGGGTTTAAAACAACTCCTAGACGATGTGGGATTTATTCCAAACCTTAGTCTTTAATGCAGAAACTTGCCTTTCATAGCATGCGGACGCAAGCATGAAGCTTGCATACGTAAGGCTGAGGCATGCGTACAGATACACGTGTCTGCGTATGCACGCCCTTGGGTTTCCGTGGCCTTTATTTTACAAAAATAGTTTTTTTCATCTCATAAAAGAGTTATATTTTCCATGAAAACCTTTCTTAAGTCAAATTAAGTTTGATCGGGCCCTAAACCAACCTTGGGCTTTAGAGTTTTACCATTAATGAGGAAGGGGGCCTAAATTATTAGGGGTACAAAATGCGATGTCTGCAACACCCCCTCGTGGACTTCTCTAATGACATAGTCTGCTTCGTCAGTAACTAAAAACCTCAGGTACGGGCGGGAGAAACCTCTTTTGTAAAGCACTTTTTCCATCAGCACAAAACGTGATGCTCGAACCTTCAGCCTTCAAGAAGCGTTGTGGTCTTCTGGTAGTGTCCCATTTTTGAGGTAGGAGACGATTGGAGTCATCTAGTCAACTCCAGTTAGAATTACCTATAATTTTATTTCCTCAATTTCAGGAGAATATTGGATGAAGGAAAGTAAATGACTGTCAACGGTCATTTGTTCTGTAGATGCTGCCCTGGCTAGATGGTTAGTGTGCTCATTTTCTTCCCTTGGGATCTACACGAGTTTTACCATAAAATTCTAACCTATTTGTCCTTTGATTAGACCAAGGTACTTCTTCATCTGTTTCCCTTTAGCTTCGTAGTCTCCATTGACATGTCCAACAATTACTACTAATAAGGCTCCTGCTACTTTAGCCAAGTCAAGGTTGTTAGGACATATGTGATTCAATGTTAGGAACATATGTCACTATTTTATGTAATTGGCTAATCCTTTGACAAAACGCACTTTACTTGTAGTTAGGTAGATCTAGGATGTGTTTAATGCTTCAAGAAACAAGGTTTCAAGTTCAAGTGTTAAAGACATGCAAGTCTATCCAAGAATCAAGTGAAAAAGTTCTATTCATTAAAGCTCGGTAGCTAGCATCTATTGAGGTTTAAAAGAGTTGTTTTAGCTCGGGGCTCGATAGCAGCTCGACAGATGATGTATCTTTCGAGATTTATGAAGTTTAGATTTTCAATTCTGATTTTCATCCAATCCCTGAATGTATGTTTAGGCTTTCTTTTCTCACAGCCCTAAACATATATAAGGATTATTTTGAAGGCCGTAAAAGGTTACACACAATTGCACAAGAGCACAATTTCGTAAGTGTGAAGAAAAGTGTGACCGGAAACCTAGTTTTCCCTAATTCTTCTTTCTCTTGAAGAAGATTTTGTGTTTGTAAACCATAGGATTTTATGACCAAGCAACTTAATGATCTTCATTGTGTGATGAATAGAAGAACTTTACAGCCAACATTCTTCTCTAGTTGGTGATCAAGTTGAGTATTGGGATCCGCGTAATTGGTTAGTCACGTATTGGGAGCCATGCATTGAAAAGGAGAGATTGTCACTACAGAACAAGTCCAATTGGGTATTGGGGTAATGGTTCAACTGTAGGTTGGTATAAGGTACTGGGATTCCGTTACTTGTAATCGCTTGATCGATAATAGTCGATTCTCAAGAATGGTGACCTTAAAATCACTTGGTGAGGTTTTTGCCATGTAGGTTTTCCCCATTCGTAAACAAATCACTGTGTCAATTTATTTTCCGCTGCATACTTTAGATAATTGGTGATTTTTTTGTGCTACCATGCGCTTTGCATGTTAATTTGATTAATTAATAAATTTTGCTAATTAATTAATATATTACAAGGGGTTAATACATTCTTAGCCTATCAAGTGGTATCTGAGCAGGCACACTCTGATTAAGGTTAATCTTTGTTGTGTGATCCATTGACCCTTGTTTGTCATTGATAGAGGACACTCTCTTATTATGCCTCCTTTATTTGATGGCACTAACTATGCATACTAGAAAGTACGCATGAGAGCTTTCTTGCAGTCATTAGATGAAATGGTGTGGCAAGCTGTAGAAATAGGCTGGACCAAGCCTACGAAAGCGCCAACCAACTGGGATGATGCTAAGATCAAGGCGGCAAACATTAACAGCTGGCCAATGAATGCTCTATTCAGTGCAGTCACTAATGAGGAATTCAAGAAGATATCCTCCACTAAAACTGCTAAGGAAGCATGGACCTTTCTCTAGACAACCTATAAAGGAACCATGGCTGTCAAGGATTCAAAACTTCAGAGGCTTACTATAAGCTTTGAAGAGATCAAGATGGAGGAGGATAAGTCATTCGATCAATTCTATGCCAAGCTCAAGGAGATGGTGAACTCAACTTTTAATCTTGGGGAAACCATTCCTAAACCTAAGATTGTGAGAAAGGTGCTCAAATCTCTATTTGAGAGATTCCATGCCAAGATCACTACCATTGAGGAATCAAAGGACATTAAAAAAATTCCCTTGACAGAGTTGGTTGGAAACCTGTAGACCTATGAGTTGGGTTTGACAAGGATCGGGAAATCTAGTAAGAGCAAAAGCATGGCATTGAAGGCCAAGAGCAGTGATACTAATGAGTCTTCTGATGATGAAGATTCTAAGATGAAGTCCTACATCACTAGGCAATTCAAGAAGTTTATGAAGAACGCCAATGCAAAGGGCTTCGACAAGGACGGTAGACAGTCGAGTTCTTCTCAGTCTAAAAGCCAAGACAAAGGGAAGAAGGATGCTAGGGATGGCAGTCAGTACACTATTCCCTTAGGATCAAAGTGCTTTGGGTGTCAAGGTTTTGGTCATATGAAACATGAGTATCCTACGTATCTCAAGATTATTAAAAGAGCAAGGCACTTACTACTACGCTGAGTGACACTAAGCCTGAGGATGATTCTGATAATGAGGATGATGTAATCCTAAATGCCTTCACTGCCACTGTAAATCCTACTGAAGGGATTATTGAAGATGTGGACGAAGAAGAGGAATTGGTGGAGTCTAATTTTGAAAAGATGGATGAGGAAGATGACATCCACATAGCCTATGCGAAGTTATACAAGGTCTCAAAAAAGCATGAGAAGTTGTATAGGTTGGCCACCAAGAAGCTTAGTGATGTGGAGCTTGAGCAAGAAGGAATCTCTACAAAGTTTGATGAAGCCAATCAGACTATTGGAGCATTGAGATTTGAGAATAATTTCTTGGCTGAGAAGACCAAAAAGCTTGAGGCTAAACTATTCCAAATCAAAGCTCAGCTGGAAAGGACTTCAAGTGCTAATCTCGATGAGATGCTCAGTCTTCAAAAATCTACTTCTGATCGAACCGGTTTGGGGTATGATTTTTCTTCTCCTAGTATTGTTTCTACTAGTACTACTGTTTTTTTCCTCCTGCTAATAATGTTGAAACTGAGAAAAATAATGTTAAGGATGAATTAGCTAGTGAGAACATAGACAATGGTAAATCTATCTTAGGAGCACCCCCTAAGCAGGATAAGAAAGAAGTTAACAACCCTAGGGCTAAGAAAGGAAACTCTCAAAAGCCAAAACAGAAAAAGCAGCATTTCTGTCATCTCTGTGGCGCAGCTGGACATACTCGACCAAAATACTATAAGTGGCTAGCCACTCAAAAGAGCAACAACATGATCACATCGGGAGATCAGAATCATCTTCCATCCTATTTTGCTTCTCTTGGAGATCTTCTTAAAGCCCTCATGTTCCTTTCGAACTTGAACGGTTTTAACTATTCCCCCTCACCGCCGGATCAAGGGTTTACTAAATGAAAAGGTTCTTCCAAGGCGTGGAAGAAAAAGGGCTCCAAGTGATTCTATCACTTATTCTCTCTCCCCCTTTCATGTTTTTGTTTTTGCATTACTTGTGTGTTTTGCTTTCATGTTTTGAGTCAGTCTAGTTTTATGCATTGATTTGTCTTGTTTAACATGTTTTTGTTTGGTTACTTTTCAGTTTTGTTTTATTTTTTTTTTTTCTTATAAAAATAAAAATAAAAATTTGAAAAATCATAAAAAAAAAAATTACAAAAACAGTGTGTGTTTGTGTACATCAGTACTTGTGTACCTTGGATGGACATTCAAACAAAGTTTTCTAAACTTTGTATCTCTTGTACCTTAGATGAGCATCTCTATGCACAACTAAGCAAGCAAGCTTTATGGCTCATGTTTGTGATGAGTAAGGTTAAGGAATCTTTTGTACTTAACACTTGTACCACTCTTTTTGATGGGAATGACCAGAAAATCCTAAAAGAAAAGCATAAATAACCATCTCACCACTGTTGCCTGCCAATCATGAAATGACATTTGTATGCTTTGGCATAGCAAAAGTGGAATGTCAAATGCTTAACATCATTGGGTATTTCTTTTCTATCTCTTATATGCCCATGCATAGTTTGCTTAAAAAAAAAATATGCAAAGAAAAATAAAAGTAAAAAGATCAAAATGCTTTATATATGATTGCAAGCATGTATTCTAGGAGATGTAGGAGTTATTGGATGTACCTCGAAGGTGATAGTCCCCATCAAACAGTTATAATTGTGTGTGAGTAAAAGTGGTTTTCTCATACCTCAAATCGTCATAACATGTAAACACTTACGCAATGTTGCGATGTTTTTCACACACAACACGCAATATTCTTTGCTATTTTTGATACACATGCAGGTACAATGTGATTTGGCCATCACAAGGTTTACATGTGTTAATGTATGCTTACTAAACTGTCTTAACTTGTTTTTGAAATATAAAATTGGTTAGACTTGTTTTGTGTGTGTGTGTGTGTGTGTGTGTGTGTTTTGGGATCTATGTGCTTAACATTTTTCTTGTTGAGATATTTTTTTGAGAGATTAAAATGTTGTTTAGATCCTTGGTTGAGTTGCATGTTTGATTGCATTCATGTCTGTGTTTTTCTTTTCTTGAAAAAACTGTTTTTAAGCAATCTCGACGGCTCCTCAACACCTCTCGACAACTAGGCTATCTATCGAGCTATTCAGCTTCTTTTAATCACAATCTTGATAGCTTCTTGATAGCTCCTCGATCCATCAAGCCTCTTTTTGCTATGGACACCTCTGGATACCTACTCGATAGCTGCATCTGTCAAATTTTAAACCTCGATACCTCTCGACACCTCTCAGTCTATTGAGATTTAAAAGGTTCTATATATTAGGATCCGCATGATTCAGATCTCATTTCTCTCGATCCCTCTCAACTCCTGCAGACTCTTCACCACCCAAAACCTCTCTTTCTCACTTCAAATTCCTTTCGCAAGAGTTTTTCAGCCTCAAGATCATTTTTCTTGCATCTGGTATGATCTTTATCTCTCATTCTTCAAGAATTTAGGTATAAGTTTTGGGTTTTTTAAAATTGGTGGAGTTTTTGTGAAATTTTTGGGATAGGCTTTGTGAAAATGGTTTTAAATCATCATACATTGCATCACATTTGCATTATAAAAATGTTTCATGCATTTTAGATGTATCTTTACTTTGTTGAACTGATTGTGTATTGGTAGGATTGGATTGGGCTGAGCCCATGATGTTTTTACTATTGCATATCACATTCTCATGCATCTTCATGCATACGTACCTTACATTCTCTATATTCCTATATAGTGATTGTGATTGGTTCTTTTCTGTGTGTCTCTTTCTCTCCCTCTCTCTCTCTCTCTTGTCTACGTTAGTTGCGTCATGGCACCTAAATGTAAATCTACTCCATCCCGGAACCCTCTTCATTCCGAGGCATCCACTTCTTCTGATCCTACTCCCTCACATGTTCGGTTCCGTGATGATAAAGCCTAAAAGGACTTTTCGAAGAACTTTTCTAGATGAGGCATTCATTCGGAACACCAAGTCATTTTGTCGGACTTCTCCGACACAGACCTACCCACTGTCATTCACAGTAGGGGTGGGGGGTCACTGTGTGACATCCAGGTCAGTTGTCCATCGTGCTTATACAGGAATTCTACTCCAACATGCATGGATTTGATTATTTAGTACCTCTCTTTGTCACTCGTGTTTGAGGTACGCGCATCGTGGTCCATGTCCCTAGGGTAGTGCATCTTGACTACCCTGGTTATGAACGTCTTAAGACCGTGTGTAAAGACGAGCTTATATCCTCTTTTTGTGAGTGTTCCTTTAATTGGGGTGATCGTCAATTCACTCCTTGTACTGCCTTTGCTAAAGGTCCTAGGTTCATTAACATGGTTATGAATTTTGTTTTACATCCTTTATCTTATTATAACTCTATTACAATGCCTCGCACTCATTTTTTGCTTTCCCTTTTAGAGCATCTTACAATAGATTTTCCCTCTCATTTTATTCTTTCACTCATAAATGTATATAGGTTTACGTGACCCGTGATAAGCTCATCTTCCCTTCAACTATCACAAGGATTTTACGCCATTTTTCTGTCCCCTTTTCCGTTTCCGACCACTTCCATGTCATGTATGCCATAGATGCCGCTATCGTTAAACGGAGCGAGGCACAGCTATGTTCAAGGCGGTCCAAGACGGCAATTCCTCCAGCTTCTACAGCTCCATCCACATCCTTTCCCTCTTCTTCTATGGGCGGTGTGACTCTCGAGGATATAATGGCCCAACTTGTACGCATGGATGCTCACCTCGACACTCTCAGTGATGAGTTGTGTCAAGTGAACACCCGTGTTGGTCGTATTACACGACGACAGGCAGTCATGGGTGGCTTCATTGCTTCTCCTCCTCCTACTCTAGAGGCTTCTGAGGATGAGGATGATGATGCTGATGCTTATGCTTATGCTACTGATGCTAAGGATGATGGTGCTAGCTCTTCCAATGCTAATAAGATGTCTACTTGATGTATTTACCCTTTGTCACTTGTGACAAAAAGGGGGAGTAGTTCTGGATGTGAAAGTAGTCATACTCATAGGGGAAGGGTTAGTATAGGAGATTTTTGTTAAGGGAGTGTGCATATTTTGAGGGATGTAGTGAGGACTTTATGTATCTTTTTATTTTCTCTCTATTTTAGATATATTGTTCATGTACCTTAGATCTTGTGATCATTTTGTGGTAGTAAACCTCATACTTGTAGATATATATACATTTGAGGTTGTTATTGCAGTTCTTTCACCTATCTTTACATGTGTTGTTTCTTTTCTCTCTTTATGCGCATGCTTCTTATATATTGTATGCAATCTTTTGTTTATGTTTCACACTAAGATGCCTTAATGAGTTTTGTTTAAAGTGTTTTAGAAATACAGGTTGTCAAAGTCTGCTTGCCATAAACTCTCTTCTTGCAAAGTTTTTCAAGAGTTTGTGTTAGGATAGATTTTATTGTATTCAACAAGTGAATATGAGTTGAGTGATTTATGACTTCTCTCATATGTTCATTTGTTTGTTGTGGTTTTGTCACGGATTACCAAAGGGGGAGATTGTTAGGACATATGTGATTCAATGTTAGGAACATATGTCACTATTTTATGTAATTGGCTAATCCTTTGACAAAATGCACTTTACTTGTAATTGGGTAGATCTAGGATATGTTTAATGCTTCAAAAAACAAGGTTTCAAGTTCAAGTGTTAAAGCCATGCAAGTTTGTCCAAGAATCAAGTGAAAAAGTGTTGTTCATTAAAGCTTGACAGCTAGCTTGACAGTTAGTATCTATTGAGATTTAAAAGAGTTGTTTCAGCCTGAGGCTCGACAACTGCTCAACAAATAAGGTATCTGTCGAGATTTATGAAATTCTGATTTTCAGTTCTAATTGTCATCCAATCCATGAATGTATGTTTTTGCTTTCATTTCTCATAACCCTAAACATATATAAGGATTATTTTAAGGGCCGTAAAAGGTTTCGCACAGTTGCACAAGAGCACAATTCCACAAGTGTGAAGAAAAGTGTGACCGGAAACCTAGTTTGCCCCAGTTCTTCTTTCTCTTGAAGAAGCTGCTGTGTTTATACACCATAGGGTTTTGTGACAAAGCAACTTCATGATCTTCATTGTGTGATAAACAGAGGAACTTTGCAGCCAACATTCTTCTCTAATTGGTGATCAAGTCGCGTATTAGGATCCACACAATTGGTTAGTCACGTACCGAGAGCCGTTCATTAAGAAGAGATTGTCACTACAGAACAAGTCTAATTGGGTATTAGGATAAGGGTCCAACTGTAGGTTTGTATAAGGTACTAGGATTCCATTAAAACCTAGTTTGCCCCAGTTCTTCTTTCTCTTGAAGAAGCTGCTGTGTTTATACACCATAGGGTTTTGTGACAAAGCAACTTCATGATCTTCATTGTGTGATAAACAGAGGAACTTTGTAGCCAACATTCTTCTCTAATTGGTGATCAAGTCGCGTATTGGGATCCACACAATTGGTTAGTCACGTACCGAGAGCCGTTCATTAAGAAGAGATTGTCACTACAGAACAAGTCTAATTGGGTATTAGGATAAGGGTCCAACTGTAGGTTTGTATAAGGTACTAGGATTCCATTACTTGTAACCGCTTATTTTGATAATAGTGGATTCTCGGGAATGGTGACCTTAAAATCACTTGATAGGGTTTTTGCTGTATAGGTTTTCTCTATTCGTAAACAAATCACCATGTCAATTTATTTTCTGCTGCGTACTTTAGATAATTGGTGATTTATTTGTGCTATCACGCACTTTGTATGTTAATTTGATTAATTAATAAACTTGGCCAATTAATCAATTAATATATCATAAGGGGTCAATACATTCTTGGCCTATCAAAGGCCTGCCAGTAAAGCTTCATACTCGACTTCATTATTGGTTGTCGGGAATTGGAGGCAGATTGCACAATCTATTAGGTTCTCTTCTAGAGATTGCAAGATGACTTCGACCCCTCTAGCGTGTTGGTTGGTCAACCGATCCATCCAAACCGTCCATGGGGCTGTCCCCCTGCCATCATCCTCCTTTGTTGTGAATTTAGCAACAAAGTCAACTAGTGCCTAGACTTTAATTGTGGCCCTTGGATGGTACTCTTCATCGAACTCACTCCACACTATTGCCCATAAAACAAGTCATTCGGCTATCTCCGGATTGTTCATGGTCTTTCGTAGAGGTTTGTCCATCTGGACTACTATAGTGTGTGCTTGAAAATATGGCCTAAGCTTGCAGGCGGCTGTAACTAGAGAAAAAACCACTTTTTCCATGGGAAGATATCTCTTTTTTACCCCTTTGAGTGCTCGACTAGTGTAGTACACAAGTAATTGATCCTTTTCTCAAATTAGAGCTGAGTTAATGACCGTAGGGATACAGCTAGGTAGAGGGAGAGCTCTTCATTGGGCTTGGATGGACTGAGTAATGGTGGAGACGTGAGGTATGCCTTCAGCTCCTCAAATGCCTTTTGGCACTCATCGATCCACTCAAAGGCCTTCTTCAGTGTCCTGAAGAATGGCAAACACTTCTCTGTCGCTCGAGAGAAGAACCTATTAAGGGCTACAACCCTTTTGTTCAAACTCTGTACTTCTTTGATGTTCCTTGGAGGTGTCATCTCTAAAATGGCATGAATCTTGTTGAGGTTAGCCTCAATGCCCTATTAGGACACCATGAAGCCAAGGTATTTTCCTGAAGACATTGCAAATATGCATTTGCTAGGATTAAGCTTCATATTGTAGAGTTGAAGGGTCTCAAATGTCTCCTGAAGGTCACTTAGATTGTGATCTTCCTCCTTGCTTTTCACAAGCATGTCGTCTACGTATACTTCAACGTATCGTCCAATATACTAGACAAACATCTTGTTCACAAGCCTTTGATATGTCGCTCCTGCGTTCTTCAGTCCAAATGGCATGGCCTCATAGCAAAAGAACCCTTGGCTTGTGACAAACGAAGACATTTCCTCCTGACGGATCCAAGAATTAAGAAGACTTTTTTACATGCCAAAAATACCCCTATGATATTATAAAAATTATAAATTTTTATTTAATATTTAATGAACATGCGAGTCAACCAATAATCCACTAATTCAACTAGTAATCTTATCACCTAAAATCAACAAAAGTGTTGGTTTCTGAAGAAGGAATGTCTAATATTTTTTCACCCAGCGAACTAATTGGATTGTTATGGGAAAGTCCAATCTACATTTAATAACTATGAATTGAAAATTGATAATAACGTAACTAAGATAATAAAATTAATAGGATGGCCCTTGAGTTAGTCGCTTAGCCATTGTGAATTCAACTAATTAGCATAAGGTTATTTTCTTGGATTAGAGGTTGGATCCAAGATATATGGAATTACTAAGTGCTTTATTTTGTGATATTTATCCCCTATGTGGTTTGTTTCATGAGGCATTTCTGTTAACTTTAATAAAATGCAGTAATGTAGTAAATTCCAATATTATTTATTGACAAAAAAAATTTAAAAATAAAGAAATAAATTGATCTAACCTCACATATTTGATTTCTCTCTAAGGGGGCGTTTGGTTCACTGTGATGTGCCCTTGATGTGATGCACATTATGGTAATGTGACATTAAGGTGTTTGGTTCACTTAATTTTTTCTAACATTAAGGTAATGCAAGATTACACAATACATCACATCACCTTAATCACATCACCTTCTTAAATGAGGGTAATCTTACATTACCTATTGTGGGAGAATATAATAATTAAGCAATTGACAAAATTGCCCTTACTAATAAATGTTATTTACAAAATTATCCTAATATAAATTTATTAAACCCTAGCCTCCGCTCTCTCATCAAACCCTAACCTCTCTCTATCTCATATCAAATTCAAACCCTAGCGTCTCTCTCATCTCATTCAAAGTTGAAACCCTAGCCCCTCTCTCTTCAGATCAATCTGTGGTTGTCCCTCTCTCTCTTCCCCCTCCATCACAGACCACCATGGAAGATTTTACTCCTCTCTCTCTCTCTCTCTCTCTCTCTCTCTCTCTCTCTCTCTCTGTTTCTCTGTCTCTCTCTCTCTCTCTAGCTTTGTGAATTTTAAATTCTTTTCTCTCTTCCTATCACATCGTCTTCTTCAATTTGGTGGTGCTAGGAATCAAAATGAAGAGATCGTCGAATCAGAGCTGAAATCTTAAGATTTATGGTCGTGTAGGTGTAGGTCCATGGAGGAGGTGATGAACATGTTGGTTAGGAGCTTTGTCACAGTCATTCATGGTGGTTTGTGTGGTGGTGGGAGGAATTGAGAAAATTTCGTTTAATTTGTCTTAAATCTGAGTTGTTTGGGTTGTGAGAAAATCTAGGAAAGTGTTTGGTTTGTGAGAAATTTGAGAAAGTGAAAATGGAATGTTGTTTGGATGGTTGTGCAATAGCCTAGGAACCATATATATAGCGTCCTTTCGAGGAATGACCTTTTAATCTTACTACCAAAGATATGGGTTTGGAGTTAAGGCACGGTCTTGGGAAGGTGTTAGGACCCAAAACCGCCCAACCCTAAGGTTGGCTTCCCATTATTGTGTCTTATGTCTTAACCCTATTAAAGGCACAATTAATACTTGTATCTAACTCACACACACACTAACATACATCTAACAATCAATATGGCATCAAGCATCCCAAAAGACCTAATCATACATCTATCATGCTTACCAACAAAGACCTACCATTCATCTAATCATGGTATCACATATTAAAGGTCCTAACATTCATCTAACATGGTATCAAAGTATTTATCACATCACTAATCCTAATCATACATCTAAGAATGCTTTATCATAAGCTCCATGTTATTCATCCAAAGCAGCAATTAAATCAAGGCAAAAACATAAACATAGAAAGATCAAAGCAACGTGTGATTGCATTTACACATTGAAAATACTCATCCAAACAAGCATGTTCGTATACATTATCAAAGAAAGAAAATATCATAAATGCATGAACATTACAAATTCATGACTTACCTTTACTTACCTTGCAGCAACTCAACACCTATGGCATTATGCATGAGCATGAGAATGCATGCTCATAGCATTAAAGCAATAAAACCCTAATTCTAACATATGAAAGCAAACAAACAAATAAACATGTGAAACAGAGACTTTGAAAGTATAAAAAAATGAAAAAAGAAGCTAAACAAAACAAACATATGAAGGCAGGATCAAAAATAGATAAATAAAATTAGGGTTTCTGGGCAAGTTCATGTGCATGCATGAATAAGCCTACATGTGCATAATCAAGCCTGCTTTCGCAGGCAAGATTATGCGTACACAAGTTTTTATCCGAAAACCCTAGAAACATAGCAAAGACTTAAAACACTAAATCAAACATCCTAACATGCACTTTAAACATACAAAAACGTAAACCTAGACTATACAAACATAGTAAAACATATTATAACAAGAAACTAAGGCAAACAGAAAGATTAAAGCATAAAAAAAATTAGAAAAAAAAAAAAGGAAAAGAAAGGTTTAGACTAATACCTCCAAGAAAAGCTCTTCAAGATTGATTTTTGACGTTCTCCTCAATCAAATCTATTCACAATTAACAAAAAGAGTGATTAGTAATCTCAAACTCAAAGATCAGGGCCAGAAAAGGCCCTAATCAAAATAAAATTGACTTGAGAGTGTTTTATGAAAAACTCCCTCTTTAATTCACTATTTCTAGTGAATCTTAGTGTTTTTCCATGGGATTTCTATGTGTTTTGAAAATATACCGTGTAAGGCTACTTATAGTGTGAAAATAAGGATTCATAATGACTCCCAAACGATGTGGGATTCGTTCCAAAGCTCAACATAAATGCAGAAAACTTGCCTTGTATAGTTTCTGGAAATCACTATACGTGCATAAGATTGGGCCTACGAACGTATGCAGAAAGTTGCATGCGCAGGCTGATTCTTGCATACGCATAGCGAGGGTTTCCTTTGGCCTTATTTTTCAAATATAGATTTATTTGCTCATTAAAAGTTATATTTTTCATTTTAACACTTCTCAAGTCAATTTAACTTCTGATTGGGCCCTAAACCAACCTTGGATCTTAGAATTCAACATCATTGGGGACCAAGGCCCAAGTTGTAAGGGGTATAAAATGAGGTGTCTATAGGTATGTGGACTTATGTATGTAAGTGATTGGCCCAAAAGGCTCAATATGGTTCCATAGACACTTGATTTTGTACCCATAATTTAGTTCTAGAAGATGACTAAAATGACCATTTCAAATACCCAAAAATCATAGTTGCATTACATGCATTAAATCATTCATTGCATACCATAAAAATAATCTTGAGATTCTAACGGTCGTGACAGTATGCCCGATTCCCAAATCAAACCGCAGATTGAAAGATATCACAAGATCAAACGTTCAAAGTCTGCATGCATTGTATGGGGTGAAGCCAATCACGTGTGATTAATTGAAATTAATTCTGATTGGTTAAACAATTAAAATTAATTAAATAATTGTGTGATTGGTTGTTGGTTGTTGGTTCTTATCATAAATAAGCCTGGTTGCATAGGAATAAAATGGATAATTAGATAACAAGGGAACTGTTGATAATTAAGTCTTTTTAGAATATTTATTGTAAAGTTGTGATTTACAACTATTTTTGTGTTGGCTTTATTCCGTGTCAAATTTGATTGTAATTATGTTCAATCTTATGTACCCTGTAATTTATGTGGGATTTCTTTGTAAGGGTTGTGTGTATGTCTGAGAGCATGAAAATTCAAGGCAAATTGAAGACCAAATAAGTTTTCGCGGGTAGCCCACGAGTAGCCTTCTCGCGAAGTGAAGCATGTGCTCAGCACATGATTGGAATGCAAAGAGTCATGACAGATGATAACAATGTTGGGATTAGTGCCCTAGAATCCTATTGCATGAAGCTATGTATTATATTATGTATGACATTATGTATGACATGATGTACGACTTAATATTGTAATTAATAAAGTTGTTTTATTATTATCTGAAATAATGGTAACATGAATATTTGGACATTATCATATAGTCCATGAGATGCATTGTATATGATTTATGTGATTTAGTCACAGAAGATATAAGTCACAAGTTTTTTGTAAACTCAAAATTTTAGTTCGTAATCAATGATGGAATTAGACATTTCATCTGCGAAGACTATAACATAATAACTAAGATGATTTGTCTTGATCATGGAAGTGGTGACTTCTAGTTGATATGTTGATATGTTTTAAGAGTTAAGACATATTGAACAAGACCGCTGTGAGATTTATTATTCTCCTAACGATTGTCAATTGAATAATAAATCTCATGACTTCTATTTTCATGAACTCTTAATCATGAGAGAATAATGGACCTAATCATGAAATGTAGGTTGCTTTGATATATCAAGAGTGAGATCTAAAGTAACGGTCAAAACCTCAGTATGTTGGGCAACCGCATTTAGTGTTAATGGAACATATATTCTCAAGATGGAATTAATAATCTCTTAACGGAGATATAAAATATTCCCTTGGGATAAGTTTAATGGGTTTGTTATTCAAAGAGTTAGGTCTAACCACTTTGGTAAGAAATTACTAAGTAATCTACAAACTTAAAAGGATTAAATCAAGCACTCAAGGATTAAGATGTAGTAATCTACAAAGTAGCAGTCTTCATTCATGACTTTGTATTACTACGAATATTTTATGAAGGGGTTGCATGTACAATAAATTCTTAGGATATAATTTATTAATAAGGCC
Source organism: Quercus gilva (assembly GCA_023621385.1). Lineage (NCBI taxonomy): Eukaryota > Viridiplantae > Streptophyta > Magnoliopsida > Fagales > Fagaceae > Quercus > Quercus gilva. Next base: position 48,807,853 of record CM042473.1, on the reverse strand, counting down.
TAGAGTGAAATTATATTCATATAGTGGTATTAAATATAATTAATGGTAACTTTGGACTTGTCAAGAGTTGACAGAAAAACCCAAAGCTCATTGGAGCTAGTGTCTTATTTGTTCCCTTTTGGTCCCACTCCAAGCCACATACTAAAGCCCAATTGGAAAGACCCAAAAGGCTATCCTAATTAGATAATCAGTTATTAGGAGAGAAACATACAGAATTATATACAATTACAAGTACTTGAAACGTTATGTATGTGAGTGTTAGAAACTCTTGAATTCTCTTTAAAACATACACATATAACTGATTGAGAGACCACACATCTTGGGCGTTAGTGGAATTGGAGTGAAGATTGAAAGTGTTCCTGAGTACTTCTGATCTTTGGTTTTAAAATTCTCCACACCAAGGTACACTCTCTTGTTCTATATTCTGAAACTTACATAGTGCATGTTATCAATTGTGAATGAAGTAGATCCGTTAATTTTCCGCTGCGTACATTTACTTATCCAACAGACAGCTGCTTTTCGCAAGTGTCTCATGGGTAAGGCCTTCCTGCAAGATACCCACGAAACATTCTGTTTTGCTATTTTGTCATATCTACTCCACAACATCCTCACCCACACTATATATACCATCATTACCCACATATGTTAAGGAGCGCTTCAAAGAGAAAACCCTAGCTACAAAACCCTTGAAAGTGAGAGATTGTCATACCCATAACTCTCTACACAATCCATTATGGTTTTCCTCAACTCCTACCTCTTCATTTCCAAATCCTTTAGAAGTTGATAGCTCAAACACTTACCACACCCATTCTGAGTGTAAAGTGAGGTTTTGGTGCTGCTGGGAAGCATTGGAAGAAGCCATTTGTTTGGTGGATGCAATCGGGCTGAATTGCGTGATCCAAAGAGCTAGAGAAAACAAGGCTTGGCGAAGTCAATTGGTAGCAGAAGCTTGGAGGGCTCGAGTACATGGGGTAGATTAGGCTCAAGTACATGGGAGCAATTATGCATTTTGGAAAGTCCATATGAGGGCATTTCTTTGTTTTATCGATGATAGTGTTTGGGATGCTGTCGAGATAGGATGGACTAGGACGAAGGTCGCCAAATCCAAATGTGATAAGGCAGCACTTGTAGTAGCTAATGCTAATAGCAAAGCTTTAAATGCTATTTTCTGTGGTGTTTCTCTTGACGAATTTCACAAGATCTCTCATGTCACAATTACCGAGGAGGCATGGCAAATCTTGGAAACGACCTATGAAGGCACCAAGAATATGAAGGACACCAAGTTGCAAATACTTACCACACACTTCGAGGAGCTGAAGACGAGTGAAGACGAGTCATTCGACTTATTTTATGGGAAGCAAAATGAAGTGGTGATTAGGAAATTCAACTTGGGAGAAAAGAGGGAAGATTCCAAGATTGTGAGGAAGATTCTATAATCACTGCCGGAGAGTTTCCATGCAAAGGTCACTGCCATTGAAGAGAGCAAAGACCTAGATGAGATTAAAATTCAAGAACTCATCGATTCTCTTTAAACCTACAAGCTGTCTCCACCATCTCAAAGGAAGAGCAAATCTCTTGCTCTCAAGACAATCAATGAGAGATTGGATGCACAAGACTCTTTGGATGAGGATGAGGTTGAAAATGATGTGGCATACCTCGCCAAGAACTTCCGTAAGTTCCTAAAGTTCAAGAGAAATGGAAAGTCTTTTGAGAAGGGCAAATCCTCAAAGTTCAAGAAGGACTAGAAAGACTTCAAGAAGAAGGATTCAAGAGATTCTTCGCCATCTGAAATGGTCACGTGCTTTGAAGGCAAAGGATATAGGCATGTGAAGAAAGAATGCCCCACGTATTTGAAAGCAAAGAGTAAAGTCTTTGCAACTACCCTTAATGACTCAAATGGTTCAAATTCTGACTCGAAAGAAAGCTGTGACGAAGAAGGAAACTACTCCGTTTTTATGACCATTGCACCCATGGACTCCTCAGAAGATTTGAATGCACTAGTGGAAGAGCTCGGTGAGCACACCGAAGTGGAGTCAATGGGAGTTAGGGAGGAATCCGATTATGAAGGCAAAGAATGTTTCTATGAAGGAACAAACAGATTGCAGGAAACTTATAACTCTCTTCTAGAGAAGTCCAGAGAGTATGTAAGAGTGGCTAAAGCAGCCATCAAGAAAATGAAGAGAGCTGAGTAAGACTACAAGAGCATACTCATGAGGTACAAAGAAGCGAAGTTTGAAGCTGAGGCACTGAATGGAGAACTAACCAAAGCCTACTCTAAGATCAAGTTTTGGAGCTTGAAGTGATTCAAGCTAATGCCAAAGTGGAGCAAGTTGCTTCCAAGAAGCTTTACGAAGTGTTTGCACATCAAAAACCTTTTTTTGACAAAAGTGGCTTAGGATATTCCGAAGCAAGTAGTTCAAGTGTCAATGTGTCCATGGAAATGAAATTTGTTAAGGCTAAGGAACCAATGGTAGCAACTCCAAGCGTTGAGAATGTAAAAGTGGAGAAGAAGCCAAATGGAACTACTTAAAAGGTTTTAACAAAACCTCAAAATCCATTTGTGGCCAAACCCAAGGCTAAAGTGAAGTCTCTCCCAAAGTCTCAAAGAGGTCCACAAGTTCAACTCTGCCACCATTGTGGAGCTTAAGGACACACAAGACCTAACTGTTATAAACTTCATACATTGAAGAGAGTGGATTCTCAAAGGCTAAGAGGACAAGGAAAGGGAAATTGGAACGCCAAGCAAACAAAAGGGCGAGAAGCTGATTCTGGTTTTGGTGATGTGATAAAGATAATTGATACCATCACTTCCTGTTTGGCAAGCTTTAGCCAAAGGTTTGAGAATCACAACTCTAGTACCCAATCCTCTAGGGATATCACCCCAAATGCACGTCTCGTGTGGGTGAAGAAGGGTACACATGCATAAGCATTAGACCATGTCCATGCATCAATTTTTCCAATATGTTGTGACTTTGTTTGGTTGTTTGCTTATGTTTCACATTTTAGCTTGTTTCTTTTTAAGCTTGTTTTGTATTTGTTGTTTTTGTTGATCTTACTTTTCATGTTTTGTTTTTTAGTGTGATGAAAAATTCAAAAACCCATAAAAATTGAAAAATCTATAAAAAGTTTGATCGCTTGTGTTGTGTATATCACATATGAGTTTGGCCTAGTACCTTCGTACTAATGGCATAGTGCATTTACGAGCTTAGCTTGTTTTGTATGCACATCTATCTTTGTGGGAAAAATCTTGAAATCTATGTGTGATTGTTGTAAATCGATCTTCAAGCTTGTCATAAATGATTAGTCAATAGTCTTTGATGGTTTTGATATATGCATAGACTTGTGACTATATATCTTCCCACATTTTTTTTTTTTTTTTTTTTTTTTGCTTAAAGAGCTCAACAAATGTAAATCTCAAAATGAAAAGAGATAATGAGCTTTAAAAACCGTCGCACATACTAGTATTTGATTAGGAAAAAGGGAAAGTGACTTATATTGAAATGTATGGTGCCCAAAAAGCCAAAGGCTTATTCTCAAAATGGAAATATCAAAAATTTCAAGCACCAATCTCAAAATGAGATGTATTTTTCAAAAATGATCAAATGTTATGAATTGTAAAGAAGCCAAATGAAAAGCTTTAAAGAGATGTAATCATTTTTTTTTTTTTTTTTTTTTGTGGGAGGTTAATATGCTCATTTCTATAATTGATATAGACCACTTGACTTAGTACTAGTTGTGTATGACTTGATTGAATTGATCATTGAAGCTTCACTTTAGACTAAGGACTATTCCACATTTGATACTCACACACAACACACAAGACTTTGTTCAATGAATGCTTATTTCATTTGTGTAATTGTACGTGTTCAAATGTGATGTGTATACTCAATTGCTTGTTGATCAAACCCAAAAAGATTTTTTAGTATTTTATATGTTTTTGAAAGTGTTTTTTATGCTTTCGTGTTTTAAGCTTTTGTTCAAATTGCATTTTGCATTTTTTTTATCAAAAACTTTCTCAGAGGCATTTTCGCAAGAAGCTCGCAACTAAGCTCTTCCCGCGAAAATAGGTTAAGGCAAAATAGTGAAAACACAAAATTCAAACAGAAACTTTCGTGACTATCTCGCAACTATTTCACGAGTAAAGTCTTCCCGCGAAAAGTTTTGTGCTTCATATGCATTTTTCGCAAGTAACTTCACAAGATGGTAACTAGTGAAAAACGCATGTTTTCATTTTTAAAGGGCAGATGTAGATAGGTTTTTAAACATTCACTATTCCTTTCATTTTGCCTTCCTCGAGCCTCTCTCAACCCCAAACTAATTTTCACTCAAAAACCCAATCAAAACTCAAGAGAAAACTTCTTCAAATCATATCTAAGGTATGTCTATACGATATTTTCTCTTTATTTCCTTAGATTATGCAGAAAATTTCTAGGTTTTTCTTAAATTGGGATTTTTTTTTTATTATTAAAAAAAAAATGGGTTGGGAACTCTAATTTTTGTGAAATTTTTTTAAATTTCTTGATTGGGCTTTGTCCCATTTGATTTGTTTGTGTTTGTGTTGGCCCCATGTGGCATTTTAACATGTATTTAGGCAAGTTTCACTTATGTTCATGCATTGTTTACATGTTAATTGTGTTGGTGCATATCAAGTGTTTGATAAAATGCCTAAATGGCATTTTGGTGTTGTTTTGGACTCCAATGAGTTCCAAACTTTGGGGATTACCATGATTGGACTTGTTTATCATGTTTTGATCATTGGTTGTGTTTGACACACTTTGACCCAAATGTGCTTTGCCATGCCTTGCACATGCATCACATAGGCATACCACATGCACACTTGATGCACACACTTGCACTTATCATGTTTTTGCATTTCATTCATGCTAATCATATGTTGTTACATGTTTAGCACTTATGACATGTTTGTGTGACAGTGTTTATGTTCTTTTTAGGACTGTGTGCTTGTTTATATGAACTAACTTGACACTAATTAGTTTGTGCTCCTGTTTTGTGTTTTTTGCACTTGTTTCTCTGCTTTGTGTCTATTTTTGCAGATGTGCCGTTTCTCTCGCGGTAAAGAACCCATGATTGACCTTACGTCATCACCTGTATCAAAAAGGACCCAACATTCATCCAATGACTCCAACAGTGAGAGATTCAAGACTCCCCTAGATTCTCAGACCTTCTCCAGCATTTTTCAGGATGCTCCTACTGTGGTGGAATGAATTGTACGGTGCAATAGATTGGGATCAAATTTTATCCCTAGGATTTTTGAGAATAGGGATTGGGCAAATCTATTCGGGAACTTCGAGGATCCGATTGATGAATTACTTAAGGAGTTCTACTCAAATACTAGACACACCAGAGTTGAACTGAAGTTTTAGGCGCGAGGAAAGGAATTTATCATCACTCCGGATTACCTTGCAAAGGACCTTCGAATCAATCAACCGAAAAATGTGGATATTTCTCCATATGATGACAGACTTCCTCCAGTGATAGATATTCTTCAGATTCTTGGACCTGATCATAAGATTTCAACCAAAGGAACATCCATTGTGACTTCGAAGTTTGAACTTGAACTAATGACACTCACATTGATCATGTTTTCCAATCTCTATCCATTGCCTAACATAGGGTTCATCAATCTTGGAAGAGCACAGTTCTTGTGTGATCTCATCACAGGAACTCCAATTGATATTTGCGCTCACATCTTCCAAACTATAGGGAAAACAGCAACAAGAATAGCAACACGGATGTGTCTTCCTTTTTGTAGTCTCATCATGAAAATCATGGTATCTAAAGGTGTTCGTCCGCCAAGAGATGGAACAATCCTAGTTTGTCAACGGCCAATATCCATGATGTCTCTTCAAAAGAGCAAAATTCATTCTTCTGCTGAGCAGGAAAAGCAAAATCCATCCAAAACACCGAAGAGTGAATCTTTCCCACATGCCACTCCTTCTGGTCATGGGTCAGCTACTCACACTACCCATAGACATACCAAGATTGCATCTCTTCACATTCCTAAGTTGCAAACTTCTACTACTCAACTAGGACAATCTAGCTTTAATGCCGACAGATTGACTATTTTGGTTGAAGGTTTGCATAAGCGTATTTCAGGACTTGCAAATGTTATCTACTCCACCAACAGCCAAGTTCAAATGCATTTCACAACCATTGAGACTCAGTTAGATGAGATTCAACGCAAACTGGAGGAGAGCCTTTAGCTATTCTTGCCAAAAAGGGGGAGAGAAACTCACTGTATAGATTGGACAATAGCTTATAGTAAAGGGGAGAGCATCACAAGAAAGGAAGTATGCATTGTGAAAGGGGGAGTTTTGTGAGCTCAAAAGGAGAAAAGCTAACACACACACACACATACTTTTGGATAGTCTAACCATTGTTTGGCTAGTCTAGTTTATAGTTGATTACTTTTTATCTTTATAGTGTTTATAACTTGTGGATATTTACATTGCCTTCTTTTAAAGCTTTAAATACTTTGGTTTAAAACCTTCAGATTATATTCAGTACTTTATTGTATATCCTTGCTTTGTAGCATTTTTTTTAAGTACTTTTAGATTTTGTTGCATTATCTTAAGTACTACACACTTATGCCCTTGTTGGATCTTGTATCCATGATGCAAATACTTCTTGTATTTCGCATTGGTTGTGTGTTGGACATGCAATTGATTTTTGTGTTGCTCTTAATTGCATTGCGTGTCTAGATGATCATCTACTAGTTAAATGATCATTGTAGTCATTCTTTAATGACTGTTCCTGTTTGATCAAGTTATGCTTCATTGTTTATGTAATGCTTATTACCTTGATCGCATTTTACTTGCTTATATATGCACCTTGTACTTAACTTGTCGTGAGCTTAATGAAAGTTTTGTTTATGTGTGAGTGTTTCGGAATATAGGTGTATACATGCAAGAGCTTCATAGCTTCTAGATTAGGTGTGAGTGATTTTTTCCACTGTTCCCAACTCACGTTTAAGCCTAGAGTCTGTTTTAAGGGTTTTTTCACGAAATAACCAAAGGGGGAGATTGTAAAGTTGTGATTTACAACTATTTTTATGTTGGCTTTATTCCATGCCAAATTTGATTGTAATTATGTTCAATCTTATGTACCCTATAATTTATGTGGGATTTCTGTGTAAGCGTTGTGTGTGTCAGAGAGAGCATGCGGACTCAAGGCAAATTGAAGACCAAAGAAGTTTTTGCGAGTAGCTCACGAGTAGCCTTCCCGCGAAGTGAAGCATGTGCTCAGCACATGACTGGAATGCAAAGAGTCATGACAGATGGTGACAGCTGGTTTTCGTGAGTGTCTCACGAGTAAGGCCTTCCCTCAAGATACCCACGAAACATTTTATTTTGCTATTTTGTCATATCTGCTCCACTACATCCTCACCCACACTATATATACCATCATTACCCACACATGTTGAGGAGTGCTTCAGAGAGAAAACCCAAGCCACAAACCCTTTGAGAGTGAGAGATTTCCATACCCACAACTCTCTACACATTTCCTCAACTCCTACCTCTCCATTTCCAAATCCTTGAGAGGTTGATGGCCCAAACACTTACCACACTCATTCTGAGTGTAAAGTGAGGTTTTGGTGCTGCTAGGAAGCATTGGAAGAAGCCATTTGTTTGGTGGATGAAATCGGGCTAATTGCGTGGTTCGGAGAGCTAGAGAAGACAAGGCTTGGTGAAGTCAATTAGTAGTAGGAGCTTGGAAGGCTCGAGTACATGGGGTAGACTAGGCTTGGAGGGTCTTTTGTTATTCGTGTACTCCAACTTATTCTCTAGTGGATCGATTTACCGCTTGGATGGCGGCAAAGAGGTTTTTCACTGAGTACTTCAATTTCCTCTTCGATAACACATCAGCATGTTATCTTGTGTTTGAATTCTTCTTCCCTACTCTTTTAGCTTTCATTTTACTGCTATGATTTGATGAATATGGCTTAGAGTAGTTTTATTGTTTGTTCACTCGTATTTACTCTATTCCACACTTAGTTTAAGGAAGAGTAAAATCAACCAAGCCATTAGCTTTAATTTGGGGGTCTAAACAACTCTTGTGTTTTTCACACAATTTCGAGCTTTCATTTATCTATCAGATAATTATTGTTTTAAGGACCTAATTATCAAAATAAAAGGGATTAATCTTAGAATACGAGTTAAGAATACATCCAAGTGCAATTCTCGACTCAAAAAGTCCCTAAAAGAGAGTCCAAATTGAACCAAAATTGGGAATTGGGCTCGGCACTTGAGAGGACCAATCGGCACTCTAGGACTACCGATCAACATATGGCAAGTGCCGATCGACACTTCCCAAGTGCCAATTAGCACAGCTTCAAGGCCCAGCCCAGAAATGCTCTAATTAAGATAAAACGCATCCATTCAAATTTTTAGGGATAAGGATGCAACCTAGATCATATCTAATTTAATCCAGCTTATTTTTAAAGCACCAAACCACTATAAATAGGAAACTTAAATCTAAAATCTAAAGCCCTTTTTCTAACCCCTCTCTCCCCTTATGTAAAAGAAATTCTGGAAGCTTTGCTTTAGGAATTTCTTTTCTGTTAAGAGGCTTCACTTGAATCCTTAGAAATTCATTCCTTTTTATCCCTAGGATAGTTCGCTCCTTGTGGAATACGTTCATGCAAGTATGATTCTAACTTTGCTTTCTTTAACATGATTTTATTTTAATTTCAAAAACATGTTCTCATCTATGCTTTATTTTCCATGAATGTGATGTTGTTTTTTATGTTTAAATAACCATGTTGGTCACATGTTATTGCATGCTCTCTTCTTGCTTTCTAAAATTTCACATGATTAGTTAATGAACATGCCTAGATCTAGGGTTGAATCTTTTCTTAAGATTTTAGATCTACAATTTTCCTCTATGTTTTTCAAAACTAAAATCAAATCTGCATTTTTCTCCATGTTTTTCAAACACAATCTACAATTTTTCTCCATGATTTTCAAAAAATAAAATCTGATCTGTATTTTGTTTATAAAATTTTATCTATATTTTATTTATAAAATCTGATCTATATTTTGTTTATAAAATCTTATCTGCATTTTTCAAAACAAAAATCTGGTTTTTTTTTTTTTTTTAATAAAAATCTGATATGTATTTGTTTATAAAATTTGTCCTGCATTTTTCAAAATAAAATCTGACCTATATTTTTTTAAAATAAAACCAAAACTGTGTTTTTCATATAAAATTTATGTTTTCATAAATATAAAATATATATATATATATATATCTATTTTTCTCTCAAATTTAAAAAACCCAAACCAGATCTGAATTTTTATTAAAAATTCGTTCTTTTTCTTTCACAAAACCCAGAATTAAATTTTCATCAAGCATTCTCATCAAATCTTTTTTCTACCCGAAATAAATTGCAGATCAAAGGTTCTTTAAAAAGAATTTTAACCCTAGGTCTAGGATTTGACATGGCATTTGTTGCATATCATTTCATACTTTGAATATGGGTACTTAATGGTTATTTAAAGTCTAGAAGACCAAACTCTATCTGGACAAGGTAGGTGTCTAACACCTTCCCATCCTGTAACCTAGCCCCCAAACCTTAGAATTTTAGGTTGGTAGATTTAGTATCTATTTTTTTTTTTTTGGGTAGATTGTAACTAGGAAATAAAGCTTTGTACTTTTCCTTTTTTTTGTAGATTGTACCTAGGAGTCAAAGCAATGTAAAATTCTTTCTACCATAGTGTAATTGTCTCCAATCAATAAAAATGCATACTATTCAAGATATATTGTAGTTTGTAAAGTTTTCTTATTTTACTCATAAAATAAGTGGTGACTCCATATGATTCTGGAAAAGGAAGGTGCCGATGCCTACACCCTTTTCTGAAAGCACCCAAGCTTTCCAGTCTCTCACAGTGGCAACTCTGCTGGGGATGTCAAGGGCTAAGGTCCACATTAGACTTTAAATGACCAATTAATACCCTTGTCTTTGTATGATGTTTTTGTTTGTTTGGTTGCTTATGTCTGTGTATTGTTTGTATAATACTTTATTTGAAATTGCCATCTTGGTTGTTAAAAGCTTTCCCTAACTATCATAGTGTGTGCCATCAAACAAAAAATATGCATGTACCAATTTCAACATATGGCGTTAGTAACCATGGATCACTAGTCTTCACTAGATTCAGGTACCCAGTGGTGAAGCCACCAACTCATAGCCCAAAGTCACTGGATCATTTCTTGTTGACTAAAAAGGATAGACTACGCTGTTTGGACCAACGTAATGTTCATTATATTACAAGTTGGGAGGTGTAACATCCTAGCTATGGGAAACAATACAACAACAAATCCACCCTAGAATGTAATGACTTAGAACCTATCCTTAGGCCAGTCCATTAAAACTGCATTGCATTCTGTGTATGTTTGTTTGGTTGATAGATTGATGTAGATGGGAACCTAGCTTTATTTGACCCAAACAAGCCTTTTCTTATCAGAGAGAAGACTCCAAAGAGAATCTGAGAACGATAGCCAAGCTAGCAATTCCAGTTCCAAGCCTATCACAATGCTGAAGCCCTTGAGTATAGAAGGCACCCCACAGTTACAACACCTCAACCCCATGTTTGACTTGCAAGATAGCCCAAGCCACAAGAAATTCAAAGACTCTATCACCATGGCAAAGGGAGATGAGCACCAAAACACTGAAAAGCCAATGAGAACTCAAGAGCTACTAAACACTATGGTGGCAAGCGAAAGTCAGTTGAGGGAAGACACAAACCTTATGGTACAGCAGTTTTAGAGCCTGAAGGGTAGCCAAGAGGAAAACAGGACCAATTAGAATCCCTCTATCTCGAAAAGTGAGAAGAAGATTAATGAGAAGATAAGTAAGATGGAGGAGATGATTAAAAGGGCCCACAAGATGTAAGACCTTATGGATTATCAGTTGCTTTCTCTCTTCCTAAATGTAAGATTGCCCCCAAAGTTCAAGATGCTGGTCTTGGACAAATTCGATGGCACCAGCTACGCTAAATCCCACCTAAATATGTACATGAGGGCTATGCAGCCTCTAAGAGCTATTGAAGAAATGTTGGCACAAATGTTCCAAACACCTTGACTAGAGCCACTCTTATATGGTTCCTCAACATGGAGCACAATAGAGCTAGAAACTGGGAAGACATTTGTAAAGAGTTCCATAACCAGTACAAGTGTAATATAGAAGTGGACGTGACAAGGAGAGACTTGGAGACCACTAAACAAGAGCCGAAGGAGTCCTTTTCTACCTTCATTTCTAAGTGGAGATCCAAAGCCGCACAAACGATAAATAGGCCGAATGAAGAAGAGCAATTAACTATGGTTGTAAAAAACTTGTTACCTATATACCATAAATATTTATTTGCCCAGTATTTCCAAATTTTAAAGCTTTAATTACTGCTGGTACTCAGATTGAGGATGCAATAAATAATGGGACCATAAAGAATTGGAGTGCACCTAAGTATAAAAGGAATTTTGGGCCTTCTAGCTCCAAAACTGCAAAAGTGTCTAGTATATATAAAATTGATCCCTACCATCTTATTGCCCCAATGCAAATATCACATGGGCTGCCTCCAAGGCCTAGGAAGGAATTTCATGAACTGTATATGCCGATGAGTCAAGTATTTGAAAAGTTGAAAGCGAAAGGGTTACTAAAACCCTTAGACTCGAAACCAATCCTAAACCCATTACTTGTAAAGTTTGATGTGAGTAAAAGGTGTGCCTACCATTAAGGCCCAGGCCACAACACTGACAGGTGTTATAACCTTCATCATACAATTCAAAATTTAATAGACACCAAGGTGATTACACCACCTACAAGGCCTAATATCACCAATAACCCCTTGCCCAACCATAGTTTTAGGAAAGGACCAAGGATCAATTGTTTGATTTCTGAGGAGGAAGAAGAAGAGGACCCGTTTGAGTTGATCTATGACCTACCCGAATGCTTTATGATGACGTAGGAAGACCTAATGGGTATGACATCTGCCGCAGGATATGATATATGGAGTGAGGATACTACAGAAATCCCAAATTACTTAACATCCACATATGAAAGGAGACACTTCAGACCCCATCAAATGATCCAACATCCATATATAGGGGGAGACACTTCAAACCCTGATCAAATGATCCTACATCCACATATGGGGGGAGACACTTCAAACCCCAATCAGATGACCTAGCATTCACATATAAAGGAAGACACTTCAAACCCCGAGACATTGAATCAAATGACCCATCAAAAATTACCCACATCACATGAGGGGGGAGACACTTCAAACCCCCACATCTGGAGACAAACAACCCGATAGTGGCCCTAAACAAGGCAACCCAACAAACACCCAATGAAAAGGATGAGGTCCTCAAGCAATTGCAGAAGACGCAAGCCAAAATATCTTTATAGGGTTTACTCATGGCCTTATACAAGCACTGCCAGAATCTGGTAGACCTTCTCAATCAAATCCAAGTCCCTACAACCACTACTTCTCAAGATTTGAATGATATGATTGCGTCTATAAGTAGGGAGCTGACTATCTCCTACTCCAACAAAAATTTGACTAAGAAGGGAAAGCGTCATAATGACCCATAGCACATTACTGTGGATTCCAAAGGCAAGAGGATACCGATGGTCTTAATTGATGTTGGAAGTTCTTTGAATGTGTGTCCTTTAAAAACCGCAAGTTACCTAGGCTTAAGTATTGAAGATTTGGTGCCATCTAATCAGCATGTGAGAGCATATAACAACAATACAAAGGAGGTTTTAGGTACTGTGACACTAGAGCTCACCATAGGGCCAATGATAAAAAATAATAAAATAATAAATAAATAAATGAGTAGAATTTCAAGTGCTGAACATAGCTTCGTGCTTCAACATGCTCCTTAGGCGACCATGGATCCACGACACAGAAGCCATGCCTTCATCCCTGTATTAAAAGGTTCGGTTTCTACATGAAGAAGCTATAGTTATCATATATGGTAACACTCTAACCGTACCAAAGCCCATTTTTTATATCGATTCTAAGAAGGAGCTAGTAACCCTAGTTGGCTTTGAGATTGAGAAGCCTGGTTTTGAAAGAAAGGAAGAAAAGGTTGAAAAGATCTTTATAGACTTCAATCCCTATAGCAATAACAATGTGGTAGTAATGATGAGAAAGATGAGTTATTTTCCAAGGATGAACCTAGGGAAAACTGTGAAAGAAGTAGTTGTACAGGTTTCGACAATTCCTATAGCCATACCACCTTTCGAGTTAGGTTATAAACTTACGAATGATGACTTATTAGAGATGGAAGTGAGGAGGATGGCCCGCACAAAGGCTAAAGCAAAAGGACTTCCTAGTCCCCTAGAACCCTTGAAGCCTTACACTTCTACACTAAATGGAAAGTTTGTCAAAGCTGGAGATAGTCAGCGCTATTGAAGATTTCCTGAACTAAGATACGATCTTGAGTTGAAGAAAATGGTGACTAGATTTGAATTATTCTTTGATTGTGACAATAAGCATCCAGAACTAACAGATACAAACTGGGTCCTGACTGATTGGGTAGATTACATGGATCCTAATGCAATGACTACACTATTGAGAGACAATATCTTCAACATAGAAGTAGAAGAATACTGGGAGGCTTGCCAACATGCATTGAAGAACCCATATGAAGCAAGAACGGATGATGAAAGTGATGAAGGGGGAGAAGCCCCTTGTGATGATGATGAAGGTAGCGACAGCGAAGATGACAATAGTGGCGGTAGCATTAGTGACGACAGTGGAGACAGTGATGATGGAGACGATAAGAGTAATGATAGTGATAGTGAAAAAAGTAGTAGCGAGGACTATGATAGCCAAGATAATGACATTGAAAAGGGTGAACCCCCTAGTTAAAGAAAGGATGAAGATGCGGGAGCCTTCTATGAAGACAATTTTGATGATGATGTGGACTACTATGATGGAGACATAAAGGATGATGCAGAAGCTGAGGATGGAGACATAGAGGATGATGCAGAAGTTGAGGGTGAAGACTACGATGAATACCCCTATGGGCGACCTTCGGATTCAAGTTGCATTACAGATGCCAATTCAAAATCAAGCCCCCGATATGACAAGCATGGTAGGGAGATTCTCGAGCTTGGCTCATTCCATAATTCAGAATTTGGCTTACTGATGGCATACATTGATGAAGAAGATGACATAGATGCAAGATTGGCAACACTGGACAGAAAGCTAATGATCCACATCTTCATAAACTTAACCCTAGAGGATTTTGAAGATGAAGATGAGAGAATGGAAGTGAGAAAATCATAATACCTCCCCTAATATGTCCACCCAATTAACAAAAGGAAGCAAGATTTATTTAGGGAGTGGATGGACAATATAGAGTGCCTGGATAGCTATGCATTTTACCATCCCACAGACATGGAAGTTGATGGTGAAAGTATAGATTATATGGATGAAGACCCCAAAGTGTTGATGCTGAAGGAAGAAGGAACTCACTAGGAGCCAGCTGCCATTGTGAAAGCCATAACTGAGTTGAATAACTGGACATGGGAAGGAGCTACCCACCCCATGGAAAACCCTCTAAAGAAGATCAAGATCATTAAGCCACTCACTCCTACCAAAAAAATTGTTCTATGCCCATTGAGTCTATCTCTGTTCGTATTGTTATTCCTATTGAGTCCATTAGTGATCGTGTTTCTATTCCTATAGAGTCCATTTCTGTTGAGTCTATTAAGAACTCTACTCCTCATAATATGATTTTTTTATTCAACTTATTTGTTGGCTTTGAATTTTTTTTATTTCGGAAATTAGTAAAGAAACTTTAAATAATGAGGAATTAAAGCAAGGACACATAGAACCCATAAAAGAATAAACCCAATCTATTAACTTGGGAGCTGATGATGAACCAAAGATGGTCCAAATTGGTAATACCTTAACCTCCTCTGAGAAGGATGCATTAGTCATATCACTGAAGGAGTTCAAAGAGGTGTTTGCATGGTCATACAAGAATATGCCCGAGATTGATACAAATATAATACAACATTCAGACCCCACCATGAAGCCAGTCAAGCAGAAGCTGAGAAGGATGAAGCCAGAGTGGACTCTTAAGATCAAAGAAGAAGTTAAGAAATAGTACAATGCGGGATTCTTGAGGACGGTCAACTACCCAGAATGGTTAGCCAATGTGGTTTTGGTATCGAAGAAGGATGGGAAAGTGAAAATGTCTGAGAGTTCAAAGACCTTAACAAGGCTAGCCCAAAGGATGATTTTCCCTTGCCTCATATTGATATCTTGGTTGATAACATAGCAGGACATGCATTGCTGTCATTCATGGATAGCTTTTCAAGATACAATCAGATAAAGATGGCTCCAGAAGATATGGAGAAGACATCCTTCATTACTCCATGGAGGAAACATTGCTACAAGGTCATGCCATTTGGCCTTAAGAATACTAGTGACACTTACGAGCAGGCAACCACTACTCTATTGCATGATTTGATACACAAGGAAGTAGAAGTTTATGTAGATGACAGGATAGTGAAGTTCAAAGACCGTGAAGGGCACATACCGACTTTACGAAAGTTCTTTAAGAGAATCTGATTTTATAAGTTGTGGTTGAATCCGAAAAAATGCACTTTTGGAGTGACATCCGGAAAATTGTTGGGATTTATGGTAAGTCAGAGAGGAATTGAAGTGGATCCTAAGAAGATAGAGGCAATTGTAAAGATGAAGCCTCCAAGGACTGAGAAGGAGATCTGAGGGTTTTTAGGGAGGATACAATACATAAGCAGGTTCATAGCCTAGCTCACCATGACATGTGAACCACTTTTTCAATTGCTCAAGAAATAAGTTCCCACAGTGTGGAATGAACAGTGCCAAGAGGCTTTTAAGAAGATTAAGAGTTATTTGATGAAGCCATCAATACTGGTTCCACTAGTACCTGAAAAGCCATTATTGCTATATCTCACAACCATGTATACAGCAATGGGGGCTTTACTTGCATAATATCTAGAGGAGTCTAGAAAGGAGAACGCAATTTATTATATTAGCAAGAAGATGTTGGCTTATAAAGAAAAGTATACAGCACTCGAGAAGACATGTGTAGTGCTGTATGGACTACCCGAAAGCTCAGACATTACATGCTTGCTTTCAAGGTCTTACTAATTGCAAGAATGGATCCTTTGAAATATCTAATGGAGAAGCTTATGCGAGATGGGAAGATAGCTAAATGGGTTTTTCTTTTATTAGAATTTGATATCAAATATGTGACTCAGAAGTCTATAAAGGGAAGAACAATTGCTAATCACTTAGCTCATTGTTCACCCAAAGAAGCCAAAGAAATCAAAGGGGACTTTCCGAATAAGGATATCGTGGGAATAGAGTTAGAACCATGGAAGTTGTATTTTGATAGAGCAACTAATCAACACGGAAGTGGCATTGGAGTTCTCCTAATTTCTCCAAAAGGGACACACATCCCATTCTCTGGTAGGCTCAACTTTCCTACCACTGATAATGCCACCAAATATGAAGCTTGCATTATGGAGTTACAAGCAGCCTTAGGTCTCGGAGTGAAAGAGTTAGAAGTGTATGGTGACTCAACTTTGATAATTTCTCCCCATGAACTCCCTATGGAGAGTCATTTTTCCTTTTATAGTTTGGCTTATTTGGAAAAGCAAGAACCAAGCCATGTTCAAGAGGAAGAATCAAAACCCAAAGTTGACTGCAGAAATCGTCAATCAAATTGTAGAGTTCATTCACTGTGCCTCGTCTCCTAGAACTTCAACCCTTAAAATGGTCCAAAGGATTCGTTGGGAAAGGCCTCCTACAGGCTGGGTGAAGCCTAACACTGATGGATTAGCTATTGGCAAACCGGGTTTTGCGGGATGTGGTGGCATCATCAGATATAAAAATGGCCTTTGGGTGATTGGTTTTTCCAGAAGAATTGAGATTACTAACAGTTTTGTAGCTGAGTAGTAGGGCCTCCAGGATGGTCTAATTATATGTTGTACTCTTTAGGTATTTTATCTCTAGAAATAGAGCTAGATGAAAAAGCTATTATGGATGTTCTAGGTAACTCAGCATATGTAAATAATGTGGTTTCTCCTATTTTGGATTATTGCAGGCTGCTAGCCCAATTTCAACACTGCTATCGTGAAGCTAATTGGTGTGCTAACAGCGTTGCACTGATAAGATCTAGTCAAGATTTAGATTTTATCTCTTTTGATAGTTTGCCTGTGGACTTAATCAATGTTTTTAAGGACAGCCTCAATGGGATGTACTCTAATAGGCTTTGCCCTGAACCTGTTGTAGTTTCTTATATTAATCTCTAATTACCATATATATATATATATATATATGAGGGTATAACCTAGAAGAAAATAGTAACAATTGCCTTTTTTTTCTTTTCTTTTTTTTAAGTGTAGATCTAGTGAAGATTAGGATGAAAAAAGAAGACTGTGAAAGAGTGTGGTCATTCACTTAGAAATAGGATTGCATATTTTTCCCCCTCTATTATATTAAAAATACTATTTACTTACTATTTTTCAATCATTCTCTCACACCCACCACTTCAACTCACCTTAACCAAAAACCCATAGCTTTGCCTTCACTACTAATTACGCTTTCCCATTTAACCAAAATCCAAAAGCAACCCAAAAAAAAAAACTCATCCTTCCCAATTCAAAACATGAATCCCATAAAGGTATGAGTTGATCGTTGCCTTTTCACCACCACCTTCATTGTCAAGAGCTTGGTAAAGACAACTTACAAACCCTTATGGCCTTAAGTTACCAGGTGTTTTATTCACTCAAAGGAGAATCAAAAATACTAGATCCTCTAAAAACACAATTGGTTTCTGTCGTAGGTTTACATTGAGCTAGTAGAGAGAGAAAGAGGTGCTAGGGTATAAAGGAAAACAAACAATAAAATAATCCATAACCTAAGCTACAATGCTAGTTAATTTTGAATGAGCACAACATGCATTATGGTTAGTATCTTTCTTGTCTAAATGTGACTTTATTTTACACAAGTTTTTAACTTTGTTTGTCCTATGCTAAGAGCATTAGCATCCGAGATTCTAAAAAATATCATATTTTACCATTTCAAAAGCTACTTTATCTATTTTACAATACCATTTTACAACTCACCCAACATCTCAATTCTTATTTTTCACATCACACCCAAATACTATTTAATTTTTTATTCATTTCATTCTCTATTTCTCTTTCTTCCTCATCATCTCTCTCTTCACTTTACTCTCTTTTCCTCACCATTTCTCTCTCTTCACCCACAATCAAAACCAAACACCACCTTCACAATCTAAGCCAGCCAACAACTCAACCAAAACCCATTCAAAAATCAAACCCATAGAAAATAAAATAAAAACCACAGAGATCAAAAGCCCTAAACCCTATTGCTATCAAAAGCCAAAAAAATACAGCCACAGCAGCCACCACCGATCTGTGACCTCTACCCTGATCTCCACGCTAACCAACCATGAACCCACTCGATCTTCACCCACAAACACAATAAATAAGCACAACAAATACCCAACAATTCAAGACCCACCACCACCACCAAACATAGCATATACTCACCACCACTGCCATGGTGAGATTGACCTCCACCCTAGTTCGTGAGCATCACAGGACTTTTGGCACTAGATCGAAGAGAGAGACTAAGAGCTTGGGGTTGGAAAGAATAACCAACGTTCACGATGGTGGTGACAGAGAGAGAGCAACAAAATCAGAGAAGAGAGACAGGAGTGGTGGCGTTGATGGAGAGAGAAAAACAAGAGAAAGAGAGCAAACAAAGAGAAGAGAAAGACATTAAAAAATTATTTATAAAAAATAGAAACTTGCTATAGTAACGTCTTACATGTAGCTTGATTGTAAAAGATTTTACAATTGGAAGCTCAGATAATGCATTCCTTTTGTGCTTTGATGCTAAAATAGAGCATATTATGAGTTTTACAACTCCGGATACTAATGCTCTAATACTCTTAACATGGTTAAATATTTATCTCCTAACACTAAACTACATCACATTATATATTTGTTTTGGGGGAAAAAAACACTGAACCATACAAAGGGTGCCTTTTATTTCAAGACCTGAGAGCAATGATCTTTTATATCATGAACACAAAGCATTTTGGATCCGTATGTTCAAATCAATATACTTTTTTTTAAGTAAACTACACTGAACTCCCTCGAGGCTTAGGAAATCGCAAAAACCCCCTCCTACCCGTGGTTATTATTAATATATATATATATATATATATTTATAAAAAGAAACAATCTCGTATAACCAATCTAGTTAGTAAACATTATTTTGAAATTATTCTAGATGAGAATTTAATTGACAAATATGTATTTCAAATTCATTTGTAATAGACATAGACGATCATAACTTCATAAGGACTTACTTGTTTATAAATCAAAATCTTAAGGGGTGGAATGTCATTTTTATTAAAAAAAAAAAAAAAAAAAAAAAAAAGGGGAGCTTTTCATATTTCCCCAAGCCTCAAGGCAGCTTATTGTAATATATATATATATATATATATAAAACTGAAACCTCTGAAACTCTCACAATTTTTCACATCATCACTATTTTCTTTTTCTTTTTATTTTAGATTCTTTTTATTTTAGATTTTATATCTTATATAGAATCCACCAGAAAAACAATAAACAAAAGTTTGAATTTTAATTAATGTCAATAATATTGAAAAACGTATACAAACTTAGAGGTCTATTTAAAGGCTCCATAAAACTTGATAGACAAGAAAATATATTCTAAAATAAGTCCTAATTAATACCTAACCATAATAAGAACCAAATTTGACCTAAAAAAACATTAAAAGAACCTAAAAACAATGAAATAAATCACCTAGACCTAAAATAACGTTTTTTGCATAAAAATACCAAAATAACAATATCCTACATCAACTTATCAAAAAAATACCAAATATTTTCTTTTTATTTTAGATTCTTTTTATTCTAGGTTTTATATCTTCTTATATTTATTAGTGTTACAATAGTTTAGTTTAAGTAAAACTCTATTAGATATATTTTTGGCCTATCACATCATTATTATTATCTATATATAATATAAAATTGAAGATTAAAAATTCATTATAATTTTTTAAGATACCTCACTTTAGAATTTTTTTAAAAAAAAATGACTCACTTTAGGTTTGAATTTTTTTTTTTTTTTTTTAAAGGACTCACCAAAAAAAAAAAAAAAAAACTTTAGGATTAAGAAAAAAAGAGAGAGACTCCTGGTAGGACTCTCTCTTCTCTCCTTAAAACTCTAGCAATTACCATCTCAAAACCCTAAACTCAACTTCACTTAAAGATTAAAAAAATAAGAAGGAGAGAGACTCACGTAAAAAAAAAAAAAAAAAAACGTAGGTTTTGTCTTTTTTATTTGCTTTCATATGTGCCTGAAATTTTCATTCTATCTTATTGTTTTATTATGTTTAGAATTGATTTTTTTCTAAGTATTTGGGTTAATCTCTATATTTTGATAGTGTTTTTATGGGTTTGGTTTTTGGGATGAAATTCTAATAATTATTTTATATTGTATATGGCAGATGAAGGATCTCTATTTTTTGGAGAAAAATCAAAATTGCAACCTATGTCTTCCAGCCCAAGGTGTGGTAAATTTTTATATGTTCTTGCTTTATTGAGAATTTTTATTTGGGTTCATGTGATTTTTCATTTTTTTATTAAAACTTTGATTTTTGGTTGATTAATTATTTGTTTGGATTAATTTCAATTAATTATTTGTTTGGATTCAACGTAAAAGATAATGGATTTAGGTGTTATAAATTTGATAATGTTCCATGTTTTGAATTGTTTATATTATTTAGACTTCTGGTAGGATTCTCTCTTCTCTCCTTAAAACCCTAGCAATTACCATCTCAAAACCCTAAATTTAACTTCACTTTAAAATTACAAAAATAAGAAGAAGAGAGACTCAACTTAAAAAAAAAAAAAAAAAAAACGTAGGTTTTTTCTTTTTTATTTGCTTTCATGTGTGTCTGACATTTTCATTCTATTTTATTGTTTTGTATGTTTAGAATTTATTTTCTTCTAAGTGTTTGGGTTAGTCTCTATATTTTGATAGTGTTTTTGTGGGTTTGATTTTTGAGTTGAAATTTCTAATAATTATTTTATATTGTATAAGACAGATGAAGCATCCCCATTTTTTGGAGAAAAATCAAAGTTGCAACTTATGTCTTCCAACCTAAGGTGTGGTAAATTTTTATTTGGTATATTATATATGAATTTTTTGAATTTAAAGGGTTTTGTTTGGTTTTGAAATAGAATTTGGGGATTCTATAAAAGTTGGAAGGTTTAAGTTTTGGGGTTTTTGGTATTTGCGTCTTAGTAGGTTGATCTTAATTCTTTACCTTATATGTTTTTTCTTTATTAAGAATTTTTATTTTGGGTTCATGTGATTTTTTTTTTCTTAATTAAAGTTTTGATTTTTGGTTAATTAATTATTTGTTTGGATTAATTTCAATTAATTATTTGTTTGGATTCAACGTAAAAGATAATGGAATTAAGTGTTATAAATTTGATAATGTTCCATATTTTGAATTGTTTATATTATTTAGACTTTTTGTAGGACTCTCTCTTCTCTCCTTAAAACCCTAGCAATTACCATCTCAAAACCCTAAACTTAACTTCACTTTAAAATTAAAAAAATAAGAAGAAGAGAGACTCAACTAAAAAAAAAAAAAAACATAGGTTTTTTCTTTTTTATTTGCTTTCATATGTGCCTGACATTTTCATTCTATTTTATTGTTTTGTTATGTTTAGAATTTATTTTCTTCTAAGTGTTTGGGTTAATTTCTATATTTTGATAGTGTTTTTGTGGGTTTGGTTTTTTGGTTGAAATTTCTAATAATTATTTTATATTGTATAAGGCAGATGAAGCATCTCTATTTTTTGGAGAAAAATCAAAGTTGCAACCTATGTCTTCCAACTCAAGGTGTGGTAAATTTTTATTTGGTATATTATATATGAATTTTTTGAATTTGAAGGGTTTTGTTTGATTTTGAAGTAGAATTTAGGAATTCTATAAAATTTAGAAGGTTTAAGTTTTGGGGTTTTTGGTATTTGCGTCTTAATAAGTTGATTTTAATTTTTTACCTTATATGTTTTTTCTTTATTGAGAATTTTTATTTTGGGTTCATGTGACTTTTTGTTTTCTTAATTAAAGTTTTGATTTTTGGTTAATTAATTATTTGTTTGGACTAATTCAATTAATTATTTGTTTGGATTCAACGTAAAAGATAATGAAATTATGTGTTATAAATTTGATAATGTTCCATGTTTTGAATTGTTTATATTGTTATTAATACGACTAAATAAGATTTGTTTTTATCTTTGTAGTTTATATCAGTTTTGAGTATGTGTATATATATATAACTTTTGGAAATTTTGCTTTATTAATTTAATAATTGTAAATTACTTTGTAGGTTTCAGTAACTATGCACCTGCAGTGAGACATTGATAATATAAGCATATATATATATATAGTATTAATATTTTATAAAAATCTTTCTTACAACCCAATAACATTCTACGTTAAACAACACTTCTAAACTATAGAAAAGCATAGAAGTTAAATATTTATTCTCATTGTATTTTATTTAATTATGACAAATCTCTTTTTTTTTAAAGCTAACTAGCAAAATGTCTATAATATGCATATTATTAACCCAATTTTCTATTTCTAAATTTCTTAGATTTTATTATATCAATCTTTTTTCCTTTAAAATTCTTGGTGGACAAATCAGTCTCTCGCTAATTCTTTTACCTTAACGTGATGTTGGTTAATTGTCCTTTCTCGAGGGGAAAATTTTACCTTTATCTAAGATGTTAGGAAGCCAACCCGAAACTCAACTACGGGCTTTTGAAATGGTACCCAAAGGCTTTCGGTGTGATGACAAAGCCTATCCCAGTAAGAAACAAAGGTTGCACATGACAAAACAACAACAAAATCCCAATGAAAGACACGTTACAATACTTAATTAGTACATTAATGGTCCTGGTCCAATAGTTCAAATCAGTCCTCTAGTGTTACGATATTATCTCCAGCAGTAGAGTAATTTCATGTCAGTAAGTGTTTACATGGTAAAAATCATAGTTTTTCCTTATTATTATTAAGTCAATATAAGGGAAAACTTCTATAGTTTCCAAAACATTATGGCATTCATCATAATAATACTAAACAAAGATTAAAGGCTTTATGTTACAAATAAAAGAGGAAAAATAGGATGGAATGAAGGGAGAGAGAGCACGTCCAGCCGTGTGCATAGGTTGGTTAAATTTATCCCCTTTCATCATGCACTTGAATGACTTTCCCCATATAATGCTCTTTTAGTTTTTAGTCAAGCATGAGTGATATCATATTTCATAAGAATAGCTTTAAGTGTTAGAAATGTATGTCTTTAATGAGAATGATTTTAATATGAAGTCTTTGTGCCTTTTAGGAGAAAGGCCTTAATATTGATGTTCATATGCCTTCCATGAGAAAGGGCTTTTGTAATGTGTTCTTGAAAGAGTATTTGATATGTTTTTAAGATGTGTGGAGATAGTAAGAAATATGTATATATTGTGAGATATGGTGTTTAGAGATATATAAGAAGTATGTATGGGTATTTTGTGAGGAATGCGATTTATAAAATAAATGGAAGTATGAAATAGATAAATGAAGGTTAAATGTAGTAAAGGTTGCTGCTGGGACTATTTTTTGTATTATGACATTGGTTACGTTGCTTTCTAAGAAGGGGGATTTTGTATGAGAAATGAAGAATCAGATGGAGATATGTTTTGGGTGGCAAAAATGATGAAATTTAAGAATATTGAAGTGTGGGAGAGATGAATAGTGTGTAATGGTGTGGTGTAATAAGTGTGATGCAATGGTGTTATCTAAGGAGAGATATCTTTGTAAGGGAGATGGAGAAGTTTAGAAATATGTGTAGCAAGATGAAAGAGGTTTCAGAATTATTGAAAATCAGAGAAGGGATCAGAGAGCAAAGATCAGAGAGGAAAGGTTAGAGAGGAAGAGATCAGAGAGGAGGAGATCAGAGAGGAGCCCCCTTTTAGTGTGTAGCTTAGTCCTCTTATATAGAGCCAAGCTATGTAACTAGATCAAAACTAGTTGAAGGGAAACTTAACAAATGAGGAAAAGTCCTTGACAATGTAAGTGGTCTTTTGTTTTTTAACCAAAAGAAGAAAGTTTGAGACTTAATGTTGGTGACACAGCTGGATGATGTCATGTGGATGACATCCTTTGCTTGGAGGACAATACTTGGCATTAAATTCATGGTTTAGCTAAAAAAATGTAAGATAATCTTTATGAGATCCTTCTATTTCTTTGGGTATGACAGCAAGCACCTGCTGGAGCTTCTGCAGCTTAGCTGGAGCTGTTACAGCTTCTGCAGAGGCTGTTTGCAGCTTCTGCAGGAGCTATTTCAACTTCTACAGAAGCTGTTGCAGCTTCTGCTGGAGCTGTTTTTGGTGTTTTCGGCTAAGTTTTCTCTTTTGGAAAATATATTTGAAGAAGTTTTAGAGATGTAATAATGGTATTTTTGTATTTTAACCAAATCTTGAAGAGTAAATTGAGCATTTAATGCTAGATATAAGATACTAATATATATTTAGCCATGTGCTTAGAATTGATTTATATGAATATAATTAATATGGAATGATATAATTATATTTTAAAACTTATATTATATGATGGACATTAATTTTGTAAAGAGCATGGAGAGTTTTATCATTTCAAGTGTTATGTGATATGAGAGGCTTACCAAATGTTACCTATTGCACACTGACTCATCAGAATTCAGGGAATTAGGAAAGACATGCCAAGCAACATACTTTCCTTTATCAACTTTGAACCACTGAAGTTTTACTGAACATACTTCTTGGCCCTCCAAACCACGACTCCCAAAATTCCCCCGATGAGACTCATGAGCTTGGACCATGAGCCAAAAATGAGATGATGTGCTACGAGCTTGAACTATGGGCTTTAACGCCTTTTTTGTGTAAATATGGGCTATTTTGGGCTTTAGAAGAGATTTTCCCAAAATCCATGATAGCGTTGACGTGGTGCAAATCACCAATGAAATGAAGCCGCATGATGTAAAAAATTTGTCCTCAACATCCTTTTATTTAACTATCCCGTGCATCGTACAGATTAGCGACTAGTTTATGGTATTTGTCTTGAGGCTGGAGGTGCAGGGGGTATGTTCAAGATACAACGAGCATAAAATTGAATGGTGCAGTAAGTAGCTAAAGATATTTGCTAGTCTATATATATATATATATATATAAAACCGAAACCTTTGAAACTCTCACAATTTTCCACATCATCACTATTTTCTTTTTCTTTTTATTTTAGATTCTTTTTATTTTAGGTTTTATATCTTATATAGAATCCACCAGAAAAACAATAGACAAAAGTTTGAATTTTTATTAATATCAATAATATTGAAAAACGTATACAAACTTGGAGGCCTATTTAAGGATTCCATAAAACTTGATGGACAAGAAAATATATTATAAAATAAGCCCTAATTAATATCTAATCATAATAGGAACCAAATTTGACCTAAAAAAACATTAAAAGAACCTAAAAACAAAGAAATAAATCACCTAGACCTAAAATAACGTTTTTTGCATAAAAATACCAAAATAACAATATCCTACATCAACTTATCACAAAAATACCAAATAGTTTCTTTTTATTTTAGATTATTTTTATTCTAGGTTTTATATCTTCTTATATTTATTAGTGTTACAATAGTTTAGTTTAAGTAAAACTCTATTAGATATATTTTATTGGCCTATCACATCATTATTATTATCTATATATTATATAAAATTGAATATTAAAAATTAATTATAATTTTTTAAGATACCTCATGTTAGAATTAAAAAAAAAAAAAAAAAAGACTCACTTTAGGTTTAATTTTTTTTTTTTTTTTAAAGGACTCACCAAAAAAAAAAAAAAACTTTAGGATTAAGAAAAAAAGAGAGAGACTCCTAGTAGGACTTTCTCTTCTCTCCTTAAAATCCTAGCAATTACCATCTCAAAACCCTAAACTCAACTTCACTTTAAGATTAAAAAAATAAGAGGGAGAGAAACTCACGTTAAAAAAAAAAAAAAAAAGACGTAGGTTTTATCTTTTTTATTTACTTTCATATGTCCTTGAAATTTTCATTCTATCTTATTGTTTTATTATATTTAGAATTGATTTTTTTCTAAGTATTTAGGTTAATCTCTATATTTTGATAGTTTTTTTTTTTTTATGGGTTTGGTTTTTAGGTTGAAATTGTAATAATTATTTTATATTGTATATGGCAGATGAAATATCTCTATTTTTTAGAGAAAAATCAAAACTGCAATCTATGTCTTCTAGTCCAAGGTGTGGTAAATTTTTATATGTTCTTGCTTTATTGAGAATTTTTATTTGGGTTCATGTGATTTTTTATTTTTTTATTAAAGATTTGATTTTTGGTTGATTAATTATTTGTTTGGATTAATTTCAATTAATTATTTGTTTTGATTCAACGTAAAAGATAATGGAATTATGTGTTATAAATTTGATAATGTTCCATATTTTGAATTGTTTATATTACTTAGACTCTTGGTAGGACTCTCTCTTTTCTCCTTAAAACCCTAGCAATTACCATCTCAAAACCCTAAACTTAACTTCACTTTAAAATTAAAAAAATAAGAAGGAGAAAGACTCAACTAAAAAAAAAAAAAAAAAAAAAAAAAACGTAGGTCGTCTTTTTTATTTGCTTTCATATGTGCCTGAAATTTTCATTCTATCTTATTGTTTTGTTATATTTAGAATTTATTTTCTTCTAAGTGTTTGGGTTAATCTCTATATTTTGATAGTGTTTTTGTGGGTTTGGTTTTTGGGTTGAAATTTCTAATAATTATTTTATATTGTATACGACAGATGAAGCATTTCTATTTTTTTGGAGAAAAATAAAAACTGCAACCTATGTCTTCCAACCCAAAGTTTGGTAAATTTTTATTTGGTATATTATATATGAATTTTTTGAATTTGAAGGGCTTTGTTTGGTTTTGAAGTAGAATTTGGAAATTCTATAAAATTTAGAAGGTTTAAGTTTTGAAATTTTTGGTATTTGTATCTTAGTAGGTTGATCTTAATTCTTTACCTTAGATATTTTTTCTTTATTGAGAATTTTGATTTTGGGTTCATGTGATTTTTTGTTTTCTTAATTAAAACTTTAATTTTTGGTTGATTAATTTCAATTAATTATTTGTTTAGATTCAACGTAAAAGATAATGAAATTATGTATTATAAATTTGATAATGTTCCATATTTTGAATTGTTTATATTGTTATTAATACGACTAATAAGATTTATTTTTATCTTTATAATTTATATCAGTTTTGAGTGTGTGTATATATATATATATAACTTTTAGTAACTGTACACCTGCAGTGAGACATTGACAATATAAGCATATATATATATATATATATATGATATTAACATTTTATAAAAATATTTCTTACAACCCAAAAACATTCTACGTTAGACAACACTTCTAAACTATAGAAAAATATAGAAGTTAAATATTTATTTTCATTGTATTTTATTTAATTATGACAGATTCATTTTTTTTAAAACGCTAACTAGCAAAATGTCTATAATATGCATATTATTAACCCAATTTTCTATTTCTAAATTTCTTAGATTTTATTATATTAATCTTTTTTTCTTTTAAATTCTTGGTGAGCAAATTAGTCTCTCACTAATTCTTTTACCTTAACGTGATGTTAATTAATTGTCTTTTTATTTAACTATCCCGTGCATCGTACGGATTAGCGACTAGTTTCTAATATGTTTTATGGGTTAATAACTTAATGCTCACTAGTGCCCTTAAGACATTAGTTAATAATCTATTTTAGAAAAATTTTGACACCACTTTTATAGAAAACGAAAAAAGATTTCAAAATATTAATTGTTTTTTTTTTTCTTTTTCCATAAAAACTTTCTTTAAATAAATTATTAACTTAGAACATTCGTTAACATTTTCCTATATTTATTTTTCAGGAAGGCCATGAAAAAAACATTTACCATTATGTAAGTTAAAGGCATTAGTAACAGGCGTATTACAATCATAGCACTGCATATCCATACAACATCAACATGCAAAACTTAGATGCCATCTGGTCTCATCAGTTAATATTCTGTGCATACCCAGTCATTCCAACAGCTGAGCTTGCATGATTTGTTTTGCGAGCAACCTGAGTAGTTGCCTTGGTGAAGTACATGTAGTAATACACATTGAGAATCATTGTTGCAACCACAAATACAGCACCAGCAATAAAGACACCTTTCCGCAATGTTTCACATGAGAAGTTTTGAGCATAAATCATAGACCGATACTTGGTGTGGTAAGCATTCCTCGTTGCACCTGCAATTAGACATGCTTCTGCAACCAGAAAAGTCACCCTGCAGATGCATAAAATGAAAAATTAGCCCATCTTTGTAATCAATATATTATGTTTGCCAGAAATTTACTCTATAGAGGGGTACAGAAGAGTTAAAATATCCCATAGAGAAAGAGAGAGAAACGCCAACCATAAAGCTCTTTCATATGACATGATGATATGGAATTTCTATACCCTGACAAGGCACGTGGTGAATTGCAAAGGTCATCAGTTTCAAAAATTACAAATGAAACTCGTCCAACAAGAAAATGGATGGGCACAGGCATATATATATATATATATATATGTATATATATAGTTAATAGTATGAATAAAGCACACTTCCCAGAATAAGAGAGCAAGTATTTATGATAACATTCCACGGTTTAAGTGCACACACCACCAAATGGAGGTGGAAGGGGGTGTCACAGAAACAGAAAGACATATAAATCAGAAAAAATTTATCAGGACATCAAATGCATTGATCAAACAATACAAAAGAGGCAATAGATGATGCGCACTGTAAATTAGTACTGCTTGTGATGAATGGTCTATATTGATTGCTAATACAACAATGTTGTTAAATGGTGCCCCCACTTACATACGCACAAGAACAGAAGAAAATGTAACTAAGTCAACCAGAATTCTCACCATGATGAGACAAAATAAATGATAGACCAGGCTCGACTCCCACCAGGAGCTAAAGGTATCCCAAAACACATGCACTTTGTCACACCCATAAGTAGAGATTCGCCAGAAAGAAGGAACAAGAAAGCACCAACTCCATATCCAGTTGCAACGTCTGAGTTGTAAACACAGTAACTTTCATTCGTTCGAGGATCTACTTCTATATGGCCCTGTTGTGAAGAAAGATAATTGCCTGAATGCTATATCTTAGCTTAATGAAAAGCATGCATGATTATCCACAAGTGTCAAAAATCAGCACATGATTCCCACTATTGTCAAACAAAGCATAGTTTGTGATTTTAAATATGTGGGAAAGTACCCTTTTTTTTTTCCATTTGTTGTTTTATTTTATTAAGTACAGCAGATTACATGTGATCCCTCACTGTGAGGGAAACATAAGGATTCAAAAAATAGAAAAGGATAAATATAAACATTAATATTTATATTTTCCAATAGTTTGTGCCTGTACATTGCTAAACTGCAAGGGAGTTGTAGGTAATCATTGAACTGTATGAGTATGACATGTTGCAGTGAGTAAGCACATAAGGCAGCTTTAGTTTGTTGCTAGTCTATAGAGCATGTACAAATGCCAGAATGCTTCCATTCTCAACTTACAAATCCTCAAAAGAATAATCATCAACAAAATGCTCATTTCTATCCTTTATTTTTACTGAAAAAATATATTTACTAATAACTCTGTATACAGTACATATTTTACACCTGTAATAACTAATAAGCATTATATACTGCCACTAATTGCAAAGTCTCTTTAACAGTTTGATGATGCTATGTCACCATTTGATACATGCTTCTATCAATCACTAGGAAGGAAGCAAGCAATGTACATGTGTATAACTCTTAGGCTATTAATAGAAATGATAATTATAAGCACTCCATCAACATCTTGAATAAATATGTGAGATTAGAAAGAAGATAATGAAATAAAGTAGAGAGACAACAGAGAGAGAGAGAGAGAGAGAAGAAATTACAGTGATTCGGCCTAACAACCTACGTCAACAACATAAAGCCCTTGATTGCTATATCTTTACAATTAAGCTCTATATATCACAATGAACCCATAGTAGGATATTTACAATAGCCTAAATCCTAGACTAATACATATTCAAGACTTGCAATACAAGTAGAACTAGGATTTCTTGTACAAAAAGTAGGAATGGACTTGAGCCTTGACTAGGATTGTGCCTTGGTAGTTAAACTCAAGATTTGGAGACAACTTGATTTTGGAGGAAAGAAAGAGTAAGACGGACCTTGAAGAAAAGCATGACTACGTGGACCAAATAAACTACAGATTACACACTAGGACCAAACATATAATGATTGAGGCTTGAATGATGAGCACAACACATATTATACTAGTGGACATTTATCAAAGGCGTGGTTTGAAATATTCTGCTTGACAATAATAAAGACGAGCAGCCATAAAAAAGGCCAATAAAGGCTGTCGATCATAGGTGTGGTCTAAGTAACATGGCATGAATATGATAAAGACACATGACCACAAAGAAACCCAATAAAGGAGGCTATTGATCAGAATGGTGCGTGACACTCAACCAAGATGGCTGAAGATGCATGATTATAAGAAAGTTGAAATTGCTGATATCATCTTGTGAGAAAATATCATATCTGAGAAAGTCGCATATGAGGTGTCCAGCTGTTGTCCACGACAAGGAATAAATTGAGGTGATCCTGCAAAGTGGCTGGAAACAATAGTGAAAGAGAAAAACTTGATCTTGCAATTTAAAGATATAAACTAATAGAGGCCACAAAATCCTGACATTGATAATGATAACACATGGTCTATAGATATTATAAAAATTTAGAGGAACCACTGGTCTTGCACTGTTAACAGAAAATTAAAATGTAAAAACCCAACACATAGTAGTAAAAGGCTACTTCAAATTACAAATTGGGCTTATGAAGTTGGTTGCCCTGCATAAGATGAGCAATAGACTAGAGCCTATGAAGCACGGGTGCATTTCGGGACTTGGGTGCGGGTGCGGGACTCGGCAATTTTTGAAAAAGGTGGGTGCAGGTGCGGCGGGACTCGGTGATTAAAAAATTATTAAAAATATTTTTATTTATATTTTTAATGTATTGCTAAGCATACTTTTTCACATTATATAAACATATACCAAATTTCAGAGCAATATTAGATAATAATTAAAACATGATGTTCATAAACTAAATACAACCCACAAGATTGAAACTAAAACATTCCATGATAATCACAGATTCACTCACAAATCATAAATCACAGATTCACAAATTACTAATAAGTTATAACTATTAACTAAATAAAAGTATAAAACTAACATTCACAGTCACAGATTCACGGTTCACATATCAATAGATTCAATAACTGAGTTGAAAATGTTTGGACGAAGTGAAGAATGTTTGGACGAAGTGAGAGCATAGCACAGAGCCACAAAGAAGAGCACAGAGAAGCCAAGCACAAAGAACAGAGCACACCGCACCGCAGAGAGCACAGAGCCACAGAGAAGAGAGCACAGAGTAACGGAGTGAGAGAGAGTATTTCGACGAAGTTCAAACAGTGCGTTTTGCACTTTTTTTTTTTTGAATTTTGGCCTGAATCGGCCGTTTCAGTAGTTTCGCCGATACGGCCGATACAGCCCACGTCGGCGCGAATCAGGCCGAGTCCGCACTGTGTCGGCGCGAGTTGGCGAAAAAAAAAAAAAAAAAAAAAAAAAAACCATGTGGCAGACGCGGCACCGACGTGGGGTCAGCGGCATCCCTCGCGCGTCGCCGCATCCGACGCGGGTGTGGCACCTCTGGCGCCGCGTCCGTGCATCCCAAACTAGAGCCCAACAACAATTAATGAGGTACACTGGTATGTCCTAGTCACCAAATGGGAATGATGATTTGGGTGGCTTCTAACTTCAGTTGTATTAACTATTTAACAAGCAAGTTTCCAATATCATGGCCCACCTATCTGACCATGCTAGCCACTGAAACAAGAGAGTGAAATTTCTAACACAAGTTCTGCCCCTTGGCCCTTAATGAGGGAAAGTGATGGTGGAGGATCAAAAGAGTTGTTGATGCCCATGGGCCTGTGAAGAAAAAAAAAAAAAAAAAAAAAAAAAAAAAAAAAAGAGGAAGTAGAAAGAAACAAACTTTCCATACAAAGCTGCAATGGTAAGGCAAGCTTCCTGGTGCAAGGGTTGTAACAGGCCAAAGGCACACGAAAACACTATGGAACCTGATGAGGAGGATATTGGATATGTGCTTGAGCTTGTTGCCCATCAACTTGAAGAGCTTCTTGAAGACTGTAGTGGTCTCATTCTTGCCCAAAAAGCTTCTCGAAGACACCGATATGACTTAGTCCATATTTTGGCTACATGATGGACCAAACCAAAGGACTTTTCCAGACCAAGAGTTGTGATCCAAGGAGGCAATGACGACGATAAAGAGAAGACCAACGAAAAAACAGTGAGCATGACCCAACTTGATCCTTTGCGAAAGTTCTTGATCTAGGTAGAGGATGGGCAACACAACTTTGGCAGCGGCAAGCAAGGCTCCAGCAGCTGCTATGTGAGTGGGGGTGAGGATGGTAACAGCAGCAAGACTGTTGGCAAAGCTACAATTGAAGTGCAAGAGGAAAAACCTCACAACCAACAAAGAAATAAAGGTCCATGAAAACCTATTCCTGAGTAGGCCATTGTTGTGGTCTGTGTTGACTCTCTGAGTCCTAAGAGGCTAAGAGAGAGTAACAGAGACAAGAGGAATCAATATTTTGAATTTCTTCTTCTTCTTCTTCTTTTTTTATGAAAGAATAAAATTTTGTGGTGTCAATTGCAGATTTTGTAGATGATGGTCTTGACAGATTGTATAAGTTATGGGACTTGAATCTAATTGGCTGAGAGAGAGAAAGGGGGAATTAGCATGGTTTAGCATGACGAAACACATCCACAGCAGAAAGCCATTGATGACTACATCTTTACTATTAAGGTCTATCTATTACAATAAACCCATAATAACGAATTTATTGTAGGCGAAACCCTAGACCAATACAAAATACAATACTTGAAATACAAGTACAATTAGGATTTCATTGTTTGCACACGAAATACAATTGGACTAGATCCTTATGTAGGATTAGAACTTGATATCTTTAGTAAAATAAATAAAAAGAAGCATGCTGTTGTTCCAATAACATATTTCCAATTCTTACGCCACATGCAGGTATACAGTCTAACCTAGTAAGCACAGGCACGCGTACAGTACAGGTATGGATACAGCTACAACAAGGCGACACAAGCAATTGGGATTTTCCCAAATAAAGTGTCCGTGCTTCCTAGAGTCTAGCAGCCTGACCATAGTTTGCCTAAATGAAGAGCCTAAATGAAGTAATTAATAAACTTTGCATTAATTAATAAACTTTTAAGAAGCTAATGTCAGTAAGATGACAGCAATGAGACTCCAATTGAGAACCAAAATGATTTTAAATTTAATAGAAAGCAAGCTAGGCAGTGAAAAGTTACTCATCCAAAAGAGAATCAGAGAACAATTCGTAAAATATACAATATAAATAAATAAACAAATAAGATACCTTTTCCCTACCCAGCAAAGCAATAGTAGAACTAAAGAAATAAAAAATGAGACACAAAACCCTACTGCAGGAATAAAAAGAAAACAAAAGCTAAACAATAAACTTATAGATCTCAATCATCCAGGTAACAAAATCTCAGAAACCCGATAGCCCATTAATTAAACAAACAGGAAAGGCCCAAGAGAAGAAAAAAAAACAATTAATTTAGAGAGAAAAGTAGAAATGAGAAGAACCCCAACTGGAATCAAATCTGAAAAAGTGAAAAACTTTAAAAGTGAGAGGTAAAAAGAAGATACTTACAACGCTTCTTCGTCTCTCAGCAGCAATGGAGAAGCCAAAGGCCACTAAGCTTAGAACAACCACCAAAACGTGCACCAGGGTCGAGCCCTTCCCTTCTCCCATCCCTTCTTCCAAAGTAGAACTAGAGAGGGAAAGCACAATCTCAATCTGAAAGAGAGAGAGAGAGAGAGAGAGTTTCGGCAAGTGGAGTGAGCTAGTACTGATTTACTAAAAGAGTGTTGAGAAAGAATACAGTGAGTGAGAGAACTTTACTAAACTTTTTGTCTGTAGTGGAGTGGAAAGCAGTGAAAGGTTGTGTTGAAGAGGAAAAAAGTGGAATCTTAGACCCACTCGCTGAGACAGAGCGTTGTACACAGGCTTAGAGATATATAGTCATACTGATACAGCGATATGGAAGTGTTGAACACGCGGAAAGAGAAGCGTGGGTGTTTTAGCATGAACACACGACGAGATGGGATAAAAGAGGTCATTGGCTACTATGAAATCATTCCTACGAAGTCATCTTGACTTTTGAGTTATGAGGGTCTCTATGATGATATATATCAAAATTGAAAATGGAGAGCCATTTCATTAACCAAATCCTATGGTCGGATACACATTCTCCAAAAAAAAAAAAAAATGGTCGGATACAGATAGGTGTTATTAGTTTCTTAGTTCCTACCCCTTTCTTTTTCATTTTTTTCAAAATGATAATATGAATAATTCCATATAGGTTATCTAATCTAATCTATATCTATATAGATAATAATAGGTAAAGTAGAAAGAGTGTGAAATTGAATTCCAAATTAGAACTCTAATTGTGTGCCACGTATACACACTAAATTAGAATTCCTAATTAGAGTTCTAATTTTGTGTCATGTGTCTAAAATCTGAAATTGAAGTTGAATTTTGCATCATATGGCTAAATGTATGTGGGCTCATTCTCATTAAAACCACTTCTATGTACCAGGTCAAGTGAGTTGCTGTACTAATTAAGTTTTTTCTTGATTTTGTAGTCAAACGTGAAAACCAAAGAGATTTATATCGGTGAAATTAAAGTTGAATTTTGTATCATGTGGCTAAATGTAGATGGGCTCATTCTCATTAAAATCACTTCTATGTATCGGATCAAATGAGTTACTATGCTAATTAAGTTTTTTCTTGATTTTGCAGTCAAACATGAAAACCAAAGAGATTAATATCGATGATAAGAACTTAGTTTGGGTACATTAAATAATTTCCAAAAAGATAGCAAAGCCAGAGTTTGCATCTTTGTTATAAATTGCTTACAAAGTTTGCATCTTTACATTTGCACTAAGTTTCGGATTAAAGTGCTTTCTTCTTGGTTCTGACACTGAGTTTTGTTTACTATTCACTTACAAAGTTTGCATCTTTACATTTGTTATAAATTGCTAATATGTGATTATATGCACATTATGCCTAAAATTCACTATCCTTATATTTGGCCTTTTATTCAGGTTTGGCACCTATAACAATGAAGAAAGCACTGCTGTGGACCGATGGATGATACTTTTTGTAGGCTGCAAAGGAACTTAGTGATCAATGGAATCTCACGCAAATTGGAGAGGACCCGGCTGTAGATGTCTTGATGGCAAATGTGAGTCACTATGTTTTTAAAATTTTCAGTGAAGGTAAAGGTTATGAACAATGTAAATTTTCCGAAGAGAGATTTATTATTCTATATTTACGCAAGTTTGGTTGCCTTCTTGGAGTGGATCACTCCACCCTGTCTTTCTACTGGAATTTTTTATTCAGATTGTTACAATTTAATCCAAAATTTTATTTGAATTTTCCTATTGTTGTTACTATCATATATTATCATTTTAATTTTTCAATTAGAATCTGAAATTAGAGTCCAATTTTACTATACACATGTACAATCTAATTATTTTTAATTTTGCTGTCATGTGTAGAAGCCAATGAGATGAAATTAATAACACATTAAACACTCATGCTTTGGGAATCGATAGTACCAATCTAAATCCATTGGACCTGCTTCGTGATAATACAACTATGAAGGATGTATAAAAACACGCACAAACCCATCTATCTATAAAAAGAGATTGGAGAGAATTTCTTTTATCAACCATGGAACTTCTGAGGTTTTTTCTTCACACAAATACCCATCATGTTACAAAATGACCCATCGTAAAACTACAAAATGAGTACAACTTTGAGGGTTTTTTTTTTTTTTTTTTTTTTTTAATTTTAAATTTTTTAAGCTACGAAAATTTCAATCACCAATAGAGATTGAAGATTCAAAAACGTAAATGGATCTTTTGGATAAACATTGTCACTAAGATTCATCTTTATGTGTAAAATATATATACTGCTAAGTTTTGTTAATGAAATTTTCTAGTTAATAATATGAATTTAGACTTAACTAAGCCTTTTAAACATGAATAAACTTATAATTAATAATATATTAATTCCCGTGCGATAACATGGGGCTACATACTAGTACTATATATAAAAGCAGAAGCTTTTTCTTGCAATTAAGGCGGTGCTGCCACATAGGAAAAATGAGCCATCTAAAAATCGGCCACATTCACAATTAAAAAACGATAAATTGTACTATTTCACAATGTTAAAACGCCGTTTTGTTTTATAGTCTATATATAATACAAAACCGAAGACGTTTGACCAATAGTTGACTTCCATAGGTTGTGTCACGTAAGCTTTGCAACCTCCACAATTTTTCACATCATTATTATTTTTTATTAATTTTTTACTTTAATTTATTTCCTACTTCATTTTAGACTTTATAAAATAATAAATTTGAAATATTCCTCCACAACACTAACCCTAAACCTAATGCAACCTATTTTTATTTGACTTATAATCCTATGTTTGAGGGAAAAAAAAACCCCTAAACCAAAAAAGCTCACAAAATTTCAACAGTTTAATTTGATATTTTTTTGATTTGTAGGTGGTTGATAAACTTTCATCGTGATTTGATGGAGGAGTTGTTGCAAACGATTATGGAGTGAGCCAAGCTTCTTAGAGGGCAACCTTACTCCAAGGCTAGAGGTAATAAAAAGTTTCCACCTTTTTGTTTTTTTATACGTGTTAGCTTTTGTTTGGTATGAATTATGAAAGGAGCCTAGGCAAAAAAAAAAATTTTAATCAGTTTTCCTAGCTCTTGCATATTAGAGTTTATTGCATTGATTTTAGCAATGTTGATGATTTTTTTTTTAAAGGGAATGCCTCAATGAAGGACTGGAATGTATGTGTGTGTGTGTGTGTGTGTGTGTGTGTGTGTGTGTGTGTGTGTGTTTATATATATATATATATATAGAGAGAGAGAGAGAGAGAGAGAGAGAGAGAGAGAGAGAGAGAGAGAGAGAGAGAGGAGCCGTAGTTTTTTTCCCCTTCACCACTAATCTGAAAAGGAAAAAAAATCTTTTGAATAATTTTTTGTTAGTGTATTTGTTTTTCATGATTTCATATCTTGTTGAGAATCACTTTAGTGTTCATATACAATGATGCTAGGTGTAGTCAAGAAAATATAATAAATTATTAAAAAAAACTAACATATAAAACAATTGTAAACTTTTTTTTTATAAGAACAATTGTAAAATTTGATTTATAATTTTTTTTTTTTTAATTGTTGGTATGTAAAGAAAAGTTTGGCTAAAAAAGATAATGCTCATAACAACAAATCCAATCTTAACTACTATCCGTCAGTTGCAAGTATAGACAGTAGCTCAATTGAATCAACCTGTAAATTTCCTGAAACACTAAACAAAATGCATAAACGCATGTGTGACAGAAAAACAGTAAATCAACAAAAAATATGCAAACTAACTCTCCCCCTAAGTTAGATACAACAAAAAGTTTTTATTTTCTTCCCTTTCAAAAATAATTTCAGCTCCTCCTAAACAAGACAAACATGATTCCCATAAATCAATAATTTCTCCCCCTTTTTGTCACGTATTGACAAAGACAACTCATACAAAGAGTAAACAGTCAACATACACAATAAAGGATAAGAGAAAACAGAGAATCAAGGGGACCAAAAAAATTCAACTCTATAGAAAATAGAAACAACTCCCCCTATGAAGAACACAGGTTAAAAAAACTTTTCTCCCCCTATAAAAATAGGAAAAACAATACAGGTTGTGGGAAAAACAGTTTTGGGGAAAAATAAAGGGGTGGGGAACAGCAGCAGCAGCAGCACCAACAGGATCAGGAACATCCTCACCAACAGGACCAAAGTTAAAAACACACAAACTATAGTTAAAAACTAAGGTGAGGATACACATGAAGAAAAAATATTCTCTCTTTCAATAAAATGCAACCATGGCACTATGTGACCCATAAACAGTTGCATGAGTAGAGAAAATATTTGCACATTGATTATCCATCATATCTCTTAAGAAAAATATTTTCTACAGTTCACACATAAAAAATAGCATATACTAGAAAGTACATAGCTCAAAAATTAATCAATCAATTTTTTGATCAAGTTGAGTACCCAATGTAGTAAAGTGTATGTATGCTATGTGTGAAAACAATGAGAGATATGACTACAAAACTGCAAGATGGATACAGAAATCAATGCAATGCATGTGAATCTTAAACACAAACCAAGGGCAGACTGCAAGTTAGCACAAAAACAATATAGAATAAAAATCTATATGATGCATGAACAAATACAATGCCAGGATGCATGTATTAATGCAGTAAAATATTAAGTTCAATTGAGATCCAA
Source organism: Quercus gilva (assembly GCA_023621385.1). Classification (NCBI taxonomy): domain Eukaryota; kingdom Viridiplantae; phylum Streptophyta; class Magnoliopsida; order Fagales; family Fagaceae; genus Quercus; species Quercus gilva. Next base: position 48,769,059 of record CM042473.1, on the reverse strand, counting down.
TTTGACAAAATTGGTTTGAGCATAGAGTTTCTAACAAAAACCCAAAAAATTGAAAACCACTTGTTGAAATTTTTAAACAAATTGATGAATTAAGCATTACTAAACACAGCACATAGAGTATAATGCCTAATTTCATCAAAACAACAAGCCAATTTCATCAAATTCAACTCAATTTCACAAAAACCCCAATTTGGATCAAGAACAAACCCTTTTTAAAAACCTGATTTGTGACTTTCGATTGATCGAAAAATACATTCGATCGATCGAATGAAACAGTCATTTTTAAACAAACGAGGGCACTTTTTCGATCGATCGAAAATCAGAATGGATCGATTGAACTGGGCAGAGGCTCACAAAATTTTTGAGAAAAAACACAATTTTGAAAAACACAAACCTAATTTTGAAAACAACTCCTCAAAGCATCAAACAACGAAAACAAAATGCATGAGTATGAGATGGAATGCTTTTTCAAAAACCCAAATTTTAAACCCAATTTTCTCAAAAACAAGTTTCAATCATTCTCCCATTGAATTTTCTTAAGCAACAAATATGTTGTGCACAAATCTCAAGATATTTTCAAATTTTTAAACTTGAAACACGTTGCGTTAAAATCAAGGAACTTTTAATCTTGGATGGTCACAACAAAATCACACACAATATAATGTACCAAGTTTAGCAAAGAGTAACTTGTGTAGTGTGTGCAACTAGCAAAAGCTTGAGATACATGTGAGGTGATATGTGAATAGAAATCAAACACAAAGTCTACAAAATTCATCACATAGAATTTGAAAGAGACTATCACCTAAAGAGTTACATCCTATAACTCCCACATCTCCTAGAACAAAAGCTTGCAATCATGTAAGTTTCTTAAATTTTTGCCTCTTATTTATATATGAATTGGCATACAGCCTAATAGTACACACCGGTTTGAATTAAGTGAATTGGCATCAAGCCTAATAGTACACACCAGTTTTAATTTAATTGAGGTTACACTTTATGTTCTTTTTGTGCATGTGCTACACTTTCTCGAGCACAAAATCTTATGATATGCACTAAGGTGTTCATGATTGGCTAGTGAACAGTGGTGAGATGATTATTTATGCCTTTCTCAAAAGGATCAAGTCCGACAGTCAAATAACATGTGACTTCAAGATCAAGACAAAGTGATTAATAACCACAAACATCTTTCCCACACAACATGCACTACAAAGCTCAAACTAGTAAAGTGCAATAAAGTAAGCTCATCCAAGCTAAACAAGGTACATAAATATGTTATGTAAAAATAATATGGCCAATCCTTGATTATAAATCCAAGATGTGTAATACAGAACTCAAAAATCTTTTTGGTTTTAACAAACTTTATAACCACTTGTTGAGATTTTGAAAAACAATTTATGACCAAAAACAAAAGACACACATTGTGCTAAATGAACAATGCAAATGCAATACATGACAATGCTTAACTAAGTTATAGAGGGTACACAAACAAGAAATATCAATTTCTTAATTAACCCATGAGTACATGTACAAACTAGTACTTCCTCAAACAAAATCAAAAATAGCTTAGCACAAACTATTCAAGTTTCTCCACAATGTTAAGCATGTTCTAAATCAAGAGAGATATCAAAACTCATGTAATCCTCAAGAAAAATAAAACAAGACACAAAATAAAATATTTTTGTCTTTTTGAAAAACTCATGCTCTGATACCACTTGATGGAAATTTAGACCCCTTAAACACAACCAGATTGCGTAGCCTAGATTAATTAGCCAAGTTGTTACTTAGTCAAATTAAACAATTCTAGGTTAAAGCAATCAAATAATCATATCAAAAATATAATGCAGCGGAATAATAAATAACACAGTGATATGATCACCTAGGAAAACCAAACTGGTAAAAAACCTGGGGAGGATTTTACCCACCTATCCTCAAGGCAAACTTGAATCCACTATGAAAGAATCGAAGTTCATACAAAAGGACTTACAAGCTCCCCGCTTGACTTCCTAATGCTACCCACCAGTAGAACTTACTGACATGACCCCGTGCAAGCTCCGAATCCACGGACTCCTTCTTTCTTGGATTCTTCTTCAAGTGCAAGCTCCCCGCTTGTATTTCTTTAAGCTCCAATGGCTGCAACCTTGTTGATCATCAAGATGTAGATAATATCTCTACCTTGAAAACCCTAAGTTTATATGAAGGAAAGCTCCTCAAAGATCTCACAAGAGATTCACATAAATAGCAAATATGAGCAACAAAGACTTAGAGAGGTTTGGATACAAAACCCTAATAAAAGGAGGCACAAGAGGCACTCTAATCTCTCTCTACAAAAGTCTCAAAAACGTTCTAGGGTTTTCCTTATATATAGGAGTGTTTTACTTGAACCCCAAGACGTTTAAATAGAGTTTGGGCTAAACTGGAACTCTGCAGAAAAATAAATCTGTACGTGGTTCGATCGATCGAGTCTAATTTTCGATCGATCGAGACTTACAGATTTAGTCTAATAAATTCTGCAATCACTCGATTCCAATTTTACAAATAAACATACTTTGAGCAAGCCTAAACCTAGACTAAATGTTTTGATCATGGTTTGCCAACAAAATACAAATTGAAGTTCTAATACATTAATTCCTAATTTCTTAGAACCCAACACAGCCTATACAGAAGGATGCATGGCATAGGGTACTACTGGCCAACTATGAACAAAGAGGCAGCAACTATACAGGAAGAATGCCAAAAATGTCTACTCTCAATAGACAAGGAAGAAAGCTATGCTGTGTTTGTTACAGAAGACTAGAGAACTCCATTCATGGAATATTTGGCTCAAGGGATCCTACTAGTTGACAAGACATTAGCCCACCAACTCAAGAGACTTATAGTCAGGTACTTTTTGCAGAACGGGATCCTATTCAAAAAGGGGTACAACGAGGATCCTCTAAGATGCCTAGGGCCAAGGGAAGCTAGAGAAGTAGTTAGGGAAGTCCATTCTGGTGATTGTGGAAGTCACTCAGGGAAAAGAAGGCTCTATAAGCAATTACTATTGCTGGGGTACTATTGGCCAAAAATGAAGAAGGACTCTGAGGAACTGGTCAAAACGTGCTATGCCTACCAAGTTCTTAGAGATGCAATCCACACTCATCCAAATGTACTACAAGATATGACAACACCATGGCATTTCTACACCTGGAGGCTTGATCTCATAGGGCCTATAAACCCCCCTTCCAATGGTTACATATGGATCCTAGCAGCCACTAAGTATTTTGCAAAATGGGTAGAAGCAATCCCTTTGAAAAAGGCCACTGGAGCAGACGTGGCAAACTTCATTCGAGAGCACATCATCATAAGGTTCGGGATCCCCAAGAGACTAATCAACGACAATGGGACCCTGTTAAAAAACAAAGACATGAAAAACTTAACTGAAGCATATTACATTTAACATGGAAGGTCTACACCATATTACCCACAAGGAAATAGCTAGGTTGAAGCCACTAATAGGGTAATGTTGAAAATCCTTAAGTAGATGAAACATGAGTATGGGGGGAAATGGATTGACCACTTGACAGATGTACTCTAGGTATGTAAGAGCTCTATGAAAATAGCCATGGGATTCTCATCGTTCCCCTGGTTTATGGGACAGAAGCCATTAGTCCTGTGGAATTAGTAGTCCCCACACTAAGAGTAGTGCTTGAAGAAACCTCGGAGGACATCGAGGAAGCAAACAATGAAAGGAGGTTAGTAGATCTGGAGGGGATAGAGAAAGAAAAAGAAGTTTGAGATACCAGCAAAGGACGGCTAAGGCATATGCACAGACAGTACACCCAAGGGCCATCACTAAGGGGTAGCCGGTGTTGAGAATAGTAGAACATGTAAGAAGATACCTCCTGGGACCCTCTAAATTTGCCCCAAAGTGAGAAGGACTCTACATCATCAGGGAAGCCCACGATAGTGGGTATTACTACCTCTCAAAGGAAGATGGGACAGTCTTGGAAGATCTCATAAATGGGAAGTGGCTGAAACAGTACTTTGCATAAGAGATGAAGAGATCTCAGTACATTGAGACCCTTTTGCCAACTACCTAATTTGCTAAGTGTTTCATCATTCCTTTTATTATGAATTCTTGTTTAAGTAATTTTGTTCAGGAACCCAGGGTAGAAAGACATTCTGTGATCTTTATTGTCTTTGATAACTTTTCTGTGTTCCTCAGAAAATAATTGTGCTTTTGATTCAATGAAATCTCTTTTATTCCCTTTAAGTTAATGTTAAATTAAATATTGCGAAGCCCAGATATGACAGACTTTAGAGGGGTACCCAGGCCAATGCAAAGTGTTAGGACATACATGGTTCACATGTTAAGAACATATGTCATACTTATTTATGTAAATTGGCTAATCTTTTGACAAAACGCACTCTACTTGTAATTGAGTAGTTCTAGGTGTTTTTAATACTTCAAGAAACAAGGTTTCAAGATCAAGTGTTGAAGTCATCAAGACTGTCCAAGAAAACATAAGCTAAAGTGCATTTTCATTAAAATTTGACACCTGCTCGATAGCTCCTCGACACCTGCTATCTGTCGAGATTTAAAAAATCAAATTTTCTGATCTGATTCCTTGGGATCCGTGAATATGTTTTTGGGCCTTCTTTTCTTCTAACCCTAAACATATAAAAGGATTGTTTTAAGAGCCGTCAACAGAGACACAAGTTGAAAAAGCATTAAGCAATCCTTGTTCAAGCAAATTGTGATCAAAGATGAAGTTCTTGACCTAGTTCATCTCCTCTGAAGAAGTTGCTATACATTTGCACGAAAGGGTTTTGTGACCAAGCATCTTCCTGATCTTCATCACGTAGGATGAACAGAAGAACTTTGCAACCAACCTCTTCTTCTAAGTTGGTATTTGAAGTCGCGTACTGGGATCTGTGCATCTGGTTAGTCATGTACTTGGGAGTCGTGCATCAAAGGTGGGAACTGTCACTACAGATCAAATCCAATTGGGTATTGGGGTAAGGGTTCAACTGTAGGTTGGTAAGGTACTTGGGATTCCTTTACTTGTAACCGCTTGATTTGATAATAGTGGAGTTTCGGGAGTGGTGACCTGAAAATCACCCGGTGGGGTTTTTGCTGTTAGGGTTTTCCCCATTCGTGAACAAATCACCGTGTTATTTAATTTCCGCTGCATATTTAGTTATTTGGTGATTTATTTGTGCTGCCACGCTTTTGCATGATAAATTGATTAATTAATAACTTAGCTAATTAATTAATTGGTTTAATCACAAGGGGTCATTCAGTTTGTGGCTTATCACAAAGGGAAGAGAACTTTGACACATGACCTAGGACCCACCCCACGATTAGCTCAAATACATGCCTAGGATCATGGGCAAAAATAAGCGCCTGGGATACCTAGCCTAGTATTTGATGAAAGAAGGCCTGCCTGGTTCATGATCCAAAAAGGGGGGGGGGGGGGGGGGGAGAGGGACACCCAATGTACCTAGTTTAGTACCTGTACAACAAAACAACCACCAAGGTACCTGACCCAGGACCTATAGTGAGACTCGTAGGGACCATGGCCCAGGACTCAGTGCAAAAAGAAAGAAAAAAAAAAGACAGTATACAAAAAAAAAAAAAAAAAAAAACAAACAAACAAATCCACATATTATTAAAAGCTAGAAGCAGTCTTAAAAAAAAAAAAAAAAAAAAAAAAAAAAAAAAAAAAAAAAAAAAAAAAAAAGGGAAGACAACACAAATACAGATCCATATCACAGAGAATGAGGAAGAAAAGCTAGGAATAGTGTTCAAAAAAAAAAAAAAAAAAGCTTATACAACTCAAATTGTTTGAAAATACATGTCAACTAGCTAAAAAAAAAAAGATAAGGGGAAAAGCTAAGGAACAAGGCCGGTCAGTAAAGAACTGTCGGGAGAAATGGTAGAAACAATTGAAGAAGAGAGAACCCTCTGACTTTTAACCTTCAAATCATGTAGAACCTTGTGAGAACGAGCTAGAGCCACCTTAGCAGCAGCAATCTCAACATCTATGCTTTTGGAAGCCCGCCTCTGGTATAGCACATGGGCCAGTGAATGCAGATGCTCCAGCAAAAAGGACAGGTTGAACTTTGCTTCTAAAAGGTCCTGCACCACTCCCCTCCATTCCATGAGTCTCTCTTCAGATAAGGAGTCAAGAGAGGAATCCCTTAAGGAGATCAGCATGGCACACAGCAACTCCATCAAGATGTTCCCCAGAAACACACCTCCCCTAAAACCACTAGTAAAATCTCCATGGACTTTGGGCAACCCCTCCAGCAATGGTAAACCTTCTACAGGCACGGAGAAGCGCAAGAAGTTACCATAAGATGGCCCAAAGCGATGAAAATGGCTTGCAAGAAGGCTGTTGAACTCCAAAAGATTAAAGTGGGCCAGGAAGGCAGGGAGCTCTGAGTCAGGATCTGGAATAACCATTTCTGGAGCCTCCCCCATTATTGCATCCACGCTTGTAGCGATTGGGGAACTGTCAACCTTCTGGATAGTTTGAGGGGTTCCTGCCTGAGATTTAACAATCTGAGCAGATACCATAGCCACCTTAGGAACCACGAACTCAGGATCTCCAACACCTACGTCAACACCTGCAAAAGCAGACATAGTTAAAAAAAGAAAAAAGAAAAAAAGGGGGAAAGCCAATAAAGAAAAGGTAAAGTAAGAAAAGCAAAAAAAAAAAAAAAAAGGGAGGGACCTGTATCGGCTTCCTGTGGTGGGGCTTCCTCCTCTTGCTCTTCTGATTTCTTGGTGGAATTTGTAAGAGAACACGCAGCACATTGAAGAAAGGGTGAGGAAACCTTAACAAAAAGGCTAAAGGAAGGAATGGATACTGGGGGTGTCGCCATAAGAAGAAAAGGCAAGGAAGAAGCACAGTAAAAGGAAAATAACACGCACCTTCAGAACCCTCTAATTGCAAAGAAGAAGCGACCTTAGGGGTAGATTGAGCATTGGTTTGACCTAAAAGGGGAAGAGAAAAAAGGAAATCTAAAAAAAAAAAAAAAAGAAGGGAGGGATAAAGATGAGATTAAGCATTTTTTATAAGAGAAGAATGGGGGCTCACCTGCTTGTATGGATGGAGATGCGCCCCCCAAGGGTTCTTTACTTAACATAGGATTAGGTAACACAGCTCTGATGGGACTGAAAGTCTACCCAAGTTGGGGATCTTGGGAAACATGGGGCTGAGAAGTTTTAGGATCCCGGGTAGCTAGGGGAACAACAGATGGAGTGGACTGGACACCTTGCATTGGCTGCCCAGTTTCCTCAATTATGCCACCACCAGGGTCCTCCTCTTCTATGTTGACGAAACTAGCAGAAGAAGCAGTAACCACTTCTTCCTCCAAAGTTCTACCAGTTGTAGGAGGAGGTACCTCCACCTGCAAAAAAAAAAAAAATATATATATATATATATACACAAAAGTACATAGTACTAAAAAGGGGTGAGAGCAAATAGGGAACGAAGAAGGCCATACCATATCATCACCAGATGATTGACTCCTGCCCTTCTTGGTGTCTAATTTGCTCTTGGACTGCAAAGAAGAAGTAGTAACTCATTAGTTAAAAGAGAAAAAGAAAGAAATTGCAACAACAGTAATAAGCTATTGCAAAATAAAAGAGAGAAGAAGGAAAAAGGCCTTGCCCTTCTCTCTCTCTCTTCAGAGTCTCCAATGGTCTTTCGTTTACTACGGGTACACCTAGAAGGTCCCAGGGGAGACTGGGGTACAAGATCAAAGGATCCCAAAGAACCTTAGGTTGAAGAACTCACAGGAACCTAAGAGAGAGAAGACTCTACCTTAGTCTTAACTCGAGTCTTTGGAATCGAATGATGCCCAACCTCCTTTCCCACTGTAGGAGAGCTAACTCCCTCGAGTTCCTCAAAAATTACTAACTGCTGTCGAGATTTTCCAGCCTTTCTCTTCTTGGTCTCAAGGCCAGCTTCAGTACCCTCAACATCCTCTCTAGGCTTAGATTGCTTAACATTTTCCTGCTTAATCCTCTTCTCTTTACCTTTGCTAATAGGAGTGGCAGCACCAATAACCTCTACTGCCCCTTTTTTAATGGGCATACCAAAAGAAGTGCTAGCAATGAGGTCATATCCTGACCAAGTTTTTGGAAAATCCTAGGCATAACACACCCAACCACCCCTAGAGGCATGCCACTCCATGAACCCTGTCTTGCTGCTTATGGCAGCAGATACGATATTGACAGTAGGAAGGGATAGGCGCCTGTTAGCAGTGGGAGCAGAAAGAATATCGAGATTGGGAACTCTCTCAATCTTGCTAGGGCCAACATAATCAACAAAAGATTTCTATACTCGCTTCCAATTGCCAGCAAAACCATCAGTAGCAAAAACTCCCCTCTAGGAGTTGGGAATTACAAACTGAGGGCTTCTCCACGACTAGTAAGAAAAGGCCTGAAGCCTAAGGAATGGGTCCAGCGAAGGAAGAGAAGGCACTACATCCTTGAATACTAGAGGAATGTCTTAATCGAAACCAAATTGCCTGAGTATCTGGTGTGTTGAGTAATGTGTATATCTAGGGCCACTTGAAGAAGGCACTGAAGCCAAGAAGGACTAACACAAGCTAAGTAGGCCAAGCTGCCTTCATCACCGTGGCACAAATCAAATGTATTCCCTAGAGAAGTAAGGAAAGAGGCTAACACAGAGTCACAAGCAAACCCAGAGCTGAACTCTTGGGGAGAATGCCATTTTAAATGCCCTACTTGGTCAAAAAGCTCAACCAAATTAAGACTACCACCTTTCAGATTAGCCTAACGAAAAATAATCGGATGGCTATCAGTTGAACTACCACACAGACCTTTAATTACATCAGGGGTCCCTGGAACTTATCCTTCACATACCTCAAATTTCTACACTTCGCTAAAGTAACCGGAGAACAATCCCACATAAATACCTGAAGAATGGCACAGTGGAGGGATGAAGTGATCGTGTAGCAAGAATCGCCTTCAACCTCGTCTTTATGAAGCTGATCCAGTTAAGAATAAACATGGCCCAAGAACATGGGGGCTAGAGGATACTAAGCACCCCGGGCCAACCTAATTGCCAACAGGAAGAAGACAGATTTAACCCCATACCCGGGGAATTCACTAAACAAGAACTTACTAAGCCAAATGCTAAGAACCCAGCTTGCCTGACTTCCTTGTCTTTCTCTCGCAAAAGATTCATAACCCATCTACCCATCCTGGCTAGTTTCCCACCAAGAGAAGCAGTACACCCACTAAAATGGCCAAATAATTTATCTTCCACCTTGAGATCCTCATCGGAAAGACTGATATCAAAGGGGTTCTCATCTCTAAACACCGAGAGGAGAAAGTTGTTCACCACATCCTCCAAGGTGATCGTAAGCTCTCCAACAAAAAAGAAAAAAGTATGAAGAGGAGGGCACCAATGGCGTACCAGATGCCTGAGGCCCTTGGCGTCCCGGAAACCTTTAAGGTTCCTAGAAATCGCCACTGCCTTCAAGATCCTGGCCCACTCCAAGCGACCCATAAACTCCTCATCAGAAAGTTCCCTCTCCACCAAAATGGGTCAACCTTGAATCTTTCCAGGAATGAAATCAAAAAAGATAGGAACTGCCTCTCAAGATCCCTTTCTAATTTGGAGATCTAAAATCTCTCTAGGGTCTGGGACCTGAGCAAAACCTGCAAAACCTGCCTGACCAGAGAGTACCCAGGCATGAGAGGATGGAGGGGCCTCGCCGTGAGACATTTGAGGAAAAAATAGATTGGAGGTGTACTAAGGGTCCCGTAAAGGGAAGGCAGGGCGCTTTGCAACCCTATATGACTTGCTCTGCGCAAAACTAGAGGAACCCTTACCCTCAGAGGGGCTGGGAGTACACTTCCTACTTTTGCGTGAGGAAGAGATAGCCATCAAGGCGGTAAGTGTTTGGAAATAGGCAAATCAAAGGAATAAGGAACACAGAGAAGGAAAACAAAGAACGTAGATTGGTTGAAGGGAAGAAGATAAGCTTAGGATTAGAGGCTTAGGGAAGTAAAAAGAGAAAATGAACTGACTGTGATATTGGCGCAGAGAGCAGTTAGAGAAGACGATGTATGGAAAGGCGCGCCAGTTGTAAAAATTTAATTTTTTAAGAAAGTTACTGACCATTATTAATGAGAGTTATAAGGAACGTGGAAAGTGGGTGGGGGAAGTTTTTTTTACTCCAAAATTAACTGCCACGTCCCCTGCAAAGGGGGAAGTTACAAAAGAAAGAAGCACAACAAGCAAAGAAGACCGGGATACCCAATGATAATGGGAAGTCACGATCCTGAGGGAAGTAAAAGGGGACCTCGAGAAAATTTAAAACAGTGAAGAAAGAAGTCCTACAGAAACCGAAACTCTAAATTACTCACGCGTGGGCTACAGGCAACCTAGGAGCTCGGGGGGGGGGGGGGGGTTAAATGTTGAGGTTCAAAAAATCATAACACAAGGCCCAAAGAAATAGCACACCAGACCAATCCCATGGAAAGTAAAAATTAAAGGGGTTGAGCTCACAGAAGAAAAGGATGGTAGGCCCAGAGGTTTGAAGCCCAAGATCCATGAATGGGTAGGTTTTAGAGCCCATGAAACAAATTGAAGAAAGGAAAAACAAAGGCCCAGATTAGAGGACCAAAGAGAGTCCAATAAAAGAACGAAGACCAGGATCCCTGAGACGTGTAGCACAGCCAGATAGGATCAAGACAGCTCAAAGGGAATACCAATAAAACACAAGAAAAGAAGGGCAGATATGTCCTTCTCAAGCACCCAGAAATGCAGCAAGAAAGTAGAAAGCTTAGAGCAACCACTCATGATGCAAGAGAGTGGTACCTCGGGGAACCTAGAATGAGGAACTATAAAGGGAAGTAGCAGAGAAGACCTTCAACCCAGCTGAAATGGGTTCCACTCACTTGGGAAAAATGACAAAGAAGGAAGATAACCAAAAGCTGAGTCTGAAAAAGTAAGGAGTTTTGAGGAACGTGAAATTGAGAACGGCTCCCTAAGCACACCCCGGAATGGAAAGTCAGCCATGGGCTTTCAAAGAAACAGCACCAAAAGGAGGAAATTATGAGAGAAAGGGAAAGACTCATCCTTCTGAGTGATAGGCACAAAACGGGCTTTGGTACCCAGAGGTGCAAAGGAGGGGAATCAATAGTACCCTGAGACCCTGGAATGATGCTATAAAAGGGTAAGGCAACCAGCATTGAAGAGGCATCCAGCAATTGTGAAATCATAATAAAATCATTGAGAAAATTATGTCAAAAGCTCAAAGAAAGTAGGGGAATATTGCCCAGTATCCCAGAAGCAGCCACTATAGTACATACTTGAATTCAAAAGGGATTCAAACTTTGCAAGTTTTAGAGGCCCAAATAGCCATCTAAGTTTATAATTTTTGCACTTATTTGGACCTTGTAACACGTCTTAGTGAGCACATTATAACTCATAATTAAGAAAAATAATGAAATATTTTACATGGGTCTGAGGATCCTTAACAACTATTTGCATATTGTTTATTTACATTGTCTTTTTTTTTTTTTTTTTTTCCTGCTGTTTTCCTTACTATTCAATACATATATTCTCGCTTGCTAGTATGTACACATTGTAGGATTCTTGCTCTGTGCACCACTTGGTTTTTAAACAGCCTATTTAGTTGCGGTTAACCAAGCCCAGTCCCTTCAAACTACAACAAAAGGCCCTGAGATCCTCGCCTCAGTTTGGGCCTGGACACCGTTGAAAAAGGGACCTTCACAAACTCCATAAGATCAAAGCGGGCCAGGAAAGCAGGGACCTCTAAGTCAGGATCTGAAATAGTCACCTCTAGAGCCTCACCCATCATTGTATCTCCACTTGTAGGGGTCAAGGAACTTTCAGCCCTCTGGATGGCCTAAGGGATCCCTCCTTGAGATTTAGCAACCTGAGTAGACTCCACAGCTACCTCAGGAACTATGGGCTCAAAACCTCTAACACCTGTGTTAACACTTGCAAAAGTAGACATAGTTCAAAAAGGGGGAAAGAGCCAAGGAAGAAAGGTAAAATAAGAAAGTAAAAAAAGAAAAGAAAAGAGAACTTGTATTGGTTTCCTATGGTGGGGAAGACAACGGACTTAACTTCGTACTCGGGGTACTTGCTGAACAAAAACTTACTGAGCCAGAGTGCCAAAAACCCAGCTCACCTGACTACATTGTCTTTCTCCTATGAAAGATTCAGGACCCACCTACCCATTCTGGCCGGTTTCCCAACAGGAGAAGCAGAATGCCCGCCAAAATGACTGAACAATTGTCTTCAACCATGAAATCCTCGTTAGAAAGGTTAATGTCAAAAGGACTCTTATCTCTAAACATTGGAAGGAAGAGGTTATTGACCACATCCTTCAAAGTGATCGTTAGTTCACCGACAAAGAAGAAGAATGTATGAAGGGAGGGGCACCAACGGCATACCAAGTGCTTGAGACCCTTAGCGTCTCTGAAACCCTCAAGGTTCTTGAAAATCGCCACGGCTTTCAGAATCCTGGCACGCTCCAAACAGCCCACAAATTCCTCGTCGGAAAGTTCCCTGTCCTCCCATATGGGCTAACCAGTGATCTTCCCAAGGACGAAGTCGAAGAAAATAGGAATCGCCTCCTGAGATCCCTGCCTAATCTGGAGATCTAAAATCTCTCTTGGGTCTAGGACCTAAGTGGAACTAGCAAAACCCGCCTAGTCGAAAAATACCCAGGCGTGAAGGGACGCAAGGGCCTCACCATGGGACATTAGAGGGAAGAATACACTAGGGGTGTACCAAGGGTCCCGTAAAGGGAAAGTTGGGCATTCAACGACCCCCTGTGACTCACCCTACGCAGAGCCAGAAGAACCCTTGCCCTCAGAGGGGCTGGGAGTGCGCTTCCTCCTTTTTCGAGAGGAAGAGGAAGCCATAAGAACAGCAAGTACACTGGAGAGAAAGAAGTTGAGAGAAAGAAGAATACGAGAAAAGAAAACAGAGAAGCAGATTAACTAGAAAGGGAGGAGATAAACTTGAGAATGGAAGACTCTAGGAAGCGAAAAGAAAATATGAAGCAATTGCAATAATGGCACAAAGAGCAGTTAAAGAAGACGATGTATGGAAAGATGCGCCATTTACCAAAAATTTAATTTTAAAGAAGAGAGTTATTGGCAGTTATTAATGGAAGTTACGAGAAAACGTGAAAAGTGGGTGGGGCAAGGTTTCACCCTAAAATTTAATTACCACGTACTGTGTAAAGGGGGGGGGGGGGAATTACGAAAGAATGAAGCATAACACGCAAAAAGGACCAGGATATCCAAAGGTAGCGGGAAGGTCGGGATCCTGAAGGAAGGAGAGGGGAATCCCTGAGGATTAATTAAAATAGCGAAAAAGGAATTCCTACGGAAATTAAAACTCTGAATTACTCATGTGTGGGCTGTAGGCCACCCATGAGCTCGGGGGAATAAATGTTGAGGTCTAAAAAATCATAATGCCAAGGCCCATAAATAGCACAATGGGCCAACTCCATAGAAAGTAATATTAAAGTGGTTGAGCTCACTATAAGGGAAAAGGATGGTAAGCCCAAAAGATCTATAGCCCTGAACTCATGAGAAGATAGGCCTTAGAAATAAGTGAAAGAAAGAAAGGAAATAGGCCCAGCCTGCCAAAACCAAAAAATTAAAAGAAGTCCAGTAAAAGGAACTGGCCTAGGATACCCAAAGGCTGCCAGGGGCTCGGGATCCTCGAGGCATGCAACACAGGTAGGATGAGATTGAGAAAGTTCAAAAGAGCACTAAGAAGCACAAGAAACAAAGGACAGACATGTCCTTCTCAATAGCCCAATGTTGTAGAAAGGGATCAGAAAGCTTGAGACTATAAATTTATGAATAAAGGGGCGGTATCTTGGGAAACCCAGAAGGAAGAACTATGAAGGGAAGTAGTTGGGAAAACTTTCGATCTGGTAGAGAAGGAATCAGCTCACTTAAGGAAAAATGACAAAAACAAAGGGTAGCCAAAAAGCTGAATCTGAAAAGGTAAGGTGTAAAAGTCTCGAAGGAAGAGAGATTAAGAAGTCAGCCCTCTAAAAACACCTCGGAATAGAAAGCCAATAAGAAGCTTTTAAGGAAACAGCACAAAAAGAAGGAAACTATGAGAAGCAAGGAAAGTACCAGTCATCAAAGTGGCTGGCGCAGCCTAGGCTTTAGTACCCAGGGAACAAAGGAAGGGAATCAGTGGTACCCCAGAACCCTAGAGTAACACTATAAAATGGAGAAATAGCCAACATTGAAAAGGATCCAGCAATAGTAAAATCACAATAGAATCATTGAGAAAACTTTGTGATAAACTTAGAAAAAGTAGGGAAATATCTCTCGATATCCCAAAAACAGTCACTGTAGAACATACTTGAATTCAAAGGAATTCAAACTTTGCAAGTCTTAGAGGCTTAGATAGCCATCTAAGTCTGTAATTTTTAAGCTTATTTGGACCTTGTAATACGTCTCAATGAACACATTGTAACCCATAATTAAAAAAAATAATGAAATATTTTACACGGGTTTGAGGATCCTTAACAGTATTTGCGTATTTCTTATTTACATTGTTTTCCTTTGCTGTTTTCCTTACTATTCAATACATATATTCTTGCTTGCTAGTATGTACGTATTGTAGGATTCTTGCTCTGTGCACCACTTGGTTTGTAAATAGCCCATTTAGCTGTGGTGAACCAAGCCCAGTCCTTTCAAACTACAACAACAGGCCCTTGGTGTCCTCGCTTTAGCTTGGGCTTCGACATTGTCAAAAAAGGGACCTTCACAGAGTTCCTATGGTCACCAACATAGGGCTCTTATCATCTGGTTCCAAATCAGTGTACCACATTGTTTCTACAAAGTTTACTTCTCCTTAGTTGAAAGGGTTATGGTTAGTAGGGATCTTTACGGGCCTCCCATTCAATCTCCCTTTAACGCATTGATGGTACGTGGATGGAATAAGGCGGTGTTTATGGAGCCATGGGTGTTCCAAAAGCACATGGTAGGACACTTCTGAATTGATCACATGAAATCTAGTTAGGGCTACTATAAGGCCTACTCTTAAGGCCAGCTGCACATATCCCTAAGTTGATTCTACTAATCATCCAAATCCTGTTATCTCCATGGGAGCTCCCAAGATCCTCCTACTAGTTAGGCCTACAGCTTCCAAGGTACTTAGGGCTATGAGGTTGAGTGATGCCCTTGTGTCTACTAATGCTCTTCTGACTTAGACGCCATTTAAGGTAACCACCAAGTAAAGAGGTCTACAAGGGTCTGGATGCTCACCCTCCATGTCCTCATTAGTGAAGGTTACTGCATTGGTTATCTCTAAGTAAGCTCGACTAGCATGGGATTCTACTGTGAAACATTCCATTCCCAAATCTATTGCTATACTTATAAGGGACTCTGTGGCCACTCTTCTTACTTCTGGCCCAAATCTCAATTGGTTGAATAACAACCTAAACTTAGGGTTCTTCTGAAGAGTCCTGACTGTGCTTGGATGGAAGGATCCTTTAGATTCTTCTGCTTCCGCCGGATTCTCATGGATTACTACAGTCACCACCCCCTTTCTCTTGTAATTGGGTAAAGGGTTCCTTTGCACTTCGGGCTCCTTTTGAGTGAGCTCTAGGGCTCCCTTCCTAAATTTCTTGTGGAAAAGCCTAGGGAGTGTCTAGCAGTCCTTGGTGGAGTGCTTGACATAGTTATGAATCCTGCAAAACAAAGGATTCTTCCTTTCTTCCTCAGTTTGTTTCCTAGACACATTAAACGGCCTAACAATTCCATCTCCAATCCATTTGTCCAAGACATGGTTCAATTCTTTTGCAGTACATGGGATCATGGGTGGCTCCTCAAACACTTTCCCTTCAGGCCTCTTCCTATTTTCTCCAACTGCTGCTGTCATAGCCTAGGGTACAGGCACCCTCTTTGTTCTTAAAGTCTACGCTGTCCTTCTAGTTCTTTGCAGCAAGTCAGTAACTGGGTTATACATAAATTTTCAAGGTTGAGCCTATAATCAAAGAGCATGTTGGATATGTAAGTCTCCATGAGCTCTTTTTCTTCATGGTCTCCATAACAATCTAGAGAAATGTCCTCAAACCTTTTGATGAACAGGACAGGATCCTTTCTAGGCCTTTGTCTCACCATCTAAAAACTTTGGAAGGTGACCTTGTCCTCACCTGAGTAATACTTCGCACAGAACCTTTCCATCATTTCTTCCCAGGTTTAATGGACCTAGGCCTCAGCATGGTGTACCACGTATATGGTCTGTCCACTAGGGACTTAGCAAATTCCCTTAAACACAGCTCTCTGTCTCCAGGGGAAGGGCCCATAGTATGAATAAATCTACTCATATGTTCCATCACACTTCCATTTCTTCCATCAAAAGGATGGAACTTCGGGGGTTCATATCCTTTGGGATATGGCTTGCCAACGAGTTCTGGCGGGAATGGGGGATCCTGAAAAAATTGCTTGGGGATCCTCGAGAGTTTTTCCCTTTCTTGCTCCAGAAGGGCATTGACATCTGCCAGTGTTAGGTACTGGGGGTTGGTTCCCCCTCCTACTACTGACCCTCCCTCTGGTTGGGCTCTATCCTGGTTGACCACAGGGGGAACATTATCCCTAATTTCCTGTGTCCTGCCCTTTTTGAGGAGGCGAATCTCCTGCTGCAAATCTTTCAGCATTTCTGCCATTCGAGCCATAGGGTTTGCCTCCTGTCCTGTGTGCCATTGTCCTGATACGACCTCCTGTACTACCAGAGGAACCTTGTTCCTTTGTCTAGAGGCCACTTCATTTTCTCCTACAGGCTTAAAGGCTGCAAGTGCCGCATTGGTACCTTTGCTGTTCCTTGGTCTTAAAGCATGCTCTGCAAAAGGACTACTTCTTCCCTCTTTTGTACCTAGTCCCTAGTGAAGTCGCCAAAATGTGAGAGTCCTTTTTTGGACAGTGGCCATGCCCAAGTTGAAGCAGGAACCATGGGCCTTTTAGTTGTTGTTTAAAGGGACTAGGCTTGGTTCACCACAACTAAATGGGATGTTTAAAAATCAAGTGGTGCACAGAGCAAAAATCCTAAAATATATACACACTAGCAGGCAAAAATATATACGTTTTGAATAGCAAGAAACAGTAAAGGAACAATGTAATAAAGAAAGACAAAATAATTGTTAAGGATCCTTAAAACATTGTGAAATATTTCATTACTTTCATTAGTTGTAAATTATAATGTGCTCACTAAGATGTGTCACAAGGACCAAATAAGCTCAAAAATTACAGACTTAGATGGCTATCCAAGCCTCTAAGACTTGCAAGATTTGAATCCCTTTGAATCCAAGTATGTTCTATAGTGGCTGTTTCGAGATTCCGGGCAATATTCCTCTTTCTTTTACTACTTTCTTTGAGTTTTTGACAGAGTTTCCTCAATGATTTTGTTCTGATTCACTCTTGCTAAAATCTTTTGCCAATTTTGGCCACTTCTTCCTTTTATAGTGTCATTCTAGGGTTTCGGGGTGCCATTGATTCCCCCCCTCTATTCCCCTAGGTACAAGTGCCTATGTCGTGCCAACCACTTCGGTGGTTGGTCCCTTTCTTATTTTCTCATAGTTTCCTTCTTTTGATGCCTTTTCCCCAAAAGCTCCTTGCTGACTTTCCTTTCTGAGGTGTCCTTAGGGAGCTGACTTCTAATCTCTCTTCCTTCAAGGCTTCTACATCTCACCTTTTTAGGTTTGGCTTTTTTGGCTACCTTTCCTTTTGTCATTTTCCTGAGTGAGCTAATTCCATCTCTGCTAGGTTGAAAGTTTTCCCAACTATTTCCCTTCGTGGTTCTTCCTTCTGGGTTCCCCAAGGTACCAGCCCTTTGTTCATGAATTGTTTAGTCCCAAGCTCTCTGATTCCTTTCTGCATCGTTAGGTGGCTGATAAAGATGTATCTGTTCTTCGTTTTTTATGTCCCGAGGACCCCAGGCTTCTGGTAGTCCCTGGGTATCCCGGTCCAATTCTTATCACTAGACTCCCTTTTGATTTTCTGATTTTGACAAGCTGGGCTTCTTCCTTTCTTTCCTTCGTTCATGGGCCCTAAGACCTTTCCTTTCGTGGGTTCTGGGCTTAAAATCTTTTTGTAATGGACTTGGGCCTACCATCCTTTTCTCTTGAGATGAGTTCAATTCTTTTATATAGGGTTCACTTGCTGTACTATTTTGGGCCTTGGTGTTATAACTTTTTAGACCTCAACACTGTGCATTGCACAGATTAGCGACTAGTTCTTTCAATAAATAGAAAAACTAACTACTTGAAATACACGCAAAGGCTTGCAATACTCCTAAAAAAAAACTTGCGATACAAAGATAGAGGAGGAAAATCAAAACCTGCAATACAGAGAAAAAAAAAATAAAAAAATAAAAAAAAACTCACGACATAGATATAGACCACTATCCATTTGCTTGCCGGACATAGACAACCGGAACCACAAGCACATAGAGAAAGAAAAATTTACCACCATCAGATCGTCGGAACTGGCATTGGTACATGTTTTTTTTCTTTTTCTTTTTTTTAAAGATTTGGGTATGCAATGTTACTTTTTATTGAGTTTTTTTGTTGTATTGGTTCAGATTTGATTTTGGCTTTGATTCTTCTTCTTCTTCTTCTTTTTTTTTTTTTTTTTTTTTTTTCTCAGTTTTTTTCTCAATTTTACGATTTTTTTTTCTTCCTATTTTGAATTACAGAAATCACTAAAAAAAATTGATTTTAGTTTTGTACTTCCATTTTTAATCTTAACAAAATCATTGGGATCAAATAAGTATAGAATTGAATGTTACGCTGATATTTCTTTTTTCTTTTCAATCTTATTTTAGGTTTTTTTGTTGGAACCACATGCATGTAGAGATATAGTCTAGAAGGCACAGAGAGACAGGTCATATATCCATTACCCCATAATCGGTAAAGTTATTGTTTTTGTTATTGTCTTTTTTTTTTTTTTTTCTTTTTCATTTTCAAATCTAGGGATTAAATATGATTTAGGTTTGAATTTCTTGGTTAGATTGGTTTAGATTTAGATTTAGTTATTTGAGTTAGATTTGGTTTTGACTAATTGTTTATGAAATTCATTGGGATTAGTATTTGTTTTTCTTTTGAAAATTGAGACTGCCAAGTTTTTTATATTGAAAGCACTGATCAGCTTTGCAATGCCTAAGATAGTAAATGTATAGCCTATTTTGTGTATGGTGCTACTCATTTTAGTGATTTTACGCATTCTTTGTTAGAAAGGTTGTTTTAGACAGGGGCAAATCAAGGAGAGTTTAATAGAATTCCTAAATGTGTTCACATGGCACGATTTGTTTTTCCACATAAATTAGTTACTAAATCCATACTAGAGCTTTCTACCTCCAGTCCCCAAAACTTTTAAATTTTAAGTTTGGAAAGATCTCCCCTTGCTAATTTTTACAGGTTATTTATAGTGTACAATGCCAGTTTTACTATTAACATGGTTTTAGATTTCAAATGTCTTACAAACATGTGACTTCAAATCAATATCTAATACTACATACAAAAGCAGAATCTAAGAGAAAGTAAGGCTCTACAATTAGGGATGTTGATACATGTAGGAAAAACCCCACTTGAAAATCTGCCATGTTTCCAGAAAAGAACGCAAAAATTTGTGACTTTAAAACATCAAGCCTTTCAATTTCATTCTCTTAATTTAATTTAATTTTTTCTTTTCTTCTCATCCTTCTTTCTTTTTTCTTCAATCCTTATATGATGGTTGCTGTTGAAAGGTAGGGATAGAGTTATATCCTGTTTTATATTTTTAAAATTTAGGCATTAATTATGTTTTACATTTGGGTATTTTGTTCAATTGGTTATGATTTAGGCTTTTTGGTTAGGAATAGTTTTGTTTTAGGTATTTTGGAGAATCAATTTTGCATAGTCAGGGCAATTTGATTTTGGATTTAACCTTTTAATTCAGAGAAAAATGAAGTTTTGTTCTCTATACATCATGTACAATCAGTTATGAATGTATTTTAGCATCATTTATTAATATGTTTGAGAGTTTTTCTTTGTTAATTTATGAAATCTGAATTGCTATGTAGGTTTTGGTTAAATTTTTTTTTTTTTTTTTTGAGAAAAATTTAATATAGCAATGAGTCATATCACTAACTGTAGACACTGCATTTTGTACCTGTTAATAAATTTTGGTCCTCGGCCCCAATGATGAGCTTGACATATGTCAACCAAGGGTAATTAAAGAGTTCACAATAGTTTGGAAGTAATTACACCTCAAAAGTGCTCAAATTGCTTTGAAATCGATACTGAAAAATGACCTTTGCTCACTGTTTTGAATATAAATTTTGATCCACAAATACTTTTTGAGTGAGATTTATTTCATTGGAAAATAGACATCTTGGGCTTTAATTTGAACACAACTTTTGCCTAATTTGGACTCATATTAAGTGAGTTATGACTGTTTGAAGTTGGGCCAACTGGGCAGTAAGATTTTTGGGTTTTAAAACTTAATTTTAAAGGTTCAAAACATAATACTTTGATGTGGGCCGGCCCATAGACCCTAGGAACATCCAAAGACAATTAAAAAGCCCCAAAAACCCTATTTTTAACTTATATGTACTCATCTTATGTCTCCAATCAAAACCCTAGCTAGAGAGACTGATTTTTTGGCCTCCATCTCCTTTAAAACCTTTTTTTCTCTTTTCAAAACCCTAGGGCAGCACCTTAGAACGTATTTTTACAAAATTAAAACCTCTCTTTAGTTAGTTCTAAGGCACAAAAACTATTTTTCTAAATTGATTTCTCAAAACCTTTTTCAAAATCCTTTATTCTTGAGTTGTGATTACTAACAATTATTGTGTTCTTCAATTATTCTTGTCCTGTCAAACTAATCTTTGTGTTGTAGGCACTGAGGGGTCAGTTAAATAATCTCAAACTCATAATCTCAAGCAAGGTGAGTGTTATTTCCATGAACTCTTCCTTTGTTTAACATGATTCACATGAGTTCTTGATGTAGTTTCTCTAGTTATGATATCTTATTTACTTTTTGATTTTAATTATGTTTGATATGCTTTAATATGATTTAGGTTGTTTATAATCTGCTCTTCTTGTTCTTATATTGTTATTTCAATTCCTAGGTTAGTTTAACATGTTTATTTATTTTATGTTAGTTTAGTATAATTATTTGTTTTGTTTCATGTTTATTTGTTTATATTGATGTTTGTTTTATTTTCTTTATGTTAGATTAATCTTTAGGGTTTCTAACATGCTTGTTTGATTTCTATGGTTATATCTTTGTTTGATTAAATCAATAAAAACATAATTTTTTAAATCTGTGCAAGAGGATGTGTACGCATCTTTGAGAATACGTGTGCATGGTATACATGGTTTAACCATGCGTACGCATACCTGAGTATGCGTACGCACACCTGAGTATGCGTACGCACCCTGAACCCAGATTAGGGAAAAATCTTGTTTTTATTATTTTAATCACATTTTAACATGTTATTTGATTCTGTTTGACTCTATTTTAGGTTTATTATTTATGTTTAATTATTCACCATGTTTATTTGAATCTTTTTTCCATGTTTAGTTTATTTAATATCTTTTCCTTGTGTGTTTATATTTAATTTTCAACTTGCCAAATTTAATTTATTTTGTTTGATTTTGTTTTATTTGTTTCCTTTTATATTGTGATTTTTAATATGTTGTGTTTAAAATATCCTTAAGTGCATGATGTATGTTTAGGTTAAGGATTAGGGCTCTCTTAATAAACTCTTTAATTAAATATGGCCTAGCAACACATAATGGAGGCTGGCCCACAAGCCAAGCAGTCTTGGGTGCCTAACACCTTCCCAAGCCGTACCCAAACTCCAGACCGAAAATCGGGTACATGGATTCATGTGTGTAAGTGATTTGCCTAAAGGGCCCAATATGGATCCTAGACCTAGTCCACAGTGGTGACTCCACGGGGGATAGAGATGATGTTTAACTCCGACGTGTTGTTAGGCCATAATTAAATAAATATTTTATTAATTGAGGCCAATCCTATTTTATTTTGTTTTTTCACAAACATGCACTTTCTACCCTTGTAACCTCGGTTGGTAATGAGTAGGAAGATGAGTACGCTCCAACTGGGCCAAAGTCTTTCGAAGTTCATCCCCCCAACTCATAATCTGTACCATTACCTATAATGGGCTTTGAGTATGTTAACGGTTTGCCACCAATCCACAAAGGTCCATTTAGGTCCTCGGTTGGAATCATGGCCCACCTAGTTGTGAATGATCTACTAATTTGTTCCTTTAGCTTTAAGGAGCTTACCCACACGTAGATGAACTTAAAACCCAGCCATCTAGGGTTACCCAATTGTGTGTGCATGTGTGTGCTTTGTTTGAGTTGTTTGTTGGGCTAATAAAAATGATCAATATTTTTTTTAATCTTTTATGTTTTCATAAATAAAACCATTTTTTTTTCAAGTTTTCAAGTTCTTTTTTTAAATAAAATTTTCAAAAAAAATGTGTGAAATTTTCACCCAAAAAAAAATAACAAAAAAATTTTCAAAAAAAAAAAGTGTTAGTTTTCAGTTAGGTTTATATATATATATATATATATATAAATTCCAAAAAAAAAAAAGTACAAAAAAAGTGAGTTTCTTTGTAAATATATTTTTTAAGAAAGAGTTTCTTTCAAAATAAAAAATTTTCAAGAAATAAAATGTGAGTTTTTAAGTGAGATTTTTTATATTAATTCCTAGAAAAATTTTTTCAAAAATAAAAGTGAGTTTTCTGTATAAAAAAAAATAAAAAATAACATCAAATTGAGCTTTCAAAAAAGAGTTTCTTTCAAAATAAAATTTTCCAAAAATAAATCTTTTGAGTTTTTCTTTAATGATAAATTTTTTTCAAAGGTTGGCCCATTCTAGTAGCCTATTTTTGTTTGATGTTTTGAGTCTTTCCTTCGTTGTGTCTTAGGCTTAGGCCCCTTCGTGTTTTGCCTTGTGCCTTAGGCCCATTCTTGTTTTGTCTAGGGGCATTAAGCCCATCCTTGCGTAATCTCAGGCCTTAGGCCCACCTTTGTCTTGCCTAGGGGCAATAAACCCATTCTCATGTCGTCTTAGGCCTTAGGCCTACTATTTGTCATGTCTTAGGCCTTAGGGCCATTCGTGTTTTATTTTTGCCTTGTGTTAGGCTTTAGGCCCATCTTTGTTTTGTCTAGGGGCATTAGGCCTGTTAGGACATATGTGATTCAATGTTAGGAACATATGTCACTATTTTATGTAATTGGCTAATCCTTTGACAAAACGCACTTTGCTTGTACTTAGGTAGATCTAGGATGTGTTTAATGCTTCAAAAAACAAGGTTTCAAGTTCAAGTGTTAAATCCATGCAAGTCTGTCCAAGAATCAAGTGAAGAAGTGCTGGTTATTAAAGCTCGACAGCTAGCTCGATAGCTAGCATCTATCGAGGTTTAAAAGAGTTGTTTCAGCCCGAGGCTCAACAGCTGCTCGATAGATAGGGTATCTGTCGAGATTTATGAAGTTCTAATTTTTAGTTCTGATTTTCATCCAATCTGTGAATATATGTTTGGGCTTTCTTTTCTCACAACCCTAAACATATATAAGGATTATTTTGAGGGCCGTAAAAGTTACGCACAGTTGCACAAGAGCACAATTCCACAAGTATGAAGAAAAGTGTAACCAGAAACCTAGTTTGCCCTAGTTTTTATTTCTCTTGAAGAAGCTACTGTGTTTGTACACCATAGGGTTTTGTGACCAAGCAACTTCATGATCTTCATCGAGTGATGAACAGAAGAACTTTGTAACCAACATTCTTCTCTAGTTGGTGATCAAGTCTCGTACTGGGATCCGCGCAATTAGTTAGTCATATACTGGGAGCCGTGCATTGAAAAGGAGATATTGTTACTACAGAGCAAGTCCAATTAGATATTGGGGTAAGGGTTCAACTAGGTTGGTATAAGGTATTGTGATTCCTTTACTTATAACTGCTTGTTTTGATAATAGTGGATTCTCGGGGTGGTGACCTTAAAATCATCCGATAGGATTTTTGTCGTATAGGTTTTCCCCATTCGTAAACAAATCACCGTGTCAATTTATTTTCCACTGTATACTTAGTTTAATTGGTGATTTGTTTGTGCTACCATGCATCTTGCATGTTAATTTGATTAATTATAAACTTGGCTAATTAATCAATTAATATATCACAAGGGGTCAATACATTCTTGGCCTATCAAATGGTATTAGAGAAGGCATACTCTGATTAGGGTTAATCTTTGTTGTGTGATCCATTGACCCCTATTTTTCATGGATAGAGGACAGTCTCTTATCTTACCTCCTTTATTTGATGACACTAACTATGCATAATGGAAAGTACGCATGAGAGCTTTCTTTTAGTCTTTAGATGAAAAAGTGTGGCAAGCTATGGAGATAGGCTGGACCAAGCCTATGGAAGCACCGGCTGACTAGGATGATGCAAAGATCAAGGCGACAAACTTCAAAAGTAGGGCATTGAATGCTCTATTCAATGAAGTCACAAATGAGGAATTCAAGAAGATATTCTCTACTGAAACTGCTAAGGAAGCATGGACCATTCTCTAGATAGCCTATGAAGGAACCAAGGCTGTCAAGGATTCAAAGCTTCAGAGGCTCACTACAACCTTAGGCCCACCCTTATTTTTGTTTTGGAGCCTTAGGCCCATGTTGTGTCATATAGGGTTATTACCTTATCTTGTCTTTTGTTTTGGGCCCTAGGTTCACTCTTGTTTTTCTAAGGGCACTAGGCCTATGTCTTGTCAAGGTTTGTAATCTTTTTAGTGTGTTCCTTGTTGTGTCTTGAAGTTTCATTCTTTCGGGTCTTGTCTGAACTTTGTGGTCTCATTCTAGGGAAATGGTTAAGTAGGAATTGAATGTAAAATTTATTGTTGGTGATCTTCATGAAATGTTTCTCATAAGGATAAGTCTTTTATAGGTGACCTATCATTGCTCCTAAATAGAATCTTGCACCGATTCCTTTGAAAGCTTTTGTGGATTTGTATGATGCTGGTATATAAGTTGAGGATGCTATTAGTAGTGGACTTCCTCAAAAGAGTGATGCAAAACCTCAAAAGAAGTTCAGGGTGGGAAATTCAAGTAATAAGGGTAACAATGGTGGTAAGACAAGTGAAGTTAATGCTGTTAATGTTCGAAGGGAGTTCACTCCATTGGGAATGACTTTATCCCAAGCATTTGAAGCTTTGTCAACCAAAGGATTTATCAAGCCATTGGATCTTGGAAGGTATACTCCAAACAACTATGCTCCAAATTGCAATGCAAGTGAGTATTACAAGTACCATCAGAGCTAAAATCATTCTACTAATAAGTGCACTCGTCTCCATCATGACATTGAATACCTCATTCAATCTAGCAAGATCCCTAAGCCACCCATCAACCTCCAACACATCAAGAGTAATCCTCTCCCCGACTACCATGGTGTGCCTCATCCTAATTGGGTTTGATTGATCGAGAAGTTTGGTCTTTGTTATTGCATCCATAAGAGTCTTTCATTTCAGTGTGTTTTTCAATTCAGAAATGTCTTTGTTATTTCAATTCAGTATATCTTCGTTGTTTCAATTCAGTGAGTCTTTCAATTCATGCACTCTTTTAATTCATCAATAAAGTGGTTTGCAATGATTTAAGTTTTATGATAAGTTCTCAAAGTTTCAAATTGATTTGATTCTCAATATGTGATGTCGCATGTTTGCCCATAATTGAACAACGGAAATTGGAATTAAGAGAGGCCATTATTTTGCTATCTTAAACACATTTCCCTTTACTCACCCCTTTTAAGCCTTCAAAGTTATTTTCTTTCAAAGTAACCATTGTCAAGGATTACCCCCTACACTAGGGGCAATGCATGAAATAAAGTGGTAGAAAAAAAAAAAAAAAAAAAAAAGCTTTTGAAAAGAAGTGAGCAAATTAACATCAAAGCGTGATGTTTTCTCACAAGTGTAGGGGAATGGAGGAAAAAACAAAAAAAGAAAAGAAATGAAAGAATATAGAGAGAGATATATGTTTTAACATCGTTTAGGTTAGATGTTTAATTAGACAAGTGGCTAAAATTTAAGAAGGAAACCTAAAGTATTGTACCTAAGTTTCACCCACAATAGAGAGTCTATTGAAAAGTATATATGAGAATGTATGCAAGTGAAAATATTTGAAGTGACTGTTAAAGATGGTTAGGATTGATAATTTTATGAAAAGGATCTTTTTAACAAAAGCTCAAATTTGAAAATTTTTAAGATAAAACTCTTTTTGTTCTAAACATTATGAAAAAAAAAAAAAAAAAAAAACCTATATTAACAAAATTGTCCTCATTTATTTTAAAAAAAAAAAGACATCTGACACTCCAACAGCTTTCCCCCTTTCCCCTCACGTTAATGGCCTCTCGTATTTCTTAACTCTTTTCTTAGAGCATTCACATTGGGAATGCCATGTGCCATATATGGGTTCAATTTAGTATAAAAGCCCAAAAACCCCTTACATTCAGAAGTGAACTTCGTATCACAACAGATGTTGTGAGAGAACAGGAGAGAGGCTAGTTCGGACAACTTAGTGCTTACGTCTTGCACGGATGCCATTATGTTGTCTAACTTCTCATCATAGGATTGTGAGCTAGAGTGTGAACCACCATGAGGAGCTAGGCGTGAATGACCATGAGGAGCTGGACTCTCTATCTTGATTCCTTTTCGACTATGACCAATGCTAGCATTGAGTGTATGAATGTTTATTGGACTTGGCTTCAGGTAGGGAGACTCATCGTCTGATGGATGAATGCCTTTGAGTTTCAATATCCTTGAAATGAGACAGTCCAAAGGAATGCAGTGCCTCGAGGCAGTTCTTACAGTAGTTTTGCGCAAAATATGAAAGATATGAGCGCAAATGTCAATATCTTCATCAGTAATCAAACCATGAAGGAACAAAGCTCTTCTGAAATTCATGTACCAGGTGCTTGATAGAGGATAGAGATTGTGAAACATGATTGCTGTAAGCACCCTCAATTCCAGAGAAAGTGATGAAACACTGTTGAAGGCCAAAATTTCACAAGAAAGCCCATTCTATGAAAAGTAAGGAAAGACCATGGTCTTTAACAAAAGAAGGCCCAATTCATGTAGCAAGAAGAATCGACATCGAGGCCTTATGCATGTTCAGATTTCCAGCAAAAAGGCCATTAAAAATCCAGCAAAATCCAGTGAAAGAATTGGGCCGGGATCCCCAAAAGCTCGGGATCCTCGGGAAGTGCGCAATTAAAGTGGGATTGAGACAGCTCAAAATGAATACCACAAAATACAAGAAATGAAGAACATATATGTCCCTCTCAAGCACCTAGTGGTGCAGCAAAGAATCAGAAAGCTTGGAGAGTGACAATTCATGAACAAAAGGCCGGTACCTCGTGGAACCCAAAATGAAGAACTATAAAGGGAAGTGGCTGGGAAAACCTTCAACCCAGCAGGAATTAATTCTGCTCACTTGGGAAAATTGACAGCAAGGAGGATAGCCAAAAAGCAAAGTCTAAGAGACAAAAGGCCTTGAAAGAAGAGAGGGTAAAGGTCAGCTATCCAAAATGGAAAGTCAGTAAGTGGCTTTTAGGAAAACAGGACTAAAAGATGAAAACTATGAGAAACAGAGAAAGAATCAACGATAAGAATGGCTGGCATAACAGAGGCTCCAGTACCCAGGGAGCCAAAGGGGGAAAAATCAATGGTATCCAAACCCTAAAATGACACTATAAAAAGGGGGAAGCGGCCAACATTGAAAGGGCATTATGCAGCAATAGAAAATCACAGAAAAATCATTGAGAAAACTCTGTCAAAACTCAAGGAAAATAGAGAAACATCTCCCGGTATCCCAGAAACAGCCACTATAACACATACTCGGATCCAAAAGGATTCAAACTTTGTAAGTCTTAGAGGTTTAGATAGCCATCTAAGTCTATAATTTTTGAGCTTATTTGGACCTTGTATCACATCTTAGTGAGCATATTGTAATCCACAATTAAGAAAAATAATGAAATACCTTATATTGATTTGAGGATCTCTAACAATTATTTGGTGTATTTCTTTATTACGTTGTCTTCCTTTACTGTTTCTTACTAAAATCCTTCTCACATAACTATCTTGGAAGGCAAAGCCCAAGCAAAGCCACTCGGACTTGAGTTCCAAATCTCACAAGTCTTGTGCAAAAGCACTAAGTCTGTGAGAATTAGGGCCAAGATCCTCGTGGCTGAATCATTCCCATTAAATTCATTTACATATACATATATGTATTAAAATGTATATCCTAATCTAAGAAACTAACAATTATTTGAGGATATGTGTATTGTATAGTGTGTTTTATATGTAGCACCTATAGAGGTAAAGAGAAAGAACAAAACTCTATTGCATAATAAACATGGAGAAAGATCATATAGCTCAAAGAACTAGAGATTCTAGGTTCTCACAGGCCTAGTGCACCTCGGGATCCCACGACAATATCCTTGGGGTACCAAGTGAAGGAATTCTTTTAAATGTTTATACAATAAAATATAAGCCTTACTCTATTTCAATCTCCTTCTCATTTGGAATATTATGAACACTTATTTTACTTATTTCATAAGAGTAATGGTCATTTTACGAGATTAAAACACTTATAATGATATTTTATTGATTAGGAGGAATTGCATTTTTCATCTTGAGGAGCTTTTTGTGACTTGCGCACAACTTGGTTTGTAATCAGCCCCATTTAGCTGTGGTAAACCAAGCCCAGTCCACCAAAACAACAAGTAAAAGGCCCAAGATCCTTGTTTTCTACTTGGGCCTGTGTGGTAGAAAAAAAGCACTCTCACATTTTGGCAACTTCACTGGGGACTGGGAAAATGGAGAGGGAAAAAGCAATCCCTTCGCAAGCATGGCTCCAAAGCTAGGAAACACCTAGAGGAAGGAAAGTTCCTCTTAGTGCATTCAACATCAAGATCCCAAAAGTGCGGGTTCCTCTAACGAACGTTCTACCAAAGGACTCTATATGGAATTTTGGGGAACTTTCCAACACAAGATAAGTTTTATGCATCATTATTTTCTCCACTTTATATTTTGAACATAGTGGACTGAAATCTATGGTTTTCAAATGGATAGCTATCACTATATTGCATGAAAGCAAAAGCATTGTATTGTTTAGTAATAGAAGTAGACACTTGTTCTACACAACATAGAATCATAAATAAGTTTAGCTGTCATACTCATCCTCCATTTAAATGGACCTCATTTAAAGATATTCATAAAAGACAACTGCCCAGCTGAATTAATTAGTTTCAAAAAATAATAAATAAATAAATCTCTAGTGGCCAAGCCCTTAGCTCAACTCAACTTATTCTTCAACCTTTTGTTGGAGGTGGGGTACTAGAATATTGTTTTATTTTACCTTATTGGTGGTTGAGACCATGTTGTTAAATGGTTTTGACATTGATCAAAAGTTCACAATGTTCTGAACATGGTATGGGATTGGCTGCTGATGACTCCACACTTTGATTAGCATTTATGCAGTTAGTTTAGTCCTAAACTTTGAAGTCCAAAACTTAAAGATGCTTGTTAAATGAGGTATTGTTGGTGTAAAACTATTTTGTACCATTGGTCTCTAAAGGCAACTCACTGGTCTCATAAAAACTTAACTAATATTGAAGGTGTTTTGAGAGTACAGCCGACCTATAGAGTACAACCAAAAAGTTGAAAATAAATATTGAACTCAACTAGAAGAAGCAAAATCTTGTTTCTTGTGAGGATTCTACTCTTTACAAAAAGGGGGTAAGAAGGGTCATGTAATAATATTTTAACAATCAAAACATTGTCTCATTGCTAAAAAAAATTGGAGAAGTGAGCCAAAAAAAAAAAAGAAAAAAGAATGATTGATGGAATGAAGATTGTATGAGCTACACAGTAAAGCAATTGCCTCACGTTTGGGGGCTGATTTTATTTTCTTTTAAAAAAAATTCATAATATTGTTTCATTTATTTTAAAAAAAAAGAAAAAAGAAAAAAGAAAGAGAAGTAAGCAAATCAAAGAGGCTTGATGAGATGTAAATTACATAGCAAAGAAATCGCCTCACATTGTGGGGCTAAATAATTTTGTAGCAACTTGATAATAATATCATATGGCGCATGTTAACAAAATGGACAAGTTCTTTGGCTCCACCCATGGATTTGGCAAAATGGAGTAGTTCCATGATCCAACAAAGCTGAGGAGATTCTTTATTCCAGCAAGGCTGTGTATACCCTCATTCCAACAAAGCCTAGGAGATCCTTGACTCCAGGAAGCAAAGCCTGGGAAATCCTTGATCCCAACAAAGCTGAGGAGATTCTTTATTCCAGCAAGGCTGTGTACACCCTCATTCCAGCAAAGCCTAGGAGATCCTTGACTCTAGGAAGCAAAGCCTAGGAGATCCTTGATCACAACAAAGCCTAGGAGATCCTTGATCCCAACAAAGCTAGGGAGATCCTTGATTCCAAATGAGATCCTAGATTCCAGTAAAAAAAAAAAAAAAAATGGAGTAGTTCCTTGGGTCTAGACATGAATCCAACAAAAATAGAGTAGCTCCTTGATTTCAAAGAAGTTGAGTAGTTCCTTGGTTCCAACCATGGATCTAGCAAAAATGAAGTAGTTCTTTGGTTCCATTAAAAATTTCAAGTTGTTCCTTGATGGAATAGTTTTTTGATTCTAGCAAAGTGGAACAATTCTTTGGTTCCAACAAAGTTGAAGTACCTCCATGGATCCAGCAAAGTTAAATGGTTATAAAAAAAATGGAGGCCAAAAAAAAATTTGATAGAAGTTCCACAATAGCATTAAGAGAAGGTGGATCAAGCATGGTTCAACAACTACCTCATGTCCTGGGGGCTAAAGCCTATTGTGCGATGGGCCTTAAATACATTTTGAAGAAAATCAATAGAAACACTACATTGCAAGTCAGCAGCAAAATCAACATTATTGAAAGCTCAACAACTATATAGTACATCTATCATTTCTTATAGATCAACAATTGGGCCCACCCATGGAAATAATAAGTTTTGGAGGAGATACAGAGACCACTGAAGGACACCTACAACTAGCTCTGAAGGCCAACCATGACATCACAAGTATTGCCTAATCCCCTCAATGTACCACTAGTACATGAAAGAGGGATTGAATGGGAAGTCCACAAAAGTCATTGCCAATCCTAGTCCTTTCATCCAACACAAAGTAAACTTTGTGGAAAATATACTTTATGATGAATTGGCTCCAGCTGAAGAATATCCTATTGTTAGGATCCCGGGGGCTCCTATCTCGAAGATCTCGGGGGGGCTCCTATCCCAGAAGAAGAAGAAACCTGGAAGGAAGGCAGAATTTTACTTATGAAGGCACACAGGACCTGAATGTAGCCTACAAAAGGATCCTGGACCACCATCTTACATGATAGCCCAGGAAGAGATCTTGGAGGAACTAGGGGATACGATGAGTCAGAATATCCCATCTCCAGGATCCTGAGGAGCTCCCATCCCAGAAGAAGGAAACAATACCCATGGTTTGAAGGATCCCTCAAATAGAAAAAAAAAAAGAAAAAAAAAAGAAAAAAAAAAAAAAGAAAGAGACAGAAGGAGGAAGGCCCAATATACTGATTTTGAAGATTACGGAGAAATTTATGGATACGGAAAGGAAGGCATAAATCCTACCAAAGGAAAAACTAGAAGAGGTGAACTTGGGGGCTGACCCAAGGAACCTGGGGCCTATCCTATTCAGCAATCAATTATTAGTACCAAAAAAAAAAAAAAAAAAAAGCAACTGGTGGAGCTATGGAAAAATATGAAGATTTATTGGCGTAGACTCCTTCAAATTTAATAAGGTACGTCCAAAGGATAAATTTCCTTTGCCTAACATTGATCTCCTCATAGATCCAACTAAGGCAACAACAATATCAACCATGAAGAGCCATACCACGGTCAAGGAACTCAAGAGCTTCTTGGAAAGAGTTTCTTACATTAGGAAGTTCACACCAAGACCAGCCTTGGTCACTAGTGGACTATCCAAACTATTGAAAAAGGAGAATGTTTTCATATGGGGAGTTGAGCATCCAATCATAAAACTTCAACATGAGTCATTTGCCTACCTTATGGGTACTAGTCCATGGCAAAATCATTATTGTTGTACCTGGGATCCCGATCCCAAGCATATAGAGTATTAAAGGAAACTGAAATGAGGTATCCCAACATAGAAAGGGCGCGTTTGCCGGTCATGCATCTCAACAACTAAATCATTACTTTTTTACCACCAAATCCTATTGGTGATAAGCTTTCATCCAATAAAAGCCCTCCTCTATCAGCCCTTGTGATCTTGAAGAGTGGCCCAGTGGCTAATATTATTTTCCCAATACAATATGGGTCGGAAGGATCCCTAAAGCTGTCAAGAGCTAAGCTGTAGCAAACTCACTGACCTAGTTCCCCGAAGAAGAGGAGTACCTATTGAGTAAGAAGATCTTTAAAAAAGTAGCAGCGGTAGAGATCCTTGTAAAGAAACAAACTATGAGGTTTGTGAAGATAGCCTTCAACGAGCATGCCTAAAGGAAGCCTTCCTCTTCCAGGATCCCTGTAAGAGGATCCCCCACTTGAAGAAAACACCATGACAGAATCATCTTGGTGGAGCTCCTGGCCACCAGTTTACCAGTGAAAGCAACCTTAGATGACTCATAAAAGAAGATTATTTCCATAAAAGATTTGTTTATAGCCAATAGAGGATATTTTAGAAGATCCTCGAAAAAGGAAACAAATCCTCAACCCATTAATGAAAAGAAAAGAAATCAGTTTAGTGACCACTTGAGAACGAGGGGCTACAAAGGAACTTTTTTTTAAAGATTAAAAAATTCAATGGTCATGAACAAATTTTCCAAGTGGCATGGCCTAGGACTTATGAAAGGGCAAATTTTCCATGTATTTAGCCCAGGACTTGATCAAAAACAAAATTTTCTAAGTGGCATGGCCTAGGACTTGGGAAAGGGAAAATTTTCCATGTACCTAGCCCAGGACTTGATCATAATATAAATTTTCCAAGGGGCATGGCCTAGGACTTGGGAAAGGGCAAACTTTCCATGTACCTGGCACAGGACTTGACCAAAACAGAATTTTCCAAGTGGCATGGCCTAAGACTTGGGAAAGGGAAAATTTTCCATTTACCTAGCCCAGGACTTGATCATAATAGAAATTTTCCGAGTGGCATAGCCTAGGACTTGGGAAAGGGCAAACTCTCCATGTACCTGGCACAGGACTTGACCAAAATAGAATTTTCCATGTGATATGGCCTAGGACTTAGGAAGAGCAAACTTTCCATGTACCTAGCCCAGGACTTGGCCTAGAACAAATTTCCTAAATACATGGCTCAGAAATTGGCCAAGACCAAAAGTTTCCAAGTACAACCAAGAAAATGGTCAAAAGCAAAAATTTATGGGTACAAGCTGTAGCATGTACCAATAATAGGTACAAGTGCAGATTGTAAGCATATCCCAGTGATGGGTACAACTTGCAACACGTAATAGTAATGGGTACAAGCTGTACCATGTACCAGCAATAGATACAAGTTGTAGCACGTCCCAGTAATGGGCACAACTTGTAGCATATCCCAGCAATGGATAAAAGCCATAGCATATCCCAATAATGGGTACAACCTACAGCACGTACCAGTAATGGGTACAAGTTGTACCATGTACCAGTAATAGATACAAGTCGTAGCACATCCCAGCAAAGGGTGCGAATTGTAAAGCAAGGCCCAACGAAGAGTACAAAGAGAAAGAGCCTTGAACGGGTATAAAAACCCAAAAGTGGGTGTATAAAGTGCACAAGATTGACCTCCTTGAAAGAAATTGGTTCAGGGGAGCCTAAGGAAGCAAAGAAGGGGTGACAAAAAAAATAAAATAAAATTCCAAGAGTACATATCACTCGAAGCCGCAAAAGCATGGATACTTTTGCAAATCTCTATACAAAGAGATTAGTCAATGACATTGCAAACCAACTAGCAACATTTCCCTCCTCCTGCAAGGTGTAAACTCACCAAAGGCTTGGAGGTATTTCAATTCAACAAAAGAAAGATTAATACTAACAGGAAGGTGAATTCTAATCTTTGGCAACATGTTAGTTCATTCCATGAAGAAAGTGTAGCAATTCCTTTGGAATTTCCCTCAAGAATTATTTGATCTACACATTGGTTCTACAAGCCAGGAAAGTATCGAAGAACAATTTATTTTCTCACACATGGGCTACAGGTAACCCATGAGCTCGGGGGGCTAATGTTGAAGGCCAAAATTTCACAAGAAAGCCCATTCTATGAAAAGTAAGGAAAGACCATGGGCTTTAACAAAAGAAGGCCCAATTCATGCAGCAAGAAGAATCGACATCGAGGCCTTATGCATGTTCAGATTTCCAGCAAAAAGGCCATTAAAAATCCAGCAAAATCCAGTGAAAGAACTGGGCTGGGATCCTCAGAGGCTCGGGATCCTCGAGACGTGTGCAATTAAAGTGGGATTGAGACAACTCAGAATGAGTACCATGAAATACAAGAAATGAAGAACAGATATGTCCCTCTCAAGCCCCCAGTGGTGCAACAAAGAATCAGAAAGCTTGGAGAGTGACAATTCATGAACAAAAGGCTGGTACCCCGGGGAAACCAAAATGAAGAACTATAAAGGGAAGTGGCTGGGAAAACCTTCAACCCAACAGGAATTAATTCTGCTCACTTGGGAAAATTGACAATAAGAAGGATAGCCAAAAAGCTAAGTCTAAGAGACAAAAGGCCTTGAAAGAAGAGAGGGTAAAGGTCAACTATCCAAAATGGAAAGTCAGTAAGTGGCTTTTAGGAAAACAGGACTAAAAGATGAAAACTATGAGAAACAGAGAAAGAATCAACAGTCAAAATGGCTGGCATAACAGAGGCTCTAGTACCTAGGGAGCCAAGGGGGAAGAATCAATGGTATCCAAACCCTAAAATGACACTATAAAAAGGGGAAAGCGGCCAACATTGAAGGGCCATTATGCAGCAATAGAAAATCATAGAAAAATCATTGAGAAAACTCTGTCAAAACTCAAGAAAAACAGAGAAACATCTCCCGATATCCTAGAAACGGCCACTATAGCACATACTCGGATCCAAAAGGATTCAAACTTTGCAAGTCTTAGAGGTTTAGATAGCCATCTAAGTCTGTAATTTTTGAGCTTATTTGGACCTTGTATCACATCTTACTGAGTATATTGTAATCCACAATTAAGAAAAATAATGAAATACCTCATATTGATTTGAGGATCTCTAACAATTATTTGGTGTATTTCTTTATTACGTTGTCTTCCTTTACTGTTTCTTGATAAAATCCTTCTCACCTAACTATCTTGGAAGGCAAAGCCTAAGTAAAGCCACTCGGACTTGAGTTCCAAATCCCACAAGTTTTGTACAAAAGCACTAAGTCTGTGAGAATTGGGGCCAAGATCCTCGTGGCTGAATCATTCCCATTAAATTCATTTACATATACATATATGTATTAAAATGTATATCCTAATCTAAGAAATTAACAATTATTTGAGGATATGTGTATTGTATAGTGTGTTTTATATGTAGCACCTATAGAGCTAAAGGGAAAGAACAAAACTCTATTGCATAATAAACATGGAGAAAGATCATATAGCTCAGAGAACTAGAGATTCTGGGTTCTCACAGGCCTAGTGCACCCCGGGATCCCACGACAGTATCCCCGGGGTACCAAGTGAAGGAATTCTTTCAAATGTTTATACAATAAAAGATAAGCCTTAAATACTCTATTTCAATCTCCTTCTCATTGTGAATATTATGAACACTTGTTTTACTTATTTCATAAGAGTAATGGTCATTTTACGAGACTAAAACACTTATAATGATATTTTATTGCTTAGGAGGAATTGCATTTTTCATCTTGAGGAATTGCTAGGGAAATATTGGCCGGTTGATGTGCAGAATATTAGCAAGATAGTAGGGTGTTATTGTGAAATGCTGTCCTCTAACCCAACATTTCATCTCATCCCTTTCCGAAATGGCATTTGCATAGAATTCCTTCACCATATTTTCATATGGTTCTTCTAAGTTGGAGAGGAGGAAGTTCCAATCCTAAATGGCATACCATTTCGGGATTTTCGTATCCAGGAGAGAACCCTGATCAAGCACCCTTTCCACTAACATGGGAGATTCCATGAAGTAGTTCTCATAAGCTTGTGATGCTGAATATGATCTGAACATGCTAGCATCATAGAATCCTATCGATGAGCGAGACCTCTTTCACTTAGGAGTGAAGTTGTCAAGATCAATCACTGGTTCTTTTCCTTTGATACTACCTCCTTTTACAGCTAATCTTTTGAACGGAGACATATCAATCTGTATCATGTAATATCAGAGAGCAAGGGAGACCACACAGGACAAAAAATTTCATTAGCACTTAGTTAGTTCCAAATCAGAATTTTTGAATGAAACCCTAAAATCATGACATTAAGATCTCAATCATGTCAAAGAGTGTGTGTGTGTGCAACAAATGTCACTAAGTACAACCTAGGGCCCAATATAACACCCCATAATCAATAAAACCCATACAATAAGTTCAACAAATTCATCAGTAAACCATATTGTAACATCATATTTTCAAATCTTAACAAAGATCCATAATCTAAGAAATCTAAGGCAAGAAACATGAAATATATTGAGAAAGAAGCAGAACCCATACCTTTTCTTAAAGATTGGTTAAGAAATGATGATGAAACTGGAGGTGTTGTGTGTGAAAATGGTGATTTTGAAAGAAGGAGGGACAAACATGACGATGAATAGTCACAGAATGCATGGGAAAAATGAAAAGTGTGTTGAAATTGCCCTAAAAATAACCCTCATTGTATAAAACACACGTTTTTCGCAACTAGAACGAGTCGCGAACAAGTCACCAGTGCAAGTTGCCAAAAACCTATATGACAAAATTTGATAAATTTGTCTAAGTGTTTTTTGCGACTAGAAGTTCCACTTGCGAGTAAGTCGTGACGAGAGTCGCCAAACATTCTGAGTAAACCTCGCGACTGGAGCTTCCACTCGCGAACCAGTCACTAACATGAGTCATAAAAATCCCAAAAACCCATATTTTTGAAATTTTTCTAAGTCTTTTTCGTGACTGGGGTCTTGACCCGCTAGAGAGTTGCTAGGAGCTTCTGAGTAAGCTCGTGACTAGGGCATGCAACTTGTTTGACCCATGAGGCAAAGTCGCCAAAACAGGGTTGCACAGTTTTTGAAATTTTTGAAAAGTTTCAAATCAAAAACACTTTCCAAAAACAACTAAAACGCTCAAAAATATTTTTGTGTTTGATCAATATATAATTGAGCATATGCAACATATTTAATCAAGTACAATCACACAAATGAATAAGGCATTCATTGAATATAGACATGTGTGATGTGTGTGGGTACCAAAAGTGAGATAGTCCTTAGTCTAATGTGAAGCTTCAATGATCAATTCAACCAAGCCATACACAATTAGCACGAGAAAAAGTGACCTATCTCAATTATAGAAATATGCATATATGACCTCCTACAAAACTTGATTACATAATTTTAAAGCTTTTCATTTAGCTTCATACACATCATATCATTTGATCTTTTTGAAACAATACATCTCATTTTTGAGATCGTTGCCTGAAATTTTTGATATTTCAATTTGATGAACAAGCCTTTGGCTTTTTGGGGCATCATACATTTTCATAAAAGTCGCTTTCCCTTTTTCCTAGTCAAATACTAGTATGTACGACGGCTTTTGCGGCTCATTATCTCTTTTCATTTTGAGATTTACATTTGTTGATCTCTTTAAGCAAAAAAAAAATAAAAGAGTGGGAAGATATATAGGCACAAGTCTATGCAAGTTTCAAGATCAACAAAACCATCGACTAATCATTCATGACAAGTTTGAAGATCTATTTACAACAATCACATAGATGTCAAGATTTTTCCCACAATGATATGAGTGCAAAAAGAACAAGCTACGCTCGTAAATGCACAAAGCCATTAGTACAAAGGTACAAGGCAAAACATGCTTGTGACAATACACAATAATGCCGATCAAACTTTTTGGATTTTCTATTTTTTATATGTTTTTGGATTCTTGACACAAAAGCAAGTAAAGATTGATAAAAAAAAAATGTAAATACATTCAAAGCAAAAACAAACAAACAAAAGTTTTCAACACATGCTAGAATGATAACAAAAAGCACACAACCAATCAATGTCACAAAACATAGGAAGTATTAATGCATGGACATGCTGTAATGCTTATGCATGCGTATCCTTCTTCACACAGCATGTGCATTTAGGGTGATGTCCCTAGAGGATCGAGTACTATTGTTTTAGCTTTCAAACATTTTGATGAAGCTTGTCAAACAGGTGGTGAAAGCATCAATCATCTTCATTACATCCCCAATGTTAGACTCAGCTTCTCCCTTTTTCGATCGCTTGGAGTTCCCTTTATCCTTTCTTTGTCCACTTGGCCTTTGATAGTTGCCATTCTTTAATGCCCAAAGCCTACAACAATTTGGTTTGGTGTGTCCTTGAATTCTATAGTGATGGCAGAAATGTGGAGTTCTCGGACCTTTTTGTGACTTTGGGAGTGGTTTCCCTTTACCCTTAGGTTTGACTACTGATTGGTTAGAGGGCTTAGTCAAAAACCGTTGATCAATCACATTCTGCTTCTTCTCTGCCTTCACTTTCTCAACAGTAGTGATTTCCACCATTGGTTCCTTGGACACTTTGACACTTGAACTACACTCTCGGTGTATCCCAATCCCTTTTTGTCAGAGAAAGATTTTTGATGAGCAAGCACTTCACTAAGCTTCTTGGAGGAAACCCACTCTACTTTAGCATTAGCTTGAATCATCTCAAGCTCAAGACATTTTATCTTTGAATAGGCTTTGATCAACTCTCCATTCAGCATCTGGACTTCACACTTAGTCTCCTTGTATCGCACTAAAAGACTCTTGTAGTCTTGCTTTGCTCTCTTCATTTTCTTAATGGCTACTTTAGCCACTTTTGCATAGTCACCGGTCTTCTCAAATAGGGAATTGTAGGTCTCTTGTAGTCCCACTGTTCTTTCATCTTCCTCATCATCGGATTCATCTACTATTCCCATTGACTCCAATTTAGTGTGCTCACCAAGCTCTTCCACTAGCACACTCAAATCATTCGAAGATTCCATGGGAGCAATGGTCATGAATGCTGAGTAATTTCCTTCTCCATCATAGCTTTCTCTTGAGTCTGAATTAGAGGAGTCAGTGTCACTAAGAGTGGTGGCATACACTTTACCCTTCCCTCTCAAATAGTTCGAACACTCCTTCTTGAGATGTCCATGACTGTTGCATTCATAGCACGTAATTGTTTGAGAAGATTAAGAATCCTTCCCATATTTCTTTTTGAAATCCTTTTTCTCCTTCTAGGAATTTGGGAATTTTCCTTTCTCAGCAAACTTTCCATTCTTTTTGAACTTCAAGAACTTTTGAAAGTTCTTCACAACATACGCCACATCTTTTTCGACCTCATCCTCATCTAATGAGTCATGAGCTTCTTTTTTCTCATTGATTGTTTTTAGAGCAAGTGACTGCTCTTCCTTTGTGATGGTAGAGAAAGCTCATAGGTCTGAAGTGAGCCAATAAGTTCATGAACTTCGATGTCATCAAGGTCCTTGCTCTTCTCAATGGCAGTAACCTTTGCATGGAAGGTCTCCGGTAGTGATCGTAGAATTTTTCTTACAATCTTGGAGTCTTCCGTCTTTTCCCCTAGTTAAACTTCCCAATTACCACCTCATTCAGCTTCCTATAAAATAAGTCGAATGACTCACCTTCACTCATTTTTAGCTCTTCGAAGAATGTGGTAAGCATCTACAACTTGGTGTCTTTCACTTTCTTGGTGCCTTCATAGGTCGTCTCCAAGATTTGCCATGCTTCCTTGGCAATTGTAACATAAGAAATCCTATGAAACTCATCTGAAGAAACACAACAGTAAATAGAATTTAATGCCTTGCTATTTGCATTAGCTGCCGTAAGGGTTGCCTTATCCCATGTGGATTTAGCAGCCTCCGGCCTAGTCCATCTTATATCTACAGCATCCCAAACACTTTCATCAATTAAACATAAGAATGCCCTCATACGGACTTTCCAAAATGCATAGTTGCTTCCATTAAAATAAGGGGGAGCATTAAGAGATTAAGATCGATCCATCTCAACAGGGGTCAAGGATCGCACTTAGGTAATTAAACCACAGCAAGTACACCCGTTTTGATACCAATTGAAAGTTTAAATAGTGTGTAAAATACCTATGAACGTTTAGACCCCCAAATTAAAAATACCAACACAAGCTTATAATCAAACAATATATATGCGGAAAATGAAATATAAGCTATAATCAAATTGGTAACACACTCTAAACTATAATTAATAACCAACACAATAGTAATTAAAAGGTAAAGAGAAAGGGAAGAAAGATGCAAACACAAAGATAACACAGTGATGTGTTATCGAAGAGGAAACCGAAGTACTCGGCGAAAACCTCTCCGCCGCCTTCCAAGCAGTCAATAATCCACTAGAGAATAAAGTTAGGATACATGAATAGTAGAAGACCCTCCAAGCCTAATCTACCTAGTGCACCTAAGCCCTCTAAGCTTCTTGCTCCAACAGGGTTACGCCGAATCTTGTTTTCTCTAGCTTACTAGATCCCACAATCGCCCATTGCATCAATTAAATAAATTAGTTACTTCTGAACTACTTCCCAAGCACCAAAATACCTCCTCATTGATATAAGTATGTGAGATAAGGATTTAGCTAAATGTACCTCTCAAGGTTATGTCAATGAAAAGGGTGAGAGTAGAGGAATTTGGAAAATCAAAGGATGAAGATTGTGGATGAGTTAATCTTGTTTTTCTCAAAGGTTTCTCTCTCAAAATTCTCTTTGGAAGCCCTCAACATTTCGTGGGTATAAGGGTATTTATAGTAGGGTGTATGAGGAATGCGAAAGGTCATGTTTCAACCAAACATGGCATTCTGGAAACTCAACCTCACAACTGAACGAGTTGTGAGTTTCAGTCGCGAGCTAACTGCCTGACCAGACTGGAAGTTTTGTCCTACAATGCTACAGTTGGCGTGACCCTTCAGCTCCCCTGCATGCTTCACACGTATGCTACCTTTAGCGACTCACCAGTCACGAGATCCAGTCGCGAGGCCCTTCTTGAGTGCATACAATTAAGTTTTCTTCACACTCTCTCACACACTACCCTTACATAATTCCCACCTAAATACTTGGTATCTATATGTTAAATTACATGCAAATTTGGCACAGAATAAAGCCAACACATGATTGAATAAATTCAACCTTACAAAACCAAAGTCCTAGAGGAAGATTGGGTGAAACAAAGATATGAGCAATTGACTTTGATAGATGAGAAAGAGAGCTAGGGCACAATACCATGCAGAAGGATACTAAAAGAGGATTGGTAAAGCATTTAACCAAAAAGTGAAACCTAGAAACCTTAAAGAAGGAGACTTGGTTCTAAAAGTACTTAGAGATGAAACTTTTGATCCGTGAGGTAAGATGAAGCCAAGATGGTATGGTCCTTTTATTATCAAGAAGATAATGTTAGGAGGTGCTACAAGAATTATAGACTTGGATGGGGAAGAGATGCTTTGTCCAATCAACATGGATAGACTCCCTTGATATCACATTTAAATAAAATAAAATAAAATAAAAAAAGCCTGCTAGGTTGAAAACCCGAAAGGGCGGCCTAGGCAAAAGTTAAGGCAAGAGGACCCTACTAGGTCGAAAACCTAAAAGGGTGATCTAGGCAAAAAATAAGGGCAAAGACCATGGGCATGGCAAGAATTCCTCAAAGGACGTCATGGGAAAAAATTAAATGGCATGGAAAAAAGAAAAGAAAAAGAAAAATAATGATAATAAGCAAAGATAATAAATAGGTGGTTCTCTCATTGCTCAAATTAAAAGATGATAATTTGTTTCTATAAGGGATGTGGAACATTCCAATCCTTTATTAAATTCATAAGAAAAGATATGAGAATCATTAAGTGCAGAAAAGTAAAATTTGAGACATATCAAGGTGGTCAATCAGTCTTTCTTTCTTTTAATTGATTGGAATTTTTATAAACTTTCTCAACTATGTGAACCCACTTCATGTCAACCCAAAGTCATCTCTTGTATCATAAAGTTGGATGGAATAATTGGGGCCTCTCATATGGCCATGTTTGGAAAAAGGGAAAGAAAGAATAAGAGAATATGTGAGAAAAAAGGAAAAGAAAAGAGAGAGAAAAATGAAAAAAAAATGATAAATAAATTCAAAGACGATATACAGAACCTCGATGGGTTGAAAACCTAAAGGTAATCCATGCAAAAGTTAGAGGAATCCCACTAGGTCAAAGACCTAGGCAAAAATTGGGGATTGAGAGAAAAGATTCATCCATTTTAACTTAATGATATAGGAAGGTGCAAGGGAGAGATTAAAGGGCCTACTCAAGGCACAATTCGAGCACAGAGTTTCCAAGAACAACATAATGGCATAAGGTTCCCACAAGTTTGTAATTTAAGTACATATCCCAAACAAAAGCATAAATGTAAAAGGTGTTCTTAAAATACAATCCAATGTCTCAAACCGAATGTAAGTGTAAGCATGTATGCTAAAAAAAAGAGAAAAACAATAAACGCAACAAAAAGAAAAAAGTATGCTATGCTATGCCGTGTTTGTCCGGCTAGATCATCGGAAGCGCTTCTTTCTCAAATGATGGCTTGAAGTTGACTATAAACCTCCCGCGCCATCACCACCACCATCATCATCATCATCCTCCTTATCATGCCCGCCTCCATACAAATTCCAAAGTACTCAATCAGCTCCAACTTAAGGTTTCCCACAACCAAGATGAGCTCCTCATGCTCCTAAACAGTAGACTAAATTTTGAAGGAAAGATTGTTAGAACAAGTATTCAGATGCAAGAACAAAAAGGAAAAGGAACAAGGATGAAAGAGAACTCATGCCTGGGTGCCTTCAAGAAAGGGGTAGCCTAGGACATTTGTGTTGCACCCAATAGGAAGTTCCCAAGCAAAACCATCAAGGTCGTAAGCATAGACCGACCAAGGTAAATGGGGAGGATCAATGATTGCACTTGCAATAGGGCCCTCTTAACACAAGTGTTCCATGTGAGTGTTACTAGGGTATAAGAATGCAAATCATGACTGATTAAAGGAAATGAGAGAGCAAGAACACATACCGAGCAATGAAGGAAGGCATGAGGCGAGTCCCACTGAACTCATCATAATCTAGCTCATCCATGACCTGATTGGTGAAGGGGATGCCTGGCCTTCACAAGGCATACTCCACATCCATCATGGAATAAGGAGCAAGCATGAACACTAAAGGGTCCATAAGAACTCGAGGCACATCCTCCCTCACCAACTGGCCGCACACCTTTTTCGCCAAGTAGATCACCTTCAATCCACTGCCCTCAAGGGGCTAAGAAAGACTAGAAGCAAGTATGGCAGCTGCCTTCGAGCTCACATCTGCTATAGGGGCAACTCCAACCCAAGGACTCCACATGATTTGTGACAACACATAGGGTTAGAAAGAGAACCTTAAGGAGCATGCAAATATTGAAAGCAATGATCCTCCTCAGGAGAGAGCCTATCCAAGTGAGCCCGAAGCGAAGTGATCCTCCTTAAATCCACCTTAACCCCGCTAGTAATGAGACCATACTCCACAACCTAAATGTGCAAATTCAGGCTTGTGTGCACAGACTTGTTCTCGTGTACGCAACCTTGATTCATGCGTACGTAGGTTTGTTCTTGCATTCGTGTTGTTCTTTAGTTTATACATTTGCAGGATCTTCTTTGCGTATGCGTGAAGTATTTTGCATACACAGGGTCTTTCCTTCTTACACATAGCGCCAAGTAAAAACCCTAATTTGAACCTTTGAGCTTCTTTTTCACCCGTTTTTCATCTGTTTGAAATTTTAACATCATTCTTCACTATTTTTTCACTCAATTGTATGTCCCATGTCACATTCATCCTATTATGTACCCAAGATCACTTTCTCACCATTCGCTTCACCTAATCATGAATTTAATCTCATTCCTTTTTTGCAGGTTTCAGTCCCATATTCTACTAAGGGTAGCACCAGTCGGATGTTAGTGTGGTACTTCTTCCTAACCGAGGAGACTCGGGGTCATATTTGTGTTACGGATTTCAAGCCTGTTGTCCTTTTGATGCCTGAGAGGTCAGCTAGTGCTGCCTTGGTGCAGACCTTGGTTAAGAGGTGGTGGGAAACTACCTACACCTTCCATATTACTAGCTGGGAGATGACCATCACCCGTTATAACTTCCACCTTATGACAGGCTTGTGGTTTGATAGGGTCCCTATCAGTCTAAAGGACGAGTTGGGCATTCAGTTGGGTGCGGACTTACTAGGAAGGAGGTAATTACTAA
Organism: Quercus gilva; assembly: GCA_023621385.1. NCBI lineage: Eukaryota > Viridiplantae > Streptophyta > Magnoliopsida > Fagales > Fagaceae > Quercus > Quercus gilva. The sequence goes on along the minus strand of CM042473.1, from coordinate 48,724,503 downwards.
GAAACAAATCCTTCTAAAGACAAGAACTCCGAATCTTGGTATGGCCAAGTCAAGAGCCAAGTGGAAACTCTAGCTGAAAAGCTTCGTATCATAAAGGGCTCTAGCCCCATGGAAGTGTTAATCTAGATAGTCTGACCAACTTCCTTCAGGTCGTTATGCCTCCCAAGTTCGTGGCACTAGAGTTCATCAAGTATAATGGTATTGGAGATCCTTGTGCGCACTTACGCAGGTTCTATAGGAAGATGGCTCATTATGGGGATAAACATCCTCTGCTTTGCCAAATTTTCCCTGATAGTTTAACCAGCCCTGCGGCCACATGGTATATGAGATTGGAAAAGACCTCTAGCTAGAGTGAGATAGCTTTCGACCGCACGGTCCTTATGAGAATAGAGAAGAAGAGTGGGGAGTCTTTCCTGAATATGCCCAAAGGTGGCGTGAGCTAGCCGCACAAGTAAAACCCCCCATAATGGAAAATGAGATGATCAAATGGTTCATTGATAACCTTAACCCTCCTTACTATGAGAAGATGATCAGTACCTGAAAGCTCGAAAATGTGTTGAAAAACACAAGAGCTGTTTAGACCCCCAAATAAAAATTACGGCTCGATAGGTTTTACACAACTTTAATACACAGTGCGGAATAGTGTAAAAGCGAGCGGATGAACAAATAAGCTACTCTAATCCATAAACTAAGCAACACAGCAGTATAATGGAATTAAACAAGAGTAGGGAAGAAGGATGCAAACACAGAAAACACCGAGACGTGTTCTCGAAGAGGAAACCGAAGAACTCGGCGAAAAACCTCTCCGCCGCCCTCCAAGCGGAAATCGATCCACTAGACAATCAGTTGGGATACATGGGTTAGCAAAAGACCCTCCAAGCCTAGTCTACCCGCTGTACCTAAGCCCTCCAAGCTCCTACTCCAACAAGGCTTCTCGGAACCGTGTCTTGTCCTAGTTATCCGGATCCCGCAACAAGCTCCATGTTGCATCTGCCATTCAAGGCTTCTTCCAATGCTTCCCAGCAGCACCAAAAACGTCACACAGCACTCACAAGGTGTGGTAAGTGTTTGGGCTATCAACCTCTCAAAGATATGGATAATGGAGAGGGAAGGATTGAGGAAATACCACAAACAAATGTATAGAGAAAGGTGGGGAAGACAATCTCTAATTACCAATGTGTTTGGCTAGGGTTTTCTCTCTGAAGCATTCCTCAACAATTGTGGGTAATGATGGTATATATAGGAGAGGTGCAAAAGGTGTGACTCAAAAAGTACAGGCTGGCAGAACAGCTAGTCTCGCGGGTGTCTCGCGGGAAGGCCTTACCCGCGAGATACTCGCGAGACACAACTGTCTCCACCTGGCCTGACTCTTCGCATTCCAGCATGTGCCTGGCACATGGGTCACTTCGCGGGATGCTAGGTCGCGAGATACCCGCGAGATTCTTCAGTTCTTCAAATGCTTGAGTCTTCAAACACTCTCTCTAACACACAACCCTTACAACAAGTCCCACAACAAATACAGGGTTTTAAACGATTGAACTCAATTACAATCAAATTTGGCACGGAATAAAAGCCAACAAAACATAGTTGTAAATTACAACTTTACAATCTCCCCCTTTGGCTATTCCGTGACAAAACCCTAAAACAGACTCTAGACTTAACCGTGAGTTTGGGAACAAAGGCAAAACTCACTCACACCTAATTCTAGATTCTGATAAGCTCTTGAAACATATGAACAAGTAACTCCTGAAACACAACAACACAATAACATCATTGTATGCAGAAAACTTGAAAACATATGGAGCAATAATAGCATGATCGAGCAAAACGAAATAGAAACACTAGATCATGGCAGGATCAAACAAGTAATCACTATACATAAGCAATTACTATGCTTATTCACACATGGAACGAACATCTGGATTTGCAAGAAGATACGCTCAATTGAAGAGAGTCACTTGCAACTCCAACACTCAACCAATGCGAAATACACGAAGTATTTGCATCTAGGAACAATCCTACTAGGGCACAAGAGTGTTGTACTTGAAGTAAAATGCATGACATTGAACAACAAGCAAACATGCATAAAGGTTGCATAGGCAAGGTATTGCAAATGCATGGCACAAACCACAAAGACCTACAAATAATGCATGAAACAAACCCTTAAAGCTTACATAAGCAACATGGGTACAAACAAAAAGGTGCCACATAGCATATATGCCACAAAGCATAGAACATAAACACACAGTTCTGAAAATATACTGAAATAAAGTCTAAAAAACAAAAAGACATCATCTCCCCCTATCATTACACTCCCCCTGTCGATGACATCATCTCCCCCTTTTTGTCATGGAATAGCTAGTTGTCATTCTCTTCCAACTTTCTTTGAATTTCATCCATCTGAGTTTCGATGGAGGTTAGCTGTTTATCCAGACGGGAGTGTTGGGAGTACATGATCTGAGTAAGTCCAGAAAGTTTGGTGCTGAGATCTTGCAGTGCACCCATGATGGTGTCAAACTTGTCATCATAGGAATGAGAAGTAGAACTTGAGGTACCGTGAGGAGCATGATGTTCTTGTTTGACATTTTTCTTGGTGTGACTCAGACTTGCTTGAAGGGTACGACCGTTAATTGGACTTGGCCTAGGAAAAGTGTGCTCATCAGCAGAGGGACGCACACCTTTGAGTTTTAAAATCCGAGAAATAAGACGACCAAAGGGAATGCAATTCCTTGAGGCAGTGCGGTTCACCGTCTTAGCTAGTATGTGGAAGATGTGGGAGCATACATCAATTTCCTCATCAGATACCAGATCATGAAGAAATAATGCTCGACCAAGGTTAATATAACCTGTGCTTGACAACGGATAGAGATTGTTGCACATGATCATTGATAGAAGCCTTAATTCTGGAGAAAGTGAGGCCACATTGATTGATGATCTGCTGGAGGAGAACTCTAAAGTATCTCCTAATGCTCTCCGAAGCGTGCCCTCAGATGGAACCAGCTCATCATATACGGGTGGGATTGGAAGTATGGGCCGGTTGATGTGAAGAATCTCGGAAAGATAAACCGGGGTGATGGAGAACCGCTTTCCTCTAACCCAGCACTTGATCACTTCTCCTTCAACCACAGCATTTGCATAGAACTCTTTCACCATGTTCTCATATGCATCTTCAAGATCGGAGAGAAGAAAATTCCAGTCTTTGGTGGCGAACCAAGTGGGAATTTGAGTGTCCAACAGAGATGACTGATCCACAGCTCTTTCAACCAACAAAGGAGAATCTCGGAAGAGATTTTTATAGGATTCAAAAGCAGCATGAGAGCGAAACAGGCTAGGATCAAAGGTTCCAGTTGAAGCACGAGCTCTCTTTGGTCTCGGGGAGTCTTCATCAACATCGATGATTGGTTCTTTCCCTTTGTTGCTGCCACCTTTCACAGCTGAAGTCTTGAACGGAGACATCTGTGCAAAAGAGCACCCAAAGATACCAGGAAACATGTGCACAGCACACAAAACATAGCACAGAGTTTGATTAGATTTAAGTTAGTTCCAAGACAAATGTAGTGCCGTGTATGATGATTGACAGACACACAGTGCATAAACCTAAGTAACTGGGCATGTGTGTGTAGGTGATATGCATGGGGAGTGTCTCAGTGTGCCTAGGAAAGTGCAGAATGAGTAAAGTGTTAGACACACACACTCAATGACCAAATGGAGTGAGAATCCACAGATTGAAATCACATGATTTCAATTAGGCACAAAAATGTCAATCAGACATTTTATCAAACACCTGATGTGCAAAAGAACACTTTAAGTGTGAGCAATGCATGAACATGGTAAAATCGTGCCTAAAAACATGATAAAATGCCACAAGGGGCCAACACAGATGCAACAAGATCAAATGCAACAGAGCCCAATCAAAAATAAGACACAAACTTCACACAATTTTGTAAAACAACCCAAAGAAACGAAAATACCCAATAAACAAAACCCTAACCACAAATTCTGCAAAATCTAAGTAGAAACTTAGAAGGAAATGGTTAATTAACATACCTTGAAGAAGAAAATGCAGAAAAATGCTTGATTTGGAAGGGGATATGATGAAATAGTGAGTTGGGTTGAGAGAGGTTCGAAAAGAGTTTTTAGGGAGGGAAGTTTATATGTTTTGAAGCAACTATCACATCAGCCCTATAAAACTGAAAACACGCGATTTTCGCGGGTACTGGAGTCGCGAAACAGTCGCGAAACAACCGCGAGAGGTGCCACTGAAGCACAAAATTTTCGCGAGAAGCTCTAAGTAGCGACGCAGTCGCGAGACAGTCGCGAGATTCTCTGTCTGATTTTAAGAAAAACTCAGTTTTTGCCAAACCGCATTTCACGAGAAGCTGTTGGTCGCGAGACAGTCGCGAGACAGTCGCGAAATAACCCCTGAACCAGTTTTCTGAAGAAAAACACACAAAATGCATTTTGACCAAAAAGAAACACACGAAAGTCTAAACTCACTTTCAAAAACAAATAAAACTCACAAAAATCTTTTTGGATTTGATCAACAAAGATTGAGCATGTGAAACTCATTTAATCAAGTACAATCACACAAATGATTATGGCATTCATAGAACATAGACTTGTGTGTTGTGTGTGGATATCAAAAATGAGATAGTCCTTAGTCCAATGTGAGGCTTCAATGATCAATTCAATCAAGGCATACACAACTAGCACTAGATTATGTGACCTATCTCAATTATGGAAACATGCATATATGACCTCCCACACGTACTTGATAACAATTCATTGAAGCTTTTCATTTGGCTCCATTCTTAACACTTCATTTGCAACTTTTGAGCAAAGAGAATCACATTTAGAGAAAGATGCCTGAAATTTTTGATATTTCATTTTATGAGCTAGCCTTTGGCTTTTTGGGCATCATACATTTTATTTTGGTCGCTTTCCCTTTTTCCTAGTCGAATACTAGTTTGTGCGACAGGCTTTTGCAGCTCTATATCTCTTTTCATTTGGAGATTTACATTTAGAGAGCTCTTTTAAGCAAGAAAAATAAAAGTGGGAAGATATATAGGCATGACTCTATGCATGTATCGAGATCAACACAACCATTCACTAATCATTCATGACAAGGTTGAAGATCTATTTACAACCGTCACATAGATTTCAGAATTTCTTCCACTATGATATGAGTGCATGAGGGACAAGCTAAGCTCGTTAAATGCACAAAGCCATAAGTACAAAGGTACAAGGCAAAAACATGTTTTGAGACAAAACTCAACAAAGTGATCAAACTTTTTAGATTTTATAATTTTTATGGGTTTTTGAAGTTTTGAAACACACCCAAAACAGAACAAGAAGAATAAGACCAACAGATAACTGTGGACCAAAACAAGAAACATAAACATCTAAAACAAAATATGTGACACCATACTAACAAGTATGCAACCAGGAGCAGTGTAGGTTCACACAAGAGATAGAGTTCAAGGAATGATACCGACGCCGATGGTCTTACGCAAAGACTCAAACTTAGGGCCATCGAGAGGTTTTGTGAATATGTCTGCCTTCTGATTGTCGGTGTTGACAAACTCCAAGTGCACAATCTTTTCGTCCACCAAGTCTCGAATAAAATGATACCGGATTTCGATATGCTTTGATTTCGAGTGTTGAACTGGATTTTTTGACAAATTTATGGCACTTGTGTTATCACAGTACACACACATCGTGTCTTGAGTGATTCCATAATCATGAAGGAGCTTCTTCATCCACAGTAATTGAGCACAAGCACTTGCAGCAGCTATGTATTCAGCTTCGGCTGTCGATAGAGAGACTGAATTTTGCTTCTTGCTCATCCATGACACCAAGTTGTTCCCAAGATAGAAACACCCACCGGAGGTACTCTTCCTATCATCAACACACCCGGCCCAGTCAGCATCAGAATATCCGGCTAGGCATTCATTTGAATCTCTTGAGTACCAAATTCCATAATCAGATGTCCCATTTATGTATCGGATGATTCTTTTGACTGCTGTTAAATGTGTCTCTTTGGGGGCTGCCTGGAATCGAGCACATACGCCGACACTGAAGGCAATGTCTGGTCTGCTGGCAGTGAGATATAAGAGACTTCCTATCATGCTCCGATAGAGTGTTGGATCCACTTCTACACCTGCAGCATCCCTACTTAGCTTTGACGAGGAGCTCATTGGGGTGAAGGTGTGCTTCTTGGAGTCTAGACCAAATCTTTTAACGAGATTTTTGGCGTACTTTTCTTGAGATATGAATATCCCATCTTTCCGTTGCTTCACTTGAAGTCCTAGGAAATAGGTTAGTTCCCCCACCATACTCATTTCAAACTCCTTTTTCATTTCTTTGGAGAATTCAAGAGCTAAATGATCAAGTGTAGATCCAAACACAATGTCGTCCACATATACCTGAGCAACCAGGAGCGACTTCTCATCTCTCTTTACAAACAACGTTCGATCAGCTTGACCTCTTATGAATCCACGATCCAACAAGTATGTTGTGAGACGATCATACCATGCTCGTGGTGCTTGCTTTAACCCATACAGTGCCTTTTTCAACCTCAGTACATGGTCTGGAAAATGAGGATCTTGAAATCCCTTTGGTTGTTCAACGAATACTTCTTCAGTTAGAAACCCATTCAGAAATGCACTTTTCACATCCATTTGGTATAGTTTGAAATCCATAACACAAGCGATGGACAATAGAATTCGAATCGACTCTAGTCTTGCTACTGGTGCAAACGAATCATCAAAATCTATGCCTTCCACTTGGGTATATCCTTGAGCTACCAGCCTAGACTTGTTTCGAACAACCTCACCGTCTTCATTAGTTTTGTTCTTGAAGATCCACTTGGTGCCGATCACATGAGTATCTTTTGGCCTTGGAACCAATTCCCATACATCATTTCTAACAAACTGATGTAGCTCTTGATGCATAGATTCTATCCAGTTCTCATCATTAAGAGCTTCCTCTACCTTCTTAGGTTCGAATTGAGCAAGGTAGCAATTGTATGTCACATGATTTGCACTGTATTTTGGTCCTTTTCTCAACCGAAGTCCTTCATTGACATCACCAATGATGTTGCTGGATGGATGATTAAGAATTACCCTTGACGACGGTCTCTTGGAGGTAGAAGGTTCTTCATCTCGAGAGATTGGAGGTTGAACTTCCGGAGGGGTAAGAGGACTAGGAGGCCCTTGTGCTAATCTAGTCTCCCTTCTTGGTATGGTTGGTGTGGTCTCTTTTTCCGGTGATCCTTTCTCAATATCATCAGCTTGTGACATGTTGTCCTCACCATCCCCCTTCTTGTGGTCAGATCCTTCACCCTCATCTATATTCCTTTCAGTTATGGTGTCATCGATAACCACATTTATGGACTCCATCACAGTCTTGGTGCGTTTGTTGAACACTCTATACGCTCGGCTGTTTAAAGAGTAGCCTAGAAAGATCCCTTCTTCACTCTTGGCATCGAATTTTCCAAGGTTCTCTCTGTCATTAAGAATATAGCATTTGCTCCCAAAGACACGAAAGTATTTAACCTTTGGTTTCTTTTCTCTCCAGATTTCATAAGATGTCTTTTTCGTTCCAGCTCGGAAGTAGATCCTATTTCCAATATGACATGACGTATTCACCGCTTCAGCCCAAAATTTCTGTGGAAGGTTTTTGTTGAGTAACATTACTCGAGCCATTTCTTGAATTACTCGGTTCTTCCTTTCTACTACTCCATTTTGTTGTGGAGTCCTTGGGGCTGAGAATTCTTTCATGATGCCTTGTTCATTGCAAAATTCATCAAACTTCGCATTTTCAAACTCCTTCCCGTGGTCACTCCTGATCTTGACAATAGGTACTCCTTTTTCATTAATCAGCCTCTTGCACAATTTTTTCAGCTTATCACATGCCTCTGATTTCTCCCTAAGGAAGTCCACCCAAGAATACCTTGAGAAATCGTCGACCACCACCATAATATATCGTTTTCCACCCATGCTTTCTGTTTTTGTTGGACCCATGAGATCCACATGCAGTAACTCTAACGGGCGAGATGTTGCAATCACACTCACTTTCGGATGGCTTGACTTTGTCTGTTTTCCTAATTGACATGAACCACAAATATTCTTCTCAATTTTCCCAAACTTTGGTAGACCAACCACTGCTTCAAGCTTTGAGACTTTGGCCACTTGTTTATAATTGGCATGTCCAAGACGTTGATGCCACAACTCCAAGAGATTTACCCGGGCACTCCGACATGCTATGCTTGGTTTGGGAATGACCCCATAACAGTTGTCAGTGGTCCTAAGCCCCTTCAGAATTTTAACACCTTCTTCATTCAAGATTAGACATCCTTTCTTGGAGAATTGAACTAAGAAGTCATCATCACAGATTTGAGTGATACTCAGCAAGTTCACCTTCAATCCCTTAATGTACAGCACGTCATTCAGCAGTGGCAGTCCCGGAATGTCCACCGTTCCCTTTCCAAGAACTTGTGAGTGACTGCCATCTCCAAACGTCACAAAGCCATCTTCCTTCTCTTTAAGTGTTTTGAACAAAGACTTATCTCCAGTCATATGTTTTGAACAACCGCTGTCAAGGTACCACAAACATGAATTAAAAACTTTCAAAGCGGTGTGAACAAAAAGACACGCATGAGAGAGACACTCTTGGCCCTCGAAGCAAGACTCTTTTTCTTTTATTTCGTTCAAGGATGAGTGAAGTTTTCCTCTTAGATGATCAAGTTCATCACACAAGTGTTTATTTCTTCTCTCATATTTATAGACTAAAGCCTTTGACTCACACAAGCTATTATGAATATCATGGTTTCTTTGTCCTAGTGATCTTAGCATGTGACAGAAAATTCTAGCATGTTTCTTTGTCTTAAAAAGCTCTAAAACCACATCACTAGAACAGAATTCAGAATTACTGACAGAGTCTTTATCACACACACCTTTGCTTCCCTTCATGTTGATTTTAACAAAGACACTATCCAAACAACACCAAGGGGTCAGGGATCACACTTAGGTAATTACACCTCAGCAAGTGTACCCGCTCTGATACCAATTGAAAGCTCGAAAATGTGTTGAAAAACACAAGAGCTGTTTAGACCCCCAAATAAAAATTACGGCTCGATAGGTTTTACACAACTTTAATACACAGTGCGGAATAGTGTAAAAGCGAGCGGATGAACAAATAAGCTACTCTAATCCATAAACTAAGCAACACAGCAGTATAATGGAATTAAACAAGAGTAGGGAAGAAGGATGCAAACACAGAAAACACCGAGACGTGTTCTCGAAGAGGAAACCGAAGAACTCGGCGAAAAACCTCTCCGCCGCCCTCCAAGCGGAAATCGATCCACTAGACAATCAGTTGGGATACATGGGTTAGCAAAAGACCCTCCAAGCCTAGTCTACCCGCTGTACCTAAGCCCTCCAAGCTCCTACTCCAACAAGGCTTCTCGGAACCGTGTCTTGTCCTAGTTATCCGGATCCCGCAACAAGCTCCATGTTGCATCTGCCATTCAAGGCTTCTTCCAATGCTTCCCAGCAGCACCAAAAACGTCACACAGCACTCACAAGGTGTGGTAAGTGTTTGGGCTATCAACCTCTCAAAGATATGGATAATGGAGAGGGAAGGATTGAGGAAATACCACAAACAAATGTATAGAGAAAGGTGGGGAAGACAATCTCTAATTACCAATGTGTTTGGCTAGGGTTTTCTCTCTGAAGCATTCCTCAACAATTGTGGGTAATGATGGTATATATAGGAGAGGTGCAAAAGGTGTGACTCAAAAAGTACAGGCTGGCAGAACAGCTAGTCTCGCGGGTGTCTCGCGGGAAGGCCTTACCCGCGAGATACTCGCGAGACACAACTGTCTCCACCTGGCCTGACTCTTCGCATTCCAACATGTGCCTGGCACATGGGTCACTTCGCGGGATGCTAGGTCGCGAGATACCCGCGAGATTCTTCAGTTCTTCAAATGCTTGAGTCTTCAAACACTCTCTCTAACACACAACCCTTACAACAAGTCCCACAACAAATACAGGGTTTTAAACGATTGAACTCAATTACAATCAAATTTGGCACGGAATAAAAGCCAACAAAACATAGTTGTAAATTACAACTTTACAGTACCCAATCGGGGAGCGTATTGACAAGGGTATTAGGAGCAAGAAAATCATGGATCCTGAGTCTTTGAGTTCCATGGTTGAACAACAGGTTTAGAAAATGACCGACCACAAGACTAAGGAAGCCGATGATTATATGATTGAAAATGCATCAAAAAGGCCTAAGGGTATTACTTCTACTTATGCAACCCCAGTTGCTAGACCTTATCAGTAACAAGTTCAGTCTACTCAAGCATCTAATTGAGTCTTTAATCAGAGAGGGAGGATAGACCCACCTTATCCCCTGAGGAGGGAAAACCGAAAGTACACTCCATTACCCATGCCCATGGCAAATTTCAACGCTTACCTGCTGGAAAGGGAGTTAGTAACCCCGATGTTTTCCAAACCTAAAGAAGGCCCTTCATCACCTAGTTTTGATCTGTCCAAGAAGTGTGAACACCATTTTAGGGCCCAGGGGCATACTCTAGAAGAATGTTACCATTTGAGGGACCGTGTCTAGGATCTCATAGACAACGAGTTGATACAGTACGATAATACAGCCGCCCTGAATATCATCACCAATCCTTTTCTCATCACCGTCATTCCCATGGAAGGCTATGCTCCTAGCCATGGTCCAAGAGAGCCACCTTAATCTTAAGGGTATAGGAACCTTGGGATTTGATTGGGGAATCTGCTTATTATGTGACAGTGAAGACAGGCATGCCCTGTTTAATTGTAAAATGCTTCGAACATAGGTTCAGAGTCTAGCCAACCATGGTATTAGCTATATTGAAAGGGAAATTGTGTGAAGAGATGATTAAATGGCAGCTAGCCTATGTCCTCTAGCTACCTAGTCAGGAACTAACTACAATGCTGTATCTATTAGATTAAGGAAAGATTGGGACGAATATCTACAAAAATGCCTTGGTAATGTTACTTTAGTGCCTCCCTCTTCAGTAGTCATTGAGGAGATCATAGAATCACCTACAAATTCAAAGTCATCAAATTCAAGAGGGAACCACCATTGTCTACAGTCATAAGCCCCGCCAGCCATCGAGAGATTCACTCCTTAAGTTCTTGCATTGCCTACAGTTATAGGGCCAGCTTCATCATTAGTTCAGGAGGGAATCGCCATTGTCCTTGCCATCCGAGGTTTTGGTCCTCTTATTCTATCGAAGCTTGCCTTAGGAATCTCTGGAGTATCTAGCTTAAAAACCTTTAAAGCCATTCTGCCAAGTCCAATGGTCATTAATTTGAAAATGTTCTCCATAGCGCCCAATTTACAAACTTAGGAAGGCGTTATCATTCGCATGCCGAAGCCGTTCCCTTATGAATATAGCCATCAGGTCCCATGGAAATATGATGTGTCCTTGATCTCCACTTAAATTGAAAAAGATGAGGTCTGCTCCAATATCTCTTTAGATCTATCTGGGCTTACTAGGAGTGGCCGTTGTTATACTCTCGAGGAGCTAGAAAAAGAAGGAAAGAGATTGGCAAGGGTACAGCCAAACCCGTCAAGAATAGGGTCACAACTGAAGAACCCGAGGAATTCTTGAAAATTATCAGAAACTTGAAGAACCCTTGACTATCTTCAAGGAGACTTATGTCCCCTACATTGGTGCTAATGCCTTTCCGGGGGCAACTTTCCATAGTTTTGAGCTAGTCTCCATGATCTCCAAAGCTTCGAAACTCGAGTCAACATGGCCCTATACTACTTTAATGGCTACCAAAGAGATGCTCAAATTTGGCTATCAGTTAGGCCAAGACCTCAGTGCTATAGGACACAGGAAGGCTGCTTTGATTGAACTCCTGGACAACAAATGAGGTTTCGGTCTGGGGTACAACCCTTCCAATGAAGAACTTTTCCAGACTTCCAAAGGAAAGAAAAGGAAGTGCAATGGCCAAGGGATGTCTATTCCTCACATGAAGATCACTTTTCTAGCTCCAACCAAGTTCATCAGATTAGAAACAACACAGGAATCATGCGAAGAGGAATCAAATCTAGCTTGTCTCATTCGCTTGTGCCTTGAAGAATTTTAAGTGAATGCCATCATAGCCCCAAGGGATGATTTGAGTTCTACTATCCGACCCTGTGTGCCAAGTGAGATAGTAGGCCATTGGACCATCGAGCCTTGCTTTGTGGTTGCTTCGGCTAAGTAAGAAATATTCCATCATTGTGTGGTTGGGTCCTCTAATTACCCGAAATAGTTGGAATAGCATATCTAGTTTGTTTGCATGTTTATTTCCTATTTCCTGCATTCCTTGTTTGCATTTTCCTAGTTTATTTTCCACAAAAAAAAAAAAAAAGAGAGTTTCCCTTTTTATCATTATCAGGCATGAACTTTGTTATCCCCCTGTCTATAACCTATTAATGAAAATTATCCAGCGTATTATTCAGGAAATACTTGCATTTATCACTTTATTTGCTTTTCTATGAATATGTGTGTGCAAATTATTTTATGTTTCTCTGTATATGTTCCGTTCTATAGGATCTATTCTAATTCCCAAGCAGGTACATTGTCCTGTTGCCATAACGAGGATATTAATGACGTGAATATGACAATAGAATTGGATCATGATGTTGAAGAAATTCCAAGTTTTCCTTGTGATATTTTGGAAGCTCTAAATAGAGAAAGCGAAAGGTCCAAGCCCATCATAGAAGAGACAAAAGTGTAACAACTTGCCGACGAAGGCGAGAATGAAAAACCCGTCAAGATTGGGGTGAACTTTCCTAAAGACTCAAAACATGAGCTTATAGCACTACTCAAAGAGTTCAAAGAAATATTTGCTTAGTCCTACCAAGATATGCTAGGGTTGGATACTAAGATTGCCGTGCACAGAATTCCAGTTAAGCCAGAATGCCCTCCAGTGCGACAAGCTCGTTGAAGGATGAAATCTAAGGTCATTTTGAAGATTAAAGAAGAAGTAGAAAAGCAGTTGGAAACCGGTTTCCTTATTGTGATGGCCTACATAGATTAGGTCTCCAACATTGTTTCCGTGCCTAAGAAAGATGGGAAAGTACGAATGTGTGTCAACTACAGGGATTTGAACCGAGCTAGCTCCAAGGATAACTTTCCATTGCCACATATCGATACCCTGATCGATAATACCGCTACCAACATGTTCTTCTCCTTCATGGATGGATTCTCAAGCTATAATCAGATCAAAATGGCCGAGGAAGACAAAGTTAAGATAGCATTCACCACTCATTGGGGAACCTATGCATATGATGTCATGCCATTCAGCTTAAAGAATGCTGGTGCTACTTATCAACGAGCCATGGTAACCTTGTTCATGATATGATTCATAAAGAGATTAAATTCTACGTGGATGACATGATTGCCAAATCTCGCACTACCAAGGATCATTTGGTAGATTTGAGAAAGTTGTTCAAGAGCCTTATTAAGTACAGGTTGATACTAAACCCTAACAAGTGCGTCTTTGGAGCTAGTTCAGGGAAATTGCTTGGCTTCATAATCAACCAAAGAGGAATCGAAGTGGACCCAGCAAAAGTCCAAGCCATCCGAGACATGCCAACACCACAAACTGAGAAACAGATTCGTAGCTTCTTAGGCAAAGTCAATTACATAGCTCGTTTCATAGCATAGTTGACCGCCACATGTGATTCGTTGTTTAAGCTCTTGAAGAAAGACACAAAGATAGAATGGACAAATGAGTGCCAAGCGGCCTTTGACAAGATAAAGTAGTATTTGTTGAACCCTCCCGTTTTGGTTCCCCCGACGCCGAGATATCCATTAATCATTTACCTGGTGGTACAAAAAACCTCCATAGGCTACATATTAGGCCAATTGGCTGAGCTCGACTAGAAAGAAAGGGCAATTTACTACTTAAGCAAGAAGTTCACTAGTTGTGAGATCAACTACATCGCCATTTAAAAGACGTGTTGTGCCCTAGCTTGGGCATCACGCAAGCTGCAGCAGTATATGCTCTACTATACCATGTGACTCATTTCCCGCATGGATCCCATTATGTAACTCTTAAAGGGAAGATCTCCCGTTGGTAGATGTTGCTTTCCAAATTCGACATTGTGTTTGTGACAAGAAAGGCCAGCAAGGTCAAGGCCATAGCCAGTTACCTAACGGACCAGTCGCTGAATGATCCAGAGATTTCAGAACCAAATAGTGTGGAACCATGGCGTTGGAAGCTTTATTTCGATAGAGCTGCCAATTATGACGGAAATTGAGTGGGAGCAATCTTAGTTTCCCCCAAGGGCCAGCAAATCTCTATTTCAGTCAAGCTGAATTTTGATTGCACCAACAATGTCACAGAATATGAAACGTGCATAGTCAACCTGAAAGTGGCCCTAGAGTTTGATGCCTATGACTTAAGCATCTTTGGAGATTCCCTGTTGATCATTTCCCAAATCAAAGGAAAATGGCAAGCCAGAGACACCAAGTTGATTTCATATCAGAAACGCGTCAACCACTTGATTTTGAAGTTTCGAAACATCACATTTGCCTATATACCCCAAGCACACAACCAGTTTGCAGATGCTTTAGCTACCTTGGCTAGCATGGTTAGGTTATTAGAAGGAGATGATATGCTGCAATTGCGCATAGAAGTCCATGGCATTCTAGCCTATTGCATGAACATCAAAGAATGCATGAGTGTCGAAGTTGAAGCCAACAGAAAGCCATGGTACCATGATATCAAGGCTTATATCAAGAACAATGAATACCTATCTGGTACAATGGATAGTGAAAAGAAGTTTATTCGGCGCATGGCCTGCCAATTTTTCTTGAGTGGAGAAGTCCTGTATAAAAGGAACCACGATCCTTGCTTCGATGCGTAGATGCCTCTGAGGCTAATCATCTGATGGAAGAGATGCATAAAGGCTTACTTAGAGCTCATGCCAGTGGACCCTTGTTGGCCCACAAGATTATGAGAGCTGGTTACTACTAGCCCACCATGGAAAGTGATTGTATTAAATATGTGAGGACATGCCACCATTGCCAAGCCTATCAAGACAGGAAAAATGCTCCTCCTTAGCCTTTGCACTCTTTAGCAACACCATGGCCCTTCTCAGCTTAGGGTATGGATGTCATTGGACCTATGATTCCAAAAGCTTTAAATGCTCATGAGTACATCTTAGTGGCCATTGGTTAATTTACAAAGTGGGTGGAAGCCGTTTCGTACAAAAGCATCACTCAAGCAGTGGTAGCCCAGTTCTTAAAACATAATAATATTTGCCACTACAGCCTACTAGGAGAGCTAATTACAGATAATGGGGCAAACCTAAATTGAAAAATGATCCAGCAACTCTGCCAACAGTTCAAGATTGAGCACAGATGGTGCAGTGGAAGCCACTAACAAGAACATAAAGGAAATCTTGGTGAAGATGACAGACACATATAAAGATTGGCACGAGTACTTGCCGTTTGCCTTGTTTGCATATCGCACTTCTATTTGTACTTCCACGGGTGCGACCCCGTATTCATTAGTATATGGCATGGAGGCCATCCTCCCCACAGAGGTAAAGATCCCATCTCTCAGGATTTTGTCTCAGACAAAGCTGTCAGAAGCTGAATAGGCCAATTCTCAATATGAACAACTGAACATGATAGATGAAAAGTGCATGACCATAATGTGCCATGGATAGTTGTACCAACGTTGCATTGAGCGAGCATTCAATAATAAAGTTAGACCCAGGGTCTTCAAAGAAGGCAATCTAGTCTTGAAGAAGCACAACCAGGCCATGCCTGATCATAAAGGAAAGTTTGCCCCAACTTACGAGGGCCCAGAGGAGCCTTGATTCTAGCCGACTTGGATGGGCATGACTTCAATATGCCCACTAATTCTGTTGCCGTCATATGGTACTTTGCATGAAGGAGCCTCTCAGTGCACCTCATTTCTATATTTTTGTGTCAACCAAAAAAAAAAAAAAAAAAAAGAACAAAAACAAATATATATATATATATATATGTAAAAGGTAGATCAAAAACCTGAAAGGGCAGTCTACGCAAAAGGAGAGCCAAAAGAAAGAGAGCGTGAGAATATGCAAAAGGTAGATTGAAAACCCAAAAGGGTGGTCTACGCAAAAGGTAAGCAAAAGAAAGAGTGTGAAAGAGCCTGCTAGATTGAAAACCCGAATGGGTGGTCTAGGCAAAAATTAAGGAAATCGAAGTCAGTTGAACTACATGATGACCTAATCGTTCTTAGTGGAGATACATAGGCAGCCATCTTGGTTTGGTTACATCTTAAAAGAAAAATCAGTCAGCTTGGCTTGCTTGAATTTCTACTCAAGATTAGAAATTATATGGATCTAGCGTCCAAGACAAGATGTGAAGACACCTTCAAGATTGCTCTCTACAATACTACCACGACTCGGTGGTCCACTCAAGATGATCTGGCTCATACCAATGGGAAATGTACCTCAATGGGAAAAGGAAAAGATCCATCTAGAACAGGATGTATCTTTGGAAAAAATAAGATATTGATATGCATGGATTTTACATCTATCACTTATTTGTATAATCTTGCATTTTCAAAGCATTTTCATGCATATTCATTAACATGCCTATATTATGCCATTCTGTTTCTTTTGTGCATTCTGATACCAAAACAAGAAATCTCATCTCATAAATATATCCTAAATATCCTCATAAGCATCTCTCTCCACCATCTCTCAGTTTTTAAGCATGCCTAACAGACTAAACTATGCTATAAGAACTCGAACAAAAAAGGAAGGCCTTACGCAATTGCCTAGCAATTTATGAAGGACCTTTCCATACATGGTGGGATACTAACTACACAGCTCATGTGCAGAAACAAAATAAGCAAAAAAGAACACCAGCAAGTCAAACATGGCTCAAGCAATCAGACATGGCCTAGCACAATCTCTGAAAACCAGTACGAGGAATCGGGTCATCATGAGCATGAGTGCGAAGTAACCTGGCTGCATCAAAGCCCAGGTCCTTGGCAACCCTTTTGAGTCTATCATGTGAATGTTAAAGACAGACAAGCTCCCTCTCCATAATGGAATCAGAAGTAGAGCATTATCTCTTTGTCTCTAGCAAAACCTACAAGGTGCCCACCTTTGCAGTAGCAACTCTCAAGCCTCCTCCTTCTTAGCCAACTTAGTCTGAAGGTGATGGAAGGCCAACTGCGACTCCCTAGGCTCGTCGCCCTCTCGCCCATACTCCATGCTCAAAGTGGAATGAATGTAGGCTTTCGCCTGTACTAGCTCACATGCTAAGCCATTGGCCCTACTACTAGACTCGACCCTACCGGCCTCCAGTGTGACCCTCTCCTTATCGCAAGTATGATCCAAAGCAGAAAACCTTTGAGTAAGATCCTCAAGCTCATCCTCCAAACCCGCAACCTGGGATCTCAGTTGAACACACTCTGCCTCTGCGCTTGGAGGGGCTGGCCCCCTCTGATCAAGCTCCCCCTTAAGAGTAGCAAGCTCACTCTCATGTGCACTACTCATCTCCTCAATATCCTCCATAAGGGTATCAGCCAGTTCCCGGCAGTAGTCTCTATTCTTGACGGCCTCCCTTAGGCACTCTTTCAGATCCATAAGGGCCCTCTCAACCCTGTTCTCAAACTCCACAGTATAATCTCTTAAAACATTAGCCGAAAATGGCAACTCAGCTAAAACTGGTGATGATAAGTCAAACACAAAGCTGGGATCTCTAGTGTCTCGCCACATTCTAAACTCAATAGAAAACCACTCCTGGTTATCCCTAGAATAAAGGGGGAAGTCAACGCTCGACTTGTGCGCCTCCCAAAACTCAGAGGCACGCCCTATCACTGCTACATCGATATCCACGAGCTCATACTCACAAGTGACAATAGAAAGATTACTATCGGGGGATATGTTGGATGCCCTCGAACTGCTGTATAGCCATACTTGAAAAGTACCCCGTGCACCCTCAGATACCCACCAAGGGAATGCCAAGTAAACCGACACAATAGGTCTGCCCCTACAATTTAATGATACCCCACTTGACTCTTCAGGTCCAGTCAATGGAACTCAGGCTGCACAAGTATCTCAGCCAACCCTCAGTATCCCTTGAAAAAGGAAGATCAAGAACTACAGTAGCCCAGACTCTACTCCTACTCACAAAGCCCACAAGCTGATCCCTGACAATAACACTCAAGTGGCTACAGAACCACAACTATAACATATGAACATAGCAACCTAGTCTACCCTTACCGATTTCCCAACACAAAGATAATGACCTAATCATCTCAGAATGTAGAGCAGGAATGAAAAAGATACCATGAGGTAGGGCACTCACTAGAGGGAGAACGACAAAATTAACAGCTCCTGATGATGAAGGAAATAGCACTGCACCAAAAAAGGCCACTAGGAAGGCCTGACGCCAGTAGAATGTCCACTACTCCTCTAAGTCCACAAAGTCATCTCGGTAGCCAACAGAGCACTCTAATGAGTGGAACCGATCGTACAGGAAATCAAAGGACATGCTGCCTCCTATCCCACTGCTATACCAAGTCAGTGCCTCAACAACGAGCCTCTTCAAGCCCAATAGATCAGTGAGTCTCTTACGGTAGCGTGGCTGCACTGGTGTAACAAAAATAATGCTCAGAGGGGTAGAAAGAGAAAGAAAATGATCATACTCCTCCAAGGTAGGCACCAGATCAACATCTCCAATGGTGACACATCTCAAGACAAGGTCTTAACAAGAGGTAAATAACCTTTAACAAGTGCCAATCCAATGAGGTGTGAAGAAGAGTAGTAGCATTTTCAAGAAGTCGTCGGATGAATGCCTAGTCACCACAAGATAGGGAGCTCCACCGCCACCTAAGCTTCTTCTCATAGTAAGACTCCCTTTCAAGCTCGACTAAAGTGTCGTAGGAGTGAGCACCAAAAGCATCCATGAACGGATCCTGCTAAATCTAATGATTTGATGAGAATCTACGTGAAAAATGATGAGAAATAGTTTTTTCTACACGTTTTGGGTGAAGAAAAAGGTAGAAGAAGACCCCAGAAAATCGCAGACTAGAATGAGCTGAAAGTGGGTTAAACCTAGCTTTTATGCACGAGAACTGAGGCGACACAGACCCTCGAGACATGTGCCAAGGCTTTTTAGCCCCCCGAGCACAAACCCCTATGTACTTTGACCACTCCCTCCCCCCCCCCCCCTCCCATTTAGGATGTTTTTGACCACCTTGGAGCAAAGATTCCTTTAATTTAGCACCCGTCATAGTGCGTGATTGGCCTGGCAGTGAACCAAATTGTCAGGAACTCCCACTTGTGCATCCAAGACCACACAAATCCTACACTGGGGCAGTTTATCTTTGTGCGTCTCATTCAGCACCTCTAGATATCTTGAACCTCAGTTTCTAAAACCCGGTTCACCATTTTAAGGGTCAATTCAACCTTGGTAATCAGAGCTCACAACAGAAAGACACTAGAACCCTTTCTCAACCATGCAGCAGCTTTTTCAGCTTATTTCGAAGATGGAGGGAGTCATTTCCCATAGGGTCACCCCAAGAAACCCGTCTTTGAATTGATAGCCAGCTCGGGCAATAACAAGAGGTAACTAGTGCACACAGCCTCATGGCGTGTCTAAGAAGATTTCATTCAGAATGTCCGTATTCATTACTAGCATTTGGTATAGTCTATGAAGTCAATGCCATTTTCAGCCATTCTGCAAGATTGGAACCCCACAAAACCCAAAATTGGGGTAGTATATTTTGCGCAATTCCCTCTACCTTGTCCAATACACAAGAATGGGTACGTCCCGCTAAGGATGTATTCCTCATGTCAAGAATCGCATGAAAACCTAAACTAAGGCAGTTCTCTCTCCCCCTAACGGGATGATCTTTGTTAAAATCCACTGATAACCCATGAAACTGCAATGCAATACAAATGAGTGTGACACAAACTGGTTCAAAACCACCATCTACGATGAAAATGTGATAATGCATACATACAGCAACAGCCCTTTTAAAGGCGACATCCAGAATCATAAATGAAAGTCCTACCTAGAGGCATTGTTTCTTGCACGCATCAACATCCCTTTTAAAGGCGACATCCAGAATCATACATGTAAGTCCTACCTGGAGGCATTGTTTCATGCAAACAGCAGCAGCCCTTTTAAAGTCGATTTACAAAATTGTACATGTAAGTCTTACCTAGAGGCTTTGTTTCTCACTTACGTCGGCAGCCCTCTCAAAGTCAGTTTTTCTAAGGTGATACATTAGCTCTCTCAAGGACGATTTCCTAGAGCTATGCATGTAAGTCCTAATCAGAGGCATTGTTTTTCACATATATCAGCAGCCTTCTTAAAGGCACTTTTCTTAAAGTCATACATCAGCAACCCTCTTGAAGGTGATATTCTAGAGCTATGCATCAGCCCTCTCAAAGGCGATTTGGCTAAAGGTATACACCAATAGCCCTCTCAAAGGTGATTTCCTAAAACTATGCATGTAAGTCCTAATCAGAGGCATTGTTTTTCACATATATCAGCAGCCCTCTCAAAGGAACTTTTCCTAAATTCATACATCAGCCCTCTCAAAGGCATTTTCCAGAATCATATATGTAAGTCCCAACAAGAGGCATTGTTTCATACATACACCATGAAGCTACAAAGAGATAATATCATACATCAAGGCCCACTATGGAGCAACATAATACACATATGTCCAAGCCTATCAAGAGGCAATACATAATATACATACATAAGTAGCCCACCACGAGGCAATGTCTACAAGATACATGAAGAATACATACAAGCCCACGCAAAAGTTACATCATGCTACAACAAAAGGCTAACCCTACTAAGAATCATCATCCCTAAAATACCAATCGCCATTATCATCATCATCATCATCATCATCACCATCCCCTGCAAGAGAAATAGTGGAAGGACTCGCACCGCCTGAAGTGCCTGAAGTGTACCCTAGGTCCTGAGAAAGCCTCTAAGTCTAAGTAAAAGAGCCCCAACCGCCCGACGGAACTGGAGGAGTTGGCATATACCCGGGCTTGTATGGAGGAACAATGGGCCCTCAGCCTAGAATATGAGGCAAAGGTGGAACATGAATACAAGCCATACTTAACTCTCATATCAAAACTATGGTATAGCCCTGAAGCATGGATAGCTCACTCTAAAGCTAGCTCTGCTCTCTCTTTGTGATAGTGGCACGAGCCTCTCTATCCTTCTGCCAAGGTTCCCTCTCCCGAGCAGTCTCCTTATGCATGTGCACCTCCCTAGCAGCAGCAATAGCCTTAAGCTCTATCACCCTGTGTGAGTGCCTTTTTTTCTTTAGCACTATGGCCCATGAATTCTGGGACGTTTGAGATGTTCTCGGTGGACTGGGATTGATTCTCTGCAACTAAAGGGCTGTTTTAAGAATCAATTGGTGCACAAAAACATACTTCCTATAATACAAATAGCTAAAAAAAAGAAAACAAGAATATTTGCATTGAATGACATTTATGCAATAAAGGAAAAATGCAAATGACAAATGGAAATATAACATAAGAACAAGCTAGGGATCCTCTAATTATGTGAGGTATATTTCATTGATTTTATTAAGTTGTGATTACAATGCTCACTAAGACGTGGTGCAAGGTTCAACTGAGCTCATAAGTTACAGACTTTGATAGCTATTCAAGCTTAAAAGACTTGCAAAATTTGAACTTATTGAATCCGAGCATGTTCAGTAGTGGCTGTCCTGGGATACCGGGGATGGTTCCGCTATTTTCCCCTCAAATTACAGAGTATTTTCTGCAACTCTCTAGGACTTCTAGGAAAACAATGGTAAATGCTTAAGATGGTCTGATCGTTTTGAAAAATGAGTGAATGCCTCAATCTATCCCTGTAGCATGGATCCCTTCCTCCTTTTATAGCACAGCTTCGGCCTCCCTGGTGAACTAACGATTTCCCCGTTTTGCCCTTTGAAGCCTGTACCGTGCCTGGTTGCTTTAGGATCATGTCGTTTCCCTTTTCTCCATAGTTCCTTGCTTTTTGTTCTGACCAGATGAAAGTTCCTCAGCTCCTTTCCATTCCCAGATTTCCCGTTGGCTGGCCTGAGGTCCTTTTTTGGCTTTTCTTCTCAGCGCCCCAGCCTTTCCCAGTTGTACTCTTCTTTGTCTTTATCTCCAAACGGTTGAAATCAGGTTCTTGTGTTTTTTGCTCTGTACCTCCGCTGTGTGTCTGGGTCACAAGGTCCGCGTGCCCTTTGTCTCTTGTCTTTCTTTAATTTTTCTGTTATGATCCTCCTTTGCGCGCCCAAGGGTCCTCTACCTCTAGGAGGCTTTCTGGGATTCCGACCCAGTTTTTCCTTCTTGGTTTGGTCTGGTTCACTGGTTGGGCTTTTTCTCTGGATCCCAACCCTCTGGGCTTTTTCTTTCTTTATTTTCTTTATTGTGAGAGCCCACCCTTTCTTTATTTTCTCCCCTTTTTTTTGTGTGTGAAATGGGCCCAATATCTTTTCTATCTCTTTGGGCCTATTTGTGGGCTGTTTAATTCTTTTTTTTTTAACCTCAACATTTAGCCCCCCGAGCTCATGGGTTGCCTGCATCCCATGCGTGAGTTTTTTTTTTGGGCAGGATTCTCTCTTGTTTTGATTTTTCCACGGGGATCCTGATCTTCTACTTTTTCGGTATCCTGGCTCCTTTGTTTTTTTCTTTTTTATAACTCCTCCCCTTTTCGTGGTACGTGGCAATTGAGTTGAAATAAAACTCCCACCACCTACTTTTACGTTTCCCATAACAGTCATTAATAACTGCTGATAACTTCTTCCCTTTTAATTTTAATTTCTGGCAACTGGCACGTCTTTCCATACATTGTCTTCTCTAATTGTTCTTATTCCTTCACTCTAGCATTTTTCTCATTACTTCTTTTTCCTTGTCTATCTGAGTCCTCTGTTACCAACCTCTTTTCGATCAGTATCATCGCCATCTTCTTTCTTCTTCTTTCTTCAGATACCCATTACTTCAATGGCCTCTTCTTTTTCTCGAAAAAGGAAGGAACGTACTCCCAGCCCTTTTGAAGGTGAGGGCTCTTCTAGTTCTGCACAGGTTGAGTCCGTCACTGTGCGCCCTGCTTTTCCTTTGCGAGACCCCTGGTACACTCCTAGCTTATTTTTTCCTCGGGTGTCTCATGGCGAGACCCCTCCATCCCCTCACACCTGGGTTTTCTCTGGTCCAGCGGGTTTTGTTGGTTCTGCACAAGTTCCAGACCCTAGGGAGATTTTTGATCTCCAAATCAGGCGAGGACTTCGAGAAGCGGTTCCCATCTTCTTTAATTTTGTTGCTGGAAAGATTCAAAGCTGGCCCATTTGGGTGGATAATGAGCTTTCTGATAAAGAGTTTGTGGGCCGCTTGGAGCATGCCGGCGTCCTGAAGGCAGTGGCTATTTCCAGGAATCTTGAGGGTTTCAAAGATGCCAAAGGCCTTAGGCATTTGGTGCGCCACTGGTGTCCTGCTCTGCACACTTTTTCCTTTTCTGTTGGTGAGTTGACTGTTACCTTGGAAGATGTAGTCAACAACTTTCTCCTTCCTGTGCTTGGGGATGAAAACCCCTTTAATATTAAGCTTTCTGACGAGGATCTCGAAGTGGAAGAGAAATTATTTGCTCACTTTGGTGGACGTACTGCTTCTTCTGGTGGGAAACCGGCCAGGATGGGCAGGTGGGTTATGACTCTTTCGCGTGAGAATGATAAGGAAGTCAAGCGTGCTGGGTTCCTTGCATTCTGGCTTAGCAAGTTCTTGTTTAGCGAGTTCCCCGGGTATGGGATCAAGTCCACTCTTTTTCCTTTGGCGATTAAGTTAGCTCAGGGTGCTCAATATCCTCTAGCCCCTATGTTTTTGGGCCATGTTTACTCTCAATTGGATCAACTTCATGGAGATGAGGCAGAGGGTGATTCTTGTTATGTTATCACTTCTTCACTTCATTGTGCCATTCTCCAGGTATTTATGTGGGATCGTTCTTCAGTTACATTGGCAAAATGTAGGAATTTAAAATTTGTGAAAGATAAGTTTCAGGGTTCCCCTGATGTGATAAAGGGCTTTGTGGCAACTCTACTGACAGCCACCCTATTATTTTCCGTTGGCTGAGTCTAAAAGGTGGCAATCTTAACTTGGTTGAGTTGTTTGATCAAGTGGGCCATTTGAATTGGCGCTCCCCTCGGGAGTTTGGCCCTGGTTTTGTTTGCGATTCTATGTTATCTCCCTTTCTGACTTCTACAGGGAATACTTTTGATTTACGTCGTGGTGATGAAGGTAGCTTAGCCTATTTGGCTTGCATTAGTCCTTCCTGGCTTCCTGTGCTTTCCTCGACTGGCCCACGGTACACCCATTACTCGGCGCACCGAGTACTTCGGCAGTTCGGTTTTGATCAGGATATTCCCCCAGTGTTTAATGACATAGTTCCTTCTCTTCCTTCTTTGGATCCCTTCATGAGACTTCAGGCCTTTTCTTATTGGTCACGACGGAGTCCTCAGTTTGTAGTGCCTAACTTTCAGAGAGGAGTTTTTGCCTCTAGTGGCTATGCTGGTTATTGGAGGAGGGTTCAAAAGTCCTTTGCTGATTATGTTGGTTCTGAGACGATTGGGAGAGTACCTAACCCTGGCATCTCTTCTGCCCCAACATCCAACAGGCGTTTGTCTCTGCCTACTGCTGGCATTGTTTTTGCTGCTGTGAGTAGCAAAACTGGTTTTGCAGAATGGCATGCTTCCAGAGAAGGCTGGGTGACTTATACGCAGGATTTCCCGGAGAATTGGTTGGGGTGTGACCTTATTGTTGGTGCTTCTGCTGGGGTACCAATTAAGAAAGGGGCAGTAGAGGCCATAAGTGCCAGCACTCCCGTTGGCATGAGTAAAGGAAAAACAATTAAACAGGAAAAGTTGAAGGAGGCCGCGGCTGAAGAGAGTGTAGAGAATGTTGGCCCCAAGTCGAAGAAGAAGAAGAAGACTGGAAAATCTCAGAAATAGTTGACGCTTGCTGAGGAGAAGGAAGTGGAGCAACCTTTGGCCACAAAGGGCAGGGTGAAGACTAAGGTAGAGTCTTCTTTTCCCCAAGCTCCTGTGAGTCCTTCAGTTCATGGTTCCTCGGGACCCTCTGGACGTACCCATAGTAAACAACGGAGACCTGGAGACCCTGTTGAAAGAGAGAGAAGGGCAAGGCCTCTTTCCTCCTTTTGCTTTTTTTTTTTTAAAGTTGCAGTTTTGTTGTTTCTTTTTTTTTTTTTTTTTTTTTTTTTTTTGAACTAATGAGTGATTGTTCCCCTCTTTTTTTTTCTTTTTTTTTTTTCTTTTTTTTTGCAGTCTAAGTGTAAGTTAGATCCCAGGAAGGGTAGAAGCCAATCTTCTGGTGAAGATGTGGTATGGTTTTCCTTACCTGTGTCCTTTGCTGCTTTCCTATATTCATTTCACAAGTGTTGTATACCTATGCTGCCCTGTTGCTCATGCCCTTCCTTTCTCTTTTTTTTTTTTAGGTCGAGGTTCCTCCCCCTGTGGTTGGTGAGGCTTTGGAGGAAGAGATGGCTGAAGCTGAGGAAACCGGGCAACCAATGCAGGATGTCCAGGCTACCCAGGATCCTGAGGCCCCTAAGCTTCCCGCGTCCCCAAGTTCTCACTTTGAACAGATTCCTAGTCCTGTCAGGACCGTGCTACCTCAGACTGGGTTAAGTACAAGGACCTCGGGAGGCGCATCATCATCCGAGCAAATAGATGAGCCTTTCTTTTCTTTTATATAGCCTTTTATCTTTATCTTTTTCGCACCCTTTTTTTTTTTTTTTTTTTTTGAGTTCTTCCTCTTTCCAGGCCAAGCCACTGCAAGATCTGCCTCTGGTGCTGCTACTTCTTTGGAATCGGAGGATTCTGAAGGTGGGGTGTTGACTGTCCTTACTGCATTCTTTCTTTCTTTCTACTCTTGTCCTCTTTTTTTTGTGTTTTTTTTTTTGGTTACGGCGAAGCCCCCTGCGTCCCTGCCTTCTTTTAGCTGTTTTGATGGGGCTTCCTCACCTTTTCTTCAACTTGCCCTGTGTTCTTTCCCAGAATCTTTCAAGAAATCAGAGGAGCAAGAGGAGGAAACTCCACCCCAAGAGGCTAATACTGGTTTTTTCCTCTATCACTTTTCGTTCCCCTCCCTCTTTTTTTTTTTTTTCTTTTTTTAGAAGCTAAGTTCCCCCCCCCCCCCCTTTTTTTTTTTTTTTTTTGCAGGGGTTGATATCAAAAATCCTGAAATCGTGGTTCCTGAGGGAGGTGTAGGATCTGCTCAAGTTGCTGATCCTTATGTTGTTCAGGGGGTTGAGGGTTCCTTTGGGACCCCGGGCAATGATGCAACAAAGGGGAAGGCCCCAGAGGTGGTTGTTTCAGACCCTGCTTCAAGGCTCCCCACCTTTTTGGCTCGTTTTGATCTTCTGGAGTTCAACAGCCTCCCTGCCAGTCATTTCTGCCGCTTCGGGTCCTCCTATGGCAACTTCTTGCGGTTCTCTGTGCCTGTGGAAGGTCTGCCATTGCTAGAAGGGCTGCTTAAAAGTCATGGGGATTTTACCCTTGGTTTCAGAGGAGGAGTATTCTTGGGGAACATTCTGATGGAGCTGCTATGCGCTGTGTTGATTTCTCTGAGGGATTCTTCGCTAGACTCTCTTTCTGAGGAAAAGCTCTTGGAATGGAGGGGAGTTGTTCAGGATCTTTTGGAGGCCAAGTTCAACTTGTCCTTTTTGCTGGAGTACCTGCGATCACTAGCCCAAGCGCTCTTCCAGAGGCAAGCTTCTAAAAGTATTGATGCTGAGATTGCTACTGCTGAGGAAGCTTTAGCTCGTGCTCACAAGACTTTGCAAGATCTAAAAGTCAAAAGGCAGAGGGTTCTTTCTTCAGCTGTCCTTGCTCTTCCCTCGAGTGGCTCTTTGTTGGCTGGCCTCCTTTCTTAGCTTTTCCCTCTCTTTTTTTTTAGCTGTTTGGATATGTGTGAACAATTTGGGACTGTATAAATTTTCTACTTCTTTGGTTGAACAATGCTTCTGGTTCTTTTTTTTTTTTGTTTAGATCTACACTTGTGCTTTGAGACTGCTTCTATGTACTTGTGCTTTAGTATGGCTTTGCTTCTTATCTTTTTCAAATGGCATGTGGATCTTCTTTTCTTGTCTTCTCCCTTTTTTTTTGCTTGAGTCCTGGCCTGTGATTCACAAGTTTTGTTGCAGGTTCCAACTAGGTACCCACTCCTTTTCTTCTTGATTGCGCAAGTACTGAACTGGGTACATTTGGCAACATATTATTATATTCTTTTTGTCCCAGCTCATGAACTTGGCAGGTTCTTTTTTTTTTTTTTTTTATATATCAAGTACTGGGCTTGGTATCTTCAATTTATGTTTGAGATCCTAGACCATGTATTTGAAACTTAGCTGCTTTGCGGCTATCTGTGGGGTGATCCTGGGTTATGCATCAGAAGATTTCCCCAGGTATTCTCCCCCTTTTTTTTGTTGCACAAGTACTGAGCTGGGTACGTTTGGTAATGTATTCTTACTTGTCCCAGCTCATGAATCTTGGCAAGTTTTTTTTTTTTTTCTTTTTTTTTTCTTTTTCAAGTACTAGGCTAGGTATCCTCAGTATATGCCTGAGGTCCTAGACCATGTATTTAAATTCAACTGTTTGTAGTTATCTGTGGGGCGATCCTGGGTTATGCAAGAAGATTTCCTCAGGTATCCTCCCCTGATTTGTCCGTGTTAGGAATTTTGTGATACTTAGGATTTAATAACTAAGAAAAAAAAAAAAAAGAAATTTCATTGAACTTTAAAACATAAATGTCATTCAAGGAACACAGCAAATCTAACCAAGATAGTAAGGATCACAGAATGTCCTTCTACCTCCAGTTTCGAACAGAATTACTTAAATAATAATATATGAAAGAAGGAAAAAAAAAAAAAGAACACTTAGCAGGTTGGAGCATTTTGGCAAAAGGATTCCAGTGTACTGAGATCTCTTCCTTTTCATGCGTATTATTGTTTCAGCCATTTCCCATTTATGGGCTCTGTCAGAATTGTCCCATCTTCCTTTGTGAGGTAGTAATACCCACTATCATGGGCCTCCCTGATGATGTAGGGTCCTTCCCACTTTGGGGCAAATTTGGAGGGTCCCGGTAGGTTTCTTCTCACATGTTCTGCTGTCCTTAGTACCAACTGCCTTTTAGTGAAAGTCCTCGAGCGTACTGCTTGTGCATATGCTCTTGTCATCCTTTGCTGGTACCTCTGGCTTTTTCTCTTGGCTAGCTCTCTTTCTTCTTCTACTCCTTCCAGGTCTGCTAGCCTCCTTTCATTGTTCGCATCCCCGGTATTCTCCTGACTTTCTTTAAGTACTACTCTTGGTGTGGGAACGATTAATTCTACTAGGCTAATGGCTTCTATCCCATAGACCAGGGAGAATGGTGAAAATCCTGTGGCTGTTTTCACAGAGCTCCTGCATGCCCAAAGCACATCTGCTAGGTGGTCACTCCATTTTCCTCCATACTCTTGCTTCATTTTTTTAAGGATCTTCAATATCACCCTATTAGTGGCCTCTGCCTGGCCATTTCCTTGTGGGTAGTACGGTGTAGACCTTCCATGCTTGATGTAGTAAGCCTCAGTTAACCCCTTCATGTCTTTATTTATGAATGGGGTCCCATTGTCACTGATCAACCTCCTGGGGATCCCAAACCTTGTAATAATATGGCCTCGAATGAAGTTTGCTACAACTGCTCCAGTGGCTTTCTTCAAGGGGATGGCCTCTACCCATTTTGTAAAGTATTCAGTGGCTGCCAAGATCCATATGTAACCACTGGATGGAGGATTTATAGGTCCTATGAGATCAAGCCCCCAAGTGTGGAAAGGCCATGGGGTTGTCATGTCCTGTAACGTATTTGGGTGAGTATGGATTGCATCTCCAAGGACTTGACATGCGTGGCAGGTTTTGACTATCTCTTCGGAGTCCTTTTTCATTGTTGGCCAGTAATACCCCAATAGTAGTAACTGTTTATAGAGCCTCCTCTTTCCTGTGTGACTTCCACAATCACCAGAATGAACTTCCCTGACCGCTTTCCCTGGCTTCCCTTGGTCCCAGGCATCTTAGGGGATCTCCACTGTATCCCCTTTTGAATAGGATCTCGTTTTGCAAGAAATATCTGACCGCGAGCCTCTTGAGTTGGTGGGCCAGCGTCCTGTCAGTTGGTAGGATCCCTTGAGCCAAGTATTCTATAAAAGCGGTCCTCCAATCTTCTGTAACAAACACAGCATAGCTTTCTTCCTTGTCCACCGAAGGTTGGCATTCTTGACATTTTTCCTGTATAGTTGATGCCTCTTTGCTCATATTTGGCCAATAGTACCCCATGCGCTGCATCCTCCTGTATAGGCTGATCTTTTCTAAAGTCCCACAGACTTGGGCATGCAGCTCTTCCAACCTTAGCTTCCCTTCTTCCTCATTGATACATCTGGATAGGATCCCTCCGGGCAGTCTCTTGTATAGTTCCCCTTCTATTAGAACGTAGTCCTTCAGCTCCTTGACATTCCCTCCGGATCCTGTTTCTTTCATTTTTTCTTTCACTTCACTCCTCCAGTCCCATTGCTTGGACTCTCCGGGGGATATTTGTTAGAGGATTTTTAAGATGGAATGCTCCTGCCTTCCTATTCTGACCAGAGTGTCTTTTCCCTTGAATGGTACTTGGGATCCCAGGGTGGCAAGCGCATCTGCAAATCTGTTTTCACTTCTCTGCGTGTACTCTATGCTAAAGGTCAGGAATTCCTACTCCAGCCTTTGTGCCCACGTCCTGTAGGCTGCCAAACTTTGTTCCCTTAGTGCAAAGTCACCTTTCACCTAGGAGACCACAAGATTGGAATCTCCCAATACTCTCATGTGTTTTACCCCAATGCTGAGTGCTATAGTTAGCCCGGTTAAGTGCGCCTCGTACTCGGCTGCATTATTGGAGCAGGAAAAACCAAGCTTGAAGGACAGAGGTATGGTGTCCCCATTTTCACAGCTCAGTACAATTCCTACCCCATTTGAGGTTGTTGTAGCTGACCCATCGAATCTCATCGTCCATTTCTTTCCCGGGATTTCTGCTACTGCTACCTCACCTGGGATTTCTTCGCTTAGTGAGCTTTCCTCCTTCCTTGGAAACTGTGCCAGGAGGTCCGCTATGGCTTGACTTTTGACAGCCTTGGGGGTCCTGAAGCCTATGTCATATTGAGAAAGCAGGACCAGCCACTGTGCTATTCTCCCTGTTAGGAGAGGCTGATGCAGGAGTGCTTTTATGGGATGTGACTTAGTCACTAAAAGGATTTGATGGGCTGAGAAATACCTCTTCAGCCTCTGGGATGCGTAAATAACCACTAGGCAAGCCTTTTCTATCCTGGGATATCTGGTTTCAGCATCCTTGAGTGTTATGCTCACATAGTAAACAGGTTGCTCGTTCCCACCATCATCCTCTTGCGCCAGCAGGGCTCCTATTGCTTGGGCATTTGATGCCAAGTATAATAGCAAGGGTCGCCCATGTACTGGTGCCTGGAGAGTGGGTAGATGATTCATGATCTGTTGGACCCTTTGGAAGGCTTCCTGCTGTTCTGCTCCCCAGGTGAACTCAGTTCCTTTCTTTAACAGCTTGGATAAGCCCCCTGTGACCGAAGCCAGTCTTGGCACGAATCTCCTGATGTAGGAAACCCTTTCTAGGAAGCTTTTAAACTCCCTCACTGTCGTTGGTCTTTTCATAGTAGCAATGGCTGTCGCTTTGGCTGGATCTACACTTATGCCTCTATGATGTACCAAGAACCCGAGGAACTTTCCTGCAGATACTCCAAAGGCACATTTTATGGGGTTCATGCTAGCTTGTATTCTCTGCATCTTTTGAAAACTCGTTCAAGTACCTGAAGGTGCCCTGTCCTAGTTTTTGACTTGACCACAATATCATCCACATAGTCCTCCATTTCCTCATGCATCATATCATGGAAGATGGCTGTCATGGTTCACCGATATGTGGCTCCTGCATTTTTGAGGCCAAAGGGTATCACAGTGTAATAAAAATTCCCAATTGGTGTCCTGAATGCTGTTTTCTCGGCATCCTTGGCAGCCATGCGAATCTGGTTGTATCCACTATACCCTTCCATGAATGAGAACATGGAACTTCCCGTAGCTGAATCTACAAGGAGGTCAATATTAGGTAGAGGGAACTCATCTTTAGGACATGCTTTATTGAGGTTGCGAAAATCTACACAGCAACGGATCTGGCTGTTCTTTTTCTTCACAGGTACTATGTTAGAAAGCCATCTGGGGTGCTGAATGGATTTGATAAAGCCAGCTGCTAGTAGCTTTTTGACCTCTTGAGTTATCTGGGCTTCTATATCAATGTGAAAAACCCTGGCTGGTTAGATCACTGGTTTAACTCTTGGGTCCAAATTGAGAGCATGGACCACTAATCCAGGATCCAAACCAGGCATCTCATCATAGGTCCATGCAAACACATCTGCGTATTCTTTGAGCAAAGCCACCAGTGGCCCCCTCTCTTGTGTTGTCAACCGACTACTGATGAAAACAGGCTTCTGGGATCCCAGTTCAGTCCCTAAGTTTATTTCCTGTAATTCTTCCTCAGGCTGGATTTGTGTCTCTTTGACTGGTTCCTCTAGGACTTCCTCCTGGGCCATCATACATTCTGGTGGTTCGGGACCTTCCTGCACGATGCACTCAGGTCCCGCGCGCCTTCACAAACGATATATTAATCTTCCCCCGGGCTCTCGTACTACTACACACTCCCGGGATCCTGAGGCGTTGGGCTCCTTCTTTTGCCTTTTTCTCTTCAGGAGGTCTCTCAAGTCATGGGTACCTCCTCCCTCTTCTTTTTCCAAAATAGGTGTTCTTGGGGTCCCTGGCATGGGACTTTCATCATCAGGTTCCAACTCATCATAAAACATTGTTTCTACAAAGTTTACTTCTCCTTGATTGAAAGGGTTATGGTTGGCAGGGATCCTTACAGGCCTCCCATTCAACCTCCCCTTAACACACTGATGGTATGTGGATGGTATAAGGCAGTGCTTATAGAGCCATGGCCGTCCCAGAAGTACATGGTAGGATACTTCTGAATTGATTACGTGAAATCTGGTCAAGGCCACTATTGGCCCCACCCTTAGGGCTAGCTGTATATATCCTTCGATTGATTCTACTGATCCTCCAAATCCGGTTATCTCCATGGGAGCCCCTAGGATCCTCCTTCCAGCCAGGCCCACGGCTTCTAAGGTTCTTAGGGCTATGAGGTTGAGTGATGCCCCTGTGTCTACCAATGCTCTTCTGATTTGGACACCATTTATGGTTGCCATTAGGTAAAGAGGTCTACGGTGGTCTGGATGCTCAACCTCCATGTCTTCATCAGTGAAGGTTATTGCGTTGGTTGTCTCCAAGAAAGCTTGACTGGCATGTGATTCTGCCGTGAAACATTCCATTCCTGAATCTGCTACTATAGTCATGAGGGATTCCGTGGCCACCCTCCTTGCTTCTAGTCCAAATCCCAACTGATTGAATAGTGATCTGAACTTGGGATTCTTCTGGAGGGTCCTGACTGTGTTTGGGTGGAAGGATCCTCTTGGCTCTTCTGCTTCTGCCGGGTTCCCATGGATTACCACAGCTACCACCCCTTTTCCTTTGTGGTTGGGTAGGGGGTTTCTTTGTACTTCTGGTTCCTTCTGGGTGAGCTCCAGGGTTCCTTCTCTTAACTTCTTGTGAAAAAGCCTGCGGAGTGTCCAGCAATCCTTGGTGGAATGCTTAACATAATTATGAATCCTGCAAAACAGAGGATTTTTCCTTTCTTCTTCGGTTAGTGGCCTGGACACGGTGAATGGCCTAACCACTCCATCCCCGATCCATTTGTCCAGGACGTGGTTTAATTCTTCTTCAGTACATGGAATCACTGGTGGTTCCTCGAACATTTTTCCATCAGGCCTCTTCCTTTTTTCTCCCACCGATGCTGTCATGGCTTGGGATGCTGGTGCCCTCTTCACCCTCATAGTCTATGTTGTCCTTCTTGTTCTCTGCAACAGGTCAGCAAACTATGTGATACATAGATTTTTGAGGTTGAGTCTGTAATCGAAAAGCATGTTAGAGATGCAAGTCTCCACGAGCTCCTTTTCTTCATGGTCCCCATAACAGTCTAGGGACACATCTTCAAATCTTTTGATGAACTGGACAGGATCCTCTCCGGGCCTCTGCCTCACCATCTGAAGGCTTTGGAAAGTGACCTTGTCCTCACCAGGGTAATATTTTGCACAAAATCTTTCCATCATTTCGTCCCAGGTCTTAATGGACCCAGGTCTTAGTGTAGTGTACCAAGTGTATGCTCTGTCCACTAAGGACTTAGCAAACTCTCTTAGGCATAGCTCCCGGTCTCCTGCGTAGGGGCCCATTGTGTGGACAAACCTACTCACATGTTCTACTGCACTTCCATTTCTTCCGTCAAAAGGATGGAACTTTGGTGGCTCATATCCTTTGGGATATGGCTTGCCAAGGAGTTTTTGTAGGAATGGGGGATCCCGAGAAAATTGCTTGGGGGTTCTGGAAAGTTTTTCCATTTCTTGGTCCAGGAGGGCACTAACATCTGCCAGTGTTAGATATTGGGGGTTAGTTCCTCCTCCCACTGCTGATCCTCCCTCTGGCTGGGTTCTGTCTTGGTTACCCACATGGGGGGCATTGTCTCTGACTTCTTGCGTCTTACTTTCTTTGAGAAGGTGAACTTCTTGTTGTAACTCTTTCAACATCGCGGTCATTTGAGCCATGGGGTCTAGCTCTTGCCTTGCGTTCCTCTGTTCTGACATGGCCTCGTGCTTTGTTAGGGGCACCTCGCCTCTTTGTCTAGAGGCTACTTCATTTTCTCCCACGGGCTCAGAGGCCGTGGGGGGCATGTTTGCACCTTTACTGTTCCTTTGTCTTGGAGGCATGTTCTGCGAAGGGATTGCTTCTTCCCTCTTCTTTACCCAGTCCCCAGTGAAGTCGCCAAAATGTGTGAGTGCCTTTTTTTCTTCAGCACCATGGCCCAAGAATTCTGGGCCGTTTGAGATGTTCTCAGTGGACTGGGATTGATTCTCCGCAGCTAAAGGGCTGTTTTAAGAATCAATTGGTGCACAAAAACATACTTCCTATAATACAAATAGCTAAAAAAAAGAAAACAAGAATATTTGCATTGAATGACATTTATGCAGTAAAGGAAAAATGCAAATGACAAATGGAAATATAACATAAGAACAAGCTAAGGATCCTCTAATTATGTGAGGTATATTTCATTGATTTCATTAAGTTGTGATTACAATGCTCACTAAGACGTGGTGCAAGGTTCAATTGAGCTTATAAGTTACAGACTTTGATAGCTATTCAAGCTTCAAAGACTTACAAAATTTGAACTTGTTGAATCCGAGCATGTTCAGTAGTGGCTATCCTGGGATACCGGGGATGGTTCCTCTGTTTTCCCCTCAAATTACAGAGTATTTTCTGCAACTCTCTAGGACTTTTAGGAAAACAATGGTAAATGCTTAAGATGGTCTAATTGTTTTGAAAAATGAGTGAATGCCTCAATCTATCCCTGTAGTATGGATACCTTCCTCCTTTTATAGCACAGCTTCGGCCTCCCTGGTGAACTAACGATTTCCCCGTTTTGCCCTTTAAAGCCTGTACCGTGCCTGGTTGCTTCAAGATCATGTCGTTTCCCTTTTCTTCATAGTTCCTTGCTTTTTGTTCCGACCAGATGAAAGTCCCTCAGCTCCTTTCCATTCCCAGATTTCCCGTTGGCTGGCTTGAGGTCCTTTTTTGGCTTTTCTTCTCAGCGCCCCAGCCTTTCCCAGTTGAACTCTTCTTTGTCTTTATCTCCAAACGGTTGAAATCAGGTTCCTGCGTTTTTTGCTCTGTACCTCCACTGCGTGTCTGGGTCACAAGGTCCGCGTGCCCTTTGTCTCTTGTCTTTCTTTAATTTTTCTGTTATGATCCTCCTTCGCGCGCCCAAGGGTCCTCTACCTCTGGGAGGCTTTCTGGGATTCCGGCCCAGTTTTTCCTTCTTGGTTTGGTCTGGTTCGCTGGTTGGGCCTTTTCTCTGGATCCCAGCCCTCTGGGCTTTTTCTTTCTTTCTTTTCTTTATTGTGAGAGCCCACCCTTTCTTTATTTTCTCCCCTTTTTTTTGTGTGTCAAATGGGCCCAATATCTTTTCTATCTCTTTGGGCCTATTTGTGGGCTGTTTAATTCTTTTTTTTTTTTAACTTCAACACACCCTAGCCTACAAAGCCTCTGCACGTAATCTCCACTCAGCTCTGAAGGCTACCGGAGCACGAATAATGCCTCCCAGCACTCTACCTCCACTCACAGAAACATCTCCAATGAGAGGCCCTGTGGAGGACTTCGTGAACCAAGTGGCATAATCTCGGCGAGTATCCACTTAGGCATCAAAAGAACCTGTCGCATAAGTCGGGTCATCCACGACAATGGACTTAAATGACAAGCCAAGGGGAGGTGGATCTCTAGGTACCTCAAAAATCGGCATGACCATGTGGAAGGTCCTTTCTTCCAAAAAGAACTCCCAACTCAATAGGGCCCAAAACCAGTATCATACCCTCGACTAGCCCATGGCCACAGTAAGCTCCGGTCTCCCCAGTAGTGAATCTTCATAAGGACGAACTACTATCTCACCCCAGGTGACGCAGTCTAAGGCTGTAAAGATAGTAACCAGCTGCACTAGGACAACCCTGGTGATCGTATAGAGAGATCAAGCATATGCTCGAGGATACACTGTCGTTGACAAACCCGAGAACCGTGGCCGCAAAGCTGGGATATATTCATATGCCCACCATGTCAAAATCTGCCAACACCCCTCCAAGCTCTTGAAACCCACTGTGAAACTCGCCTAATGAAAGAAATGCAAAATCCATAAGTGACAGACCCCCGGTCATATCTTCTAACATTGGAGACTACTCTCATGGCCCACAGTAGCTGGCAAGATAATACAGATCGGTTGTTGCCAAAGAAGTAACTACCAAGAAAACACATGAAGAACTGTCGAAGATGAATGTTAGTAGGTGCCACGCCCTAGGGTATGCTACCCTACAACCACTCAGTGTGGATCTGTGGCGACACAGTGGGCCCAAAATATCCTCTCGTGTCCGTAGTTAATGGGAGAAGGATGCCCAAGAGCTCGCAGGCTAGCTTAAAGCTCATGTCATCAGTTGGAATCAGGTATCCACCAAATCTAATGCCCAAGATGGCCATCTAATCAAGAAGGAAAATGGCATACTCCCCATAACTTAGGTGAAAAGTGCCTATCTTGGCATGAAACTGTCGCACCAAAGCCTTCCCAATCCTATGCCTCATGGTGTATGAGGGGATCCTTAGAAAATCCTCGAATCTTGGCTCTCTTAGGAAATCTTCATACCGCCGGTGGGTCCCAAGATCAGACAACTGCCGAAGAAAGGTGGACCAAGCACCTCAACCACGGATCTTGTCTGGCCCTTACATTTAGAATCAAAAGCTATCCATTAGCACATGCCTATAACAGGTATCAAAATGACAAAAGAAGAAAGACAGCATACCTCTCCCTTCTGTGCCTGAGCGAAAGGATGATCCTTCAGCCCATGCTAAAGGTGAGTGCCTCTAATACCGCCGTCTACCGCTCTAGTATAAGCATTAGCCCTGGCCTGGCGTGGCAGGAATCTCAGCCTCAAACTGCGCCTCCGGGCTCCAAGGTAAACCTCCTCCTCCCTAAACAAGTCAGCCTCTATCTCAGCTTGCGCCGTGAGGAATGTTGGGATTTGTGCCCTAGAATTCTATTGTATGATGCCATGTTTTATATTATGTATGACATTATGTATGACATGATGTATGACTTAATATTGAAATTAATAAAGTTGTTTTATTATTATCTGAAATAATGGTAACATGAATATTCGGATATTATCATATAGTCCATGAGATGCATAGTATGTGATTTATGTGAAAAGTCACAGAAGATATAAATCACAAATTCTTTGTAAACTCAGAATATTAGTTTGTAGTCGATGATGAAATTGGGCTTTTCATCTGCGAAGACTATAACATATTAACTAAGATGATTTGTCTTGATCATGAAAGTGGTGACCTCTAGTTGATATGTTGATATGTTTTAAGAGTTAAAACATATTAAATTGGACCACTGTGAGATTTATTATTCTCCTAACGATTGTCAATTGAATAATAAATCTCACGACTTATATTTGCATAAACTCTTAATCTTGAGAAAATAATGGACCTGATCATGAAGCATAGGTTGCTTTGATATATCAGGAGTAAGATCTAAAGTTACGGTCAAAACCTCAGTATGTTGGGCAGTCACATTTAGTGTTGATGGAACATATATTTTCAAGATGGAATTCATAATCTCTTAACGAAGATACAAAATATTCCCTTAAGATAAGTTTAATGAATTTGTTATTCAGAAGAGTTAGGCCTAACCACTTTTAGTAAGACTAAAGTATATATTTATGAAATTGGATTTCATAAATATATTGATAGGCCACAAACTGAATGACCCCTTGTGATTTAAACTAATTAATTAATTTAGCCAAGTTATTAATTAATCAATTTAACATGCAAATACGTGGCAGCACAAACAAATCACCGAATAACAAAATATGCAGCG
The DNA here is from genome assembly GCA_023621385.1 of Quercus gilva. Lineage (NCBI taxonomy): Eukaryota > Viridiplantae > Streptophyta > Magnoliopsida > Fagales > Fagaceae > Quercus > Quercus gilva. The sequence goes on along the minus strand of CM042473.1, from coordinate 48,686,793 downwards.
GAAAATAAAAGACACTGTGATTTGTTCACGAATGGGGAAAAACCCTAACGGCAAAAACCCCACCGGGTGATTTTCAGGTCACCACTCCCGAAACTCCACTATTATCAAATCAAGCAGTTACAAATAAGGAATCCCAAGTACCTTATTAACCTACAGTTGAACTCTTACCCCAATACCCAATCGGACTTGATCTGTAGTGACAGTTCCCCCTTTTGATGCACGGCTCCCAAGTACGTGACTAACCAGATGCGCGGATCCCAGTACGCGACTTCAAACACCAACTTTAGGAAGAGAGGTTGGCTGCAAAGTTCTTCAGATCATCCTATGCAATGAAGATCAGGAAGATGCTTGGTCACAAAACCCTACGGTGCAAAGTACACAGCAACTTCTTGAAGAAGATGAACTAGGTCAAGAATTTCGTCTTAGATCACAATTTGCTTGAACAAGGATTGCTCAATGCTTATGCAACTTGTGTCTATGTTGACGGCTCTTAAAATAATCCTTTTATATGTTTAGGGTTAGAAGAAAAGAAGGCCCAAAAACACATTCACGGATCCCAAGAAAATCAGATTAGAATTCTGACTTTTGTAAATCTCGACAGCTAGCAGGTGTCGAGGTAGGTGTCGAGCAGGTGTCGAGCTTTAAAAATTCTGCACTTCAACTTGTTTTTTCTTGGACAGACTTGATGACTTCAACACTTGATCTTGAAACATAGTTTCTTGAAGTATTAAATACACCTAGAACTACCCAATTACAAGTAGAGTGCGTTTTGTCAAAGGATTAGCCAATTTACATAAAATATGACATATGTTCTTAACATGTGAACACATATGTCCTAACAATCTCCTCCTTTGGCAATCCGTGACAAAACCACAACCAACAAATGAACATATGAGAGAAGTCATAAATCACTCAACTCATATTCACTTGTTACATACAATAAAATCTATCCTAACACAAACTCTTGAAGAACTTTGCAAAAAGAGAGTTTATGGCAAGTAGACTTTGACAACCTGTATTTCTGAAACACTTATAAACAAAACTCATCAAGGCATCTTGTGTGAAACAGAAATAATTAGATTGCATACAAATATAAAGAACATGTGTATAAAGAGAGAAAAGAAACAACACATGAAGAGGTAGGTGAAAAAGAAACATACATCCACATATATAGAAGATAAGTACAATGTATGTAAACTGATATACAAGACCAATGTATCTAATAAGTCTAGAAAAGAAAAAGATACATCAAAAGCCTCACTACATCCCTCAGAAGTATGAACACTCCCCCTATCAAAACTGTCCTATACTAACTCTCCCCCTAAGATGACTACTCTCATAATCCAAAACTACTCCCCCTTTTTGTCACGAATGACAAAGGGTAGAGTGTCATGTAGACATCTCATCAGTAGAGCTAGCATCTCCATCATCATCATCTGAAGCATCATCGTCATCACCATCATCATCATCATCCTCAGAGTCAGAATCTGAAGCCACTGGAGGAGGTGGTGGAGGAGAAGCCTCAGAAGCAAAACCACCCATGGTCGCCTGCCGTCGTGCAATACGACCAACACGAACATTCACCTGATACAACTCAGCGGTGAGTGTATCGAGGCGAGCATCCATGCGCTGCAGCTGCGCCATAATGTCTCCAAGAGATACATTGCCCGAAGAAGAAGGAGGAGCCGATGTAGATGGAGCTGATATGGATGGAGCCGAACGGGAGGGAGGAGTGGAATCCGGCTGTCTCGCCCTGAACTGTGCCTCACTACGTTTTACGGTAGCGGCATCTAAGGCTGAGATGTGTGTGAAGTGGTCGGACGAGGGAAAAGGGATGGAAAAATGGCGTAGTATCCTCGTGATAGCAGAAGGAAAGATGAGCTTATCACGGGACGCCGTATCTAAATGAACATCTATGATAGAGAAAATGAAGTGAGAAGGAAAATCTATCGTGAGATGCTCAAGTAGAGATAGCAAGAAACGAGCACAAGGCTCGGTGATAGAGTTATAATGGGAAAGAGGATGAAGTACAAAAGTCATCACCATGTTAAGGAATCTAGGACCTTTAGCAAAAGGTCTACATGATGTGTACATATGCTCACCCCACTCAGAAGGGCGCTCACAGAAAGCAGAAATGAGCTCATCCCTGGACACAGTCCTCAGTCGCTCACATGTAGGATAGTCAGGAAACTCTATCCTAGGAACCCTAAGCACATCCGCCACTAGCTGCGGTGTGACAGGGATGCGCGTACCTCGAACGCGAGTGAAAAAGAGAGGTACTGAACGATCAATCCCGTGCATGTTGGAGTAAAACTCCTGAATTAGCACGAGAGGACAGGTGACCGGGATGTCACACAGTGACCCCCATCCCCTACTGTGAATGACAGAGGGAAGGTCAGTGTCGGCAAAGTCTGCCAGAACAACGTGGCGTTTCGAATGAACACCTCGTTTAGAAAAGTTCTCAGTAAATGCCTTGTAGGCATCTCCATCACGGAACCGAAGATTATGAGGAGCAGTATCAGAAGATGAAGAGGCTCCAGAACGTAGAGGGTTCCGAGCCGGAGTGGATTTACGTTTAGGTGCCATAGATGCAACTAACGTAAAAGAATGAGAAAAGAGATAGAGAGGGAGACAATCAGAAAAGTCCCAAACAGTTCAAATATAACAATATCTTGAACAAAAATGGACGTATGCATGGGAATGCATGCTCATGTGACATGCAAACATAAAAAGCATCATGGGCTCAGCCCAATCCAATCCTATCAGCACACAGACAAGAATCACACAACTAAATGCATGAACATATCATTCTAATGCACATGGAATGTAATGCATGTCATTCTAAACACTTTTCATTGAAAAACCAACCCAAAATTTCACCAATAACTCAAAGATTTTGAAAAACCCAAAGTTTTCAAAAAAAATCCCAAAACCTAAGTTTTAAATCATGAAATGCATGAAAAGAAATGGAAAAGAAGATCATACCACTTGATTTGAAGCAAGAAAAGCTGAAAATCACTTGGGATGAAGATTGGATTGAAGAAAAGTGCACAGGAAGATCAACCGCCTCGGACAGATCGAAGAGAGATCGAGAGAAATGAGAGGGAAATCGCGAACAGAGCTTAAATAGGATCTCCAGTAAATCTCGACAGCAGAGGTGTCGAGAGGTATCGAGATGCTGTCGAGAAAGGTGTCGAGAGAATATGCCTTCGACAGCTAAGGTATCGAGGAGGTATCGAGGTACCAAACAGCTCATCCAACATTAGAAGCTCGATCGATCGACGTGGTGTCGAGAAGGTATCGAGGAGACAGAGATTTTCTCGATCGATCCACCAGGTGTCGAGGAAGTGTCGAGATTGCGATAAGAAAAAGACTATAGAGGCTCGACAGCTGACCAGGTATCGAGGAGGTATCGAGAAGGTGTCGAGCCAGCTATGAAATGCAGTTTTTTGAGAAGTGAAAAATACAGACATGAATGCAATCAAGACATGCACCTCAAACATGATTCAACCAACATATAAATCTCTCAAAAATCATCTCTCAATGAAAATTTAAGCACACGGATCTCCCAAGAACACACACACACACTAAACAAGTCTAACAAATTTTATATTTCAAAAATAAGTCATGACAGTTTAGTGAGCATACAAAAGCACATGTAAACCTTTGTGATGGCCAAATCACATTGTACCTGCACATGTATCAAAAGTAGCAAAGAATATTGCGTGTTGTGTGTGAAAAACATCGCAAGATTGCATAAGTGTATACATGTTATGATGATCTGAGATATGAGCAAATAACTTTAACTCACACACAATCATAACTGTTTGATGGGGACTATCACCTTTGAGGTACATCCTATAACTCCCACATCTCCTAGAATACACGCTTGCAACCATTTTAAAGCATTTTTTAATCTTTTTGCTTTTATTTCTTTGCATATTTTCTTTTTAAGCATATCATACATGGGTTTATGAGAAAGAAAAGAAATACCCATTGATATTTTGACATTTCAATTTTGCTATGCCTAGGCACACAAATGTCATTGACATCACACTTTTGCTATGCCGAAGCATACAGATGTCATTAATGATTGGCGGGCAACAGTGGTGAGATGGTTATTTATGCCTTTCTCTTAGGATTTTCTAGTCCTACCCGTCAAAAAGAGTGATATGAGTGTTAAGTCTAAGAAATAACCTAATCTTACTCATCACAAACACGAGCCACAAAGCTCACTTGCTTAGTTGTGCATAGGAATGTTCATCTAAGCTACAAGAGATACAAAGTTTAGAAAACTTTGTTTCATTGGCCATCTAAGGTACACAAGTACCAAAGTACACAAAACACACACTGTTTTTGTATTTTTCAATTTTTCAATTTTTTTTTTTTAATTTTTATATGAAAAACAAAATAAACAAAACTGAAAGTAAACACACAAAGACATGTTAAGAAAAACAAAACAATGCATAAAACTAGACTGACTCAGCAAAAATGCAAAACACACAAGCAATGCAACAAACAAGATAAACAAGAAGGGAGAAGAAAGTGATAAAATCACTTAGAGTCCTTTTTCTTCCACGCCTTGGAAGAACCTTTCCTTTGATTAAGACTTTGAAACGGCGGTAAGGGGGAAGGATTACACCCGTTCAAGTTCGAAAGGAACATGAGGGCTTTCAGAAGATCTCCAAGAGGAGCAAGAGAGGATTGAAGCTGATTTTGGCTTCCAGATGCTGTCATACTGTTGCTCTTTTGGGTGGCTAGCCACTTGTAGCAATTTGGTCGAGTATGACCTGCTGCTCCACAATGATAACAGAGATGCTGCTTCTTCTGTTTGGGCTTTTGAGAGTTAGCCTTCTTATCCTTAGGGAGTTTAGCACCTTTCTTTTCTAACTTAGGGGGTGCTCCTAAGATGGATTTACCCTTGTCTACGTTCTCACTAGCTAATTCAGTTTTAACATCAATGTTCTCAATTTTAACAGTATCAGCAGGAGGAACAAAAACAGTAGAACTAGTAGAAGCAGAGTTAGAGAAAGAAAGACCATACCCTAGACCTGTTCGATCTGAAGCAGATTTCTGGTTGCTGAGCATCTCATCAAGTTTCGCACTTGAATTCCTCTCCAGTTGAGCTCTGACTTGAAACAGCTCTGCTTCAAGCTTCTTGGTCTTCTCAGCCAGGAAGTTGTTCTCAAACCTCAGTGCTCCAATAGTTTGATTCGCCTCATCAAACTGTGTGGACAACTTTTCACGGTCAAGTTCCACATCACTGAGCTTCTTGGTGGCCAGCCTGTATAGCTTCTCAAAGCTTGTAAAGCTTCTCATAGGCTGAATGGATATCATCTTTGTCATCCATCTTTTCACATTCAGTGTCCACCAATTCTTCTTCTTCTTCTTCAACAATCCCATCAGTAGAATTGACTGAAGCAGTGAAGGCATTTAAGATTCCGTCATCCTCATTATCGGAATCATCTTCAGGCTCAGTGTCACTCAGGGTTGCAGCAAGAGCCTTACTCTTTCCAATGCTCTTCAGATATGTAGGACACTCATTATTCATGTGTCCAAACCCATGACACCCAAAACATTTTGGTCCTGCCGGAACAGTGTACTGACCGCCATCCTTGGCATCCTTCCTTCCTTTATCTTGGCTCTTGAACTGTGAAGAGCTGGATTGCCTTCGGTCCTTGTCGAAGTTCCTCCCATTGGCATTCTTCATAAACTTCTTGAACTGCCTTGTAATGTAGGACTTCATCTTGGAATCTTCATCATCGGAAGACTCATCAGTATCACTGCTCTTCGCCTTCAGGGCCATGCTCTTGCCCTTGCTTGACTTGCCTATCCTTGATAACCCTAGCTCGTAGGTCTGCAAGTTCCCAACCAGCTCAGTCAAAGGAATTTTATCAATGTCCTTTGATTCTTCAATTGTCGTAATCTTGGCATGAAATCTCTCAGGTAGAGATCTGAGCACCTTCCTTACAACCTTGGGTTCAGGGATGGTTTCCCCAAGATTGAAGGCTGAGTTCACTATGTCTTTCAGCTTGGCATAGAACTCATCGAACGACTCATCCTCCTCCATCTTAATTTCTTCAAAGCTAGTAGTGAGCCTTTGTAGCTTTGAATCTTTGACAGCCTTTGTTCCTTCATAGGTTGTCTGGAGGATGGTCCACGCCTCCTTGGCAGTTTCTGTTGAGGATATTTTCTTGAACTCCTCATTGGTGACAGCGCTAAATAGAGCATTCAGCGCTCTGCTGTTGAAGTTCGCCGCCTTGATCTTGGCTTCATCCCAATCAGCCGGCGCTTCTTTTGGCTTTGTCCAGCCAATCTCCACAGCTTGCCACACCTTCTCATCTAAGGACTGCAAAAAAGCTCTCATGCGTACTTTCCAGTAGGCATAGTTAGTCCCATCAAATAAAGGAGGTATAATAAGAGATTGTCCTCTATCCATGACAAACAGGGGTCAATGGATCAATCACAGCAAAGATTAATAACTAATCAGAGTGTGCCCGCTCTGATACCACTTGATAGGCCACAAACTGAATGACCTCTTGTGATTTAAACTAATTAATTAATTTAGCCAAGTTATTAATTAATCAATTTAACATGCAAATACGTGGCAGCACAAACAAATCACCGAATAACAAAATATGCAGCGGAAAATAAAAGACACGGTGATTTGTTCACGAATGGGGAAAAACCCTAACGGCAAAAACCCCACCGGGTGATTTTCAGGTCACCACTCCCAAAACTCCACTATTATCAAATCAAGCAGTTACAAATAAGGAATCCCAAGTACCTTATCAACCTACAGTTGAACTCTTACCCCAATACCCAATCAGACTTGATCTGTAGTGACAGTTCCCCCTTTTGATGCACGACTCCCAAGTACGTGACTAACCAGATGCGCGGATCCCAGTACGCGACTTCAAACACCAACTTTAGGAAGAGAGGTTGGCTGCAAAGTTCTTCAGATCATCCTATGCAATGAAGATCAGGAAGATGCTTGGTCACAAAACCCTACGGTGCAAAGTACACAGCAACTTCTTGAAGAAGATGAACTAGGTCAAGAACTTCGTCTTAGATCACAATTTGCTTGAACAAGGATTGCTCAATGCTTATGCAACTTGTGTCTATGTTGACGGCTCTTAAAATAATCCTTTTATATGTTTAGGGTTAGAAGAAAAGAAGGCCCAAAAACACATTCACGGATCCCAAGAAAATCAGATTAGAATTCTGACTTTTGTAAATCTCGACAGCTAGCAGGTGTCGAGGTAGGTGTCGAGCAGGTGTCGAGCTTTAAAAATTCTGCACTTCAACTTGTTTTTTCTTGGACAGACTTGATGACTTCAACACTTGATCTTGAAACATAGTTTCTTGAAGTATTAAATACACCTAGAACTACCCAATTACAAGTAGAGTGCGTTTTGTCAAAGGATTAGCCAATTTACATAAAATATGACATATGTTCTTAACATGTGAACACATATGTCCTAACATATATAATGAATAACATTAAAGGATTAAACCAGGTATTCAAGGATTAAGATGTCGTAATTCACAAAGTGGCAGTCTTCATTCATGATTTTGTGTTACTACGAATATTTTATGAAGGGGTTGCATATACAATAAAGTCTTAGGATATAATTTATTAATAAGGCCTAGAGTGCAACTATATTTATAGAGTGGTATTAAATATAGTTAATGGTAATTTTGGACTTGTCAAGAGTTGACAGAAAGGCCCAAGGCCCATTGGAGCTAGTGTCTTATTTGTTCCTTTTTGGTCCCACTCCAAGCCAAATATTAAAGCCCAATTGGAAAGGCCCAAAAAGGCTGGCCTAAATTAGATAATCGGTTATAGGAGAGAAACATACAGAATTTTGGTTATCATCATAATTGCATGAATTAGTATGTGAGTGTTGGACACTCTTAGATTCTCTCTAGAAACATACACATATAACTGATTAAGAGACCACACATCTTGGGCATCTAGTGGAATTGGAGTGAAGATTGAAAGTCTTCTCAAGAACTTCTGATCTTCGGTTTTGAATATCACCGCTTTAAGGTACACTCTCTTGTTTTCTAATTTTGAAACTTATATGGCACATGTTATCAATTGTGAATGAAGTAGATCCGTTTAATAAATTTTATTTCCGCTACGCATGTAATTTTTCCATCAAGGAAGCCCCACTGAAATTAGTACGAGACTAAAAGGAAACACTAACTGTCTCGGTTGAGCGCCATCTCCTAGAACGGGTCTCCTTAAAGATCCCGCTGGTGGGCCTGTTGTCATCAATCACGCGGTCAAAAAGGCTCTACAGATTTCGAGTTGCCCGTTCGCCAATAGAAATAGTCTCATCGCCAGAAGAAGAGTCCACATGGGACGTAGGGTAAAAAGGGGCCTTCCTAGGCTCACACTCTACAGTAGGTAAACTAGCAACTACATCCTAGGCTCACATTCTACAGTGGGTAAACCAACGGTCGCACCCTGGGCTCACATTCTACAATGGGTAAGCTAGCGACTATGTCCTAGGCTCACATTCTACAATGGGTAAACTAGCGGCCTCACCCTAGGCTCACATTCCATCTTGAGGTTAAGAAAGCGGCCGCGCCGTATGCCTCGCCATCACACATCTACCAGGTCACTCAAAAGTTCAAGTTCCTGATCTACAGTGGGTAAACTAGCAGGTGCACCCTAGGCTCACATTCCATCTTGAGGTTAAAAAAGCGGTCACGCCATACGCCACGCCATCACACAGCTTCCAGGTCACTCAAAAGTTCAAGTTCTAGATCTACAGTGGGTAAGTTAGCAACCGCGTCCTAGGCTCACATTCTACAGTGGGTAAACTAGTGGTCGCGCCCTAGGCTTACATTCCATCTTAAGGTTAAGAAAGTGGCTACGCCATACGCCTCACCATCACACAGCTACTAAGTCACTCAAAAGTTCAAGTTCCTGATCTATAGTGGGTAAACTAGCGACCGCGCCCTAGTCTTACATTCCATCTTGAGGTTAAGAAAGCAGCCACGCCATACGACTCGCCATCACACAGCTACCAAGTCACTCAAAAGTCCAAGTTCCTAATCTACAATGGGTAAACTTGTGATCACGCCCTAGGCTCACATTCCATCTCGAGGCTAATTAGCGGCCATGCCGTATGTCTCACCATTTCCATTATGCCCGACTACCAAGTAAGTTCCCTTACCTATATCCCACATTTTATTTTCAGCATTTAAATTCCCACAGATTTTCACATTTGTATAACACAAAAATAATAAAAATAAAAATATATGCATTTTCCTAAGATAGCATGGCATAAATCATGGCAAAATATATGCTTATGAAAATTACAAAAATAAAATAAGCACTAGAATGCATCCCTAGTAGTATTGCTACTAACATTTTGTAGAAAAAATAAGAGAAGAAGAAAAAATAGACATTGACCTCAAGTGTAGAAAAGACTAAAGCTGAAAAGCCAGACCCGCTAAGTTCATAGTCTCTACAGAAAATTTTCCAGAAGTGGTAAGTCAAAGAAAAGGGTGAAATAAGGTCAAAAATGAGCCAAAAAGGGCTTTTATAGAGTTTTGGGGCAGCCTGGCTGCCCAGCGCACCTTTTTGGGCCACCGATTAGCGTTGTCCAAGTCAACGTTGAACGATTGACCGGGTCGAACCTCAAAAAAAAATGGGGGGGGGGGGGGGGGTTTAGAGACATGTCCAGAAAATATTTCAAAACCATCTATAATAGATCGGTCCAGTTAGGTAAGATTCGGTCTCGATCCGTGAATAGTCTCCGCATGCAAATTCGAGGGCAACAAAATTCGAAATCACGTTCTTTATCCGACACCTCCATTGCACTGGAGATATTAGATAAAGAAGGGGTAGCTATTGATACCATATTTTGACCACCCTCAATTTGCGTGCCGGACCCTAAAAAACCCAAAAATATCATTTTCTCTCCATGGGGTCATGAGAACATATATAATGGCATGGCGTAACCCATTTGGACACTGGAGCGCTTAAAGTGCCTTTTTCAGCCAAAATGACCAAAGTGCCCCTAGTCAACCCTAAGTTGACCGAAGGTCAAACAAGGTCAAAATCCTCACAAAACAACATTTTTCATGGTTTTATATCAAACCCGAGCTCCTCGGAGATTTTTAGCAACTTTGACCAAGTTTAACCTGGAGTTAACTCCTAGTGGGCCCCAAAAACCCTAATTTTGATCCGGCCATTAGAACGGGTTGAAACCAACGTCATTGCGAAGATTATCAAATTTTCATTCCAACGACTATTCATGGGTCAAAATCGGATTTAGAACAGCCAAGATATCATGAAAACTAGGTTAACGCACCAATCGATGCACCACTAACTTCCAGGAGCCATAACTTTTGATCCAACTATTGGATTTTCAAGATCCATACCTTTTTAAAAACAAGAAGTCAAGATCTTTCCAAGGGTGTCAAGATCAACCCAATCCGAGGCCTTTTGAGGGCCATTGCCTCAAAAATCATGCTAGGGCTATAAAAGGCCCTAGGCACCCTTAAAAAAAAAAAAAAAAAAAAAAAAAAAAAAAAAAAAAAAAAAAAAAAAGAACTTCTGGGTTTTGCTCTCTGCCTAGATGATTTCTACACATTTTTCCTCTCTTCCAAACACACACACACACACAAAAACACATCAAAGCCTCTTGATTCTTCCTTTTTCACCAAAATTACAAGATATAGTTCTTATACCCAATCTTCTTTTCCTTGGTTCTACACTTTGGATTTGGGGTTTATGGGTGTGGATGTAGCTTTTTATCTACTATCCAATCTTTTTCTAGCATTTATCTTGTTCTTTTTGCTTGAATCACATGATTTATTGCTTTCTTTACCATGTTGCTTGCTTTATTTGTGCTTCTAGCCTAAATCTCCTTGCTTTTTATGCCTTATGCCATGTTTCATGCTTAGATCTACATCCTTACATGCTTGTATGTTTAGAACTACATGCTTTATGTTATATGCCATGTTTTCCTATGCTTTGTTCCTCTTTTTGTTCTAGGATGATGTTAGGGTTACATGCTCACATACTTGTATGATGTTATTGGCTATGCTTTGCTTGGATTTATGTATCTATGTGCTTATTTCCATGCTATATGGTTAGGTCCTTGTCTTCATATGCTTGTATGCTTGGATCCATGTTCTTCCATGTTTATGTGCTAGGCTTTTACATGTTTACATGCATGTTTCTATGCCGATATGTCTAGATCTATGCTTTCACATGCCTATGTGCTTGGATCTATGTCCTCTACATGCTTTATGCTATCTTCCATATGCTTATGCGCTCTATGCCATGTTTGTGTGCATAGACCTAGGCCATGTTTGTCATGCCATGTGCTATTGTAGCCCTTTTGTTACTTTGTCTTTCTTTCTTGTGTTTTGGCCTAATGGTTAGAACCCGATCTTGACCCTATGGTCTTTGTCATCGTCCATACACCAAGGCCCACATAAAAGGGTTTTGATCACCCCGATTTGCATGTCTATGCTTGCTTGCTTATAGGCTTTATGCTTGTGTTAGCCTCTCTAGTTCTAGGCTTTGCCACGCTTGATGCCCTTAGCGGGTTTGTGGTTGTGTGGTTACACCTAACGCCTGTGAGGCCTTGTTTGGATGTAACCATTTGGAATGCATCACCATGATGTTGGTTGCTTCATGCATACCTTTCCCCTTTTCCACTCCATGTGATGTCATGCTTACCATGCTTGTTTGTGCCACCCATTAACTTTCTTTACATCTTTGCACGCTTGCTTACATGTTCATGCATGAGTCTTGCTTGCTAGTGTGTTGTCCATACTTCAACACAATGAAGTCATGGACATTTGATCCAAACCTACATTTGTCTCCCGTGGACAACACCTTTTGTTTGCCTTTTTGCTTGTTTGCCTTCTTGCTTGCTTTCTTGTTTCTTTGCTTGCCATGTCTATCACGCTTGTCTACTTTATGCCTCTTTCACATGCCCTACACATCTCTTTCTTTCCATTGCCTGTTTGCTGGTTTCTTGTTCTTGCCTTTGCATGTACACATATGGAGCAAGGACGCATGGAGCTAGGACACGGTCTCCCAGGTGCAAGCAAAAAGGGCGAGGATTCAAGCATGTTGATATAAGCCAAGCGGCAATGTTCAGTAGTTTTAGGGGTCTAGCCTTTTCTATTTGGTTATGTACTCTTTAAAACCCCCTTCCTTCCTCCCTCCTTTCTCTTTTAGATGGGTTGTATTAGGTATATCATGCCATGTACCATTTGTTCTCATCTCTAAAGTATGGCGATCCCTGTTTATTTTCCTGCATCTATATTTTGGGCTATGCTCTAGGGATGTAGGCAATTACTTTCCTACTCTATATGCTTGCATTATGCATGATGTATACATATATATACCTACTCACCTTTTCCGGTGTGATTGTCACAGTCCATGTTACCTAAGGCAAACCGATGCCTAATTTCCACTGCGAAAGTAAGGTGACATGTTGCCGGATTTTCGTTGTGGAAATCTGGTACTTTGCCTGAATGCCTTAGGAAAGCATAGATTGGGACTACACCCGTTCAAAAGCCAAACCTTAAAGCCCCCCATGCATGCGAAGCCCCAAAAGCCAATGCCAAAATCATGTTTTTACTGCCAATCTCCAAAAATTAAAGTTTTATCAAAATAAAAGACTGTCATTGGACAGACGTTGTGGGGTGTCTAACACCTTCCCCACACATAACCAAACTTCCGAACTCAAGAATCAAGATTTTTTACCATCCACATTAGATTAGGAGAAAATATCTTTTTTCTTAGCCTAGGATCGATAATCCCTTAGATTTTTTACCACAGGTGACCAATCGCATCTTAGAAAAACCCAATGATTGGTGGCGACTTCACTTACCTTTGATAATCCCTTAAAATTTGGCCAAGATTCCTGCCACAATGTCAAAGGTAGATAAATACCTTCCTCTACCGAGAAAGAGAGCACCCAAAGCTCTGCGTGAACTACAGACCAAGCGCACCAACCAATCGAGAAGGGCCGCCAACGAGGCTTGTGTACGTGGGAGCATCGCCATAGCGGGTGGTCGAACGAAGGCCCGAAGACGGCGGTTTTTCGCTCCGATCGAGGCCGGGTGTCGACAATAAAGAGAGAAGATTTGGTGGCCAGAGCATGTGGTGACACTGATGGGGGCTTTGAGGCTTGAGAGAGAGATTGATTTTTTTTTTTAAAGTTTGAAATATCATGAGAGAATGAGAGAGTGAGAGAGAGGTCGTGGGTTTATTTGGTTTGCCACCTGTGATAGAGAGAGAACGCGTGAGAAAAGACAGAATCGTTAAGGTTAAGTGAGTTAACAGAAGTTTCATTTAAAATTAGCTTGGACAGGTGTCAATATCTTAGACTGACACGTGCTTAGTTTGCAGGAGCTGCTGCAAACCAAGTTTGCAGCAAATCCCTCCCCTTGAGAACAACTACCACAGACACCACCATCAAAGAATCGCCGGAGCTTTGTTGGAGTGTAGAAAACCCACGAAAGCTGCCGTGAGAGGAGGAAAAGATTTGGTAAAGTGAAGGGACAACTGGAAACTATCACAGTCATATGGAGCTAATTTGTAGTGAGCTTGATTTGTCAGGGTGTTTTGGTTATCATCTAAGTTGTGCTTGTGGTTTTGAAAAGGATTTGGTTTATGCGTTTGGCTTGATTTGTGGGTGTCTCAATAACAGATTTGGAGGATTCTTGATGGTGATTTTTTTGCAAAAAACTTAAATTTTTAGTACTTAAATTTTTTTCTTAGAAGAGTTGTTAGACAGCGACGGCTCCAACAAACGGCCACCATGTAGTGAATTTTTTTCTACCTCGTTAAATGACCACCATGCAAACAGCAACTCTGGCAGCTTTTCTGCACTCCAATAATGCTTCAGAAGATTCTCTGATGGCGGTGTCTGTGGTGGTTGGAGATTGGAGACATGAGGCTTTTGCTTCTTAACGGCAGCTTCTGTGGGAGTTGAAAGAATTTTTTTTTTTTTTTTTTTGAAATCAGCTTTTAAGGAGTGATTGTGTGTGGTGGGTGTATTTTATTGTTTAGTGTAATGCTGATGTGGTGTATTTCTATTGGATGGTGTAAAGTGGGGGGGGGGGGGTGGGTGGTTAATTCCCCCATCGAGTGAATGTATTCTCTATATTGTTAGGCTTGTTTAGAAAATAAAAGAGTAATATTATAATCACAAATTATTTTATAGCATTTTTACAAAATATTGATATGGCCAACTTTTTATTAATTTTCATTTAGGCTTACCATTAATATCACTTTTTTATTTATCAATAATCATTCATCACATCAGCAATTTATAAAAAAATTTATAAAATAGTTTGTATCTCTAACATTATTCAAAATAAAATCATTTTTGAAAAGTTAATAGATAAATTTCCTAATATACCATTTACTTTATTTAAGGGAACCTCATTCAATGCACAGTATTTTACATTTAAAAAAAAATACCAGTTAAAATAGCCCTTCTTAATTTAAACTTTAGCGGTCGCCATTAACCGTTAATGGTCTTCCTCGTGCAAATATTCTTTGTTTTTGTAATCCCTGCAAGCCATTATCATCATGTTATTTCCTTTTACACATCACCCCTAATCATCAAACATAGGCATCCTGATCCCTGTCCAAGTTCAAGCTAGCATGCATGTCTCTGTTAGGGTCTTATCATATGCCTAAATGGCATAGGTCTGCCTTCCTAGTCTCATGCCTTCAAGCGTGCACGACAGGGACTTATGCTAATGAAGTTTCAATGAAGAGGAAGACTGCCATTAATGGCGTCAAATCCTTTCCATTCACTAAAATGACACCCTTCGATTATACTTCAAAACATCTATTAATAAAACCAACCCTAACAGAACCGTAACACCCTATCCTCTTTTTTTTTTATCTTTTCTCACTCCATCTAGACATAAGGTTAAATTGTCTTTCGCTCTTGTATACAAAATTCAATCCCACATTTATTGTAAAAGGACAAAAACATTACCAAGATAAGATTTCTTAGCTCACCGTATTCGAATAAAAATTCCACAACTGCCAATTTGGTGAGTTGGTGCTTTCCAAAGGTATAAGTGTTTGGAGAGTGGGCTCAATCTACTAAGGTCCTAATATATATAAGTATTTTTAAATTTTTAGCCAAAAATAAAAATAAAATTTCCAGGCTCACCCTTAATATATTTATTAAGAGACAACCTTAATCGTATTAACTATTTGAGTGAACTCAAAAAAAAAAAAAAAAAAAAAAACCATTAATCTTGGAAATTTTAGTCATTATCTAAAACATCATGCATTTTAAGTCTCACAGAAAGATTCGAAGAAAAGTTCTTCCTCAACCCATGCGTGAAGGGTCAACCTTCAACCTCTTAATTATTTGATTGAACTCGGAAAGAGCCCTACTAAGTAATTGGCCTTTGAAAATTTAACCATTATCTAACCGATCATGCTTTTAAACCTCAGCATAATCTAGTACATATTACACGATATATCCTTTTTGAGTTGACACCAATCACTCTCCATGTGAATGGACTACCATTATTTGGTTGAATCAAAAGGTTTGGTGACTAAACTCAACCACCTTCCCCAACCAAGTTGTAGCCACTAGCCACAAGAAGTCGCACAGAGATGAGAGAACATCATTCTCATTCTACCGAATATAGTCCCAGGATTATCAATGGAGACAAACGTCATACGATGATCACAAAAATTCGAGTTTTTAAGAATGTCGTAGAAAGTTATATTTGAATAGAATCGGCAGAACTTTTTTTATCAAATTGGCGTGAACAATAGGCAACATTTCTACATCACACAAAATCACTTTCTGATATTCGAATTCGAAAGCAAACAGAAAAAAGGAGAAACAACCAAACGACAAGAAATTATAACATAAAAGATAAACTCAGAACACAGGTGGCACTAAATACCAATCTTTACAGCTAAAAATGACTACTTTGATGACTCAACAGCAACTTCATTTTGTACAAGTTTCCCCTCAAAAGCCGCTCTGAATGACTTTAAACTTCAAACTTCAAAAGACCCCCAAAGAAGAAATTGAAAATGGAAAATTACAGACTCATTTTTTTACTTACAAGGCAAGAGTGGTCAAAGATTGTTTTGCCCAATCCAAACCAACCCTCTTAACACCTAAGAAACTCTCTTTCCCTTATTTGGTTAACCATCTCAATCTACTTACAAAGGACACAACAATCACTACAATTTACATAAGACCCTTTTTTAAACATATTTACACCAAAGGCAAAAAGGCTCTCCCTCTTTTTTTCCGTCTCTTGAGAAATTCAAAATTCATCTCATGCTGCTCTCTCTATTAACTTGTTTAACTTCTGTCATTGCTGCTTCACATTTCATTACTATATGTACTCTTTGTTGTTTGATTTTAACTCAAGAGGGGTTCTAAGCAAGAGCAGGGATGCTGCAATTTCGCCGATCCCTGTCAAGACAATCGAACCCCTCAACCCTCACCACAGGTTTGTTCCCAAAATTAGACCGATTACAGCCTCCTTTCCTCGAGGTTGGAGAGGACGATGATAGGCCAGACGAAATGGGTGTTGGAATTGGGGACAAAGGTGAGTGTAGGACGAGCTTCTCGTCCCCAAATCGAGCGTCCTGAATTAATGGGTTAGCTACTCTGCTCGGCGGCGACCCGCAAAAAAATGGGGGCGACGAGCTTACCGGTGGCGGACCTTGTTCCACACCACAACCACCACCAGAACCACCCTGTAACAAACTTCACATTAATTACACATACAAATAATAAAAATTAATTAACACACGCGCTTAATGAAATTTTTTTTTTTTTTTTTTTATATGGAAGGTTGAAATGTCCCTGTTGATTATGGTGCCATGTTAAATTCGTTTTGGTTTTGAGTGACAATTAATTTAAATACAGATCATGCACTCTATTCCTAGAATCAATATATTAATTTTTTTTTTTTAAAATCAAGCCCTAACATGTTTTGCCCCAAAAAAAAAAAAATAATTAAAAAAAAATAATTTAAAGCATACATACCTTTGTGAGGATGATATCCAAAAGATCAGTCCCTGCTTTTGAATCGCAAAGCTCAGTTTGGTGGCTGCAAATTAATTAGAACCCCCATTTAAGAAAATTAGAAACAGACAAGACAAGGGGTATGAGATTTGTGGAAAATTACCTGAGCTGCCATCTAAGGGATCTGACGGGGTAGTCGTTGAAGGTGGTGGTATTCAAGAGACCGAGGCGGCGAGGTTTGGGGCAGATTGGAACTGAAACGGAGCTCCGAATCTCTTCACGTGTTGAGAACGCGTTTTGTTGGATCGCACAGTGGTTCATTGTTTTTATTCACGGACAAAAATCTAAAAGCCTATTCATAACATGAACAGCACAAATACATACGAAAAAAAAAAAATTTGTTAAGAGAGAAACTAAAAATTGAAATTGTTTGTTTGTTTTAGCAGATCTAGGAAACGTGCATAATATATATAGTATATATATGAATGGCTCTAAATTTGTAATTCAAGATCTGGTCAAACACATATTAATTAATTAATTAATTATTTAATTATAGATTAGGCTAACTCAATTGCCAGCTACAGAGTTTTGACACCGTCCACAAAAATAATAAAAATAGAAAAAAATAATAATAATACCCATAAGCTTATGAATTACGATCAGAGAGGAAAAACTCAGGATTAAAAAAAAAAAAAAAAAATTTAAATTATGCATGGATCTTCTAAAAAGCTCTACAAATAAAGGTGTTGTGAAACCAATTTTGATTTATGGAGAAAAGAAAAGCTCAAAATGATGGGTTTTGCCTTGCCTTGCAGAGATCTGGAAGAAAAGCTCGAGCCTCCACCAAGATCAAATTTAAGATCCACGACAAAAGCAACAAAAAAGCCTAACAGGAGGAGAAAAAGAAGAGAAACGTACCTTAATAAGCTAAACTGTACACAGGTCTCCTCCTTTGGAGGACTCTCTCAAAAAGCATATAATAACAGTAACTAAAATTTTGTAGTTAAATTAAGGCAGAGAGAAAAGAAAAGAAGGATAGGGAAGAAGTGGTTGAAGCTGATTTATAGAATTGAGCCCACAGAGCCTGCACCAGAGCATCAGAGAGATATTAAAATAAGACCCAACAGAATTTATTAAAAGAAAGAGAGAGATACGAAAAGGAAAAGTGTTATTTTTGCGCGAGTGTGTGATCTGATTGGGCTTTGATATTTTTATTTCGGAAAATTTAACATTTTTTTTTTATGACTAATTTCTCATTAGTTTTTATCTAGATTTATTATCAAGATCACTTTTTCATTTACTAATAATTATTCAGTACATCAGTAGTTTATAAAAAATTTTGTAAAAAGATTTGTATCTCTAATATTATTCTTTTTTTTTTTTTTAGTAATGTTAAGTTCCTAAGAGTTTGGCAATAAATACTAGTCTGACAAGTTGGTGTTGCCGTAATGATTATAATTTAAATATACTAGTTGCTAACCCGTGCGATGCACGGGATAGTTAAATAAAATGACAATTAACCAACATCACGTTAAGGTAAAAGAATTAGTGAGAGACTGATTTGCCCACCAAGAATTTAAAAGAAAAAAAGATTGATATAATAAAATCTAAGAAATTTAGAAATAGAAAATTGGGTTAATAATATGCATATTATAGAATCTCCAAATTCTACTTCAAAACCAAACAAAACCCTTCAAATTCAAAAAATTCATATATAATATACCAAATAAAAATTTACCACACCTTGGGTTGGAAGACATAGGTTGAAATTTTGATTTTTCTCCAAAAAATAGAAATGCTTCATCTGCTGTATACAATATAAAATAATTATTAGAAATTTCAACCCAAAAACCAAACCTACAAAAACACTATCAAAATATAGAGATTAACCCAAATACTTAGAAGAAAATAAATTCTAAACATAACAAAACAATAAGATAGAATGAAAATTTCAGACACATATGAAAGCAAATAAAAAAGACAAAACCTACGTTTTTTTTCTTTTTTTTTAGTTGAGTCTCTCTCCTTCTTATTTTTTTAATTTTAAAGTGAAGTTAAGTTTAGGATTTTGAAATGGTAATTGCTAGGGTTTTAAGGAGAGAAGAGAGAGTCCTACCAGGAGTCTAAATAATATAAACAATTCAAAATATGGAACATTATCAAATTTATAACACCTAATTCCATTATCTTCTACGTTGAATCCAAACAAATAATTAATTGAAATTAATCCAAACAAATAATTAATCAACAAAAATCAAAACTTTAATAAAAAAACAAAAAATCACATGAACCCAAATAAAAATTCTCAATAAAGTAAGAACATATAAAAATTTACCACACCTTGGGTTGGAAGACATAGGTTACAGCTTTGATTTTTCTCTAAAAAATAGAGATGTTTCATCTGCCATATACAATATAAAATAATTATTAGAATTTCAACCCAAAAACCAAACCCATAAAAACACTATCAAAATATAGAGATTAACCCAAATACTTATAAGAAAATCAATTCTAAACATAATAAAATAATAAAATAGAATGAAAATTGTAGGTACATATGAAAGCAAATAAAAAAAAGACAAAACCTACGTGTTTTTTTTTTTATTATTATTATTTTTTTATTTACGTGAGTCTCTCTCCTTCTTATTTTTTTAATTTTAAAGTGAAGTTGAGTTTAGGGTTTTGAGATGGTAATTGCTAGGATTTTAAGGAGAGAAGAAATTTTGGTATTTTTATGCAAAAAACGTTATTTTAGGTCTAGGTGATTTATTTCCTTGTTTTTAGGCTCTTTTAATGTTTTTTTAGGTCAAATTTGATTCCTATTATGTTTAGGTATTAATTATGGCTTATTTTAGAATATATTTTCTTGTCCATCAAGTTTTATGGAGCTCTTAAATAGGCCTCCAAGTTTATATACGTTTTTCAATATTATTGTTATAAGATATAAAACCTAAAATAAAAAGAATCAAAAATAAAAAGAAAAAGAAAATAGTGATGATGTGGAAAATTGTGAGAGTTTCAAAAGTTTCGGTTTTATATATATATATATATATATAGATTACTAATAAATTTTTACTTACTAGTAATAGTTTGTCATTTCTCTCAACAAAAAAAAAAAAAATAGTTCGTCATTTAAAATTTGTTTGTCATTCAAAATTTATTGTAAAAGTATTATTGATCTAGCATTTTTTTAGCCTAACAAGAATTGTTAGGTCTAAAACATTTCACAAAACTTTCACAACTTTGTCATTGACTATTACTTGTGGACAAACGATTAATTTTAATGATAGATTGAAATTTTAAATTAAAACTAGTAATAACTTATTTGTTGTAAAAATGATGTAAATGTAGCATTTTTCAATAAAAAATATATATATATATATATATATTTGAGTTTGAGTCAATTGTAACAGCACCCATGAGTTTTAATTCCTCCTTATATAACTATGAGTTTTTCATATCCAAATTAATCTCTTGGACTAACTTTATATATATATATATATATATAGCTTTTATGATTAAAAAATCACATAACCGTCAAGTAACCAATAATATTAATTATTTGATGAATTTTCTTAACATGATCGGTGATCCCGTAATGTTCACTTGAGTTTCTTGTCCAGAAAAATGAACAAAATTACTTTTAATGGTCAATAGGGTGGATATAAAAATCTTCAAAAAATGATTTAAAAAACTTGCAATTAGACAAGATGGTTTTACATATAGGCATTTTTATTAGGACAAAACTTAAATATAGTACCTTAAGTGCTATTTTATAAGTTCTCCTTTTAAAATTTTACCATGTGGTTACTTAACTAAAAAATATACTTTTTTTTTATGAAAAAAAATCTTCATAATAAAATTTTAAGAAGAAAATTTAAAAAATAACACTTAAATTCTTAATCTAAACCTTGCACTTTTTTATTATATTTAATTTAGGTCACGCTGGCAGTGCCTCCCGAAAGAAAACTCATTGGTATTACCAACCCAACCCAACCCAACCCAACAACAACAACTTGACTCATTTTTTTAAGTATAAAAATAAATAAATATCAACGGATTTGCCCAACCGAGTCGTTTGCGTCAACGGCTGGTTTTGTGTTCACGTCCCTAACTCGCTATTCGATGACGACACGTGTCCTTGGATTTTTTTTAAGTTCCAACTTCGAACTTCACAACGGTGTGAAAGCAGAAAGCATTGGCTTGGAAACTCGTGGTCGGCAAAAGAGTAATGGTGGTTGTAGTTCCACGCTCTTTTCTATTTATGGCACATACTCATTTTCTTTTTTTTGTTTTTCTTTTTTTTTTCATTTCTTTAACACAATCTTTTTTTGGGTAAGAAAAAAAAAATTAAAATTAAAACACATTTTTTACTCTTAAAATATCAGACTGTTAGATAATTAGCATTATACGTTACCTATATGATGTCAAATATCACCAATTTATTGATTCTCCAAAAAAAAAAAAAAATCACCAATTTATTAATAGAAATGGACAACAATATTAATATGACCAAAAATGTATTTTAGTCAAAAATAGAAACTAACACTTTCTCTCAATCATAATTGTAAAAATAAGATAAAGGGAAACACTGTAATTTTTTACTATCATCATTATTTTTTTGAATTGGCAATTTATGTTGTGAGTCATGCCTAACTCAAAACAATTACATGATTCACAACAATATGGTCTTGGAAACAAATAATATATTATTATGTAACATTTTTCTAAATTAGTTTTAAATGTTGTGAATGACACTCACACGTCGCCTCGAAATTATTCTGCCCATTTGTTCATGTTACAGGATCTTTTCGGCCCCTCAAAGTGAAAGGGACTATTATTCAGCCACTAATAAACTTTTTTTTTTTTGGAGAAACAAAGGAACTAATTGACTTAACTGGACAGTGTAAATCTTTTTTACAATATATTGTTTATATACGAACTTATTTTATTTTATTTTTTATTTTAAAATACTAAATATTTTAACACACACGAAGAGAAATGAGAAAATCTTAATATCTAAAAGGGTTTAACTTTTGAATACACGGTATAGATTTTAAAGGAAAACACTGTAATTTTTTCCTATCATCATTATTTTTTTGAATTGGCAATTTATGTTGTGAGTCATGCCTAACTCACAACAATATGGTCGTGGAAACAAATAATATATTATTATGTAACATTTTTCTAAATTAGTTTTAAATGGTGTAAATGACACTCACATGTAGACATGGCAAAACAAGCAGGTCGGGTCGGGTTTGGGTCGAGTCAATCGAGTTGCAGGTCAAACGGGTCATAGGTCAAAAACGGCTCATTTTAAGCGAGTTAAAAATGGGTTCGGGTTAATCGGGTTGTGGGGCGGGTCGGGTTGCGGGTCGGGTTGACCCATATTTTTCACATGATTTTATTTTAGTTTTTTTTTTTTTTAAGAAAACAACATGTATTTGCCATTTGAATAGTTATGCAACAAATTATTTGATATAAATGCATTATTTTGAATTCACCACTTATATCAAGAATGAACTCAATTAAACTTATTAATACTTATTCAATAATTTTAATATTATACAAATCCTAACATTGCTATCTAAAACAAAATAACACAAAGATAAGTAAAATAAATACACAAGTTTTATTTCTACACAATATCAACATCCCAAAACATGAAACAAAATTACAAATGACTTATTGGATAATTCATTTGATAAAGAATAAAAGCATATAAGAAATTTACAATTTTGAAAATTAATTTTATAATTTATTATTAATTGTGGTTGACACTTTATTTCAATTTGAGATATACATTAAAGTTTGATTGCTTACTTATTTATACATGGTCTTTTTTATGAATATCATATTATTGTTAAGCAACACATACTCTAGGATATATCATAATTTATTTTGAAAAGCCGTTTATTTTGGACATAAATTGTTAAAAAATAGGTCTAAGCATTCATAATTTATGCTAATTTGATACTTTGGCTTCACTAATTTCACACTTGTAAATGTTCCTCACACATGTCTACAATTTTAAATCTATGTTTTTAACTCTACAGATTATCTTGGCATATATTTTGCTATTTGATATCTAAAAATCTTTACTCATTACAGAATGCTCAACCACATGCATTTATCTTTCAATTAATTTGCATGCAGTTATTGATGAAGCCTAGGTTCGTCATTAAAGTTCGTCAGATGGGAGCAATCCTCAGCCCTCAAGGGTGGTCACCGGTATGGTTCATATACTGACTTTGGCATCGGAGGCATTGTGGCAAGCACCACATCGGTGACCACCATTGAGGGCTGAGGATTGCTCCCATCTGACGAACTTTACTGACGAATCTAGGCTTCATCAGTTATGTAAATGTATCAATTGTTTCCTTAAAACTTACAATAAACAATTAAACCAATATTGTCTTAATTTTACTATTTTTTTTTACCAAAAAAAAAAAAGTTAAAAAAAAAAATGGTTCGGTTCGGGTCAGGATGCAAGCGGGTCGGGTTAACCTGCAAAAAACACGGGTCGAGTCATGGGTCAACCCGTTTTTGCTTCGGGTAAAAAAACTGGATTTGGGTCGGGTCGGGTTAGAAAATTCTGACCTGTTTTGCCATATCTACTCACACGTGGCCTCGAAATTATTTTGCCCATTTGTTCATGTTACAAGATCTTTTCGGCCCCTCAAAGTGAATGGAACTATTATTCAGTCAAAAAAAAAAAAAAAAAGAAGTAAAAGGGACTAATAAACTTTTTTTTTTTTTTTTTGAGAAACAAAGGAACTAATTGACTTAACTGGATAGTGTAAATCTTTTTTACAATATATTGTTTATATACGAACTTTTTTTTATTTTTTTATTTTAGAATACTAAGTATTTTAACACACACGAGGAGAAAGGGGAAAATCTTAAAGAAGCTAACAGTGGTGTATATCCAAAAGGGTTTAACTCTTGGATACACAGTATAGGTTTTAAAGAGACTAACAGACTCATAATTTTTGTTTTGTGGATTGATGTAATCTTCCCATGACATGCAAAGCCACGCATGCTTCGAAATCATATGCAATCGTTTTTTATTTTTTATTTTCTTTCTTTCTTTTAATTGGGACATTGCCATCATCAAATTGTTTTAATTTGTACATAATGTAGTCCAAAAAAGGAAAAATAGAAAAGATTTTGATTAATTTGATTTGAATCATTAGATACTTTGATTATTATATTATTATTGCTTAAATAACTACAAATCCATGAAAAGTAAGCTTTATATCACTATAATAAAATTTTCAATTCTCCTCTAAACCCTTGGGCCTCTCTGTTAGTCTAGGGTTTGGTAGGTTTGTTACTTATGTTAATGTACAATTGTATAAGTCTTTTTTCTTTTTTTTCTTTTTTTTTTCTTTTTTTATAATCTCTCTCTCTCCCTCTGGGAGATAAGGGATCATAGGCTTTCAATTGCTAGAACCTGTATATGGAAGGATGAATGAAGGTTTGGACTTTGGAGCATATATGGAAGAACTTCACCTCTATTTTGGAGGTGGAAGGAGGAGGGGTGGAGATCAATGTTGGCTCAAAAAAGGAGGAAAAGGGTCTTTAGGCGAGTTGCATGTAATGTCCTCAAATATTTATAATAAATAGGCCTTCAAGGCGACCATTAGACTGTTGTGGAACATGTCATCCCTAACTTCTTAGGGGGAGGCCCTAGTCCAAACCCTAGATATTTTTTAAATTAAAAATTAAAAATTTTAAGAAATTAAATGTTTTGATACAGTAAAAATTGTTTGATACGTGAATAAAGTTAAAATTATTTCATAAATCATATAATAAACTCTACATTTATATTTTTTTATAAACATTTATAAATACTTCAATTGCTCATAATATATTATTTACACAAATTTATGTAGTGTATGATAAAAATTATAACGTTAAAATTTTTAAAAATGAATATAAAATCAAGAAAATAATTTGTGATATTTACTTAGTCCTTTCTTACAAAGCATGAGAAATTTTACTATATTTTCAACAAAATAGTAAATACACATGCGTGTGTTGGAAAATCTGGTTTTGCATCTCATTCAAAACACACAGCAGAAGCAACAATCACTGATCTAGTTTATTTATAAGAGATAACATGTAACCTTGAATTCTAGGATAAAGAATAAGAAGCGTACCTTGATGCAGTGAAATTCAAAAACAAAACTTGAGAATTACTTGGGAACACTTTTAATCTTCACTCCAATTCCACTTAATGCCCAAGAAGTGTGGTCTCTCAAGCAGTTTCCAAGAAGAGAATAAGAGAGTGTCCAACACTCACATACATCAGTGCATTTTTTATGTGATCTATAATAAAAAACACTTATTAAATTCTGTATGTTTCTCTCCTTATATATAACTGATTATCTAATTGGGCTAGTCTTTTGGATCATTCCAATTAAGCTCTAGTATGTGGCTTAGAGTGGGACTAAAAGGGAACAAATAAGACTCTAGCTCCAATAAGCCATGGGTTTTTCTGTCAACTTTTAACAAGTCCAAAGTTACCATTAATTATATTCAATACCACTATAAGAATATAATTGCACTCTAGACTTTATTAATAAATTATATCCCAAGACTTTATTATATATGCAACCCCTTCATTAAAATATTCGTAGTAATACAAAGTCATGAATGTTGACTACTACTTTGAAGATTACTACATCTTAATCCTTAAGTACCCAGTTTAATCCTTTATGTTATTCATCATATATTTATGAAATTCAATTTCATAAATATATACTTTTGTAACTCCTTACTAAAGTGGTTAGACCCAACACTCTGAATAACCAAACCTATTAAGCTTATCTTAAGGGAATATTTTATATATCCATTAAGAGATTATGAATTCCATCTTGAGAATATATGTTCCATCAACACTAAATGTAGTTACCCAACATACCGAGATTTTGATTGTGACTTATAAATCTCACTTCTGATATATCAAAGCAACCTACACTTCTTGATCAGGTCCATTATTCTCTCAGGATTTAGAGTTGATGTAAATTGAAGTCGTGAGATTTATTATTCATTTGACAGTCGTTAGGAGAATAATAAATCTTACAGTGGTCCAGTTTAATATGTCTTAACTCTTAAAACATATCAATATATCAATTAGAAGTTTCCACTTCCATGATCAAGACAAATCATCTTAGTTGATACGTTATAGTCTTCACAGATGAAATGCCCAATTTTATCACTGACTACGAACTAAAATTCTGAATTTACAAAGAACTTATGATTTATATCTTTTTGTGACTTTTCACATAAATCACATACTATGCATCTCATGACTAAGATAATGTCTTGTTAGTTCATTTATATATAGTCTCATATAATTAAACAATTTAATTATTTATGAGCCAAAGGCCTTATAGCTAAATTGGCACATACCCATGTACAAAGTGTTTAGAAGTCTATGGGAGAAAGGGTTTGAGCTGCGGAATTAGCATTATGTTGTAATTATTTAAAAAAAAAATTTTATTTATGACATGTAAATAAATTGAATTTTAGGACATAAACCCCAACAACGCGCACACGCACACGCACACATACAAATATATATATATATATATATATAAAGTTTTGTTCAATTTCATTTTGGTACTTAGAGGTTAGTCTTCAATGACGAAATTCTAGTTTTGTCCCTACATAGTGGTGATTATTTGCTTATTGAACTAATAAAGATTGCCAGATTTTTCAAAACTTTTAATGAGAAAGCAACCAAAAGCATACGCTTATGATGCTGATATTTAAAATGGAGACATAAAATATTTTTAGATGTAGAAATTTTCATTTGTTCTGTTAAAAAATGTTTTTTTTTTTATTTTTTTTAATATTTTTACCTAACTTACTGTTTAGAAAACATACATGTTTTCTTGTGTTTAGTTGCGATCTTGAAGAGCCGGAAAACATTTTATGCTGTTTGATTTGATCAAAGAATCATTAATATTTTCTATAACTATAAATAATTATATGAAGAAAAACTTTCATTTTTTTGCCATTTAGCTTGGAGCCTCAAATGCAAAAATACACCCCAAAAATATGGTCTCTATGCAAAAAAAAAAAAAAAAAGGTTTAAGTACAAAAGTTACTAATTCTAGAAAAAAAAATAGTTATTTTAGAAAAAATCGAGATTCAATCAATGTCAGTTAACGATTGATTAACAATAGTCAACAATCGGTTAATCGTGGTCAAACATTTAATTTATGAAAAGAGAGTGGGTGAAAACAAATAAGGCTTTGTTTTGTTAAATTTATTGAAAAGAAAGAAGTGACTATTGGTAGAGCATGTATTAATGTAGAGTTTTACTTGTGATAGTTTGTTAAATATATATTTCAAAAAAAAAAAAAAGAATTGCACTATATTAATTAGACTTGCGTTTTCTATGTACACAATTATAGAAAAATAATGGTGAAATGCATTAGATGGGCAACCACGTGACGTGAGGGAGTTCACACTTGTTAATAATAACTAAAAAGGTGTGGGATGGCAAACGTGAGAATGTAAATAATTACTCAAATTGGTTGGCATTTGGAATACGGGGATATTGGACTTTTGCCCTTATTTAACAAATAAATAAATAAAAAATTAAAAACAACAATATATTCTTGTTTTCAAACTATTTAGGTCCATGTCTCTGTTTTAGTACTCGATTATGTAACAATTGGTTTTTATACGAAACTCGACTATACTAAAATTGGGTTATATAAAACTCAATTATAGTATGGTCGAGTTTTTATCACGTTTTTGCCACGCTAAATTGCCACCATGGCTTTTCTGCAATATTTTTTATTAAGCAAGAATTCAATCCTAATAAAATCGAGTTATTGAGCGAAATTTACATCACCAAGTTTGCTCTATTTGCAAGGAATCTCAATTAAAGATTCAACAACAGTGCATCACAAAACAATCATTTACTACTGATTATCAACATACAACTAAACTTGTACACCGTGCATTAAAATAAAAATTAAAAAGATGGGGCAAAGTCCAACAAAGCCACAAGTCACTTTTCAACCCCCCCCCCCTCCTTTTTTTCCTTTTCTTCGTAAATTCTAAGCACAATACTAAAATAATAATAATAATAATAATAATAATCACACCTTTTCACCATGAAAAAGAAAATATATATATTTTTTCCAAAAAAAATTCTGAATTACTAAAAGTTTATATATTGTCATCAGTACATGGCACAAGATATGCCTGATTGAAAATTCACACCCATGTCTCCAAAACTCATAATAAGTTTATGTCCATACATTCTGAATTCACCACCTACTATCTCAGATTAAATATGAAATCTTTCGATATTTCCAATGAAAAACACGGGTTCGTCTAGAGTACTATGATCAGAAATGTTGTTTAAAGTGTTCTTTTCCATTTTTCCTATCTGCACTAAATTCTGTTGAAAATAATCTTCATGTACATAACACATCTAATCAGGCATTTTCTTTACATTAAAACTCAATTTCAACACAGCCATCGCTTTTGTCTACCAGCTGCCCAAGATATTTTAAGGCAAATTATTGCAAATTAGGAATTTCAGGCAAACTCAAATCAATGCAAATTAGGCTAAATCTAATAGAGAAAAATTTAGAACTCTTTAGGCTCAAGAGGCCAAACTCAAATCAGAGTACATGCACAACCCAGACTTAAGTTAGATTAAATGCACAAGCCAAACTTAACTCAGATTAAATGCAGAAGCAAACAAAATTGAACTTAGATTTTAAAAATTACCTTAATGCGTTTCTAATCCTTTAACTCTAATTTCTAAGCTTGCTGGTGAGAGTTGCAAGTGAGGGTAATGGTGAGAGTTGCAAGTGACGGTTAGATTAGGGTTTGGGTTGAGTTTCGGTCTACTACAGGTAGAAAGAAGACAATTTGAAGATGGACTGCACTTGGAGAGGAGGTGTGTTGGAGAGGGCGTACAGAATGGACTGAGGGAGATAGAGGTGGCTACTGATCGGACTAAGGGAGACAAAGTGTTTTGGAGACGTTATATTCCAAATTTGATTTTATTCTGCATATAACTCGATTTTCACTTTGCCGAGTTTTGAACAGTCCAGCTGGAATATTTTATTGCGGAAAAGCCGCGGTGGCAATCTAGCGTGGCAAAAAATGTGATAGAAACTCGAACATAGTAACATTGAGTTTTATATAACCCAATTTTAGTGTAGTTAAGTTTTGTATAGAAACTGATTGTTATATAATCAAGTACAAAAACAGGGACATGTGCCTAAATAGTTTGAAAACAAGGACATATTGCTTTTTTTTTGCAAAATAAGGGAAAATGCCCAATATCCCCTCTGGGATACACATACATACATGCACTCTCTCTAGCTAGCTAGCTAGGAATATCATCTTCCATTCATTTATTTATTATAGTTTTATATTGGAAGGAAAAAATTGAGGTAGACGGATCCGTTCAATAAAACCATAGGCGACGATATTAAGGAAGTGGTCAGTCGAAAAGTATAGACAAGATGACAGGCATAACAGGATATGCCCTGGATGGAGAAAAAGGAAAACGGACGGACCCGTCATAGTGGACAGGTTCAAATTAGACGGATGCAAAGGAGATAGGTAGTAGAGCCACGAGGCATCTACGTGGCCTAAGTAGTCTCCAAGAAACCTTAAATGGAAACGTCTTGCGCCCTATGTTTAACCCTAGTCAACGAAATCTTTATATGGGAAGAATCCCGTAAAATACGTGTATTTATAAAGATCTTTCCTATAAGGAAACATCTTCTTTACCAAGAAATCCAAGATCGGTTTTACACTACTATAAAAACCCAAAGCCCCTAGAAATCAGGGTACGTATAATTTACTCCAGCTCTAGCACTCTAGAGTTGTGAACATTCTCTAACTTAACCTTCGAAGGGTATTTGGTGGGTACCACACTGGTACTCTCTGTAAGGTTTTCTTCTTCTTTGTTACGCTGGTTTTGTCTAAAACACGTGAGGACTGTGTAGCTTACTGACGATTTTCGGCATCAGTTGGCGTCGTTTGTGGGAAAGGAGTAAGCAGTAACACCAACTCCCAGATAAAAACGTTGTATGGTACTCACTCACTCAATGGCAACCAATAACAATAATAGAGAGGAGCCACGCACTACTGCCCTTGAAAGACAGGTACAGACCCTAGTTGCGGCAGTGGAGTGCCTCATTAAGCAAAACCACGACCTGGAGGAACAGCTAGGCCCAACAATCATGGAGAAGAGCAAGAGGGCACCAGCGCTAAAGGAGGGACCAAGAAGGACCAGAAGGCAACAATACTCCAAACAAACAAGAGCAACAAGATACCAGCC
Source organism: Quercus gilva (assembly GCA_023621385.1). Classification (NCBI taxonomy): domain Eukaryota; kingdom Viridiplantae; phylum Streptophyta; class Magnoliopsida; order Fagales; family Fagaceae; genus Quercus; species Quercus gilva. Next base: position 48,656,436 of record CM042473.1, on the reverse strand, counting down.
GTCCATCCACCGCAGAAACAGCGCCACCACACATAGTCGTTGAGATGCAAATGATGAAGGAGTAGATGGACTTCATGATGAACGCCCTCAGAGGACGGGTGTCAAGCAACCTCGATGAGTTGGTCCACTGGAAGGACTCGCCTTTTACCGCACCCATCACTTTGTTCTCCCTTCTGCTAAAGTTCTATATGCCACAAGTAGAAGCCTATGACGGGTCTAAGGATCCTTTAGATCACCTAGAGTCCTTCAAAACCCTCATGCACTTGCAAGGTGTGGTGGACGAAATCATGTGTCAAGCCTTCTCGACCACGTTGAAGGGTCCTACAAGGGTATGGTTCAACAGGTTGATGCCCAACTCCATCAATACCTTCAAGGAGCTGAGCACGCAGTTTGCCTCGCACTTTATAGGGGGGCATAGGTATAAGAAGTCCACTATGTGCCTAATGAGCATCAAGTAATGGGAGGAGGAGACACTGAGATCCTACATAACCCTCTTCAATAAGGAAGCCCTCTCGATAGACAAAGTTGATGACAAGATACTTGTTGCTGCATTCACCAATGGATTATGGATGGGGAAGTTTTTGTTCTCTTTATAAAAAAATGACCCAAAAACCATGTCATACATGCTTTATCGAGCTACTAAGTACATGAACGCCGAAAACGCGTTACTAGCTCAGGAGGAGAAACCCAAGAAAAAGGAAAGGCAAGAAGATGCATGGCAGGAAAGGGGATGGAAGATGACTAGAACTGGAGACCGATGGGAGGATAGACGCTCCAACCCCCTAACTGGAAGGTTCACAAACTTCACCCCGCTAACTACCTCGATTGATCAGGTGTTGATGCAGATTAAGGACGATACGACCTTGACGTGGCTTAGCAAGTTGAAGGGAGATCCTAGCAAGAGATGCAGAGAAAAATATTGTCGTTTTCATCAGGATCATGGTCACGACATGTCTGAATGCTATGACTTGAAGTAGCATATTGAAGCCTTAATTAGACAAGGGAAATTACAATAGTTCGTCAGCAAGGAAAGGGCAAACCCACCACAAGAGAAGGTTACAAAAAGGGATGGCGAGTGCCCTAGGCCACCCCTAGGAGATATAAGGATGATTGTAAGGGGCACCATAGCTACCGGTTCATCCAGAAAGAAACAAAAGACTTATTTAAGGATGGTTTAGAGCGTCTAGTTGACAGGTTTCATTCCAAAGATGGCACGAGTTGACAATCGCATAATTGGGTTCTTGGAGGAAGATGCTCGACGTCTCCACCACACACACGACGATGCACTCGTTGTTAGCATACGGGTAGGGGATTATAACACTCATTGGGTCCTAGTTGATAATAGAAGCTCTACTGATATCTTTTATTACCCGACGTTCCAACAAATGAGGATCGAGAGAGAACGACTTGTACCGACCAATGCACCACTCGTCGGATTCGAAGGAATGAGGGTATATCCCCTCAGTGCAGTTACGTTGCCCGTGAAGGTTGGTGACTACCCCAAGCAAATTACTAAGGACGTTACATTCCTAGTCGTCGACTATTCGTCTACTTACAACGCGATACTGGGCTATCCTACCCTCAATTCGTGGAAGGCCGTAACTTCGACCTATCACCTGATGATCAAGTTCCCCATTGAGTACAAGGTAGGCGAGGTACGAGGAGACCAAGTGGCAACACGCGAGTGTTACATAGTGATTTTAGAAATGGATGCCTACTTGCAGACTATGAGCATAGAAGAGCAGCGAACGATTGCAAAGCTCGTTGAGGGGTTGGAGGAGATACTCCTCGATGACTCCAAACCTAAGTGAATGACTAGGATTGGCACCTTCGCCAGTTTGTCAAGTACTGACGGCATTCCTAAGAGAGAACTAGGATGTCTTTGCCTGGAGCCACGAAGACATGCCCAGGATCGACCCATCAATCATGGTTCACAGGTTGAATGTGTCACATTTTCCCCTTATTTGTCAGAAGAAGTGAGTGTTTGCCCAAGAACGAGATAAGGCTATAGTGTAAGAAGTCCGCAAATTGCAGGATGTAAAATTCATCAGGGAGGTATACTACCCCGACTGGCTGGCTAATGTAGTGATGGTCAAGAAAGCCAACGGATAGTGGAGGATGTGTGTGGACTTCACGAACCTAAATAAGGCGTTCCCCAAAGATAGCTACTCACTACCGTGGATCGACGTCCTAGTAGACTCGACAGCAAGACAATAGTTGTTGAGCTTCATGGATGCGTTTTTTGGTTACAACCAGATCAAGTTGGCCGAGGCTAATCAAGAGAAGACTTCATTTGTCACCAATCAAGGCCTCTTCTACTACAAAGTGATGTCATTCGGTCTCAAGAACGTGGGTGCAATGTATCAGAGGCTAGTAAACAAAATGTTTGCACATCAGATTGGAAGGAATGTCCAAATCTACATGGATGACATGCTAGTGAAGAGTCGACGGGAAGATAACCATTTGAGTAACCTCAAGGAGACCTTTGATACCTTTCGCTCTTACAAAATGAAGCTCAATCCAAGCAAATGAGCATTTGAGGTAACGGTTGGAAAATTCCTAGGGTTCACAGTGTCCCAAAGAGGCATTGAAGTCAACCTAGACAAGATTTAGGCCATAATGGAGATGATGCCACCAAGGAACGTTAAAGAAGTGCAAAGCCTCAACGGTAAGGTAGTGGCATTGAACAAGTTTATGTCAAAGGCGACGGACAAATGCTTCCCTTTCTTTTGCATACTGAAGAAGTCTTTCGAATGGACAGCCGATTGTTAACAAGCATTTGAGGACTTAAAGGCATACCTCTCCTTCTTACCGTTGCTGAGTCCTTCCAAGCCCGGGGAAGAATTGTTTCTCTACCTGGTCGTCTCCCCAGCTTTTGTCAGCACAGCCTTGGTCAGGGAAGAAGACAGGGTGCAAAAGCCTATATATTACACTAGTAAAGCGCTTTGAGGCGTAGAAGAGAGATACCCCCCGATGGAGAAGCTAGCCTTCGCCTTGGTGAGCGCAGCCCGCAAGCTTAAACCATATTTCTAGGCTCACACGGTGATTGTTCTAACAGATAAGCCCTTGTAGAGAGCAATGAGCAGTCCTGAAGCCGCTGGATGGATGGCACTGTGGGCAATTGAATTGAGTGAATTCGACGTACAGTACCGCCCACGCATTGCCATGAAGGGATAGGTGGTCACTGACTTCATTGCGGAGTCCACCAATATGAAAGGATAGGGGGCAGAGAAGCATCCTCAGTGGAGTATCCACATGGATAGATCATCCAATAAACAAGCTGGCGGAGTAGGTATAGTGCTCCACTCTCTAGAAGGGGACAAAATTAAATGTATAGTTCATCTTGACTTCCCTACAACCAACAATGAGGCGGAGTACGAAACTCTAGTGGCAGGACTAGATCTTGCAAAAGCAGCAGGGGCCACAAGTGTGGTTGTTTATTGCGACTCCCAGGTGGTCACAAATCAGGTGAACGACGATTACGAATGCAAGGGTGAGAAGATGAAGAAGTACCTAGAGTAAGTAAGGATACAAGTGGACGACCTTCAAGCCAAGTTTGTTTAAATCACAAGGGGAGAAAATGAGCAAGCTGATTGTCTTGCCAAGGCCGCATCAGCAGAACACATGATCATCCCTAGTAAGGTACTTTCTTTTGTTTAACTTTCACCTTTAATAGACTGTGTCGATATGCAAGGGGTAGGTTCCAAAAGCAACTAGACCATACCATTAGTCTCCTACTTAAAAGACGGCACATTACCAGAGGTAAAGAAGCCGCAAGGAAGTTGAAGATTCAGGCAGCACTATTCGTCTTGATAAAGGGTGTCCTGTACAAAAGAGGCTTTTCCCGATCGTATCTGAGATGCCTAAGCCCCAAGAAAGCCGATTTCGTTATGAGGGAAGTTCATGAAGGGATTTGCGGGAACCATTCGGGGTCAAGGTCACTAGTACACAAGCTGATTCGGGCTAGATACTATTGGCTTACCATGTAGAAGGATACCTAAGCGTATGTCAAAGCTTGCAACAAGTGCCAGAGGTTCAGCAACATCATCAAATAGCCAACTGAAGAGCTCACAACGATGGCGGCCCTATGGACTTTTGCCCAATGAGGGTTAAACATCATGGGCCCATTCCCAATAGGAATAAAATAGCTAAAGTTCTTAGTAGTCGGCATAGATTACTTTACTAAATGGGTGGAGGCCAAAGCCCTAGCTACCATCGCAGAGAAAAACGAATGAAACTTCATTTGGAAAAACATCATCTGTATGTATGGGATAACAGAGGCTTGGTCTCAGATAATGGAAAGCAGTTCGACAATGACTCATTTGGAGATTTTTGCTCACAGTTGGGGATCAAGAATCACTACTTCTCACTCGCCTACCCTCAAGCCAATGGACAAGTTGAGGTCATGAACCGATCCTTGCTCAAAATCATCAAAACTTGGCTCGATGGGGTAAAGGGTATATGGCCAAAACACCGATAGGAGAGACAAAATTTCGACTAGCATATGGGAGCGAAGCCGTTATCCCAGCTGAGGTCAGGCTCATAAGCCACAGAGTGGAGAATCATGATGAGAGTAGAAACAACGAAGCCATGCATCTACAGCTTGACCTAATAGATGAAGTCAGAGTAATAGCTGAACAAAGGTTAGCACAATACCAGAACCTCATGGCTAAGCACTACAACACTAGGGTTATACGCAGAGATTTCCAAGTTAGAGACCTCGTCTTGAGGAAGGTGATGGGTGCCACAAGAGATCCTTCCGAGGGAAAGCTAAGACCTAATTGGAAAGGACCCTACAAAACCACTTCATGGCAAAGGAAAGGCACCTATCACTTGGAGACGCTCGACGGATAGAAGTTGCATCATCCATGGAACACTGAGCACCTAAAGAAATACTACTAGTAGACGACAACACGCAGACCACTCCTCATTTCCAGTTTATTTCATTCTAGTTGTTTTTATTATCTACAGTTCTCTTTTAGCCCAAATGGCAGCTTTTTGTTTTCTTTTTCAAAAACAATTTTACTTATGCAAGAATTTATCATAATAAGAGGAGTTATTCAAAAATATTATGCACATATATACATTTCTACAAAACCATTCCTTTAGGTGAATGGATGTGCCATAAGGACGCAATTAAAATTTATATAAACCCAAAGTGTACGGGTTCATCCTAAAGGGATGCCATAAATTTATCAAGTCCATAAGTAGACAGGTTCATCCCAAGGGGTGATTTGAGTTTAAAGTCCATAAGTGGACGGATTCATCCCAAGGGGTGACTTGAATTTATCAATTCCATAAATAGACGAATTCATCCCAATGAGTGATTTGGATTTATCAAGTCCATAAGTGGATGGATTCATCCTAAGGGGTGATTTGAGTTTAAAGTCCATAAGTGGATGGATTCATCCCAAGGGGTGATTTGAATTTATCAAGTCCATAAGTGGACGGGTTTATCCCAAAGGATCTTCTGAAGTTACCAAGTCCATAAGTGGACGGGTATGTTATTAAATCTACAACTGGATAAGTTTCATTAAGGGATCCAAGTCCATGAATGGATGGGTTCATCCTAAAAATATTCAAATCGCAGGTCCTTAAGGGGACAGGTGCATCGTAACATGAGTACCAAAACAATTGGGCATACCTTAGTCTTAATAAGTCCTCAAAGGGACGGGTACATCCTAAATGCCAAATCCAAGGTGGACGAACAAAAACATGTCTCAAAGATCGGAAATAGAAAGATTTTTATAAACCAAATATAAGTAGTAGATAAAAGCCCATTATAGGGTAAGAGTTTACATACAAAACCCAAGAAATGATGGGCAATGGTGAAAACAACAAAGACATTGTCCTTCCAAAAGATCTTCACACTTAAAATATATATATATATATACACACACATAAGTTAAAAAAAAATAAGTCTACTGCTGGTCAGCTAGGGTCTCTCCATCCTTCTCTTCAACCGTCTGATTCCCTTCAAGTGGACGAGACTCCTTATTGACGGATTTCGTCTGATCATCATAAGGGGAAGCTTCCTTGTCACCTTGAGGGTCAGGGGTGGTGCCATCCTCAAATAGCTTATCAGTGCCCTCGGAGTCTACAGGACAGGCTAGAGTCTGGCCTTCGGCATTAATAGTGATATGGGACAGGTCCAGATCCGGGAAGGAAGCCTTGACCTGACGGAGACAGTTGTCGAAGTTGTGGGCAAAGGAACTACCTAGCTCGATTAAGAGAGCGTCAGAATTGCAGTATTCCTTTATTGCATCCTCCTTAGCCCGACGGAGCTGCTTCTTGGACTTGGAGATTTCATCCTCCTTGTCTTTAAGCAATTTTTTTAATGCCTCCATTTGCACCTCCTACTCTTCCAAGAGCCTTTTCATAAAGTCAAGCTTGTTCTCCTGGACTACCTTCCAGGCCTTTAGCTCCCCTAGTTCCACCTCCATTGCCTCCGTTTTCACTCTCACACAGTCCACCACTGTCGCCTGGGATAGGCAACGGTCCATTAGGTCCTTCATCATAATCACTCCCTGCAAAAATCAAGAAAAAAGATTAGAAAGAATAAAGAAACAACGTGATGGAAAGGAAAGAAAGTCAGACGTATACTTGAGCCAGACTAAAGAGACCCATCTCCCCCATGGCCTCAGTTGCATGGTTGCCTAAGTCCTCGTAATCATCACTGTTGATGATAGACGAAAGCTGCTTAAGGGCATATTGCGGGTCTTCGCAAAGGAGGACAGGGCACTTCTTGATGACTGCGGAAGGACTTGTTATAAAGCCTTTACCCTTCCCAGGGATGGGCGCAGGAGGTAGTTTTCCTACATTAGGAGTAACCCCAGTAGACCCTACTGTCATCTTGGTTGGACCCATTCCCTTCGGAGGCAATCTTCCCTCCTGCTTCTTCCGCATAGCAACCTATTGCTTGATGTAAGCCCTCCTCCTTCTGTTTTCCATTTCTGCGTAAAGATGGACAAAAAGAGGGAGTTAGGTAAACTACTAAAAATTAAAAAAGAAAAACAAATATTGAGCAAATGGACTTACGTTGGCGCGCTTGACTATCGTGGCAACAAGCAGTTGCAGTAGGTTTGGGACTCTCACAATACCAATGGATGGTGTCCAAAGTGGCCAGCTTCGCCCACGTTTTGTCTGACAACTTAATCTTAAAGATTTGCTCCAAGAAATTCCACTACTCAAGAGTAACCTCTGTGCGAATACGAGCTACAATAAGAGACGATTTGGATATCAAATAAAACAAGTGATAGAAAACGAAACTTAAGACGGATAGGCACCTACTCGACGGGGGCATTATACCCCATGTTTTGTCCACTGGCATGTACTCCTGATTGTCGGGGTGACACATCCAGTCATCCCCTTGAAGGAAGAAATACCGACTCTTCCAGTTTTCATTTGAGTTGGGGGTCTCACATACTAACCAAAGTGACGGCTTCCTTGGTAGGAAACTATACATGCCTCTAGACTGGACAATCTTGGATGGACGATAGCAGTGGAAGAACTCCTCTACCGTCATCTTATGCACCCTATTAGTTAGGACTTCATATAAGACTTCTGCGCCAAGGAAGACTCTCCAAGCATTCAGAGAAATTTGGGTGGCGTCTAGTCCTAAGTATTGAAGGAGATGATGGTGAAGAGCACTTAATGGGAATCTAAGTCCCACTTTCAACATCTACTCATACACTCTGACGCCTTTAGCATCCTGGTAGTAGCACTTTTTGAATTTGAAGGGTAGATGGATTGGGATGCCGACGAGAATCTGGTATTTTTCCCTAAGGGTGTCAAAGTGTTTTTTCTTGGTGGTGGAATTAAAGTCGTTTATCATCCACAATGAAAGAAGAATAAACTGTCTAAAGCCATTAAGACCTATGACTGATTGGATGGGGGCTTCAGCATTGCCTATGTTTTCGTCGTTTGAGTGACCTTCTGATCCGTCCACGTCCAAGTCCTTATCCTCCTTTGCGGAGGGTGAGTTGGTGGACGAAACTTGTTCATCATGGGAGGTGTCGGGGTCATCTTGACTTGACAGATACACCTTATCATAGCCCACCCCTTCACGAACACACAATTGATCACTCAACACCTCACTAGACATCTGTCACCTACACGTGACGGATAAAGCCCTAAGACTCTATAGGTCTACATAGTGGACGAGCATGCAATATTTAAGAGAAAAGCAAAAAGAGAGTATAGCATAAGGCAAAGGATACTTACAGTTGAATAATGCAGAAAGGCGATGGTCACACCAAGCAGACGGTATGTCAGTTTCTAGTGGGAGACAGTTGGCTTTGACTGGAAATTTGTTGTGGAAAGTAAAAAAGAGGGGAAAGGTGACATATATATAGTGGAAACAGCACGAAAGACGAAGGGACACTTCGTTCAAATTAATCAACCACTAGAGGTATGACATGTGTCCTTCCTGCATTAATGACCCTATGCTAGGCTGTCAAGCAAGGTGCATTCCCCCAGGGTTAAGTCAGACCGTCACTCCACAGGCCTATCTACCAAACTAGGCGATAGACCCATAGAGGGGGCAGCTGGAGAGGATAAAATTGAGGTAGACGGATCCGTTCAATAAAACCATAGGCAACAGTATTAAGGAAATGGTCGGTTGAAAACTATAGACAAGACGACAGGCATAACAGGATATGCCTTGGATGGAGAAAAAGGAAAACGAACGGACCCGTCATAGTGGACGAGTTCAAATTAGATGGATGCAAAGGAGACGGGTAGTAGAGCCACGTGGCACCTATATGGCCTAAGTAGTTTCCAAGAGACCTCGAATGGAAACGTTTTGCACCCTACGATTAACCTTAGTCAATGAAATCTTTATATGGGAAGAATCCCGTAAAATACGTGTATTTATAAAGATTTTCCCTATAAGGAAACATCTTTTTCGCCAAGAAAACCAAGGTCGGTTCTACACTACTATAAAAACCCAAAGCCCCTAGAAATCAAGGTACGCCTAATTTACCCTAGCTCTGGCACTCTAGAGTTGTGAACATTCTCTAACTTAACCTTCAGAGGGTATTTGGCCAGTACCACACTGATACTCTTTGTAAGGTTTTCTTTTTCTTTGTTGTGCAAGTTTTGTCTAGAACACGTAAGGACTGTGTAGCTTATTGACGATTTTCGGCATTATCATATATTATAATATGATTTTCTTTTTGAAAAATACCTATTTTGTGGTGATTATTGGTGAGGATTTGGTTCTTGCGTTTTCACTTGGAAAACAAAAGCCTTATTTTCAGCTGTGAATGCAATTTTGGGTGTACTACTCCACATTCAACTACCATTATTAATTTATTTATTGCCTCAGATTCAAGGATCTTGATACACATGGGTTCTCCTCTAGGTCCCAAATCTCCTCAACCACTTGATTGCATTTTTTTGTTTCTGATTGTGTTACTTTTTCTGGCATTTTTTTTTTTGGGAGAATCCGGTCCTCGATTTCCTTATTTATTTATTTTTGTAAATATATTTTTGCTATATAAAAATATATAAGTTAATTAATTTGCTATATTTATAAAGCTCAATTTAGTTGGAGTATGGTATTTATCAATTATCATTCCTAACTCCTCACGTATTGTGCATAATAATTTCCAATCATAGAATTGGCTTAGTCTAATTTCCCATTAATATACAACTAGTCCTTAACCCCTGCAATGCACAGAAAAACTATTGGGTATGAGATATGATTTAAATTTTTTTCTTGAGAAGAGATATGATTTAATCTTGATTTAATTACTATAATCATCATATCAAAGTTTGTACAAATGCACAATATACTTAGAACATGAAGTAACATTAATAATTTACAAATTGTAGCAATTTTGCAAAATGAAATCTAAAATAGAATTGAACACTCATAATAAATTAGAACATAAAATTGAGGATTTCAGTTAATTCAATTAATAAAATCTGGTACTATCTAACAAATATTGTAACTCTTTTAGGAATAAACCTTAAATGAGCACAATATTTAACAAATTTATTTATTTTTCTATGATGTATATGAATATTTTGCAAATGTAACTTTGATATATTTTTGTAAGAAGATTTAAAAATTTCTTCATTTCTTCTTTGTTGCACGTTAAGATTGCAATCTAAAAAATCCCTAATCTCAATATGAAATATGCAATTAAAAGAAAATTTAAATAAACATTAGAATTTCAATTATCTTCCATGGAGTCATACTCCCTTCTCTTGAACAATGTACCTCATAACTATTCAAGATAACATTCAATGACGATAATTACAACAACAAAAAGGGTAATGAATTGAAAACAAAATACATGTTGCAAGGCTTTTTATTGCTAAATATTATGTTTTCTAAAATCGAGTTCTATGTTTGCCACATATTACTGAATTGCATAAAACTTGATTTTGACGAAATTTAATTCTAATTTGAGAAATTCGAGTTCCAAAAAAGGATTATATAACTAAATAAATTGTGATAGATATTTTTTAGCAAAATAATTTTCAAAAACCAAATATTTAGCTCCAGAAAAAAGAAGAAAAGATGTTGCAATGTTGGAAGAGCAATTAGTAATAAATTGAAAGACAAATTTTTTTTCCCTAAAATCAAATAAATCACAATTTAAATGTCTAAAACCCTAATTTTATCCAAATATATGACTATAAAACATTACAAATCAACCAATAATAACTTCGAATTTTCAAACATTTTGGCTTGAATATGTACTTTTAAGGACATGGTTATAGCATAAGTCCCACCATTTTTAAGTAATAGTGGTTGATCTATGAATGATAATTTGGCAGGCTATTCTATTAAAAATAATAATAATAAAGAAAGGCAGCCTTAACATTTAACATTGCTGCATGTTATCCATATGTGATATGTCAACTACAAGTCCACTATATATCCAGATTTTGCATGGGCGTGTTTACTTGGCATTCAATGAGAATGCTAGATTGAACCAAATCAAAAAACGAAAAAAGATATATATGAAAAAGAATACAGGTATTAAAACAGAAGTTAAAAACATATACTGTAGGAGAGGTTCCTATTCCTCCCCCAACTCCTAAAGCCAAAATTTTATGAACCCAACTTACGGGGGAGGAAGTGGAGGAAAGAGAAAGGGTAGCAAAGCTAGTGAAGAAGACTTGGTTGTTGAAGAGGTTGCATCTATTTTCCAACTTATGATTAAGTAGGCTGTGTCTATTTTCTAAATCTTTGCATTGTTCAGAGTGTTAGGATTGGTACCTTTAAATGCAATTGTATGATGCTATGTATGCCATTATGTATGATATTATGTATGACTTAATGTTGTAATTATAAAGTTGTTTTATTATTATCTAAAATAATGGTAACATGAATATTTGGACATTATCATATAGCCATGAGATGCATAGTATGTGATTTATGTGATTTAGTCACAAGTTCTTTGTAAACTCAGAATTTTAGTTCGTAGTCAGTGATGAAATTGGGCATTTCATTTTTGAAGACTATAACATATTAACTAAGATGATTTGTCTTGATCATGGAAGTGAAGACTTCTAGTTGGTATGTTGATATCTTTTAAGAGTTAAGACATATTGAACTGGACCGCTGTGAGATTTATTATTCTTCTAACGACTATCAAATGAATAATAAATCTCACGACTTTTATTTACATGAACTCTTGATCCTGAGAGAATAATGGACCTGATTATGAAATGTAGGTTGCTTTGATATATCAGGAATGAGATCTAAAGCCATGATCAAAACCTCATTATGTTGGGTAGCCATATTTAGTGTTGATGGAACAACTATTCTCAAGATGGAATTCATAATCTCTTATCAAAGATATAAAATATTCCATTGAGATAAGTTTAATGGGTTTGGTTATTTAGAGTGTTAGGCCTAACCACTTTAATAACGAGTTATTAAAGTATATATTTATGAAATTGGATTTCATAAATATATGATGAATAACTTAAATGATTAAACCAGGTATTCAAGGATTAAGATATAGTAATCCTCAAAGTGGCAGTTTACATTAATGACTTTGTATTACTATGAGTATTTTATGAAGGGGTTAAATGTATAATAAAGTCTTGGGATAAAATTTATTAATAAGGCCTAAAGTGCAATTATATTTATGTAGTGGTATTAAATATAATTAATGGTAACTTTGGGCTTGTCAAGAGTTGACAGAAAAGCTCAAGACTTATTGGAGCTAGTGTCTTATTTGTTCTCTTTTGGTCCCACTCCAAGCCACATACTAAAACCCAATTGGAATAACCCAAAAGGCTAGTCCAATTAGATAATCAGTTATAAAGAGAGAAACATACAAAATTTTGTAAGAGAATAAAATGGTTTGTATTTGAGTGTAGGACACTCTTCTATTCTTCCTTGAACACACACATATAAATTGATTGAGAGACCACATTTCTTGGGCATAAGTGAAATTGGAGTGAAGATTAAAAGTGTTCCCAAGTACCTTTAATTTTTGGTTTTGAATTTCACCGCACCAAGGTACACTCTCTTGTTCTTATATTCTAAAATTTACATAGTATATGCTATCAATTGCGAATGAAGTAGATCCGTTAATTTTCCGCTGCGTATGTTTTGTATGCGATACAAACATGTATTTTTCTAACTCAGAGTTCAAAGGCTTTCATGTATGGTTTTTGGGTCTTTGGGTTTTAAAGAGAAATTCCTATATTGTCAAAAATTAGGGTTGGAATGAATGGAGAAGAGAGAGTCGAAGGAATTATGGAACGGTAGGGTTAAAAACTTAAAATTATAGTCGAATTGGTAGGGTTTAAAAACTAAAGTGTTAAAAAATTGAAAACAAAATAATAATGATGTGGAAGATTGTGAGAGTTGTAAAGCTTACATGAGAGGCTCTCATAAGGTCAACAAAAAGTCAAAGCTTCCGTGTATGTATGTGTGTGTGTGTGTATATATATATATATATATATATTAAAATAAATATATAAACTGATTTATTATTTCTTATAAAATAAATAAAAAAACTGATATAAAATTGCATTTATCTTTTTATATGAATATTTATACCCTAATTATGAAAATAATAATGAAAATTAAGAACATGAGTATTGTAGGGTCACGTTTTGCTGCCCAAGCCCAAGAAGTATGGGATTGTGGGTTGTGAGCCCAATATAGTAAATTTATAGAGAATGAGTTAAAGAACTAGGCCCTAGTTAGTATTACAATGGCTAGGATGGGTTTGTAAGACAGTCTTGCAAGAGAAAAACATGCAAGGTTAGGTGAATATGTTGTCCGAGGAGACCACCTTTGATGTGGATCAATAGAGATGATTATAAGTGCAACTCTGATTGCTACAGTACCATTTTTCTCGATCCCCCTCTCATGGAGGATTTCTCACGTTATATAGCATCCTTCAGACCATCTTGATCCTACACTTGTCGATCAGGTAAGCTCGCACTTGAGTGCTTGTCCCATCAAACACCCTTCCTGACCCTTTGTGAGTTGCGGTAGCCAAGACAACACTGTTCAGGGGTCTTCTCCACATAAATGTGGCCAGAAAAGTAGTTGTGGAGCATTCAATGCGGAGGTTGCAGCTTTTCTTTAGATATTTTTTAGATTCCCTTCCTTCTTGTGTGTTCATGAGGTACGCCACTAACATTGTAGCTTTGATGAAGGTCAATTTTGTCGTTGGAGCTCGTACCTGAGTTATATTTGTCATGGCTGAGGAAGAATTTCTCCTCGAATAGCTTTTCACTCCTTCCTCGTTTATGATACTTTAAACTGGTGCTCCTTAGACAGTTGTTCCTCCTCGGACATACCAACGACCTCGGATAAGGCCCTAGGCCCAACGTACAATTTTGGGCCTTCATCGCTACAATAGCCCCTCAAAACTCTGGTTTTTCCCTCTCGTTCGAGGAGAAAAAGTTGGGTTTTGATTTTTAAGAGGTAAAAATCATTTATTTCCATGGTTCACAAGTGTGGGAGTGCCGTTTTATGCGCCCCATGACTATTACTAACGTTTCGCACCTCACGAGGCATCATTAATTGCTCTGGGTGGCTTGATGTTCCCCACATCCAAAGGCAAAGCATAGATCCAATGGCTGGCACTTGTTCTTCGGTTTTGAGCGGAATAACTCCCTTTGAACCCCACCCCCTATATAAATCACCCGGAAGAATCCTTCCCCCATTTTACGCCCTCAAACTCTCTAAAGATCTCAATCGCTCAAACTCACCAACTTTCTCAGTCACTAGAATTCTTTAGAAATCTTCTTTCAGGAATTTCCCAAGGATTCTTCTTAAAGGTTTAGGGGTCAGTACACCCATTCTCGTAAGTATCTATTTCTCCAGACTTCCCATTTCTCCTCGGCTAGCTCCTCGGCCTTTTTTCCGTTTTTTGAAAACTTTTTCTCGTCATCCATATTCGTGTAGATGGGTAGGTTTAAACATTTAGTGGAATCTTCGTTTGGCATGGAGGGCTTTAGGGCCAACTACCATATCCCACAGGGAGTGGGCTTAGAATATTGTCCCCTGGAGTGGATACTAACTGATAGAGAAGTAGGTGAGGTCGTCATTCTGATGATTGCTTTTATTGAAGGAGGAATGACGCTTCCCATGGGTAGGATAACCAGGGACTATCTGCTCATCCATAGAATATGCCTCCATTAGTGCGCTCCCAACATGTTTAGAGTTTTAGGATGTGTAGACGCTTTGAACTACCAGATGAACTTGGGGTTGACATGGCACGACGTCGACCATATGTACGAGTGCCATTTCCTTGCTAGCGTGGAATATTACCTCAAGTCTCGGTTCGACGTCGTTAGGTTGATATCCTGCCATTTGATCACCTTCAGGGAGTGGCACGACGGTCGTCCTTGCCCAACTCGAGCGGGAGAGCTAGGTGGGGTACCCTAGGATTAGTCTCTTTAGGCAAGGGGTTTACCTTTTTTGTTCCTATTTCTTTTTAGATAATAATTTTCGTTGTTCTGACCGCGGTTTCCTTCTCGAACTTTTGCAAATAAGAATCACGTCACTTTGAGGCTCAGTTTAACCAACGTTCAGGCCGTCAACTACCTCTTGAGGTCGGAGGTGTTTGTGAGCGAGGACGGACAGCTACGGGCCGCTCATTTGATCTTGGACTATAAGCCTCTATCTCGCATATTTTAGGAGTTAGGCTAGGCAATAAGAGCCGGAAGCTCTAGGTTAGCTAGGATAGACGTTTCCAAGCCGGGATTCTTGGCCTGGAGAGACCTCCCGCCTGTTCCACCTCCTACACCACGTCCTCTTCATGTGGTAGCTGCTCTGAGAGAGGAGGTGGACTCGGTGCATTTGTCCCTCAAAGCTGAAATTGACCAATTTCGTTTTAGGGAAGATGAAGAGGGACATGAAAAACCCATAATCCAAATTGCAAGTTCTGAGGAGGAACTAGATAGGCACTTCGCTGCCCAATCTGCCAGGCTGGTTATTGCCCGTGCCGACCCTAGTTCTGAAGAAAAAGAGGATATGGATATTAACCCAAGGAAGGGGCTAAAGGGTCTTCTTGTTGCGAGGGGACAAGCAAGGTCATCCAAGGATGCCCCCAAGTCCCAAGTACCTGCCAATCTCCCACCTCTTCCCCCTCAAATTCTTGCCGACCTTAGGTTAAAGCCCATGTCTGAGTTGTCGAAGAAGAGGCCAATCGAGGTGCGTGAAGAGGGCGAGATAGGTCCCTAGAAGGGAACAAAACAACAAAAGGTGACCAAGACTCAAAGAGACAAAAGGTCAACCTCTGTGGACAGCCGGGAGGATTCTTTAGGGGCCGACGTGCGTCCACCACCGTACATTTGGTCCCTTCGGCTGAACGTGGATGGTGCCCCATCCCTTGGGACTCTTCAGTCCGAAGCTATCAAGAGGGGCATGCAGGTCACGTTGCTGAAACCCTAAAGTAGCCATTTCTCTTGCCGAGAGACATGGATGCTTATAGGCGCTTTAAGCAGCCTGACCTTTTCTTATCCCTTAAGAGGGACCTTGCCATGGTAAGTGTTTTGACCCACTTTTCTAATTAAACGGTTGGTTGTTTCTATTCATCATTTTTCCTTTTCTAACGCAGAGCACTTTTGCTTCTATTTTACAGATTACCCAGCAAGTTTTCGTGGCCAAGGAGTGGGCAAGGAGTCCCGCAATGAAGTTACGGCGGAGGCCCAGTCTCGCGTCGAGGCCGTGAAACCGGCGGGGGCTTCTAAGGAGGATTTGGCCAAGTTGACGGTAGGGCTGAAGGAGGCGATCCATGCCAAGGATAGTGCTGAAGCGGGCCTGAAGACTGTGGAAAGGCAGGCTGAGGACCAGCGCCAAAAGCTGTATGTGACTAAGATAAATTTGGCCACTAAAAAGCAACTGGTCCTGGAGCTTAAGGCCGAACTTTAGAAGGCAAAAGAGGCGGCTCAACTGGCCAAGGAGATAGAGGAGGCTGAGAAGAAAGCCTCATATTTGCTCGATGTGGAGGAGACACAAACTAGGCTAGCCGAGGAGCTAGCAGAAGTATGTCGGGACTACTGCGGTGTATCATGGGGCAAGGCCCTTGACGCTGCAGGAGTCCCTGCAGACTCTGCTTTGAGGCAACCTTGGAGTATATATTACCACCCAGAAATTCGTGAACTCCCAAGTTCTGACTCCTTGGCTCCTAAATCCGCCCCAGAGGCACCTGAGCAGCCCCTAATCAGCCAAGTTCCTCTTGCTCTCCCCAAGGCTCCAAAAGAATCTAGACAGGCTGGTGATCAGGGCTAGGGAGCTGAAAAGGCCCAAGACAAGGGTAAGGGCTAGGAAAAGAAGAAGTCCCCCTCCAAAGAAAAAGACAAAGCCAAGGACGCTGCTATCCCCCAGTTAAGCCAAGCTGCTGATCTTCCCCCCTCAAGCCAAGACTTAGCCATTAGGACTCTTTTTTTTCTTGTTCTTCCTTTTTTTTTTTTTTTTTTTTTTTAGTGGCTCTTGCCACCATTTGTAATGAAACTACCTCTTGATTAATGAACGAAATTCCCTTTTAACTTCTTATGTCTTTACTTTCTATACTTTCGGACTCATTGTTATCTTTAAGTGACTTGCCTTGTGACCATTTTAGCTTCAACAAAGATTAACAGTAATTGGCTAGGATCTTGGGTAAATAATTCAAGAATTTACACTTGGATAAAATAATTCAGGAATTTTAACTTGCCTTGAGCTACCAATTTTTGAACTATTTTGACTCTTAGTGAGGAACAAATAAATACATTGACTGTTGATTTTTCCCAGTTTATACACTTATAAAAATTTGTAACAGAGTGTTAACCTTCCTATATTATCTGGTCTGAGGACTACAAGCATGATTGAGTTTTGGTTTAAACACTTATAAAAATTTGTAACTGAGTGTTAACTTTCCCACATCATATGGTTCGAGAGCTACAAGCATGATTGAGTTTTAGTTTAAACACTTATAACGCTTATAAAAATTTGTAACTGGGTGTTAACCATCCCACATCATCTGGTCCGAGGACTACAGGCATGATTGAGTTTTGGTTTAAATACTTATAAAAATTTGTAACAGAATGTTAGCCTTCCCACATCATTTGGTCCGAGGACTATAGGCATGATTGAGTTTTGATTTAAGCACTTATAAAAATTTGTAACTGGGTGTTAACCATCCCACATCATCTAGTCCGAGGACTACAGGCATGATTGAGTTTTGGTTTAAACACTTATAAAATTTTGTAACAGAGTGTTAACCTTCCCATATCATCTGGTCTGAGGACTACAGGCATGATTGAGTTTTGTTTTAAACACTTATAAAAATTTGTGACAGAGTGTTATCCTTTCCACATCATCTGGTCTGAGGACTACAGGCATGATTGAGTTTCCCAAATCATCCGGTTCGAGGACTACAGGCATGATTGAGTTTTGTTTTAAACACTTATAAAAATTTGTAACATAGTGTTAACCTTCCCACATCATCTGGTCCGATGATTACAGGCATGATTGAGTTTCCCATATCATCTGGTCCGAGGACTACAGGCACGCTTATAAAAATTTGTAACAGAGTGTTAACCTTTCCATATCATCTAGTCCAAGGACTATAGGTATGATTGAGTTTTGGTTTAAACACTTATAAAAATTTGTAACAGAGTGTTAACATTCCCACATCATCTGGTCCGAGGACTATAGGCATGATTGAGTTTTGGTTTAAACACTTATAAAAATTTGTAACAGAGTGTTAACCTTCCCAAATCATTTGGTCCAAGGACTAGAGGCATGATTGAGTTTTGGTTTAAATACTTATAAAAATTTGTAACAGAGTGTTAACCTTCCCACATCATCTGGTCCGAGGACTACAGACATGATTGAGTTTTGGTTTAAATACTTATAAAAATTTGTAACAGAGTGTTAACCTTCCCACATCATTTGGTTCGAGGACTACAGGTGTGATTGAGTTTTGGTTTAAATACTTATAAAAATTTGTAACAAAGTGTTAACCTTCCCACATCATTTGGTCCGAAGACTACAGGCATGATTGAGTTTTGGTTTAAACATTTATAAAAATTTGTAACAGACTTTTAACCTTCCCACATCATCTAGTTCGAGGACTACGGGCATGATTGAGTTTTGGTTTAAACACTTATAAAAATTTGTAACAGAGTGTTAACCTTCCCACATCATCTGGTCCGAGGACTGCAGGCATGATTGAGTTTTTATTTAAACACTTATAAAAATTTGTAATAGAGTGTTAACCTTCCCATATCATCTGGTCCGAGGACTACAGGCATGATTGAGTTTTGGTTTAAACACTTATAAAAATTTGTAACTGAGTGTTAACCTTCCCACATCATCTAGTCAAAGGACTACGGACATGATTGAGTTTTGGTTTAAACAATTATAAAGGAAGGAAAACTGGAAATGCAATACCCTTACACAACAAATGAACGTTTTGACCAAGGAGATTTTCATTAATTAGTAATAATACATTTTCAGGTTGTTTGTATTCCACGGGCGTGGTATTACATGTTCATCTAAGTCTTCCAAGAAATACGCTCCTACACCGACCACCGAGGTGATACGGTATAGTCCTTCCTAATTAGGTCCTAGCTTTCCCCATGCTGGGTTCTTTGTAGTACCTAGGACCTTCCTTAACACTAGATCACTAGGTGCCAATGGTCTCAGTTTCACGTTAGCGTCATAACCCTGCTTGAGCTTGTGTTGGTAGTATACCAATTGGACTATTGCATTTTCCCTTTTTTCTTCAATCAAGTCTAGGCTTTTTTCCAACAGCTCGTTGTTGGTGGTCGGATTGAATGATCTGGTTCTTAATGTTGGGAAACCAGTCTCCAAAGGGATAACGGCTTCGGCCCTATATGTCATTGAGAAAGGGGTCTCCCCTGTTGACTTGTGAGGTATGGTCCGGTATGTCCACAGGACGTGTGGCAGTTCATCCACCCATTTTCCCTTTATGTTGTCCAACCTCTTCTTGAGCCCGCTTACAATGGTTTTGTTAATAGCCTCAACTTGCCCATTCCCTTGGGGATAGGCTGGGGTGGAATACCTATTCGTGATTCCTAGGTCACAACAGTATCCCCTGAAGGATTTACTGTCGAATTGGAGGCCGTTGTCTGAGATGAGGGTGCGAGGGACTCTGAATCGCATGAAAATGTTCTTCCATACAAACTTCTTGGCATCCATGTCCTTGATGTTTGCTAGAGGTTCGGGTTAGACCCACTTAATGAAATAGTTCGTGCCGACCAGCAGGTATCTCTTGTTTCCAGCTACCTAGGGGAAAGGGCCCACAATGTCTAAGCCCTATTAAGCGAAGGGCCAAGGACTGGACACCGAATTAAGGACTACCCACGGCTGGTGTATGTTGGGCGCGAATCTTTGGCATTGGTCACACTTCTTTACGAATTGCAGTGCTTCTTTTTGCATATCGGGCCATCAATAACCTTAAGTAATGGCTCTATGCGCCAAAGATCTACCTTCGATGTGGCTCTCGCAAATCCCTTCATGTAACTTCTTTAGGAGCAATTTTGTTGCCTTGGGGTGCACGCATAGCAGGTATGGCCCAAAAAAGGAGCGCTTGTACAACTTTAGGTCCTCGAACAGCTAGAACCGAGGAGTCTTCCTACGTATTTTATCCGCTTTTGACTTTTCTCGGGTAGGGTGTCCTCTTTCAAGAATAGTGCTATAGGGTCCATCTAGCTAGGCCTTACCCTGACTTGATGGATGCGAACCGCCCTGCCGTTTGCCCCTGTGGGCTTGCATAGGTCCTCTACGAGGATGACCCGAGGTAGGCTCTACGCTGAGGAGGTTGCGAGTGTGGCCAGGGAATCGGCATGGGTGTTTCTGCTCTAGGGGATGTGCAGCAGGCTGAAAGACTCGAATTCTGATTGTAAGCGCCTAACCTGGCCCAAGTGCTCTTGCATTCTATCATCTTTCACCTCAAACTCTCCTTTGACCTAGCTGACAACCAATCTCAAGTCAGAGAACACCTCTACTGCCTTTCCTCCCATTTTTTGAACCATGGTCATTCCCTCTAGTAGAGCCTCATATTCGGCTTCGTTGTTGGTAGCCGGAACCCCAATCTAAGTGACTTCTTAATAACCCCACTCCGGACCCCTTTTGGTTTGCTATGCGGTCAACGTGCACTTTCCATGATAGGGGACCTTGCTGGGTGATCATGCCAATTGATTTTCCATCCATGTGTTGTGCTTTCGTTTCTTCTTCTAATGGGGATTCGGCGAACTCGGCCACTAGATCCGTCAGGACCTGGCCCTTGATGGAAGTGCGAGGCATGTATTTGATGTCGAAAGCCCTAACGATTGTAGCCCATTTAGCGATCTTCCTTGTATAATCAGCACTTCGAAGCAGGGCCCTGAATGGAAGTTGTTAGGATAATTACCATGTGTGCTTGAAAGTAGTGGGGGAGTTTACGTGTGGCGTGTACTACTACCAAAATGGTCTTCTCCAACGGCAGATAACGAATCTCGGCCTCATGTAGTGACCTACTCACATAATAAACAGGCCTTTGCGTGCCGTTATCAACACGTATCAAGACCAAGGTTACAGCATGAGTAGCTATAGTGATGTAAGCAAACAGGACTTCGTCAACCTTAGGGTTGGACATGATAGGGGGCCGAGAGAGATAATATTGAAGCTGTTGGAAGGCCGAGGCACACTCCTCGGTCCATTTGAATCCTTTCCATTTGTTCATCAGTAGGAAGAAGGGTCGACACCTATCCGCTGAAGAGATGAATCGGTTCGGGGCAGTAGTCATTCCTGTCAGCTTCTAGACTTCCTTGGGGTTTCGAGGTGGCTGCAAGCTGTTGATAGCTTTAATCTAGTCGAGATTAACTTCGATTCCCCTATGGGTTACCATGTAGCCTAGAAATTTGCCCAATCTTACGTCGAATGAGCATTTGGAGGCATTGAGGCGCAACTTATACTTTCTTAAGATGTCGAATATGTCTCTGAGGTCCCCTAAGTGCTTGGACTCCACCTTGATTTTTACCACCATATCATCTATATAGACTTTAATGGTTTTGCCTAACTGCAGCTCAATCAACCTGGTCATCATCCTTTGATAGGTAGACCCTACGTTCTTTAAACCGAACAGCATTACCTTGTAGTGATAATTTTCGGTAGGGGTGACGAAAGTGGTCTTCTCTTGATCCTCCAGGGTGAGTGGTATTTGCTGGTATCCCTAAAAAGCGTCTAGGAAGCTTATTCGAGGATGGTCTATGGTCGCATCTACCAGTTGGTCTATTTTAGGCATAGGGAAAAGGGTCCTTTGGGTAAGCCCTATTTAGATCTGTAAAGTCCATGTATACTCGCCATTTACCACTCTTTTTCTTCATTACCACGGTATTAACTAACCATTCAGGGTAAAATACTTCCTTGATGGCCCCCGCCTGTTTCAGTTTCTTCACCTCCTCTCTAATAGCATCAGAGTGCTCCCTGGAAGAGCATCGATGAGATTGTTTCTTGGGGACAACTGACGGATTGACATTTAGATGATGGCAGATGAAGTTCGGATCCACTCTTGGAGCTTCGTAAGCAGTCCATGTGAAGACATTGACATTCCGTCTAAGAAACTCTACATGTTCTTCCTTCTCGGAAGAGGCAGCTGAGCCCCAATCTGGAAGAATTTTTTCGGATCATTACCAATGACAACCTTTACCAAATCTTTACACTTCGCCTCCTTGGCCAACTCGTCGACAGGCGACGCCTTGTCTGTTAATTGCTATAAGCTTTCTTTAGTATGGGTCGAGGATTCAGCTTCGGACTGATGACGGATAGCAGCCACCAAGCATTGTCTAGCCACAGATTGGCTCTCAATAATCTCTTCAATATATCCCCTTAACGGGTATTTCACTTTCTGGTGGAGGGTGGAGGAGACAGCCCCTAGGGTATGAAGCTAGGGCCTTCTGACAATGGTTGTGTATGGAGAATATGCGTCTATCACAATGAAGTCAACCTCCACCACTTATGAGCCGGTTTGTATAGGCAGCCTGATCTGTCCCTTTGGGATGACAACCTTCCCATCAAAGCTTACTAGGGGTGAGCTGTAGGATGTTAAGTCTTCTGATTTCAAGTCCAGCCCCCGGTATAGGTCGGGGTACATTATGTTGGCTCCACTACCTTTGTCCACCGTTACCATCTTCACATCATACTTCCCAATCTTGAGGGTGACCACCAAAGCATCGTCGTGGGGTTGGATGGTTTCGATCTTATACCAAATCTTTGCACTTCGCCTCCTTGGCCAACTATTCGACAGGCGACGCCTTGTCTGTTAATTGCTATAAGCCTTCTTTAGTATGGGTCGAGGATTCAGCTTCGGACTGATGACGGATGGCAGCCACCAAGCATTGTCTAGCCACAGATTGGCTCTCAATAATCTCTTCAATATGTCCCCTTAACGGGTATTTCACTTTCTGGTGGAGGGTGGAGGAGACAGCCCCTAGGGTATGAAGCTAGGGCCTTCCGACAATGGCTGTGTATGGAGAATATGCGTCTATCACAATGAAGTCCACCTCCACCACTTATGAGCCGGTTTGTATAGGCAGCCTGATCTGTCCCTTTGGGATGACAACCTCCCCATCAAAGCTTACTAGGGGTGAGTTGTAGGGTGTTAAGTCTTCTGGTTTCAAGTCCAGCCCCCAGTATAGGTCGGGGTACATTATGTTGGCTCCACTACCTTTGTCCACCGTTACCATCTTCACATCATACTTCCCAATCTTGAGGGTGACCACCAAAGCATCGTCGTGGGGTTGGATGGTTTCGATCTTATCCTCGTCTGAGAAGCCCAAAACTAGTTAGACTTCCAGCCCTACCCTCTTTGCTTCTTGCTTCTGATCTTCAGTGTATAGCCGAGCTACAGACATTACTCTGGAAAGGCAAGATCCAGTTCTCCCTAGGGCAATGAAGATGACATTTATTGTTCCAAGGGAGGTCTCGAGGATTCATCTCTCTGAGATCTTGAGTTTGTCTAGCCTTCCTGACCACTAGAGTGATGCAAGAGTTGCTTTAGCTTTCCCTCACAGATGAGCTGATCCAGGTGGTCCCACAGACTTCTGGAATCCTCTGTGGTATGCTCGTGGTCTTGATGGTACTTGCAAGAGGTTGTGGTTGCATTTTGTGGGGTTCCCTACCATTTTATCTATCAATTTGAAGAATGGCTCATTCCTGATTTTCTCCAGAACCTGATGTATTGGCTCTCCGAACACGACATTGACTGCTTGTGGATGAGCAGACCCCGATCGTCCGACAAAGTCTCTCTATGGTCGATCATTGTTGCGTCGGTCTGACCTGAAATCCCTCATCTTTTAAGGGATAACCTTCTCCTTTCTTTTCCCCTGCTGCTGGTCTGTCTCGACCCTTTTATACTTGTCAATTCGATCCATGAGCTGGCGTACACTAGTGACTAGTTTGCTAGTTAGGGATTTGCTCAAATTGTGATCAGTAGGGAGGCCGAGCTTGAAGGTGCTAATGGCCACATCATCAAAGTCATCGTCTATCTTGTTGAACATTTCCTAGTACCTATTTGAGTATGCTTTGAGTGTCTCTCCCTCTCGCATGCTTTGGGACAGTAGGGAGGCCAAAGACTGAGGGACCCTATTGCAGGTGACGAAGTGGGAGCAAAACGCCTAGGTGAGCTCTTTGAAGGAACTTATAGAGTTTGCTTTCAGGCCGTCGAACCATCTCATTGCGATGGGCCTTAGGCTAGATGGGAAAACCTTGGACATCAAGGCTTCGTCCCTAGAATGGATAGCCATTCTTTTGGTTGAAATGGCCCACGTGCTCCACGGGGTCTGTTCTACCGTTGTACATGGTGAAGATAGGTTGGGTGAATCGTCGTGAAAGTCTAGCCCCCTCGATCTTGCGCGTGAAGGGTGACCTGGAGATTTGGTTCAATGCCCTGCTCACAGTGTCGTTCCCCACGTCTTTGTGAGGCGTGCTTTTGTTCCTCCATTCACAATGGCGTTCCTCCTCATAGAAGAAAGACTCGCTGGGCAGGGTTTGGGACCTTCGCCTGTACACGGTGAAGGTAGGTTGGGTGAATCGTCGTGGAAGTCTAGCCCCCTCGATCTTGTGCGTGAAGGGCGACCTGGAGATTTGGTTCAATGCCCTGCTCACAGCGTCGTTCCCCACGCCTTTATGAGGTAGGCTTTTGTTCCTCCATTCGCGATGGAGTTCCTCCTTATAGGAGAAAGACTCGCTGGACGGGGTTTGGGACCTTCGCCTGTAACTGACGTCTTTTCTATTGTTAGAAGAAGCATCAGAGTTAGAGGGAGTTCGCCTTCATTGTGCATGGCACAGTTCCCTTTTTAACCGGTCAATTTCTAGCTGCATGGCTTTGTTGGGCTGGTCTTGGAGACGGCTGACTCGAGTGCGACTTTTGCTAGTATGCGTAGTGTGCACACTGCCCTCTCGATCTTCTTCCTGCTCATGGTTGGTGAGGGGTTTTTGCGCTGGGGTGCCATGGACTTCGCTTGGTGTGGACCTGATCCTACCATCATTAACCGCTGCACTCACTATTACACAAGCTCTTCCCACAGACGACCCCAATTGTAGGGTCACGTTTTACTACCCAAGCCCGAGGAGTATGGGATTGTGGGTTAGTGAGCCCAGTACAATAAATTTGTAAAGAATGGGTTGAAGAACTAGGCCCTAGTTAGTATTACAATAGCTAGGATGGCTTTGTAAGACAGTATTGCAAGAGAAAAGCGTGCAAGGTTAGGTGAATATGTTGTCCGAGGAGACCACCCTTGATGTGGATCAATAGGGATGATTATAAGTGCAACTTTGATTGCTAGAGTACCCTTTTTCTCCTTTTTTCTTGATCCCTCTCTCATGGAGGATTTCTCACGTTATATGGCATCTTTCAGACCATCTTGATCCTACACTTGTCAATCAGGTAAGCTCGTACTTGAGTGCTTGTCCCATTAGACACCCCTTTTGACTCTCTGTGAGTTGCGGTAGCCAAGAAAACACTGTTCAGGCGTCTTATCCACATAAATGTGGCCAGAAAAGTAGCTGCGAAGCATTCAATGCAGAGGTAGTAGCTTTTCTTTAGATATTTTTTAGATTCCCTTCCTTCTTGTGTGTTCATGAGGTATGCCACTAACATTGTAGCTTTGATGAAGGTCAATTTTTTCGTTGGAGCTTGTACCTGAGTTATATTTGTCATGGCTAAGGAAGAATTTCTCCTTGGATAGCTTTTCACTCCTTCCTCGCTTATGAGACTTTAAACTGGTACTCTTCAGACAGTTGTTCCTCCTCGGACATACCAACGTCCTTTGAGAGGGCCTTAGGCCCAACGTACAGTTTTGGGCCTTCATCCCTACAAGTTTTTTTTTTTTTTTTTTTTTTTTTTTTTTTTTTTTTTTTTTTTGAAATCAAGATTATTTTTATATTTGACACAACTTGAAAAATCCAAAAATAAATTATATTAATTATGGTTGATCCAATTTAATGGTTTCTCCAATGCTTTCTTCGTCCTAAATTGTTAGTCCTATTTAGAAAATTTACATTTTGAGGGAAATATCATTTATTATCTTGTCTCTTAATAAAATAGATAGAAATTTTCAAAATTACCTTTATACATAATTTTTTTTAAAAAATTATAGTTTAAAGTGCTTGTGTTTGGTAAAGGCATAATAGAAAACTAAGTAAATTAATGTTTTTTAATTTTAAAAACATGACAATTTTGGGACATTTCAAAATAGAATACAAAATCAACAATTTGAGAGAGAGGGATTTGGGAAACAAAATAATGCGATCAAGTTGGTCGGGTTAGATTCTAGCATTGAGGATGAGCATAAACTATTCAAACTACAAATTGGAGAACACAGTCCTACATCCTAAGCCTCATATCAACGAAGGTGGTTGATCTAAGACTCCTAAAGCTTAAATTATAAATGGTCTATGATATAAAATTATAAATGTTGTGTTTGTGTAAACTTCTGTGGTAGTTGAACTCCAGAGAGTAAACGTTGTTTCAACCCTTTTACTTGATGGGATCCATGAGTATTTTATTTATAGGAGAACTGTGGATCCACAGTTCATAAAACAAATGTGACACTTCTATCTTCTCATTGCCCCAGGTTGACTGAATGACTAGTTCTACTCCCCATGCAACTAAAGTTTATTTTTAGTTTTTTAATTTTTTTAGAGAAGAAGATTGTAATTTTATTTAAGGAATATCAGCCATATCACCTAAGATTACAATAGAGAGGTGTGAAGGAACATTCTCCATCCATGCCAAGAACTTGCTAACATGTCTAGAATGTTATAAGTAACAAAATTACCTTGTCGCATAATATGACAAAACCGAACCACATCAAAATTTTTAGCTAAAGAATTCACATCTTCTATCAAGTGACCAAAATCCGCAAGAGAAACTACTCACTCTTCAAAGCACACTACAAGAAATCTGGGTTTAGGCAATGTTTGTAAAATGTCACTAAAAACCCAAAAAACATCACTGTAGACACAAATGGTCTACAATGACCGTTTTTTTTTATACGTTCAAAAACGTCACAATGGAGCAGCCACTATAGGTCTATTACGACGTTTTTAAAAACGTCACAATATGTGACTCCTTAATGGCGTTCAAAAATTTTTAGTGATTTTTTCTAAAGTGTCTAAATAATATAACATTTTCGTATATAATGTAGGAAAATACATTTAGCGACTGTTAAGACATATGTGATTCACTTGTTAGGAACATATGTCATTATTTTATGTAATTGGATAATCCTTTCACAAAACGCACTTTACTTGTATTTGGGTAGATTTAGGATGTGTTTAATACTTCAAGAAACTTTGTTTCAAGATCAAGTGTTAAAGCCATGTAACTCTGTCCAAGATTTAAGTTTGAAAAGTGCCTGTCATTAAAGCTCAATAGCTAGTTCAATAGCTAGCCATCTATTGAGCTTGAAGAGCTGTTTATCCCCGTGGCTCGATAGCTAGGCATCTGTCAAGGTTTATGGAAAACAGATTTCCAGTTCTATTTTGACTCTAATCCGTGATTGTATGTTTAGGCTTTCTTTTCTCACAACTCTAGACATATAAAAGGATTATTTTAAGGGCCATCAAAGGTGGAACAAGTTGCACAAGTGTTGAGAAAAGTTTGTTCAAGCAAATTGTGACCGGAGATAGAATTTGCCCTAGTTCATCCTTCTTGTGAAGAAGTTGTTGTGTTTGTACATCGTAGGGTTTTGTGATCAAGCATCTTTTGGATCTTTATCGTGTGATAAACTGAAGAACTTTGTAGCCAACAACCTTCTCTAGTTGGTGATTGAAGTCGCGTACTAGGATCCACGTAATTGGTTAGTCAAGTACTGGGAGCTGTGCATTACAAGGAGAGATTGTCACTATAGAACAAGTCCAATTGGGTACTGGGGTAAGGGTTCAACTGTAGGTTGGTATAAGGTACTGGGATTTCTTTACTTGTAATCTCTTGTTGTGATAATAGTGGATTCTCAGGAGTGGTGACCTTAAAATTACCCGGTGGGGTTTTCGCCATGTAGGTTTTCTCCATTCATAAACAAATCACGGTGTCAATTTATTTTTCACTTCATATTTAGTTTAATTGGTGATTTGTTTGTGCTACCACACATTTGCATGTTAATTTGATTAATTAATAAACTTGGCTAATTAATCAATTAATTTCATCATAAGGGGTCAATACGTTTTTGGCCTATCAAGTGTTATCAGAGTAGGCACACTCTGATTAGGATTAATCTTTGCTGTGTGATCCATTGACCCCTGTTGTCATGGCTACAACCAGCTTGAAGAGATCTTTGTTCAAATACATTTTGTTTTTCTAATCTCTACTTGTTTGAGTGTATCAGAAAATGCAAGTTTAAAAGTTATTTGAATTCTATTATGATGACTATTGGAAAAGATCCCAGTTTGACTAAGAAGAAACTAGACTATCTCAGAATAAAAATGTGCAAAGGAGTTCGTCTGAGAAGAGTGAAAATTAAAGGTTTAGCTCGTAAAAGGCAGATAAGATAAAGCACCATTCCCACTGATTAGTCATTTAAGCACGAAGTGTGCTTTATGATGAAGTCCGCATTTAAGGTTATGGACACGTGTTTGTGGTACCTTGACAGTGGTTGCTTAAGACACATGACTGGAGACCGATCTATCTTTAAGGTTTTCGAGTCTAAGAAAGGTGGCAATGTCACTTTTGGTGATTGGAGCAAATCACAGATTAAATGAAAGGGAATCATCTCTCTACCTGGACTGCCAGACATTGCAAATGTTCTATATGTAGAAGGCCTGGGAGTGAATCTGTTGAGCATAAGTCAGATATGTGATCAAGACTTCATGGTGCTGTTCTCAAAAGGAAAGTGTCTTGTCATGGATGAGTCTGGAAAGAAACTTATAAGTGGTGTTCGCACTCTAGACAATTGCTATGGATTGGTTCTTGATACTGATATTGTGTGCAATAGCATTCGTTTAACAAATAAAGATCTATGGCACCAACGGATGGGACATGCTAGTTACAAACATCTCTCTATTGTATCTAAGCATGAATCAGTCTTGGAGATACCAAAGCTTAGTAGAGTGAGCAATGTGGTGTGTGGACCATGTCAGCTTAGGAAACAGACGAAAGCTAAGCATCCTGGCATTCAGACATCTGCTACATCTAGACTATTAGAGCTTCTACACCTGGATCTTATGGGTCCAACTAGAATTGAGTTTCTTGGTGGTAGGAGATACATCACGGTTGTGGTAGACGACTTCACTAGGTACACTTGGGTTATCCTCCTACGATCCAAGTCAGGTGCTTCTGAGCACATTGAAGCCTTGTGCACAAGATTGCAAAATGAAAAGAGCCTGAAGATTAGTCGAATTTGAAGTGATCATGGTAAAGAATTCGAGAACTCATATATGGAGTCCTTTTGCACAAGATCAGGTATATCTCAAGAATTCTCTACTCATATATGGTGTAGTAGAAAGAAAGAATAGGGTTATTTAGGAGAATAGGGTTATTTAGGAGAATAGGGAGAAGACATTAACACTGCATGTCATACGGTCAATAGGGTGTACTTTAGACCTGGTACCAAGAAGACTCCATATGAGTTATGAAAAGGAAGAAAATCAAATGTGAAGTATTTCAGAATCTTTGGAAGTACTTGTTTCATTCTCAAGGATAGAGAGAATGTGGGAAATTTTGATTCCCGAAGCGATGAAGGAATATTTCTAGGATACTTCTCTACAAGCAAGGCTTATCAGGTATACAACAAAAGAACCATGAAGGTAATAGAAACAATAAATGTTGTTATTGATGAGTCTTCAGATTCTGATTCTGAGAAGGTTAGTGAGGAATTCCCCAAAGAAATTCTTCCTCCTAAGCCAAAGGAAGTTCCAGAAATTTTTGAACAAAAGCCCGCATCTCCAAGTACTCCTGGTACTCCTAGTGTTGTGGAAGATTCTGCAGATATACCCACTTCACCAGATTCTAAATCCCATGAAGAGAAATGACCTTCCTCCAAGATTAAATTAAATCATCCTCCTGAAGTTATTGTGGGAAACATGAATGAACTCACATTAAGAAAGCGAATAGTTGATAAATGTGTTGCAAACTTTGTGTCTTATTCTTGTTATTTGTCACAGGTTGATCCCACTAAAGTTGGGGAAGCTTTTTAGGATGAAAGCTGGGTTGAAGCAATGCATGATGAACTGCTTCAATTTCAGAGGAATGATGTATGGACTCTAGTACCTAGACCGAAGGGTGAGCACATCATCGGCATAAAGAGGATATTCTGCAATAAGACTGATGAGGAAGACAATGTGATTTGCAACAAGGCTCATCTTGTAGCTCAAGGATATCCACAAATGGAAGGAGTAGACTATAATGAGACATTTGCCCCAGTTGCTCGTATGGAGTCCATCAGAATTCTCCTAGCCCTAGCCCATCACCTGAAATTCAAGCTTTATCAGATGGATGTAAAGACTGCTTTCTTGAATGGGCTACTTAAAGAAGATTTCTACGTGGCTCAACCAAAAGGATTCATTGATCCATACTTCTCGGACCATGTGTTGTACCTCAAGAAGGCACTTTATGGGTTGAAACAAGCCTCTAGAGCTTGGTATGATAGGCTCACACAATACTTGGTGTCACATAGGTTCACAAGAGGAAAGGCTGATCAGACTCTCTTCATCAAAAAGGAACATGGCGAGTTGAACTTGGCTTATGTCTATGTTGATGATATCATCTTTGGGTCTACGAAGGATGAACTTGCATATAGCTTCTCAAAACTCATGCAGGCTGAGTTCGAGATAAGTATGATTGGAGGGCTAACTCACTTCCTTAGATTGCAGATTCGTCAACAAGATTCAGCTATATTCCTATTTTAGTCTAAATATGCTAAAAATCTTGTGAAAAAATTTAGTTTGGAATCTGCTAATTTTGTTAGAACCCCTATGAGCCCAAATGTTAAACTCACTGTTGACTTGTTAGGAAAAAATGTTGATCCATCTCTCTATAGAAGCATGATAGGTAGTCTGCTTTACCTTACTGCTAGTAGACTTGACGTTGGCTACAATGTGGGAGTGTGTGCTAGATATTAGGCTAATCCCAAAGAATCTCATATGACTGCTTTAAAGAGAATCATAAAGTATGTCAAAACCACTGCCAACTTTGGTGTGTGGTACAGTAAGGACACAAATGATGTCTTGGCTGGGTACTCTAACGCTGATTGGGCTGGGAATGCTGATGATAGAAAGAGTACATTGAGGGGTTGTTTTTATGTGGGTAATAATGTTGTCTCCTGGAAGAGCAAAAAGCAGAATTCCATTTCTTTATCCATTGCATAAGCTAAGTATATTGCTGCCGGTAGCTATTGCATCCAACTCCTCTGGATGCAAAAACTCGTTCATAATTATGGTATTTGTCAAGAGCATCTTACCATCTACTATGACAATACCAATGCCATCAACATCTCTAAGAATCCGGTTCAACATTCTCGAACTAAACACATAGAGATTTGACATCAATTCATTAGGGAGCTTGTCAAAGATGGTACTCCCACTCTTGAGTTTATTCACACTGGCGATCAGAAGGATGATTTGTTTACCAAACCTCTTGACAATAAATAGTTTGAATTCCTTCGCCAAAACATTAGTGTCATCTCCATTAATTGATCTCTTTCTCTCCTCCTTTTCTCCTCATGCGTTTGCATCTAGTTTTTATGCTTTACTTTGTTTAACATGTTTTTGTCTGTTTTTAGTTTTGCTTATTTTGTTTTTGTTATAAAAATAATTTTTTTTTTGAAAAATCAGAAAAATACAAAAACAGTGTGTGTTTGTGTACATTGATACTTGTGTACCCTAGATGGCCATTAAAACAAAGTTTTCTAAACTTTGTATCTTTTGTAGCTTAGATGAGCATCTCTATGCACAACTAAGCAAGTGAGCTTTGTGGCTTATGTTTGTGATGAGTAAGTTTAAGTGATCTCTTGTACTTAACTCTCGTAGCACTCTTTTTGATAGGAAGGACTAGAAAATCCTAAGAGAAAGGCATAAATAATCAACTCACCCACTGTTGCCCGCCAATCATGAAATGACATCTGTATACTTCGGCATAGCAAAAGTGCAATGTCAATGACATTTGTGTGCTTCGGCATAGCAAAATTGGAATGTCAAATGCTTAACATCATTGGATATTTCTTTTCTATCTCTTACATGCCCATGCATGATTTGCTTAAAAAGAAAAATATGCAAAGAAAAATAAAAAGCAAAAAGATTAAAATACTTTTAAATATGATTGCAAATGTGTATTCTAGGAGATATGAGAGTTATAGGATGTATCTCGAAGGTGATAGTCCCCATCAAATAGTTATGATTGTGTGTGAGTTAAAGTGATTTTCTCATATCTCAAATCGTTATAACATGTATACACTTATGCAATCTTGCGATGTTTTTCACACATAACATGCAATATTCTTTGCTACTCTTGATACATGTGCAAGTACAATGTGATTTGGCCATCACAAGGTTTACATGTGTTAATGTATGCTCACTAAATTGTCTCGATTTGTTTTTGAAATATAAAATTGGTTAGCCTTGTTTAGTGTGTGTGTCCCATTAGTTCATTTATAGATAGTCTTATATAATTAAACAATTTAATTATTTATAACATGCCAATAAATTGAATTTTTAGGACACAAACCCCAACATCCCCCACATAGGATGTATTGTGTTGCCATCATCCTAATGGAACAACATTCTCTCTTGTCAGTACCATCCGGCTATGCCCCTAGTTCCAAGAATTTCATGATGTCATAGTACCACAGAACTTCCTCTTCCTTTTGTGCATTTATTCATAACTTTGCTCAATCTCTAGGGTTCGTGTCCATACTCCCTCGGGTATTTCAACAATGGAGGCTAAGGTAGTTAAGGCATCTGCAAATTGATTTTGAGCTCTAGGGATGATTGTGTTTTCAATTTTGTCAAAGGTCTAGGTCAAGTCCTCCAAGTATTGTTGATAGGGCTTTAAGTGTTCTTCCTTCACATTCCATAACCTTTGTGCTTGGGCTATAACCAAATTTGAATCCCCAAAGACTTTGGCTTCTTTTACCCCCAATTCTTGAAGAGCTTCCATTCCTGCGATGCAAACTTCATATTTAGCCATGTTATTAGTCACTTCAAAGTTCAATTTGATTGCTAAAGATATGTGAGATCCCTCGGGACTGATCAAGAGTGTCCCTATCTCATTTCCATATTGGTTACCAGCT
The DNA here is from genome assembly GCA_023621385.1 of Quercus gilva. Lineage (NCBI taxonomy): Eukaryota > Viridiplantae > Streptophyta > Magnoliopsida > Fagales > Fagaceae > Quercus > Quercus gilva. The sequence goes on along the minus strand of CM042473.1, from coordinate 48,623,226 downwards.
CCGTCAAAGTACATTTTCCATGTCCCTAATTCAACATCCAAAATGTCCTTATCTAGAAAATCTTTTTTACCATCCTCCCCCTCTATAGGATTCTCGGCACAAAAATCTGACATGACGCTTCCTTTGATAGCTTTCTTAGCCACATACTTCAAGTCGAATTTTACTAGCAAAATTAACCATCTTAACAATCTTCCACTCAAAGCAGGTTTCTCAAAGAGGTACTTCAATGGGTCCATTCTTGCCACCTCCCATATTTGGAAGGGTAAAACGATATGCCTCAATTTCTATATAGCCTAAACAAATGCAAAGCATGACTTTTCTATGGGAGTGTACCTAGTCTCATAATCATGGAATCTCTTGCTTAAGTAATATATTGCCCTCTCATTCTTTTTATTATCTTCTTATGCAAGCATACTCCCAATCGCATCCCCAATGATGGAAAGGTATAGGAGTAAGGGTTTTCCATGTTGTGGAGGCACTAGGATTGGTGAGTGGAGGAGATATTTCATGATAAGTTCAAAGGCTTTTTGGCACTCATCGTTCCATGTGTGTGGTTCTTTCTTCCTTAGGAGTTTAAAGATGGGCTCACAGGTAGAAGTGAGCTTGGCGATGAATCGACTAATGTATTGTAGTCAACCCAAGAAATCCCTAATCTCTTTCTCACTTTTGGGTGGAGGCATCTCCAATATGGCTTTGATCTTGGATGGGTCAACTTCTATTCCTCTATCACTCAATAGAAACCTTAACAACTTTTCAGCAGTTACTCCAAAAGGTGCACTTTTGTGGGTTCAATCTCAATCTATATTCTTTAATCTTCTCGAAGAACTTCCTCAAGTCCATGGTGTGGTTCTCTTTATCCTTGGATTTCACTATCATATCTGAGCATATACCTCTACCTCATTATGCATCATATCTTGTAGCATGGCTGTAGCCATCCTTTGGTAGGTTGCCCCAGCACTCTTGAGGCCAAACAGCATTACCGAGTAATAATAGATTCCCTATTCAATAGTGAAAGTGGTTTTGGTCATATCTTTAGTAGCCATCTTGATTTTGTTGTATCTTGAAAAACCATCCATGAAGGACATCAAGGCACTTCTCGCTGTGTTATCTTCCAAGACATCAATGTGGGGGAGGGGGAAGTCATCCTTAGGGTACGCCTTATTCAAATCTCTAAAATCCACACAAATCCTTACCTTTCCATCCTTCTTAGCTACGAGCATGACATTGGCTATCCATTCGGCTTGGTTTATAGGTTTGATGAACCCCACCTTTAGTTGCTTATTGACTTCCTTTTTGATCTTTAAAAGCCATTTGGTCCTCATTCTTCTCAATTTTTGCTTGATAGGTAACATGTGGTCATGAGTATCAATGTGATGTTGAGCTATTTCGGGGTCAATTCTAGGCATATCCTCATAGGACCATGCGAACACCTCTTGAAATTCCATAAGGAGTTCTTGAAGACCTTTCTTTTCTTTTTCACTTAAAGTTGAGTCAATTTTAATTAAACGTAGAATCTCATCATTGCTCAAATTAATAGTTTCAAGAGTTGGTTCCGTAGGTTCAATTTTCCTTTCCAGTTGTTTATTAATTTCATTTTCAAATTCATTTGAATCATTTAAGTGCATAATTTCAATATTATGGGACAAATCAAAGTAAGCCAAATTAGAATTCATCTTATTGAAAATATTGAAAAGTACATTGGAACTTGTATTACAAAACTTTTTCCCCATGTTTGCAAAAAATCCAACCCAAAGTCCAATTATTAATGAGCCCCGTAGTAGGCATGATGAATTTGAAAGGATCACTTGCCTCTTCATTGGTGATGGTGAACACGTCCCTACTCATCTTCATCATGGTATTCATTACTTCAGCATCCATGTAGTTCACCCAATTAACCTTTTCTTGCACTTCTTTGATCACCATGGTAGGCTTCTCCTTAAAGGTGAGTTTTTTTAAAGAACATTTCCCAACCCAAATATACCTTTCCATCTTTACCTACCCATGGTTTGGGGAAGTCATAAAAGGGGAAGTCTCCTCCTTCTTTCCCAAAATTCTTGCTGAGAGTGCCGTGGTTCTTCTTGATTCCTTCGCAGCCTTCAAGGAATCCTAGACCCTCTTTGGTCACTTGAGTCTTGATATTACGAAACTCAACTACCCATTTTCCTTCCTTTCTAAGGCCCATACTAGGCATGTATCCCATGTTCTTCATAATTGCAATCACCTTATAGCTACAATATGGGAACAAATCGGTAGCATACTTTTCATCCTTCAGTCCATAGTCGGCCATATTCACGAACTCAAAGCCACTCATTTGAAGCTCATTTCCTCCTTCCTCGAGTCCACAAAGTGGTGGTAGAATCTCACTAACTCCAAGAACTATATCCCTCCTTTTCATAGGATCTTTATCTTTTGGTGTAGTGAGGAAAGGATTGCCCTATTGCGGTGAATCCAAGCCCTCTCCAAGAGAAGGTTGTAATTTGGGGTGATGTCTATGACATGAAATTCCACAATGGTTTCCATTGGCCTGATCTTGCAAGGAGCCTTGAAGGTACCCATGACCTTCCTTGAAGTGTTGTTATATGCCTTTATGGTTAAGGGGGAAGGGATGATAGTCTCCATATCTAGGCCAATAGTGAGGGTCCTAAAAGGACAAACATTCAAAGTGGACCCATTGTCAATAAGAACCATCGAAACCTTGGCACCCATGCATTTGATAGTGATTTGTAAGGGTCTAGTGCGAGTAACTCCTTCGGGAGGGAGATCTTCATCGGAAAAAGCAAGGAGAGGGTGTGAGTAACCCTCGACTCCCATGAGAGACAAAAATTCTTGTGGTGTAGTTTTTATAGGTACTTTTTTTTTCCATTCAAGGCGTCCAAGCGAGCCTTACGGTGTTTTTTAGAGGCCATGAGCAAGCCCCATACGGACACATGAGCTTGGGTCTTCTTCAATTGTATCAAGACCTTATCTTCTTCTTTTCTTCTAGGTTCCGTAGGCTTGGATCTTTCCCCTAGATCCCTACCAGGACGATCATTTTCTAAAAAAGATGACTTGTAGTGCTTCCCACTCCTAGTGATTTTTGCTACATTGTCCTCCAAAATTCTTTTCTTCAATTCTGTCACTCCTTTGGGAAGTATTCCCCATATTGCTATCACTTCCTTTAGGACTTCATCCTCTTCATCCCATATTCCTTGGACTTCCACAGCATTGATATTGGCATTTGTAGTTTCTATCAACTTCGAGTAATCCCATTCAACTTCATCTACGTGTACCCAATTTTGATATGGAGGGGGAGCCCTATGGTAATAGGGCAAAGGGTTCTTTCTAATGTTGGTTTTGGTGATGATGTTAGGGTTTGGGAGGGTTCCATTGTCTATGAGGTTTTGCATCTCATGTTTGAGGCGAAAGCAATTGTTGGTTTTGTGGCTAGATTTTTTTGTGGAAGTGGGAATATTCATTAAGCTTCTAAAAGGGAGGTATGGGATTAGGCATGGTTGTGGGGTCTAAAGGCTTGATGAATCCTTTAGAGGATAGGTTTTCATATGCTTGGGTGAGGGTTATTCCTAGGTCGAAGAATTTTTGGTGAGCTTTCTTTAGGTAAGCCAGTGTTGGTTGGGGTATGATGGCGCTTACATTTACAGGATTGGGGGCTTTAGTGGTGGTCCCCCCTTTAGATGTCTTCTTGGTTGAAGGCTTGCTTTCCCCTTTCTCCAATTGTCCATTGTTAAGAGCATCTTCAATTCTTGACCTACAATCACATAATTCTCCAAATGAACTAATAGGCGATGACAAAAGCCTACTGTTATAAACTGGAAGCAAGTTCTTGATGATCATGTTGATTTGGTCTTTCTCATTTGGCCTATTGACCATTCTAGATGCCTTGTTCTTCCATGTAGTCATGTATTTGGAAAAAGTCTCCCCTATGCCTTGTTTGGTAGTCTCTAAATCCCTTAAAGTCACATCAATCATGGTGTTGAAGATGAATTGGTCCATAAACAACTCCACTAGCTCATTTCATACCATGGTTTTGCTTGGATCAAGGCTATAGTACCACCTCGATGCACCTCTCGTGAGTGAGAGGGGAAATGCATGTAAAGTTTGCCTCTCATCTAGCCCTTTCATTTCCGCAATGCATAGGTATTTTCTTATGTGTTGCTTTAGATCCATAGTCCCATCAAATTTTTCCACATCGGAGATTTTAAACTTAGGAGGCAATACAATAGGAGTGTTTGAGCTTACTCCCCCCATGTTATAGAGGTAGTCATCCATCCCTTGTGCCTTACAGAAGGCAAGTTGCATCTTCTTCATCTTTTCCCTCATAGCTATGGTTTCTGCGGTGAGCTTCTCAAATTGCTTGTTTCTCTTATACTCCACTTTGTCTTTTTCATCCCATTCTTTATCTTCCTCCTCATCGTTGTGGATTTCCACATGTGTGGATTTCTTGAGCCTTAATTCTTCCAACCTAGTGAGGCACCCTCCCATTTTCTTAAGAGCTTCTCCATGTTCATCTAAAGCCTTAAGGATCCTTTATGCCATTGGGTCTTCCATGGAGGTAGCCATTGTCTCTTGGGGGTTTTCTTCTTCTTGGTATGTTTCCTCTATCTTGATTAAGCACTTTCCTTTCTTTCGAATCCAAATGGGAGTGGGGACGTGTTTTCTTAACTTTAGCAGTGCAATAATGCCTGAAAAGAATCCCCATTTTCATTAAGCCCACTCCCTTTCCTCTCATAGATCCTTGCCCCTTGTTTCATTAGGCTTTGGTCCATTTACAATAAAGCTCTCATCTTACTCTTATGGGTTTTCTTTATAATGTACTTAGGAATCTTCAACCCTTTCTCTTAAACTTTGGCCTACAATGTATTCATCATCTTTGGGCTTTTCATTTTTATTCATTATTTCATCACTCTTTTTGAAATAACCCTCTAGGTAGAATATTTTGTAGCCTTCCTTTCAAAGTCTATAAAACTCTCATCATTTTGGGCCTAGGCATACAACAAAGAGAACCAAGATTAGGGAGTTTCATTTTGGCTTTGAAGGACATTGGATGCTAAGTCCATAGCACATGTGTTATCTTAGGCCTAAAGTCCTCTTTTTCAAAAGGGTTTTTTTCACTTGGGCCTACAATAGCAATTAAGCTATGGTCTTATGAACATTTCAAGTTTAGATATGCCTTTGGATTTAGGGACAAGCCTTTTATATGTGAGAACTTCTTTTATTTTTTCCCACAACATCTTAGGGTATACCATAACTTTAGGACCATCCCTTCCTTTTTTATACCTTTTATTTGTCCTTAGAATTAGGTGAACACATGATAAATGGTTGAACAAACAAGAGACATATAAAGGATACCCTTCATGATAGGATCTAGGATCTCTCTAGTGTGGGTAGGCTTTCTAAGGCTAAAGGGATAGATAAGTAGGTCATTCACAACTGATGGGCTATGATTCCAACTGAGGGCCTAAGTGGACCCCATAGTGGATTGGTAGCAAACCTTTAACATACTCAAGGCCCATTATAGGCGATGACACCGATTGTGAGTGGGGGGGATGAACTTCGAAAAATTTAGGCTCAAATGGAGCCTTCCATCTTCCCACTCATCACCAACCAAGGTTAAGGGACAAAAGCACAAGTGAAAGTGTGTGCAACAAGTATTGAAAATATTTTTATTAAGGTTAAGAAATAAGACACAAGAATTAAACTCACTATCCACAGTGGAGCCGCCACTATGGGTGCAACGGATGGAGTCGCCACCTAGTTATATGGTCTAGGAACCATGAATATAGCATCCTTTCAAGGAAGGACCTTTGATCTTACTACCAGAGTTTGGGTTCGGAGTTTAGGTACGTTCTTGGAAAGGTGTTAGGCACCCAAGATTGCCCAACCCTAAGGTTGGCCTCCCATCATTGTGTCCTATACCTTAACCTCATTAAAAGCATTTTCAACATTTGCATCTATACTCACACACACTAACATACATCCATGCATACAATTATGGTACCCTTCATCCCAAAACACACATACTTATCAAACTACCGAAACAAAAAGGAGACAAACATTTTAAAGAAACCCTAGCATTCATTTAACATGTGAAAACCTATCATGCATCTATAACAAGGCTGTAAGCAAACCTATTACAAAACCCTAATCTTACATCTAAGCATGATCTATCATATCATTAAAGTGAAACCCTAATAAAATGCATGAACATCGCTAATGCATGATTTATCCTTTACTTACCTCTTAGCAGCACAACACCTACAGCATCAATGCATGAACATGTGGATGAATGGTATTAACATTAAGAAACCCTAATCTAAACCCTAATCTACACATGTGATAACAAACCAACATGATAAAAGGTAAACATATAGTTATAGGGCTTGAAACACATGAAAGGAGGCTACACAGAATACACATGTGAGTGTAGAAACAAAACAAACAAAAATTAGGGTTTTTGGGTAACGGCATCATACACGCTAGAATAGGTCTGCGTACGCATGAGCTCAACCTACGTGCGTAGGCTAGATCATGCATACACAGATCCTTACCCAGAAAACCTAATTTACACAGAAACAGAGCAGAAGCCAAACAAAACATAAAACATAAAATCTAACAACCTAATATGCTTAAAGACATAAAGAAAATCTAAAACTAACCTAAACAAACATATGTAAACATAAACTAAAAAAAAAAAGATTAAAAAAAAGATTCAAGGAAAAAAAGAAAAGGAAAAGTTTAGAAGGATTAGCAATCTTAAACTCAAAGGATTGGGGCCAGAAAAGGTCCCAATCAAATAAAAATGACTTGAGAGTGTTTTATGAAAAACTCCCTTTTGATTAATTATTTTTTAGTGAATCTTAGGTTTTTCCTGTGGGATTTTTGTGTGTTTTGAAATTGTACTATATAAGGCTTTTTATAGTTGAAAAAATAGGGTTTGGACCGACTCCCAAACGATGTCGGATTCGTTCCAAACCTTGTCTTTCTTATGCTTTTAAAATCCTAGCTATGTACACAAGAATGTGCTTGCGTATGCATGCTTTAGCTTGCGTACGTGGGCCAAGGGCCACTTTGGTCATTTAATTTTCCAAAAATAGATTTTTGCTCATTTAAAAGGTTATATTTTCCATTTTAACACTCCTTAGGTCATTTTAATATCTGATTGGGCTCTAAATTGACCTTGGGTCTCAGAGTTCGAGCATCATTGGGGAACAAGGGCCCAAGTCGTAAAGTTGTAAGGGGTACAAAATGCGGTGTCTACATTCATGAACAAAGTTAAGGGCTTTGACAGCTAATAAAGCTTCAACTACAGAAACTGAATAAGGGAGGTGGATCTTCTCAGCTGTAGAGCCTATCACCTGGCCCCTATCATCTCGAATAATCACATTAACTCCCACTACATTTTCATCCCGGATCATGGCCCCATCAAAGTTGACTTTAAAAAGGTAGCTAGGAGGTGGCTTCCATTTAACTCTTTGTGGAACTCGAGTAGCCAAGTCAGGAGGCTTTGGGGGAATGGTTTGAATAAAATTTGATAAAGCCACAAGTATATTAAGCATGACTTGATCGATGGGGAACAGTTTGCTGCTTGTTCCCAGAAGATTTCATCTATACCAATTGGTCCAGATGGTCTAAGCAAATAATTTCAAATTTTTACCATTTTGTATCACATGCTGCACAAGCTCAGAAAACTGTTAAAGTGAGTATTTGATTGAAATCACCAACTCGGGTTGGAATCCCAAATTGTGGATAGATAGGGGGCATGACCATAATGCATTGACTACATCCTTAAGGGCATTTTTAAAGTGATTACATACATCCTCATTGGTAACTCCATAAAGAGCAAGATTAGTTTTGGTGGGAATGGAATTTCGAATAGCCCTCCATAAAAAGTTCTTGATCTTATTCTGAACAACTAATCCCCAAACCTTCCTCCAAGGTTCTTGGTCTCCAGCTCGATAGTTAAGTTCTGTTGGGGTTTATGCCCTAAAATCCAATTTATTGGCATGTCATAAATAATTAAATTGTTTAATTATATGAGACTATCTATAAATGAACTAATGAGACATTATCTTAGTCCATGAGATGCATAGTATGTGATTTATGTGAAAAGTTACAGAAAGATATAAATCACAAGTTCTTTGTAAACTCAGAATTTTAGTTCGTAGTCGGTGATGAAATTAGGCGTTTCATCTGCGAAGACTATAACATAACAACTAAGTGATTTGTTTTGATCATGGAAGTAGAGACTTCTAGTTGGTATGTTTATAAGTTTTAAGAGTTAAGACATATTGAACTGGACTGCTGTGAAATTTATTATTCTCATAATGATTGTCAAATGAATAATAAATATCACGACTTATATTTACATGAACTCTTAATCTTGAGAGAATAATGGACTTGATCATGAAGTGTAGGTTGCTTTGATATATCAGAAATGAGATTTAAAGTAACGGTCAAAACCTCAGTACGTTGGGCGTTGATGGAACATATATTTTCAAGATGAAATTCATAGTCTCTTAACGGAGATACAAAATATTCCCTGGAGATACAAAATATTCCCTTGAGATAAGTTTAATAGGTTTATTATTCAGAATGTTAGGCCTAATTTCTTTAGTAGTTAGGCCTAACTACTTTGTGTTACTATGAATATTTTATGAATGGTTTGCATGTACAATAAAGTCTTGGGATATAATTTATTAATAAGGACTAGAGTGCAATTATATTTATATAGTAATATTAATATAATTAATGGTAACTTTGGATTTGTCAAGAATTGACAGAAAAGCCCAAAACCCATTGGAGTTAATGTCTTATTTGTTTCCATTTGGAAAGGCCTAAAAGGCTGGCCCAATTAGATAATTAGTTATTAGGAGAGAAACACACAGAAATTTGTAATCAATCACAAGTGCATGAAATGTTTTGTATGTGAGTGTTGGACACTCTCATTCTCTCTAGAACATACACATATAACTGATTGAGAGACCACACATCTTTGGCGTTAGTGGAATTGGAGTGAAGATTAAAAGTATTCCCGAGTACTTCTGATCTTTTTTTTGAAATTCACCGCACCAAGTTACACTCTCTTGTTATATATTCTGAAACTTACATAGTGCATGTTATCAATTGTGAATAAAGTAGATCCGTTAATTTTCTGCTGCGTACATTTATATTTCCAACATCGGCCCGGTTTTGGCGTGAGTTGGAGCGAATCAAGCCAAGTCGATGCGAATCCTTGAAAAAAAAAAAAAAAAAAGCTCAAACGCGGCACCAATGCGCGGGCAGCTGTGTTGGACGCCGCAACCTGCATTGGGCGTGCGGCACACTCCCAGCCGCGTCCGTGCTTCATAGCTATGAACATGACGGAGGGATCTTTTGCCCAGACTAAATTAATCTCCAAGCTTCTTTGTCACTAGGTTCCCAAGCTCACGACAGTTCCATACTAAGAAACTCATTGATCTTGACGGAGCTGATCACTAGCCTCCAAGCCCTCCACCATCAATTTAGATGTTACTTTAACACCTTTCAAAACCTTCTTTTTTTTCTTTTTTTTTTCCTGAGATAAATTCTTCTGACCTTCGACTTCATCACTGACTGCTCTCTTCCCTTTACTGCTTTTCTGCATGGCTGAGTCCCCTCTACCTGCTTGCCTCACTCTACGTTTCCACGTTGTCAAATTTTCTTGTTTTTCCACGTCACTAGTGAGAGGTTCCGTGATTGAATTCATAATTTATGGGACAGCCTAGTTAGGAATAGGCTGGTTGGTAGAATAATCTTTGCCTAAAACGTTATTTTAGGAGTAGATATATATGGGGATTCCAAAGTCAGCCCGCTAGGTTTGGAATTATCCAACCTGTCATATTTAGCCAGGCTCACATCAATCTGCTGGATCTCCATTTCAAAAGTCAGAGGATCGTTATGGGCTTCAGAAATTTCGGGGTCTGTTGTTACCAAAAAGAGATTTGAAGTATCTGCCATATGGGAATAATAGGAGAAATTATTGGGACCTCTTCAAGGACCATTGATGTGGTCCTCCTAGCTCCTGCCACCCAATAGGAAAACACCATCTAATCATTTTTTTTTTTTTACTCAGCTCCACATCATCACTTACCCATTAACTTAATTGTTGTTAGAAAATCAAACCAAGATTAAAACTAATAGAAGCATAGCAGAAACCTTCTAACTGTGTTAAGCCAAACTCAATTAGCCACTTCTAATCCCAATTGTGTTAGCCACTTCTCACCCAATTTCTGAAACCCAAAGCTCAATCCTCTTCCCTCTCCCTTCCCGCATCATTGGACGAGTCTTTCGAACAATCTTATGTTGGGCTTGTTTCTTTCTTCTCCCTGGATGAATAGTGAGAATGATTGACTATAAACTATGGCTAAAGTGGTTGCTGGAATCCACACACCACCATTGCAACTAACCAAGATTGATCAAGGTATGTATGTTACAAAGACTCATTTCACTCTTCAATGTATCATTTCCTAAGCTTTGTTTTGTTTTTATGTAGTTTATAAATATGGTGCCTTCTACGTGTTTGATAAAAGCCCAAGACGAGAAAGAATTAAAATAATGAAATTTTTATGTGTTGTTTTCTTTCTATCTAGTTTATAGATATTAAAAATTAACTTTATATGAGTCAATGGTGTGAATTGTTAGAACCTATTCCATACCCCTGCCTACTTCTTGTTTTTGGGTTTATTAAATGCCACTCTATTTCTTTGGTCTTGAAACAGAGCACAACTTCTAAACAAACCTTAAGTCCTAAATGTAAAAATAGTTCAATTTTTTTTTTCTTACAGTTAATAGTTTATACACACACACACCATTCTAACCATTCTTTTTATTATTATTATCCTTTTGATTTGAGTCTCCTTAGAAATGTGTTTCATGATGTTTTTAATCATAGATATTAGAGCCAATGAAGAACTACAAGTTGTTGCAAATTTGCTTGGAATGGTGGTGCACAGTGAGGAGGAAGCATATAAATTGTACAATGATTATGCTATACGTATTGGGTTTAGTATTCGAAAAGAAAAACTCAGATATACAAAAAATGGTGTAAGACAATGAGTGTATGTGTGTTTGAAAGAAGGATTTCCATGAGATGGTGACCATTTGGATCATAAGAAATTCGAAAGCATACAAACTAGGACTGGTTCTGAAGCTAGTATCCGGTTTACAATGACAACTAGTGAGTGGAAGGTTACTCATTTCAATCCTAATCATAATCATGAGCTTGCAAAGCTTGAAGAAAGGCCGTTTTTACGGTCGAATTAAAAAAATAACTGATGCTCAATTTGGTGTAATAAGAAGTTTCAAAGAAGCGGGCGTAAGAACAATAAGTAAATATTCCTATTTAGTTAAGGAAGCTGGAGGATTTGAAAATTTTGGGTTTATAAAACAAGATTGCTATGATGTGGTGAACAAGTAGAAGTTAATCAATGTTGAGGATGGAGATGTTCAAAGTTTAGTAAACCATTTTAAACAAAAGCAAGAAGAAGATCCTATGTTTTTTTTTACGCAATTCAAGTTGATCAAGAAAATCGAATGACAAATTTTTTTTGGAGAGATGGTAGATCAAGAATTGATTATAACTCTTTTGGAGATGTAATATACTTTGACACTACATATTAAACTAACAAGTATAATATGATATGTGCCCCATTTGTAGGTGTCAACCATCATTGGAAGAATGTACTTTTTGGTTGTACATTTCTATTGGATGAAAGAACTGCTTCATTTACTTGGTTGTTTGAAATATTCTTGGAATCAATGGGAAATCAAAAACCAAATACAATTTTTACTGACCAATGTCAAGCAATGAAGAATGCCATAAGAGTTGTGCTTCCTGATACTTGCCATCGCCTATGCTTATGGCATATCTCAAAAAAATGCTGCAAAAAATTTACCAAGGCATTATGGGAATCCCAAATTTAAGAGTACATTTAATAAGATTCTTTATAATTGTGAGACAAAAATAGAGTTTGAGTCTTGTTGGGATGACTTGCTTAGAGATTACAATTTGTTGGGCAATAAGTGGCTTAACACTTTATATGAAAATCGTGAAAGGTGGTGTTCAATTTTTAGTCATAACATTTTCTCTTGCCGAATGAAAGCTTCATCCAAGAGTGAGAGTACAAATAATGTTTTTCAACATATGGCATGCAAAACAATGAGGCTAACAGAATTTGTACATGAGTATGAGAAAACTTCAAAAAATATGTGCACGGAAGAGTTAGAAGAAGATGTTCATTGCAAAGAAGGTACATCTTTTCAAACAGTCAAAAATTGTGGACTTTTGCAACATGCATCATCTATTTATACTCGTACAATGTTTAAAAGATTTGAGTTAGAAATTACTTCTACCTTGGGGGTCACACACCAAGATGTTAATTCTAATGGAGTGTCTTTCACCTATGAATTCATTGAAGGAGGCAGCTGGAGGGTTCATGTAGTCTATTTTAACTCCTTAGATAATGTTTTCATATGCAGCTGTAAAATGTTTGAAACATTAGGGTTACTATGTCAACATGTTTTGCGAATACTTATTGTGAAAAATGTAACAAGGCTTCCTGTTCAGTATATTTTGAAATTGAAAGTTCAAATAGTGTGTAAAATACTTATGAATGTTTAGACCCCCAAATATAAAATAACCAACACAAGCTTATATACAAACAATATATGTGCGGAATGATGAATATAAGCTAAACCTAAATTGGTAACACACCCCAAACCAAAATTAATCATAACCACAGCAGTAATAAAAAGGTAAAGAGTAAGGGAAGAGAGATGCAAACACAAAGATAACACGGCGATGTATTATTGAAGAAGAAATCGAAGTACTTGGCGAAAAACCTTTCCGCTGCCCTTTAAGAGTCAATAATCCACTAGAGAATAAAGTTGGGATACATGAATAGCAGAAGACCTTCCAAGCCTAATCTACCCAGTGCACCTAAGCCCTCCAAGCTTCTTGCTCTAACAGGGTTACGCTGAATCTTGTCTCCTCTAGCTTACCAGATCCCGCAATTGCCCATTGCATCAACTAAAATAAATTGGACCCTTCTGAACTGCTTCCCAAGTGCCAAAATATCTCCTCACTGATATGAGTATGGTGAGATAAGGATTTGGCTAAATGTAGATCTCAAGGATATGTCAATGGAGAGGGTGAAAGTAGAGGAATTTAGAGAATCAAATGATGAAGATTATGGATGAGTCAATCTTGTTTTTCTCTAGGGTTTCTCTCTCAAAATTCTCTCTGGAAGCTCTAATATTTCATGAGTATAAGGGTATTTATAGTAGGGTGTATAAGGAATGCGAAAGTTCAGTTTTCAACAAACAGGGCATTCTGGCGACTTGGGCTCGCAATTGGAACAAGTCACAAGTTTGAGTCGCGAGTTAACTACTTGGCCAAACTGGAAGTTTTGTCTTGTAGTGCTCCAGCTGTTATGACCCTTTAGCTCCCCCTGCATGCTTCACACGTGTGCCATTTTGGCGACTTGTCAGTCGCAAGCCAATCGCGAGATCCAGTCGCAAGACTCCCTTGAATTGCACACTTCTTGAGATTTCTTCACACTCTCTCACACACTACCCTTACATAATTCCCACCTAAATACAAGGTATCTAATTGCTAAATTACAAGAAAATTTGGCACGGAATAAATCCAACACATGATTGAATAAATTCAACCTTACAATCTCCCTCTTTGGCTATTCCGTGACAAAACCCTAAAACAGACTCTAGACTTAACATGTGAGTTGGGAACAGTTGCCAAAACTCACTCACACTTAACTCTAGAAACTGTGAAGCTCTTAAACCATACAAATAAGTATCTCCTGTAAACAACAACACAAGACGATCATTGTAAGTAGAAATCTTGAAATGCATATAGAGCAAGCATAATGCGATCAAGTAGTAAAGATTAAAGCAATAAAGCATGACTTGACTAAACAAGAACAATCACTATAAATAGTGATCACAATGATCATTCACACAAGGAATGAACATCCGGACATGCAAGCTAATATGCTCAATGCAAAGTATCATTTGCATGTCTAACACTCAACCAATACAAAAACACAAGGTAATTGTATCAAGGATATAAAATCCAACAATGGCACAAAAGTGAAGTACTAAAGAAAATGCATAACATTAACTAAAAGTATTGAGCTACAAAGCAAAGGTACAAACAAAATATAGTTTAAATAGCTAACATAACCATGAACTATAAGCAAAGCAAAAACATAGTTAATATAACACAAAGCTTTTTCCCTCTTTCTCCCTCTATCATATCACTCCCCTTATCATGAATCATAGGAGCTATGATGAACTTGGAATATATATACCTGTAACCTGAACCACTTGCACAAAACACATTAGATCCTCAAGGTAAAGCAAGTAATAAAAGGACAAATATAATGTAACAAGTAAATTGCGATCAAGTAAACATGATGTGAAACATGTGAGCAACTTGATCATACACCAAAACAGTCATATAGAAATGATTACAATGACCACATAGCAAAGTAAATGATCATTCGAACATGCAATCAGTGAAGCATAATAGCATAAGGATGTATGCATGTCCAACACACAAACACGATGCATTGAGAACAACAAAGCATAGATACTAAACATAACTCAAAGCACCATAAAGCAAACAAGAAAACAAACATAAATAAAAAAAAAAACAAAACAAAGTTTTCATATCAACTCAATGTCTCCCCTATGGTAATCTCTCCCCCTACGAATGTGCATAAGATAGAATTTCTTCCCCTAAGGATGTGCATAAGAGTCATATAGAAATGACAAAACTCTCCGGTATACTCTTTAGAGTATACTCTCCCCCTTTTTGTCACGAATAGACAAAAGGTCAAAGAGAAACGAGAGCAAGATATGAAGGTACGAACAATGATAATGATGCATGAGGGGTGCAAGATTAATGAAAAATGAAGCTCAAACAAAAGACAAAACAAAATGCTACAAAGCATAAGGTAAATATGACATGCTAGGATGAAGAAATAAGGTATAGACCAATGCATGACAAGGGTAGCAAAGGTGTGTGCAAGAGATGGCTATGTGCAATGCATAACCAAAACATGGAAAATGCATATGTGGGGTAAGTTGTGTTAAATACACAACCAATAAACCAAACATGTTCCTAATGAGGAAACATAAGAAACCCTAAATTTTGGTACTCATCAGAGTCCAAACAAGCGAGAAAATGCCTAAGAGGCATTTTATCAAACACCTAGTGTGCACACTATGAACAACAATGTGAAACAATGCATGAACATCATGAAATCCACCCTTAAAACATGTTCTTTTTGCCACAAAGGGCCAACATCTAATCAAGTCATCAAAAGAAACCAATCCCATACAAAAATTTGACAAAAATTAAGTTTCCCCAACCTCTATGATGAAAGTCCCAACCAAGAGCACAAAACTCTCCAAAACATAATCTTAGGATCCAAATCAAGGAAAATAGTTTAAAATTACCTTAGAGATGTTAATGGAATGAAAAACCATTCAAATTGATTGAGTTTTGATGTAAAAATATTGAAAGAGGGGTTTAAGAGAGGATGGGAGAGGTTTAAAACATGTTTCCCACGAAAAGCCCTTTAAAAAACTGTTTCAGGGCGTTTCGCAACTGGCGAATCACGAGATGAGTCGCGAAAATTTTGAGAGTCGTGAGATGAGTCGCGAAAATTTTTGCGAGTCGTGAGTGAGTCGCGAAAGCTTTTGGATGAACTCGCGACTAGGGTTTTACGACTGGGCAAGTCACCAAAACGAGTAGCCAAAAATTTTGACACTTGTTTTTCAACACAGAATATGTTTAAATAATGAAAAACAAAGTAAGCACTAAACATGAACGCAAAGAGTGATAAGAATCACTTCCAAATACATATAAAATGATCAAAAATATTTTTGGATTGATCCATATATAGTTGAGCACACACACATCACATTTAAACAAGTACAAACGAACAAATGAATAAGACATTCATTGAACATTAGGCATGTGTGTTGTGTATGTGTATCAAATGTGGAATAGTCCTTAGTCTAGAGTGAAGTTTCAATGATCAATTCAATCAAGTCATATACAACTAGTACTAAGTCAAGTGGTCTATCTCAATTATAGAAATGAATATATATGACCTCCTACAAAAAAATGATTACATATCTTTGGAGCTTTTCATTTGATTTTCTTACAATTCATAATATTTGATCATTTTTTATCTTTACATCTCTTTTTGAGATCGATGCCTAAAATTTTTGATATTTCAATTTGATGAACAAGCCTTTGGCTTTCTGGGGCATCATACATTTTTATAAAAGTCGCTTTCCCTTTTTCCTAGTCAAATACTAGTATGTGCAACGGTTTTTGCAGCTCATTATCTCTTTTTATTTTGAGATTTACATTGATTGAGCTCTTTAAGAAAAAATAAATGAGTGGAAACAGATATAGGCACAAGTCTACGTATGTATCAAAACCATCAAAACTATTGACTAATCATTCTTGACAAGCTTGAAGATCGATTTACAACAATCAAACATAGATGTCAAGATTTTTCCCACAAAGATAAATGTGCATACATAACAAGCTAAATTCATAAATGTACTACGCCATTAATACGAAGGTACTAGGCCAAACTCACATGTGATATGTGCTCAAACATATACGATCAAACTTTTTGAATTTTTCACTTTTTATGTAGTTTTGGATTTTTTACACACAAAACAAAGACATAAAAGTAAGATAAAAAACAAAACAAAACAATGCATATAAAGAGATGCATGATGCACAAATGCATGACAATGAAGCATATAATGCGTGAAGAGTCCTACAAAGATAGAAAGAATTAGATTAAGGACCAAAAGAGCAAAAGCTCAACCATAGGAACCCTTCCTCATCCAAACGGAACTATTATTTGGAATGAGTGTCTTATGAGAAGTGTGACGAGGGTTGGAAGAATGATAACTGGAGATGCACATAGACAAGGAGGTAAGAACATCAAAAACTTTCTTCACCAACTAACTAATTTCCCCCAAAACCGGTTTTGCTTTCATAGCACAACTTCCAAAAAGCTCAAGTTTCGTTTTTTTATTTTTTATTTTTTATTTTTTTATTTTTTTTATTTAATGCTTTTAAGAGCTTGAAACTTAGAGCAATGAAGTCTAAGATGACCAAGGGCACCACAATAGTGACAAACAATGAGTTTAGGTTCACTAGGCCTTTTAGGGAGGGATCTAGCACCATGGTTTTGTTCTTTCTTCAACATGGGGCATTGAGGTCTTATGTGACAGATCACACTGCAATGATGGCATTTAGGAATAAACTTAGATCCACTCAATTCCCTAGGATGGGACCTAAACAGAGGCTTAGGCTTAAAACCCTTTCTCTCCACTTTTTGTTTTCTTTTATGTGGAGGAATGTACACCGATTTGTCCTTTGAGGTATGACACACAATAGGCACAAAATCGGGTACCACAACATGATTGCAACAAATATTTTCATCCTTTTTATCTGTAGGTTTAGCAATCAAATACTTGGCATGTATCTTAAGAGATTCATTTTCACATTTTAGCTCATCAACAAGTTTGTTAGATAAAACAAGTTTAGCATCAAACATTCAAACTCTTTCAGCTTTTCAAGAGAATTTTCAGCAAGTTTCTTATATTTCTCAACCAATTTGTTGGATTCATTGAGCGTAGCAATCAAATCATCATTTTCACAAAATAACTTGCTCAAATTCTTATGAAACTTAGCATCTTTCTTTAAGAGTTTGATGTTAGGAATATCAATAACACCCAAAGATTCATGCAACATAGCATCACAATCATGAGGATTATCACTCATAGAGGCATTTTCACAAACACGTAGCATGCTACATTCATCTACATCCAAAACATGCATAGAAGCATACAAAGCACTATCCATGGCAAATAACACAAGGTGTCGAGGATCACACTTAGGTATTTAAACCACAACAAGTGTACCCGCTCTGATACCAATTGAAAGTTCAAATAGTGTGTAAAACACTTATGAACGTTTAGACCCCCCAAATATAAAATAACCAAAACAAGCTTATATACAAACAATATATGTGCAGAATGATGGATATAAGCTAAACCCAAATTGGTAAAACACCCCAAACCAAAATTAATCACAACTAAAGTAGTAATAAAAAGGTAAAGAGTAAGGGAGGAGAGATGCAAACACAAAGATAACACGGCAATGTGTTATTGAAGAGGAAACCGAAGTACTTGGCGGAAAACCACTTCGCCGCCCTCCAAGCGATCAATAATCCATTAGAGAGTAAAGTTGGGATACATGAATAGCAGAAGACCTTCCAAGCCTAATCTACCCAGTTCACCTAAGCCCTCCAAACTTCTTGCTCCAGTAGGGTTATGCCGAACCTTGTAGTCTCTAGCTTACCAGATCTCGCAATCGCCCATTGCATTAACCAAAATGAATTGGTCTCTTCTAAACTGCTTTCCAAGTACCAAAATACCTACTCACTGATATGGGTATGGCGAGATAAGGATTTGGCTAAATATACCTCTCAAGGATATGTCAATGGAGAGGGTGGGAGTAAAGAAATTTGGAGAATCAAAGGATGAAGATTGTGGATGAGTCAATCTTGTTTTTCTCTAGGGTTTCTCTCTCAAAATTCTCTCGAGAAGCTCTAACATTTTGTGAGTATAAGGGTATTTATAGTAGGGTGTATGAGGAATGCGAAAGGTCAGTTTTCAACAAACAGGGCATTCTGGCGACTCGGGCTTGCGACTGGAACGAGTCACAAGTTTGAGTCGCAAGCTAACTACTTAGCCAGACTGGAAGTTTTATCATGTAGTGCTCTAGCTGTCGTGATCCT
Source organism: Quercus gilva (assembly GCA_023621385.1). Taxonomy (NCBI): domain Eukaryota; kingdom Viridiplantae; phylum Streptophyta; class Magnoliopsida; order Fagales; family Fagaceae; genus Quercus; species Quercus gilva. The sequence continues at coordinate 48,604,351 of CM042473.1, read as the reverse complement.
TCAGCTTCCCCTGCATGCTTCACACGTGTGCCATTCTAGCGACTTGTCAGTCGCGAGCTAGTCGCGAGATCTAGTTGTGAGACTCCCTTGAATTGCACACTTCTTGAGATTTTTTCACACTCTCTTACACATTACCCTTACATAATTCCCACCTAAATATAAGATATTTAATTGCTAAATTACAAGCAAATTTGGCACGGAATAAAGTCAACACATGATTGAATAAATTCAACCTTATAGAAATGATGGACAAAAGATGCAAAGAAAGATAGTGTCGTATGTGATCATGCAAAATCAGTGGATGCAAATGATGAGTTGTCAATGACATCACGTCGTAATGAATTAATGCACTCAGTTTATGAAATTTTCAGAAGAAGTGCAGCAACAACTCAACATACTAAAATGTGCAAAAGAAAAATTAGAGAGATGATAGAATTAGTTGAGAAAGATATGGAGGTGTTAAGTGTAGCAAGAGATGATGGTGAAAGAGAAAATAGTTTTGTTGATAATACCATCTCTGGTTATGTTGAGAAGACAAATTGCTTACTCAATAATTTTCCTATATTAGATCCCCCATATGTGCTACCAAAAGGAGTCACAAATGCGAGATTGAAAAGCAACATGGAGAAGCATAAAAGGAAGGCATTAAAAGATATCATGAGATTAAGTAAATCTTTTTCTTTTTAAATTTTACATTGAAAAGAAAAATTTGTTCAATGATTCAATTATTTATTTATTGTGAATAATGTCCTAATATTTCCTCCCTCTTTTTAGAACAATTGCCCACGAAAGGACTTCCAACAAACTTTGGTCATGTTAGAGAAGGTATTGGCTTTCATCTATAAATAATTTTACACAGTTTGACTTCCAAGTGACTCTTTAAACTTGGGTAACCCAAGTTTGCATTGGTAAAAAAAAAAATAAAAATTATAGCCCTTTATTTGTAGACACTTACAATTTTTCTTACATATATGTTATCTTATCTATATTGCCTTTGGAATAGTTGTCAATAATGTACTATATGTAGCCCGTATGTCCTATGAAAATAACATTATTACTTGCATTGTCAATAATGATAGTCCTATGAAAATAACACTATAGGTTTTACAACAGTTGTCACTAATTCACAAATCCCAATATATGCACTACAATGTACAAGTCTATGCTAGTCAATGAATCCATCTAGTGTACCCATGGATGAGAACTACAATAATCAAGCATGATCTAAGCCCTTGCATCCTCTTTTTTATTTATTTTTAAATTATCACACATTTTAATCTCTTATAGTATTTGTTGATACCCATTTTTGCAAAACATTTTCTATGAGCCCGACTCAATCGAGCCCAACCTCATTATGGGCCTAATTCATGTATTATATATATTTTTTATTCGTTTAAGCATGGCCCAAGCCCATGCAACATATGGGGAAATTGAAGAAGTGTGGTTTGGAGGGTATGGGTCGATTCCTTTTAGGCCTTTTGCATAAGCCCAACCCATGTATGCTACCAAGTGGGCAAGGGACACTAGTACCACTTTTGGCTTATGAAGGAGGTCTTGTACCTAAAATTTCCACCTCAAAAGAGCTTTTATGCTCTGGCTAACTGTGGCACAAAGTTTCTGCCCTAACCTAATTTTGCTACCATATTTTCTTTTCCACCCAAAAAACACAGCTGACCCTAAACTAATTAACTAGCTTATTGTGGTCAAATACAGCTATCAAAAGCCTACAATGATAAGGAAAGAATAGATAATGGAGTCGGCCACTTTATTTCCAAAATCATGCTAAAAGCACGTCAAACTCTTCCCTAAACAAAAGCAACCTAAGCCAAAACACCAAATTAGTATCATGGGAGATAAAGCCTCTTCCATTACTCAAAAACCAGTCATTAGCAACACCCCAAATTCTATATAAAACTCTCTCTTCAATTCAAAACAAGGCCAACCACGTTTTCCCAATAGAGCTGAAACTTGAGAGCAAAAACCCACTGAGTCAGGAAACATTCTCACAATTCTGAACCTTAGCGGTGGAAATATGGGTACAGGAGAACCTTCCCTCTCTTTCTCACAACCACTCTCAATTTCCTCTTCTCGCTAACTGTGGGTCAAAATTTCAAACCTGTATGTTTTTATGCTTTTTCTATACTTTTGTTTTTAGCATTTTGATTCTCTCTTATCAAAGCACCATTAGCTTTTTGTTCATTATACATTTTGAATTTTGGGCTTGATTCTCCACAATAAAAACTTCTAAAGAAGCCAAGGAGAGATTTGGGCCGTTCTCACATTTTCGGCCCTTGTCGCAAAAACGTCCCCGACAGTTTTTTATAAGTATTCCATTTTCTAGGCATGCCAATGACCAGTAGTTCAAATCACTTTCAACTATCAAATCAAGTACAAGTAAAAAATAAAATAAAATGATTTATGCACTTTTATTTCATTTTTATAAATATCTACCATTTGATGTTGAGATAATTTGAATGTAGATTCCTTTTTCTTATTGGAGCAGTGCTTCTCCAAATGTTAGCTTAACAAGCATGCTTCAAAGTAACAATTGCTTGAATTATTTAAGTCAGGTAAATATACTTGCTATTTTAATTTTAATTTTTTTATTCCTCATTAGTTATGTTTATTTATTTGTATTAATAGTTATCACTTTGTTACTAATAACTGAAAATGTCCATAGCTAATTTTGCAGAATTCTTTCTTAAATGGTTTTACACAACTAAATCCAGGACACAAGTGATTTGACTTGAAAGATTTTTGATGAGTATTCAACTTAGAATATTCTTGACAAGTGTGCAACTAACAAGTATAGATTGATGATAAGAGGAGTGAAAGCTACAGGATATGTTATTTTTATATTTTGAAGGTAATGAAAATAGGTTGATTTTTAGGATATGTTAGAATACATTCCTTTTTGTATATTTTCTTTTGTTATGCCTTCTCACCCCCTAGACAAAAATTGTGTTATTCAACATTGTTATTCATCCAATTGAATATAACTAATATAAATGAAAAGTATTTTCATTTCAAATGTGCTTATAAGCAATTTCTTGTGAACTATAAAGGTGTTTCGTTGTTTGGTTTGTGTGTGTATTTTTTTACTTTTGTTCTGGCTTCATTTGGATAATGTTTTGGAGCAAGGGGGGAAAATATGGTTTTTTTGTTGGTTTGGTTTTTGGTGTTCTGGGGATTAAGTAGTTTGGCTTGTAAATATCTGACGTTTTATTTTTGGATTTAGGGATAATTAAGCTTGATGATTGGTTTCTTAAACTTTTACTTTGGGATTGTACAAATGTTGTGGAAGTTTTTTTTTTTTTTTTTTTTTTTTTTTTTTTTTTTTTTTTCAATCTCAACATACTGTACAATTTCAAAATTTTATGGATTTGCTTCGGTTTCTTTGGGATACCCAACAATGCAATGATAATGCCTTATCTCTTGCTATTCCATTGCTTGGGCCATGTGGACAAAAAGGAACTAGAAAAGGAATGGTAAGAAATGCATGACTAATTCTTTGCTAGTGTAGTGGGTTGGGCAATTTAACAGTGATTTTAGGGCTGTAAATGTGAAGTCCCCTCTTTAATCTGCAAAAGTATTCACAAGCTTGGAAGCTGCCTACTGATGCTATGTTCAAAGTCAATGTGGATGCTGCAATTTTCTCTTCTCAAAGTATGTGTGGGGTAGGTGTTGTGATAGGCGGTGAGATGGGATTGGTCGGTTGTTGCTTTTAGTAAAAGGTTTAAAGTTCCAGTTTCCTATAAAAAAAAAAAAAAAATGGTGCGTTAGTTATAACGCTAGAAGATGTCCACTTGATTGGTCTATTAGTAATTGTGTGGTTTACTCTGCTTGTATGGATGATTGCCTCCACACTCCTTTTCCTTGAATGAAATTTGAGGTTTATCAAAAAAGGTTATAACGTTTAAATATGCCCATCTGTGAAAAGTTGTATTGGAGATGTTGCTGTAGCTGTTAGACATTCTAGGACAATTGGGTTGTTTTTTTCCTTTGCTCATCCTCCAGTAAACCAAACTAGGATGCAAAAAAAATGGGGGAATTTAACTAAAGATGCAGCTACCATTTGACCCAAAAAAAAAAAAAGTGTTGGTTTTGCTGTTTTTCAACTCATCTACTTGCTGCCTAGGTCCCAAAGCTAGGCTCTGTTTTTTCTTTCATTGTGTTTGGCCCTGGCAAATGTAACATTGGGTTGTAATGTAACTGGCTATGGCCTTTATGTGCTACCCAGGATGCTTATGGCCAAAGTTTTTATAATACAATAGCTTTACATCAATAAAATTTCTAACATTTCTCTAAAAAAAAAAATCACTAATAGTCTATCAAATGAGAAATTTTATTGTCAAAATGAACAAAATTTACAATGAGATCCAAACACCAAAACAAAAAGATGAACCTCATCTATAAACACAAAAATTATTTGCAAATATAATAACTAAAAGCTAACATAGCTAATATAGCCTAACATATAAACTAATGCAAGGATAACTGAGCTTCTAAAGAGCATTTACAACTCTAAAGTAAAATAACTATGCCAAAACCACATAAACAATTCACATTAGAACCAATTTTCTCCAAGCTAGTAGCAAGCCTACAGCCAAATACCCACTAATACAATCATGCCCACAACCAAATACCACTAATACAATCTTTATTCAAAACGGTAAGGTTGAATTTATTCAATCATTTTTTTGGCTATATTCCGTGCCAAATTTGCTTGTAATTCAGCATTTAGAAACCCTGTATTTTGGTGGGAATCATGTAAGGTAGTGTGTGAGAGAATGTGAAGAAAAGCTCAAGAGTGTGCCACTTAAGAAGGGCCTCACGACTAGATCTTATGACTGGCGAGTTGCCAAAGGTGGCATACGTGTGAAGCATGCAGGGGAGCTGAAGAGTCATGTCAAGCTGTTGCCACAACACAACAAAACCACTAGCTGGCCAGGCCTTTGGCTCGCAACTCAAACTCGCGACTCGTTCCAGTCGCAAGCTTGAAATCTCCAGAACACTCTGTTTGTTACAAAACTGACTCTTCGCATTCCATGCACACCCTATCATAAATACCCTTATACCCACATATTGGCTGAAAGCTTCCAGAGAGAATTTTTGAGAGAGAAACCCTAGAGAAAAACAAGATTGACTCATCCACAATCTTCATCCTTTGATTCTCCAAATTCCTCTATTCTCATCCTCTCCATTGATACATCCTTGAGAGGTACATTAGCCAATTCCTTATCTCACCATACCCATATCTGTGAGAAGGCTTTTGGTGCTTGGGAAGCAGTTAGGAAGGGACCAATTCATTTTGGTTGATGCAAATGGGCGATTGCGGGTTCCGGTAAGCTAAAGAAGACAAGGTTCGGCATAACCCCTATTGGAACAAGAAGCTTAGAGGGCTTAGGTGCACTGGGTAGATTAGGCTTGGAGGGTCTTCTGCTATTCATGTATCCTAACTTTATTCTCTGGTGGATTATTGACCGCTTGAAGGGGCAGCGGAGAGCTTTACGCCAAGGACTTTGGTTTTCTCTTCGAAAACACATTGCTGTGTTGTCTTTGTGTTTGCATCTCTCTTCCCTTAATCTTTGTCTTTTAATTACTGCTGTGGTTGTGATTAATTATGGTTTAGATTGTTTTACCAATTTTGTTTTAGTTTATTTTCATATTTCGCACTTATATTGTTTGATAATAAGCTAGTGTTGGTAATTTGTAAATTGGCGGTCTAAACGTTCATAGGTGTTTTACACACATATTAAACATTCAAAAATTTTGGGACATCAATCTTTGCAGCATCAACAAGAATGTTCAAATGCAAAAATCATGGAACCTAGCAACTAAAAGACTCATAATCATAATCTTCCCCACATTACAAATTGAAAAGAACTTAAAACATCACCAACCACGTCCCCGTTAAGATCGAATGGGCATGGGTCTTAAAACCTAAATTACAAAATCCCATGTCCCCACCAGATTGAGTACAAAACTGGCCATCGTGGAGCTTGTGGGCCTTGGGTCCTATCTTTGCTTCTCAATAGAGAACATGCAACCCAAACCTTCTCACGTCCCCACCAGGTTTGAATCCACACACTACCATGGAACTTGTTGGCTTTCCCTTCGACCCTCCACTAATTGTGTCATTGTCAGAGTTTTTGTGGTGATGGTGATGGGTGAAAACAACAGCCTTCCATTTCATAAACGTCTGGAAATTTCAGTTCCATACAGAGAGAGAAGGGAAATTTCTTCTCTAGAGAGATATTGGGGAAATAGAGTTTGAGGGAGAGAGGAAGAAAGAGGCAGATAATGTTAAGGGTTTGAGAAAAATTTTGAATCACTGTTTAGTTGATTTTGGGTTAAATCCAGTTTTGTTTTCTTTAGTTTTAACCTTGGTTGGATTTTCTAACAATAGTTAAGTTAATGGGTAAGTGGTGATGTGGAGCTGAGTAAAAAAAAAAAAATGATTAAGTGGCATTTTCCTATTGGGTGGCAGGAGCTGGGAGGACCACATCAGTGGTCCTCTAGGAGGTCCTAATAATTTCTTAAATAATAGAGATATTCCCCCTAAAACACAGATTTACTGTATCTACATTCAAATTTGAAATCCTATGGTCAACTATGGAGGGAATGGTTGAAACGGTGGGCCAAGACATCTTCGGAACTGCTACTTCCTCGGCCTCAAATTCCGACAATACCTCCCTCTCCTTCTCCTCGTCGACCCCTTTAACTGATATCATTGTTTTCTTACCTGGACTATAAAAAGGTGCTTGCAACCACACACCATACTTCTGAGAGTCTATGGATAAAGTACCCTTGCTTGCAATCCATTTATCACAGTCTTTATCATCATGAGAAACTAGACCACACTAGTAACAGAAGTTTGGATTCTTCTCATATTTAAAGGACACCCAAATTCCTTCCCTTCACTTAAAGAGAACCTTACGTCAACAACAGAAAGGTCTAAAGACATCCATTTTTATACAAACACGCATGAATAGGGGCGGAGGCACACATAAGCTTGGGGGATGGCCCCCCCAAAACTTTTGAAACCCTTATATAATACTCTATATAAAAACAAGCTGGCCCTTGTATATGTATTAATTGGCCCCTCCAAAAAAATTCACGTACCTAGTCTAATGTTAGTTTTAGTGGTTTCCCCTTTGAAATATGTTGTGGTTGTTTGATCAATCAAAGGGCTAAGGCAATTATCTCCCAAAACTACATAGAATGACGCATTAGCATGAGTGATAAAAAAATATTTGATACCATAAGTATGTCTCAATCTTATTGGTTGATGATTGGATGTATCCAAAGCATGGAACTATTAGGATTAAAGAAAGTATATGGAAGTAATGAAAATAATTAGCTAAGTGGGGTTGTCTAGCAAATTATGGCATATAAAATTACTAAAACAAAGTAAAAGTATTAGTTACCATTCAATCATTAGCCTTTGGTTCAACAAATCACTGAAGGAATTGTCATATGTTTTATTTTGTTGTGGTTCTTATGCATCATAAAATGTTAATTTCTTTATAGCGTTCCTTTTGAAATATGACCATTTTTACAATTACAATATTTTAATTTCTCATGTGGACTTTACCCAACAAAACACACGTTTACTCAAAAAAAAAAAAAAAAAAAAAAAAAAAATACAAACAAACAGACAAACAAACAAAGTTGTCAAGATGCTATTTTTTTTTTTTTAAGTAAACAAAAGTGCGCTATGTTTGTGTGTGTTAAAATGTGAAAGTTGCTAAAAGTTTATTGTTTTGCTTAAACTAGTGATTTTTTTGGTGGCATTCTTAGTCATTAAGCTTCATTTCTTTATTTCTTTTAACTCTATCTATCTCACACATAGGTACACATAAATATATGAGTTATGATTAATGTACAAACATGTAATTCGCCCCCTCAAGTTAAAAATCCTGGCTACCCCCCTGCCCCCCCCCCCCCCCCCCCCCCCCCCCACATGAGATCAACCAGTTTCAGTTTAAAAGATGAAAATAATACTATGATTACCCACGTACCGTATCTTAACTCTATCTATGTCACACATACGTACACAGAAATATATGAGTTATGATTAATGTACAAACATGTAATTCGGCCCCCCCCAAGTTAAAAATCCTGGCCACGCCCACCCCCCCATGAGATCAACCAGTTTCAGTTTAAAAGATGAAAATAATACTATGATTCCCCACGTACCGTATCTTGAACCCCCTTTGAGTCTGCCAAAGAGGTTTGAAAGCTCGACCAAATGCCTCAATACTTAGAGCCCTTTTAGTAAAAAAAATTGCAACTAGAGCAAACTCGGGTTTGTTTTTTTTTTTTCGAAGATGTTGACATGAATATCCTTTCTCTGTAAGAGATAGGCCCTTCCAATCGTTAAGTATAGAATCCATAGAAGAAAAAGAAGAATAAAGAGAAACAGTTTCCTAGACCCCAAAAGTAGGACCCGACATATCCTACCAATAACAGTGTTAGTGGAGGAGGCAAAATATCATTCCGAAGAAGATAAAGGTTTCTACTGAGATAAGTTACTATGACTGAGAGTTAGAGAAAACCTAGGTCAGAGAAAAACTAACTACTAAAAACTTATCAAAATTAATCTTGACAACATTTTCTTGTGAAAATAACATATCCATGAAACTAAAGTTGATTACGGATAATTGCCATATTTTAGGGTCGGTTAAGATGACTAGGGAAGGGCTGAAATCTTCCATTCTAGAGGCTTGCATAATTTCACCTTTATGTCAAATATTAACGGTTTCCTTTCTTTGTAGTTGGGAGCATTAAATGCTAATAGGTGTGTTAAGCCAAAATAATCCTATTAGTTTAGGCAGGGCAGATTGAGCCCATCAATTTGGTGCAAAGTCTTGTCTCGCAAGTAGTTCATTTATGCATACGACCATAATTTGTAAGTAAAGTTTGTATTCTCACAAACAAGGTGACTAAAAGGTTAATAACCTTAGCACTGGATTGACCAAACCATATTTTCAGTAACAAACTCAGATCTTGTGGTCGGGATTGATACTTTTACCTTGAAGCTAGGATCTAACTGTTGGCCGTTCGACTGAACTTATCTCCAGATGCAAATGGTTGGAAGGCCGGGCCCTAAGAGGGTTGTCCTAGGCTTGGTAGTATTTCTTGGTATGGGTAGGGAAATTCTGTGCCTCGAGTTTATATTTAAAAATAGAGAAATGATATGTCTACAACATTTTTACAACAAATTCTAAGTGGCAGGTTGTTACCGGTTGTTATTGATGGGACAAAAAAGTAGTCTTAGTGTTAGTTTCAAATTTGAACCAATAACAACTAACCATCTATGATTTGTTGTAAAAATGTTGTAAAATTGTTGTAGACGTAGCATCTCTCTTAAAAATATACATGCACGTAATTTGCACGTGTTTATTATTTTCTGATTCTATAAAAAATGATAGTTAGGTTTGGATTAAAATCTCCATATATGCATAGATAAATCTTAGAGTATTCACATTAAAGTTGCTATATGTGCTAAAAATCTAATTTAGCACCCAACCCAGTGACCTACTAAAAATCTAATCTCTCTATGATTTTGGTGATGCAGAATTTTCTTAGCATTTAATCATGGGATTATCCCCACTACCTAGATCTATTATTTTCTTAACATTTACTCTTTCTATGTTTGTTTGCTGGAAATTGATTTGCTATTATTGTATACATCCTTACCTTATATTATATATATATATATATATATGTAAAACCAAAACTTTTGAAACTCCCATAATTTTCTAAGTCACCATTATTTTCTTTTTCTTTTTATTTTAGATTCTTTTTAGTGTTACAATAGTTTAGTTTAAGTAAAACTTTATTAGATATATTTTGTTGACCACTTCAGGGCTTATCACATCATTATTATTATCTATATATAATATAAAATTGAAGATTAAAAATTAATTATAATTTTTTAAGATAACTCACGTTAGAATTAAAAAAAAAAAAAAAAAACTTTAGGATTTTTTCTTTTTCTTTTTCTTTTAGATTCTTTTCAGTGTTACAATAGTTTAGTTTAAGTAAAACTCTATTAAATATATTTTCTTGACCTCTCCAGGGCTTATCAGATCGTTATTATTATCTATATATAATATAAAATTGAAGATTAAAAATTAATTATAATTTTTTAAGATACCTCATGTTAGAATTAAAAAAAAAAAAATGACTCACTTTTGGTTTCAAAAAAAAAAAAAAACTTTAGGATTAAGAAAAAAATAGAGATTCCTGGTAGGGCTCTCTCTTCTATCCTTAAAACCCTATCAATTACCATCTCAAAACCCTAAAATTAACTTCACTTTAAAATTAAAAGAAGAAGAGAGACTCACGTAAAAAAAAAAAAAAAAAAAAAAAAAAACACAACCGCAGGTTCTTTCTTTTTTATTTGCTTTCATATGTGCCTGAGATTTTCGTTCTATCTTATTCTTTTGTTATATTTAGAATTGATTTTATTTTGAGTATTTGGGTTAATCTCTATATTTTGATAGTGTTTTTGTAGGTTGAAATTTCTAATAATTATTTTATATTGTATATGGCAGATGAAGTATCTATATTTTTTGAAGAAAAATCAAAGCTGCAACCTATATCTTCCAGCCCAAGGAGTGGTAAATTTTTATTTGGTATATTATATATAAATTTTTTGAATTTGAAGGATTTTGTTTGGTTTTGAAGTAGAATTTGGGGATTCTATAAAATTTGGAAGCTTTAAGTCTTGGGGTTTTTGGTATTTGCGTCTCAATAGGTTGATCTTAATTCTTTACCTTATATATTTTTGCTTTATTGAGAATTTTTATTTGGGTTCATGCGACTAAGTAAGATTTATTTATATCTTTGTAGTTTATATTAGTTTTGAGTGTGTGTATATATATATATATAACTTTTGGAAATTTTGCTTTATTAATTTAAGAATTGTAAATTACTTTGTAAGTTTCAATAACTATGTACCTGCAGTGAGATGTTGACAATATAAGCATATATATATTGTATTAACATTTTATAAAAATCTCTCTTATAACCCAATAACAGTCTATGTTAGACAACACTTCTAAACTATAAAAAGCATAGAAGTTAAATATTTCTTCCCATTGTATTTTATTTAATTATGATAGATCTTTTTTTTTTTTTTTTTTTTAAATGCTATCTAGCAAAATGTCTATAATAAACATATTACTGACCTAATTTTCTATTTCTAAATTTCTTAGATATTATTATATAAATAACTTTTCCGTGCATCGCACGGGTTAGCGACTAGTGAGACTAATTCGTAATAGCTTAGGTAGTGTATAATTTAATTTACACGCAGGTTGTTTTCATATCCTATTGGAGCTGGCTGAGTCCATTTTGTTGCAGAGCTGGGTTTTGAAAACAAATAATTTTATAGGTTCTTTTGGACATAAGGTTGTTGTGGAGATTAACTTAGAAATCTATTTTTAGTTCTTTTGTTGCTTAGGGAGTTTTCTTTTTATTGTTTTGCTTCTACTTCTACCACTGTATCTTGTTATTGTTTAGGTGCAATAAGAACTTCCCTGTATCTATTTCTTCCCTTTTTACTAGTGAAAAATTGAATTTGTATGACTACGTCATATGTCGAGCAATTTGTTTGAATTTTTTGGGAATTACATTTTTTGTTTCTAAGTTATTATTAACAATGACTTTACATTTGGGACTTTCTACTAAAAGAAATTGTAACAGTTGCTTCAATTGATTGTCTTGTTTTATCATCTCATATTCTTGGTGATTTGAGTGCTTTGTAGAGTATCTTTAATAAGTAGGCTGTGTCATTATTTACATTATCTACTTATGAACTCACAAAGAAACTTGCCGTTTTACATTAGTATCAAAAAATGGGACATTGATGTTGACTCGCCTTTGTTGGGTGTATTCCAAAATAACCCAGTGTCTATTTCTAATTCTACACTTGAAGTTGAGATCGCCACCACTAATAGAAAGAAACAGGGTATCAACTTTATTGTAGACAAAGATAATACCCTAGTCTCAGCATGACTTAATACTAGCATAGATGTCGTGCATGCTCATGAGTAGAAACAAGAAACATTTCATGCAAAAATTTGGCAATACTTTTCCCATCACAATGCATCCAAATAGGACAACGTATAAATTATATTGCAATAGTGTCAAAATAGACATTCACTAATAGTTTGAAGAAACTAATTATGTTTGTTGACACCCCATTTTGCAACTTACATTTAACCTCACATGAAGGGTAAAAGGAAAATTTCACCTTGGAAATAGGCATTTTAATTGTGGCCATTAGATCCTTAATTTCATTTAATCAAAATGATCTTAATGTTGTAACAATCAGATCGACGTAAGCCCTAATTGGACCATCAGATTGAAAGTTATCATCAAATCAAGTTTTAATGGCTGAAATGCACTATCACAAATTGAGTCCGACTATATGTGATTATGAACAATTCATTCCAATTGGTTATAATTATAATCAATTTGAGATTGATTGGCTAGGACTACATTTTATGGTAAAGTTACACACAGTTAATTAATTAGATAGTCAAACATTAATTATTCAATGAGTAATTTGTGCAATTATCTTTTTAATTAGGGTAAGCTTGGAACTAATTAAGTTTGAAATGGGAGTGATTGGAACCTATTAATGTTAGTTGACTACTAATTTGGGACCTATTAATTTTAATTGTGCTAAAATTGTTTTCTAACAAATGACCTCTGCTCATCATTTCATTGATATCTATCAGAATATTTTGAATCTGTGAATGAGGTTAATTTCGTCAGAAACTATACATTTGGGGCTTCAATTTGAGCACAAGAACGAGACAATTCCGATCAGAATTGAGTAAGATATGATTTTTGGAATTTGGCTCTGCAGGCTGTTACAACAGTTACAGAAAACTGAATTTTACTTACTCATCACTCTCGCCAATTTCTACATTTAATGCACCAGCTTTTTCCAAAGTCTGAAATAGGGTCTAGGTTCATGATTCTTTTTGAACATTTTTCAACCCTCATTAAATGAACTTCCATTCATATTTTTTCCACTACTACTATATAAATCCCCCATCTCCTCCATTCCAGGACACCGAAACACCCTCTCTTCTCCCCTCTTGAGTTCTAGTAAAGTTGAATAGTCTTGTTATATCTTGGTCTTTCTAAGACTCAAGATATTAAGTGAGACTCACTCTTCCTCTCCTAGTTTTTCTTTACTCCACCTTTAGGACCTCCACCAAGATCTTCCTCCTCCATTGTGTGGATCTTGCATGTAGGTATAATCTCTTTCCCTAACATGTTTTGTTATGTTGCTATTATGATAATTTAAGATTAAAGTATGCTAGTGATTAATTAAATTTCTTGAATATTTTTGAATGCTCTAAAATGTTTATATGTGTTCTTCACATGTTCTTAGTTGTTCATCAAATATTTGTTTCATAATTCTCTCGAATCCTTGAATCTAAGATATCACAATCCACACACATTCACTAGAATTTATTTTTCAATCCAAATGCAATGCTTAATAAATTGAATTAGGGTTTATCACATGCACACACATTATATTCAACATGCAAATTGATTGACATATTTGATGATATGATATGAATGTTGGCCACCATAATCAAGAAGATCAGTTTCACCGAGCAAGATGGGTGCCTAACACCTTCCCACCTTGTAACATAGAATCTAAGCTAAGATCAAGGGTTGATAGATCAATGCTTATCCTTGTAGTTTTCAATTTCTAGATTGTAACTAGGAAACAGAACCCTGCACTTTATCTTAAATTGTATCTAGGACCAAAACCATGTAATTTCCTATGATTAATGTAAATTCAATTTTAAATTAATAAAATGATGAATTTTTCCATTATGGTTTTCTTATTTTTCCAATAATTAAATAATTGGCAACTTCATTGTAAAATCCTTAATCTAAAGGGAAAAATATAATCAGTCAAACCTTCATTTTGAAAGGAAATAACACGACTCTACCCATTCACATAGGTTTGGCCCAACACCCAAAAAATGGGTTAGGGGCGTGGTCTCTCACAGTGGTGACTCCACTGGGGATATTGAGGGCTAAGCTTCAATTATGTTATGGTGGCTAACCATGTCATTGTTTGTTTGTTTGTTTGTTTGTTTTTTTGTTTTTTTATTTTTTTATTTTTTTTATTTTTTTTTATATATAATATATCTAATATGTCATTACATTGCATGTCATGCATCATTTGCTTGAATGAAATTTATTTTATTTATGTGCTAGCCTGGAAGCCCGGTAGTATTAGCCGTGGATTATGGTCTTCCTAAGACTCACATACCCAGCAGTGAACCTACCACCCACCATGACAAGTATCATCATGGCTATACCATGATGGTTCATAGGGACAAACGGTACCATTTTTACCAACCCAGTGCACCTAGCGTCACAATTTGGGAGGTACGAAATACTAGCTTGTGGGGACCTTTGACCTACCTTCTACCTATGTTGTAATGACCCATAGAGCCTACCTTTAGGTTGGTCCATGTAAATTGCATTTCATTACGCATGTGTTTGGCCGTTGTTTGGACCATGATAAGCTCAAGTCCAAAGCTTGTGCATATCATAATTTTTTGAACCATGTATGCTATGAATGAACTCAAGCCCAAAAGCCTATGATTGAACTCTACTTGGTTTGGAAGTCCAAAATTGTTTCTTGAATGAGTCTAAGCACAACACTTGAGCCCATCGAAGGTGTATAGACATGATCAACATCAAAGGCCAAAAACTCACAAGATGCATGCCTTTCAAGTGCAAGCCCAAGCCATTTGAAGCAAATATCAAAAGATCATAATCAAGGTTCAAGCCTTTCAAGTGCAAGCCCAAGCCATTTCATCATAATTAAGGTTCAAGCATACCAAGTCTCAAGCATCCTAAATGGATCAAGAAGAAGCAAGTGGCCCAACTTTGCCTCACTCCACATTTGGTTTGCAACATCATGGTTAAGCTTAAATTTTGTTTGTTTATTCTATGTTTCTATGTTTCTTTGAATTCTAAAAATCCATGTAGCATTTGATGTACTTTGTTCATGTACATATTTTTAAAAAAAAAAATCAAAAAAGAAAATCAAGATTCCCAACTTTTTCCCAAAAAAAAAAAAAAAAAAAAAAAAAATCAAATGAAAAAGTGTTTGGACTAGGGGCATTAGGCCTTTGAGTCATTTTCAAAAAAAAAAAAAAAAAAATTCTTTGAACGTGGGGCATTGAACTTCCTAGTGACATTTTGAAAAAGGCCCAATTTTTTTTTTCTTTCAAGGATTTCAAGATTCAAAAAAAAAAAAAAAAAAAAAAAAAAACTCCTTTTCAAAATGGTACATGAGGATCCCTTGGACAAAACTTTTTCTAAATCTTGATGTTTAAAGGTTTGAGCAATCAACTTGTACTAAGGAATGATTAATTTCATTCGATTTATGTAAAGACTTTTGCTAGTTGACTTAGAATATAAGAAGAAATTGTCTTAAAAGGCAATTAAAGAAAATCTATCCATCAAATATTTCAAAAAGCTCATGCATTCAATCCAACTCTCTTAAATCTTTTGTTTCACAACATTAGAGCATCATACTTTTTCTTTTAAGATGAATTTATTAAAAGAGTTCGAGTCACTATGCTTACAAGCAAGCATTACTAAGGATAGGAGGCCATCTTTGGTTAAACAAGATTATTCCATATTACTTAGAATGTTCATTATCCATTCCTAGCCCATTTGAGCGTTCAAACATTTAGCCTTTTTTTTGCATGAACCCACTAAAATCTAAACTTGGGGTGGGAAAAATCAAGATATGCATACTTAAATCTCATGTTGTAGAAGACTCAACCTTGTAGCTTTGAAGCTAATTGATAAAGCTCTCCTAGAAGACATGAAAGACAAATAGAGGATTCATTAAGCTATAGATAAGAGATCATTAAAGAAAAATGAATTTTCACTTAATCAAGGAAAGAGAAATGAAATTCCAGTGTGCATCAAGTTTGAAGAGCCTAAAATTCATCATTCCAAGAGGAATACAAAGTTCATCCAAAAGATTCATCAAGCACAGAAAAGTGCAAGTGCTTCGAGGCAAGAAAGAAGTCTAGAGAGGGCATCAAAAAGACCAAAAATCATTAAGCTGAGAAAAACAAGAAAGGCAAAAGGCCCCAAAAAGTTCATTCAATCAAGAGATGAAAGACCAAAAAAAAAAAAAAAAACCCTAGGCTGAAAACCCAAAAAGGAAGTCTAGGCAAAAGCTAGGGCCAAAAAGGAAAGAAAAGAAAAGAAAGCCTGCTAGGATGAAAACCCAAAAGGGTGGCCTACACAAAAGTTAAGGCCAAAGAAAAGAGAGGAGGGCTGAATCCCACCAAGTTGGAAACTTGAAGATGTAACCTAAAAAGAAGAGAATTTTTCAAAATGAAAGTCTAGAGATATAATTCAAGAGGAATAAGCATAAAATAAATGTTGATACAAGTGACAATGAAGACTAGTGAGAAGATGACAAGGAAGAAATGGGAAAACTCCTCCAATACTTGATTTTTGAGTAATGCATACTTGGGAGGAACATCATAGGGAATTTTGAGCCTTTTTATATCATTCGTTTCATAACCTAAACCCGGCCAACATTTTAACCCACGAGTAAAGACCTCTTTGAAGTCTTGCTAGTTGTAGGCACATCTTAAACTATAATATTATTTTCTCTTGAATTAAAAAGGAAAAATACTTAAAATAGTCAAACCCGACTGGATGATATGTCCAAGGAGAAAATTTCTCAAATTCTTAAACCCTCAAATGACTCAAAAGAACTTTCAGACTTGGAGCACTCTCCTTGTTTGCATCCAACAATGTGATTCTTAAATATTATCACATTTCATTTCTTGATTGCCTTTGGAGACTTAATCTGACAATGTTCAAAAGAAAGAATCAAATTTTGATTACATGAGTTTAATAATCTTGAGCCTTCATAATCAAAGAGATTTGTTTGGTTCTTAAACACTATGATTTTCCAAAATGGTTGTTCAAAGGATCACATCTTGTTCAAAAAAAAAAAAAAAAAATGGAAATTTGTTTTTTTCAAAAAAAATAAAAAGAAAAAAGAAAACAAAGAAGAGAAATCTCATTCCAAAAAAAAAAAAAAAATCTTTCTTTTCCTATACACTATAGGATCGACAGTAGCTTTCCTACTTTCAAGGGATTGACCTTAGTTCTCCCAAAATCCATAAGATCTACAATAGCTCTCTTATATTTCCAAACCAAAAAGGTGATGGCCGCACAAAAAAGCAAGCCTGACATTAAAGTATTCATCTCGAAACTTGTCCAAGCATTGCAACCTACCCTAAACTAGGGATATTGGCTAGGTATGTCAAATTTCTTTCAATGAATAACTCTATTACTAATTGAAAATATTTATTTTGCAAGAACTAGGGTAAAGGACCGATACACATTGGCACGAACATCACCTTCCACAAATCCATCAGACCTCTGAAAAGCACGTCCAAATTCATTGGACCTCTAGGAAGCATGTCCAAAATTCAAATCCATCAGACAACTAGGAAGATCTTCCAAACTTCAAATTCATAGGACCTCTGGGAAGCACGTCCAAAATTTAAATCCATCGGACCTCTAGGAAGCACGTCCAAATTCATCGGACCGAAATCCCCATTTTTCTTGACCTTTGGTAAGCATGTCTTATACTCTTATTTTAATCAATCAAAAAAAAAAAAAAAAAAAGTTGCATGCATGAACTACGTTTGGACCTGATTCTCTCACCAAGAGGTACGTAGGCAATCTCCCTTGAGATTCGGTCCACATTTTGATCCACTACATGTTGGTCCACATTTTTTATCTGCATTCATCATACATTCACCATGGTTAAACTGATTGCAAAGTTTTGTTTCTTTTTCATACATTGACATTTGCTTTTCAAGCTCTGTCAATGAGGGGTATTCTGTTAACACCCCATTTTGCAACCTACATTTAACCTCACATAAAGGGTAAAATGGGAATTATGGCCATTGTATCTTTAATTTCATTTCATCAAAATGATCATAATGTTGTAATGATCAAATCAACTGATCATAAGCCCTAATTGGACCATTAGATTGAAAGTTATCATCAAATCAAGTTTTAATAGCCGAGACGCACTATCACAAATTAAGTTTGACTATATGTGATTATGAACAATTTATTCGAATTGTTTATAATTATAATCAATTTGAGATTCATGATGTGTCATGAGATTTATGGTAAGGTTGTACACACTTAATTAATTAGGTAGTCAAACATTAATTATTCAATAAGTAATTTGTACAATTATCTTTTTAATTAGGGTAATCTTGGAACTAATTAAGTTTGAAATGGGAGTGATTGGAGCCTATTAATGTTAATTGGAAACTAATTTAGGACCTATTAATGTTAATTATATTGAAATTATTTTCTAACAAATGACCTCTACTCACCATTTCGTTGATATCTCTCATAATATTTTGAATCTGTGAATGAGATTAATGTTTCCAAAAACTACACATCCAAGGCTTCAATTTGAGCACAAGAACTAGATAATTCTGATCAAAATTGAGTAAGATATGATTTTTTGAATTTGGCACTGCAGGCTGTTAAAATAGTTACGGGAAAACCGAATTTTGCTTGCTTATGACTCCCCGCAAATCTCTACATTTAATGCACTAGCTTTCTCCAAAGTCTAAAATAGGATTTAGGTTCGTGATTCTTTTTTATCCTTTTTCAACCCTCATTAAATGAACTTCCATTCATATTTTTTCCACTACTACTTTATAAATGCCTCCTTTCCTTCATTCTAGGACACCGAAACACCCTCTCTTCTCCTCTTTTGAGTTTTAGTGAAGTTGAGTAGTCTTGGCATATCTTGGTCTTCCTGAGACTTAAGGTATTGAGTGAGACTCACTCTCCCTTTCCTATTTCTTCTCTACTCCGCGTTTAAAACCTCCACCAAGATCCTCCTCCTCCACTATGTGGATCTTGCGTGCAGGTATAATCTCTTTCCCTAACATGTTTCATGTGTTGCTATGATGAGAATTTAAGATTAAAGCATGCTAGTGATTATTTAAATTTCTTGAATATTTTTGAATTTTCTAAAATGTTTATATGCGTTCTTCATATGTTCTTGGTTGTTCATCACATGTTCATGCATAACACTAGCTTTGATCTTAAATCCACATAAAAAATATGAAAAACATGTTTGTTTCATAATTCTCTCGAATTCTTGAATCTAAGATATCACAATCCATACACATTCACTAAAATTTATTTTTCAATCCAAATGCAATGTTTAATAAATTGAGTTAGGGTTTATCACATGCACACACATTATATTCAACATGCAAATTGATTGACATATTGGATGATATGAGATGAATGTTGGCCACTATAGTCTAGAAGATTGGTTTCATCGGGTAAGGTGGTTACCTAACATCTTCCCACCTTGTAACATAGCCTTCAAGCTTACATCAAGGTTTGGTAGATCAATACTTATCCTTGTAATTTTCAATTTCTAGATTGTAACTAGGAAACAAATGTAGGGACTTCAATGTAAACTTAGTTTCAAATTAATAGAATAATGAATTTTTCCATTATGGTTTTTTTTTTTTTCCAATAATTAAATAAGTGGTAACTCCATTGTATAACTTTTAATCTAAAGGAGAAAATATAATCAATTGAACCTCCATTTTGAAAGGCAATAACACGACTCCACCTATTCACGTGGGTTTGCCCCAACACCCAAAAGATAGGCTGGGGGCATGGTCTCTCACAATGTTATATTTCTTTTGATTTTTTTAGGTTGAAAATGCAAAGGCTATGTATAGAAATAGATTCAACAAAGATTTTCAATTTGAAAATTGTTGGCTTGTGTTAAAGAACCAACCAAAATGGAGTATGCCTAAGGAAAGATTGAGAATAGTGTTAGCTCCAACTCCGGATTCAATATCTATTGTTGATGGGGATGATGTGTCCTTACTTGATAACAATACCAACTTTGAGAGGCCAATAGGTAGGAAGGCCAAAAAGGCCAATCGAAAGAAAAAAGGTTAGTTAGAAAGATGTTGGGGAATATTTGGAGAAGAAAATGAAATTTATTGAGGACTCACAAGAACAAGAAAAAGAGAGTTTTCACATTAAAGAGGAAAGAGTTTGCTTGGAAGAGTTGAGGGGAAAGGAGAAAATTCAATTGGAGGAGAAAAGAATTCTAATGGAGGGGAAAGAATTAGTATTGAAATGGAAAAGCTTTGTTTCCAAAGTGTGGGAGAGGATGAGAGAATTATGAATGTGGATACAAGTGGCATGCCGGAGCACAAAAACATTTTTTATGAACAACTCCAAGATAGAATCCTTGCAAGACAAACGTCAAGTAAATAGTTTGGTTTGACACATGTAAATGATGTCTTAGATAGACTTTATTTTGGTAGTAGCTTATTTATAGACGTTGATGTATTTTGTTATGTTAGATCAACTTTGTTATGTTAGAAAAAGGGTTGATGTATTTTTTTTTGTGTTAGATCAACTTTGTTATGTTAAAAAATGGTTGATGTATTTTGTAATCTTATAATATATATATAAAAAAGGAAAGTTTGTTTATCATTGTGTTCCTTCATGTTTTCTTGCTTATCTTTTTGTCTGTTTTAGGCACATTATCTGTTATCTTAGCAATTTTGTTGTGTAGGCTTCTATTAGTGTCATGTCTTCCCATTAATAGTGTACTTTACCATGTTTCTTCACTATGCCTATATCGGGATGGCTGAATTATTCTTAAAATTGGACAAAACCTACGAAGCAGTATGACACATGAAGCCAAAAAAAAGAAAAAAGAAAAAAAAAAAAGACTCAGATTTTGAAGCACCTTGATTGTGACTGTTTATGTGCAAGATTAGTATATAGGATGACCTTTGAATGAATTAATTTTTTTGGGCGGATTCTACAGCCTCTCTTACATATGTGTACTTTCTCAAGGCAGCTTCATCTTCTTTGCTTATGTTACAAATGCGTGCCTTGTTTTATTTTTTTGTACATATATTTATTTTCAATGGAGTTTATTACTTATCAAAAAAAATATTTTTTCTTTCCAATTTTGTCTTGAATGTTGTATCCATGAGTCACTTTTTGTTTCGTAAATTGCTTCTTAATGACTACGGTAAGGATGAGGTAATCAAACAAGTTGTCATGGATTCGGCATCACGACTTAAACGTCATCGCCATATTAAACGTAACCATTTGGCAGGCCATAAAAGGCTTTACCACAACTATTTTGCCGACTCACCAGTATATCCAACGAAATTATTTTGGAGATTTCAAATGAGCCATTTTTTTTCTCTCTACATTCTTTCTAATGTAGAAGCTCATGATCCATACTTTATCCAAAAAAGAAATGGTAGCAAAAAACTTGGTTTATATTTCTTTCAAAAGATCACTGCTGCACTCAGGATGCTTGCATATGGAGTAACGGGTGATTTAATGGATGAATATGAGAAAATTGGAGAAACCACTACCCAACGGAGTTTTAAATTTTCTTTTATAGCAATGGTTGATATTTTTTCTGAGGAATATTTGAGAAAGCCAAACAATGAAGAAATTACTAAATTGTTGGCCTATGACAAAAGGCGTGGATTTTCAGGTATGTTAGGTTTAATTGATTGCATGCTTTGGAAATGGAAAAATTGTCCAGTTGCACGGAAAGGTCAATATTGTGGTCATATTCATGAGTTGACTATTATTTTAGAAGTCGTGGCATCATATGATCTTTGGACATGGCATGCATTTTTTGGGTTACCTAGATCAAATAATGACATTAATGTGTTAGAACGGTCTCTTATGTTTTCCGAGCTAGCACAAGGAGTATTACCTTGTCGATAGCATATATCCAAAGTGGTCAACATTTGTGAAAACAATCTCAGCTCTATGAGGACAAAAAGACAATTATTTGCAAAAACCCAAGAAGTGTATAGGAAGGACATTGAGCGTGCATTTGGAGTACTCCAAGCACGATTTACAATTGTTCATGGGCCTACACGATTTTTCTATCTTGAAACATTCCAAGACATCATGAAAGCGTGCATAATTCTCCATAAAATAATTGTTGAAGATGAGCGAGATGAAAATAAGTGGTAGACTTCGATTATGAACAAATTGATGAAGTGGATAATCCTCATATACAAGTGTCACGTGAGTATGCAAATGGATTTATGGCATTCATCTAAAGTCATGAATGCATTACAGAACAAGAAATTCATTCTCAACTCCAATCGGACCTTATCGATCATTTATGGTAATTACATGGCGAGTCATAGGAACTTGAGTGTGAGTTATGGCATGTGAGTTTTTATTGTAATTTCACATGATTTATGTATGTAAATTGTTTGTGGACTACATTGGTAGTTTAGTGTTGCTGAAACTACTTCAAGTGGACAAGGTGAATTTTATGTTGCATTAATAATATGTTTGCCATTTGATAGGCTCATAGTTTAGTATATGGTTTATGTACATATTGTTTGATAGGTGATGGATTTTTTTTTTTTTTTTTTTTTTTTTTTTTTTTTTTTTTTTGAGAAACAACAAGTTGATAGTTTAGTTCAACTGGAGTAGATATGTGATCGTTGAGAAATTTTCAATTGCACCCAACATGGGGCCTACATGTCAATGAAAGAAATGTCTCATATGCTAAGCGCACAAGATACATTCATGGTAATTGAATAAATAAATAAATTCATAAGTAACATTCATGGTAGTTGATGGAAAACAAAAATCCAAAAATATGATAATCACTACAAACATGGATTTCCAAAAATATGATTGTTCAATTAAAAAGATTTCCATTAAAAAAAGTTGGGTTTTAAAAATTATGCTTGGAAACAAAGAATAAAGAAAACATAAAGAAAGAATAAAAAAAGAATATTTAAATGAAGTGGTAAAATAATAGAACGTTTTATATTGGGTATTGTTAGGTTTTAAGGTCTTAGGATTTTATGTATTTAGAACCTAATTTGTAATGTTGGCAAACCATAATCAAAACAATGTATTTAGTCTAGGCTTGCTCAAAGTTGGTTTAATATTGTAAAGTTGAAATCGAGAGACTGCAGAAGCATTGGAGCTTCTCGGCCTGGCTCGATCGATCGAATGTAATTCTCGATCGATCGAAAGTCGGCCCAGATGCGTTTTTCTGCAGAATTCCAACTCAGCCCTAACACTTTAAAACATTTAGGGTTTTATATTTTTGCCCTAGGTATATAAGGCAAAACCCTAGCCACGTTTTTAGAGTTGCACAAGTTGTGTTGTTGCTCATACATTGCGGTTTTGTGTAAATCTCTTGTGAGATCTAGAGGAGCTTTCCTTTACACATAACTTAGGGTTTTCAAGATTGAGATTCTTCTACATCTTGATGATCAACTTGGTTGCTACCTTTGAAACTTAAAGATTAACAAGCGAGGAGCTTGTACCTGATTGAAGGAAGACAAAGAAAGAAGTAGTCCGTGGATTCGGAGCCTGCGCGTGGTCGTGTCAGGAAGTTACTACTGGTGGGTAGCATTAGGAAGTCAAGCGGGGAGCTTGTAAGTCCTTTTGTAACAACTTCAATTCTTTCTTAGTGGATTCCGTTTTGCCTTGAGGATCGGTGGGTAAAATCCTCCCCAGGTTTTTTACCGGTTTGGTTTTCCTGGGTGATCATATCTTGTGTTATTTATTTTTTCCGCTGCTTTATATGTTTTACATGCATGATATGATTTTGTGGTTGTTTTAACCTAGAATTGCTTAATTTGACTAAGTAAAAACTTGGCTAATTAATCTAGGCTATGCAATCTTTTTGTGGTTTAAGGGGTCTAAACCCTGTCAAGTGTATCAGAGCAGGTTGCTCTTTTGTTTGAGATTTTCATCTCTGAGCGGATCCTTGACCCCTGTTGTCATGGAGCATGGACACTCTCTGTTTGTTCCTCCTCACTTTGATGGGAACAATTATGCCTACTGGAAAGTAAGGATGAAAGCATTCCTAAAATCCATTGATGAGAGAGTTTGGAACTCTGTTGAATATGGTTGGGAGAAGCCCACTACTCCTGTGAGTGAGTGGCAAACTTCTCAGAAAGAAGCAGCTGCATTTAATAGCAAAGCTATGAATGCCATTTTTAATGCTGTTTCAATAGAGGAATTTAAGAGGATCTCTAATGTTGAGGTTGCTCATACTGCTTGGAAAATCCTCCAAACTGTGCATGAGGGCACAAAGGCTGTTAAAATAAACAAATTACAGCAATTAACTTCTAGGTTTGAAAGCATTAGAATGTCTGATGATGAAACCTTTGATGAGTTTTATGCTAAACTCAATGATATTGTTAATTCTGCTTATAATTTGGGTGAAGTCTATGATCAACCTAAAGTTGTTAGGAAAATTCTTAGATCCTTAACTGAAGACTTTAGACCCAAAGTGACAGCCATTACTGAGAGTAAGGATGTTGACTCCATCCCTGTGGATGAGCTTGTAGGATCTCTTCGGTCCTATGAGTCTGACCTTCCCAAGACTGCCAAATCCAAATCAATGGCTCTTAAGTCTGTTGATGATGTTGAAACTGGTGGATTTGATGATGAGCTCTCTCCCACGGAGATAGCTTACCTTGCCAAGAACTTTAGAAATTTTCTTAGAAACACAAATAGGAAGGCAAGGAATACCAACACTGCTGAACCTAGAAACTTTAGGAAGAATGATCCCACTAAGGTTAATAATTTTGAAAAACCTAGAGAACAAGTAGGTCAATCTTCTAATAACTCTTTGGGTCCTCAGTGTTATGGTTGTCAAGGGTATGGTCATGTCAAATCTGAATGTCCTACTTTCTTGAGGAATAAGGGTAAAGCTATGGCTGTAACCCTTAGTGATAATGAGGTTTCTGATGATGAGTCCGGTTGTGACGAGGATGGAAACTTCATTGCTTTCACTGCTACTGGTACAGTAGATGAAGGCATATCTGCTGAGGAGACCCTGCTGATGGGGAACTCTCTGAAGATGCAGATCTTCAAGAGGCCTATAACAAACTTTGCAAAATTGCTGCAAAGGATGCTATGAAAGTTGATCTAGGCCTGAAGAAAATTGATGCTCTTGAGCTTGAAAAGAAAAATCTGCTTGTAAAACTATTTGATGCTAATGATCTTTTGAATAATGTTAAATCTGAAAATATGCTTTTGCTTGATAAAGTTAGAACTTTGGAACATGATTTATCTGTTGCTAGATCTGCTAGTTCTAAACTTGATCATATGCTGAATATTCAAAAGTATCCTTCTGATAAAGCTGGGTTAGGATATGTTGAAAGCATCTTTGATTCTGGACCCCATTCCACTGTCTTTGTTCCTTCTTCTTCTTCTTCTGAACCTCTTGTGAATGAGGTTGTGAGTGAAACCATTAAACCCCCTGTGAGTGAGGTTGTTAAACCTGTAGAAGTTTCACCTCCAAAGAAGATTAGGGTAGACTTAAGAGAATCCAAACCTAAGGAGCCTACCAAACCTAAGGACAAGATGCATAGTAAACCTGCTTGGGTTTGTCATTATTGTGGTAAGTCTGGACATATCCGTCCTAACTGTTACAAGCTTCAAACTGATAAGAGAGCAAAAAGACCAAAAGTGCCTGTGCCTCAAGCACAAGATCCTATGGCACTAATTGGTGAATTGGTAAAGGCGTTAAACCTTTATTCCAATTCTGGAGTAGGGAATCACTCTAATGTGAATAAGAACTCCAATGCTCGGGGTGCATCTAAAAAGTTTTGGATGCAAAAGACTCGAACTAACTGAGTCTTTCTGACATGGTCCTTGTGCTTCATTGCTTTATTCTGTTGTGACCATTGTTATTTGGTTTTTGTGTTTTTCTTTTGTTCTAGGACTTGCATTGCATTACATACATGCATTTCATTCTAGGATTTATTTGTTTTCTCTTTAAAAAAAGAAAAAAAAAAGAAAAAAAAAAAAAAAAAAGGGAGAAAGCAAAATCTTTGTTGAACACTATGTTTCTTGATTTTTTTTGAAAACAAGGTTGGTCATTCTTTTTACACATGTCATGTCTAGTGTACCTTGTTTAACTTGGATGAGCTTATTCATTGCACTTTACTAGTTGAAGCTTTGTAGTGCATGTTGTGTGGGAAAGATGTGTGTTGTTTTTAATCACTTTGTCTTGATCTTGAAGTCATATGTTTTTTGACTGTCGGACTTGATCCTTTTGAGAAAGGCATAAATAACCATCTCACCACTATTCACTAGCCAATCATGAACACCTTAGTGCATATCATAAGATTTTGTGCTCGAGAAAGTGTAGCACATGCACAAAAAGAACATAAGGTGTAGCCTCATTTAAAATTAAAATTGGTGTGTACTATTAGGCTTAATGCCAATTCACTTAATTCAAACTAGTGTGTACTATTAGGCTGAATGCCAACTCATATATAAATAAGAGGCAATAATGCAAGAAACTTACATGATTGCAAGCTTTTGTTCTAGGAGATGTGGGAGTTATAGGATGTAACTCTTTAGGTGATAGTCTCTTTTAAATTCTATATGATGAATTGTGTAGACTTTGTGCTTGATTACTATTCACATATCACCTCACATGTATCTCAAGTATTTGCTAGTTTCACACACTTCACAAGTTACTCTTTGTTAAACACTGTACATGTTAGTGTGTGTGTCCTTGGTCTGACCAACCAAGTTTAAAAATATCTTGAGATTTGTGCACAACATACTTGTTGCTTGAGAAAATTAATTTGGAAGATGATTGAAAATTGTGTTTGAGAAAATTGGGTTTGAAAATTTGGGTTTTTGAAAAAGCATTTCACTTCATACTCATGCATTTTGTTTTCATTGATCAAATGCTTTGAGGAGTTATTTCAAAATTGGGTTTGCAATTTTTCAAAACTGTGTTTTTTCCCAAAATTCAGTGTGCCTCTGCCCATTTCGATCGATCCAACTTGATTTTCAATCGATCGAAAAAGTGTCTCAGATTGTGCTAAAATGACTGTCACATTCGATCGATCGAATGTAATTTTCGATCGATCGAATATCGTGAAGAAGCTTTTTAAAAAGAGGAAATCTGACTTTTCAAAGAACTATTTCAAAATCTTTTTCAAACTTTTTTCTCTCTCCGACGAGGCAGCCCAAAAAAGATCCAATTTTTTGTCGTTTTCTTCCGGATTTTTTGCAAAGAATCTCTCTTCTCAAGCCGGTATGTCCTTTTTACCCTTCCTTTTCAATTTATTTTCATGATTTCATGCATTTTTCAGGCATTTTAGAGAAGATTTTCGGAACTTTTCTTTTTGGGATTTTTGTTGATTCGGACCAAATTGTTTGCAATTGATCAATGGGTTTTGTTGGGGACACCCTATAGACATGTTCTTGAGTGATTAATTTGATCAATTTTGTGTTTTGTGGAAAACTTAAATTTCTAGGGTTTATAATTGATCTGAATTGGGGCTTTTTGTGAAATTGGGTTTAATTGATGAAATTGGCTTGTGTAATTGATGCAATTGGTTATCATAAACTGTTTTCAATAGTTTGTAATGATTGGTTCATCAATTTGGCACAAAAATTTTCAAGTGGTTCTCAAATTTTTAGGGTTTTTGTTAAGAAACTCTATGTTCAAGCCAATTTTGTGAATTTGAACTTAATCTGATCTTGGTTACTGCATTAGTTCATGCATCATAACATTGTTCATGTTCATGCATCATATAGAATTTTAATTCTATATATATATATATATTTTTTGCTAACTTGCAGTCTGCCCTTGGTCTTTGTGTTTGTTCTTTTTTGGTTTTCTCTTTGTGTCTCTGTCCTTTCCCTTAGTACCATGCCTAGGAAGACTAGAGCACGTAGGACTCTTCCCACTCCTACTCCTTCCCCTCCCTCCTTTGATAGTGAGCGGTTCCCGAGTGAGAAAAACCAAGAGCTGTATGAGACTTTAAACCTTAAGAGGAAGATTTGGGCTGAGCGGTCTGTCTCTTTAGATGAGCTTGATCCTGCCATTAGGGCAAATTTTGAGCGTAGGGGTTGGCTTCCCTTGTTTGCTGTGTCTGACCCTCCTCCTCCGGCTACCTTGATTCGAGAGTTCTACTCGAACATCTCGATCCGCGTCTATGATTCCAACACTCTTGTTAGGAGTTGGATACGAGGCGTAGAGTACTCCATTACTCCTCAGGTAGTGGCTGATGCTCTTGAGGTACCTTTGGTTAGGGATCCTGTCTATCCCTATGATGAGTCACCAGAGTTGAGTGATGTCATATCTTACATCACTGGGTCATCTATCTAGTGGGGTTCTGATCCTCGGATCACTTCTGCTGAGCTTCCCGAGACTACCTATCTTTTCTCTAGGATAGCCTGTCATTCACTCTGGCCCATTTCTCATCTGCACACCATTCCTCTTGAGAGGTGTGTTTTTCTGTACGCTCTTGTTACAGATGCTCCTATTAGTTTTCCTCATCTTTTTCTTCGTTCTTTGAACGAAGTTTATAGGAGTTCATCTACTGCTCATGCTCTCGTCCATCCTATTTTCATTCATAGGATTTTATTGTATCTAGGTTTAGAGGATTTCCCTGCTTCTGAGCCTGTTCATGTCATCGGTCCTATAGGTGCGTCTTTTCTTAGACAGAGGGCCGCTCATCTTCGAGCTGGTTCTAAACACTCTAGGTCTGATCCCTCTTCTAGTGCTCCTCCTCCTCCTTCATCTTCTACAGGTCTTGCTGGTGAGGATATTCCTGATCCAGTTGGTGATGATGCGGATGCTGCTGCTGCTGCTGTTCCTCCACCTCCTGCGGCCGACTTCGATGTTCGTCGTACTTTGGAGACTGTCATGACCGTTTAGGCGGCTCATGGTCAGATTTTGGTGGACCTGCTGGACGAGATGCGTGCTCTGCGAGCTGACCTTGCACGTCTTCATTCACCTTCACCACCACCTTTTGATGGCGACTTTTGATTGCCCTTTGGCATTCCGTCACAAAAAGGGGGAGTGGATATTTTTGACTTGTAGAGGAGTTTTGACCTTTTGAGGAGATATTTTGTAGTTAGGGGGAGATATTTTTAGCATGGGATATTTTTGTGTGGAGTTCATTAGATTGTATTTAGGTGCTTCACTTTGTATATCATTTTTTTGAGGATATTCATGTTAGGGGGAGTAACATTGATTGATATATTGATATACATGATTTAGTTTGATTCTTGTCTTATGATTCATTGCTTATTGATTTATATTTATGAGTTGATTCATTGATATATATCTTTATTTTGAGTTATGTGAATCTTACAAGAATATTATACCTGTTTATATACTATTTTCTGCCACACATGCGTTATGTGTTTGTTGAGTATTTCAGGATTATACAGGTTTATTCAACAAAGCTGCTGTCTACACTTGCAACCGATGGATAGTAGTTAGGTTGAACTTTTGTTTATGAGCATTATTTTGTAAAGGGCTTTTTACTTGTAAACTTTGAGCTTTTGATTTGTGTTTTGTCACGGATTGCCAAAGGGGGAGTTTGTTAGGTTTTAAGGTCTTAGGATTTTATGTATTTAGAACCTAATTTGTAATGTTGGCAAACCATGATCAAAACAAAGTATTTAGTCTTGTTTAGGCTTGCTTAAAGTTGGTTTAATATTGTAAAGTTGGAATCGAGAGACTGCAGAAGCATTGGAGCTTCTCGGCCTGGCTTGATCGATCGAATGTAATTCTCGATCGATCGAAAGTCGGCCCAGATTCTTTTTTTTGCAGAATTCCAACTCAGCCCTAACTCTTTAAAAGATTTAGGGTTTTATGTTTTTGCCCTAGGTATATAAGGCAAAACCCTAGCCACGTTTTTAGAGTTGCAAAAGTTGTGTTGTTGCTCATACATTGCGGTTTTGTGTAAATCTCTTGTGAGATCTAGAGGAGCTTTCCTTTACACATAACTTAGGGTTTTCAAGATTGAGATTCTTCTACATCTTGATGATCAACTTGGTTGCTACCTTTGAAGCTTAAAGATTAACAAGCGAGGAGCTTGTACCTGATTGAAGGAAGACAAAGAAAGAAGTAGTCCGTGGATTCGGAGCCTGCGCGTGGTCGTGTCAGGAAGTTACTACTGGTGGGTAGCATTAGGAAGTCAAGCGGGGAGCTTGTAAGTCCTTTTGTAACAACTTCAATTCTTTCTTAGTGGATTCCGTTTTGCCTTGAGGATTGGTGGGTAAAATCCTCCCCAGGTTTTTTACCGGTTTGGTTTTCCTGGGTGATCATATCTTGTGTTATTTATTTTTTCCGCTGCTTTATATGTTTTACATGCATGATATGATTTTGTGATTGTTTTAACCTAGAATTGCTTAATTTGACTAACTAAAAACTTGGCTAATTAATCTAGGCTACGCAATCTTTTTGTGGTTTAAGGGGTCTAAACCCTGTCAGGTATATTGTAAAGTAAGTTGTTAAAATAGATAAAACAACTTTTTATGTTGCTAAAAGCTATATTTTTTAGCAACCTTACTAGGAATGCTCTTAAATGGTCATTTTCTTTAATCTTGTTTGTGGGAGATGAGCCATATATATTTAGGAGCACTTCATCAATTAAACCTCACAACAAAAAATATGTAGTCGATATTGAAGATTTGAAGCAATTTGGATTCATACTCATATTTGATGTTTCTTAATGACATTAATTTATACTCATGCTTTTGTGTTAGAACCCTTTTCCCTGTCCCTTGTGTGCGTGTGCGTGTTTGTTTTTCAAAAAAAAAAAAGAAAAAAACTACATGTTTCCATTCCACAATTAGCAAAAAACACACTACGTGATTCCACCCTTAAACAGTAAAGAGTGAAATAGAAAACAAAAGGCAAATTATAGTTCCTAGCAATTATCATGTTAAACGACGTTGTTGTTGTTGCTGTTGTTGTTGTTGTTGTTGTTTTTTTTTTTTTTTTTTTTTTTGGAAATGTAAGATTTAGAAACTTTTGGGAATGCATTATAATATAAGTTCTCTTTAGTCTATACTCGTTTGAATTATATATGATCTTTATATAACTTGAGACTAGGTTTCTCTGTCGCTAAGAAGGTTAAGTGCTCTCAACTTCATTTAGGCTGCAGAATTGTTGTCCCTTCTTGTAAGGCTTTTTGTACCTGGAGTAGCATTGTTACCTGTAGGGTTTGTTGGTTTCCTTTATTTACTTTTTTTGGGGGGGGGGGGGGTTGTTTACGGGAAACACAGAGGGTTTGTTGGTTTGGTTTATTTTTTTGAGGGTTTAAGGGAAACACAGAGTACCTCTTTCTTCTGTCCTAGGGCAACATGGATAGTCTCACGAAACACTGGAGCAACCTTTCATTGAATGATCATGAGGGTGGTGATTTTTGTTTGAACACTGAGAGGAGCTCGAAGTAATTCATTACAGCTGTAAATTTTTTTACCAAACGGGCACTAAACACTGATGCCATCATCAGGACCTTCAGCCCATTGTGGAGATCAGTTTGTGGCTTTAAAGTCAAGAACGTTGGTAACCATATTGTTCTCTTTATTTTCGACAATAAGGAGGAGGTTGATAAGATTTTTCAGGAGGAACCTTGGAGTTTTGACAAACACTTGGTAGCACTAAAAAGGTATGAATAGAATAGCCCTCTTAAGTAATTTAAATTTTGATGTTGTCTCAATATGGGTGCAGATTCATGATATTCCAATGTGCTTTCAAAACCGAGAAATGGCTGAAGATTTATGTAAAGCAATCGGTAAGGTCAACAAGTCCGCGAACAACTCTGTGTAGGGTGGTAGATTCGTATGTGTTAGAGTAGAGGTGGATGTGAATCTCCCTCTGTGCCGTGGACATGTGATTTCTCTAGAAGAGGGTCCATAAAGATGGGTATTGTTTAAATACGAGAGATTGCCAAATATATGTTATTTTTGTGGAGGCCTAAATCACAATGATAAGGATTGCGATGTTTGGATTGATAGTAATGGCACGCTGCCTCCAGAGGAGCAAGAGTATGGTTCGTGGATCTGTGCATCCCCAATTCCTCTGTTTCGGAAAATTGTGGT
Source organism: Quercus gilva (assembly GCA_023621385.1). Lineage (NCBI taxonomy): Eukaryota > Viridiplantae > Streptophyta > Magnoliopsida > Fagales > Fagaceae > Quercus > Quercus gilva. The sequence goes on along the minus strand of CM042473.1, from coordinate 48,572,323 downwards.
AGTAGTGCCTGGTTTCTATGAAGCTAGAAAGAAAGAGATGCAGAAAACCAAACCGAGAGAAAAACCTGAACTTCCATACCCCGACGGTGAATTTTCTCAGTCTCCAATCAGTGACAGCAGTGCTAATTCTCCACAAGGTTCTACTATGGAAATTACAGAAGGTAAGGCAAATATCTAGCAGAATTCCTTTCTTGAGATTATTCCCAAGTCAATTAATATTCAACTTCCCATTCTCAGAAGAACTATTTTGAAGCTCAAAAAAATTTTTTTTTTTTAAAATTTTTTTTTTATGGTAAGACTGATATTTTATTGCATATGAGAAATAGAAGTTACTTCATGGATTAGAGCTTGCTCAATAAAGTTAGGATTCTTTTCAATCCAAGCAAGATAGTCAACAATGCTAGATGCATGTTTAGCTAAAAGGTGTGCTGGTCTATTTACTTGTCTTTGAACATGGGAAAATTCAATCTATCTAAACTCCTTGGCCATTTGTTGCATTCCCAGTACAACCGCTTCCACAAACAACAGAGGAAAGACTTCTCACAAAGAGCATTGTATACAATCGAGGAATCCCCTTCAAGAACAACATCTTGGAATCCAATTTCCTTAGCAAAGATTAAGCCCGTTTCAAAAGCCTTCGCCTCTGCCTCCATCACCCTTATTGGAGCCTTAATCTTCTTGCACAGTGATGCTTTGACCCTTCCTTTATCATCCCTGATGACCACACCAATTCCCACTACTTTTTGTGCCGCAAAAATTGCTCAACAACATTGACTTTAAACCAGTGTGTTCATGGAGGCACCCAAGAGTTAACTTGCTCAATCACTAATAGAGGAATGCAGGCAGCGTTAATAGCTACCCGATACTCTACAATATAGCTTAAAGCCCACTAAAACAAAGCTTGCCTCTTCTTCTTCTCCCCACCGTGTTTGACCTCGTAGCGATTACGCCATAAAGCACAAGCAATGGTAATCACTCTTGTTGCCTGATCATTATCTACCTCATCCACCATCAGTAAGGTCCACAACAGGACTTGGAACGTACAACAAGAAGCAAGGTTTGAGCTTATTGTCATTTTCAAACTCCCCCATGCCTCCTGGGCTTGCGGACAACTTCATTTGTTCGTTTTTAGACCCCTTAAAACACAAGTTGTTTAACCTAGTTATTTAGCCAAGTGATTACTTAGATAAATTATTCAGATCTAGGTTAACACAATCCAATCATATCATGTAAGTAATGCAGAAATATAAATAACACATGATATGATAACCTAGGAAAACCAAACTGGTAAAAAACCTGGGGAGGATTTAACCTAGCTATCCTCAAAGTAAAACAGATCCACTATGAAGGAATTAAATTTTTTACAATAGAACTTACACCACTAACATCCTACTGCTACCTCGTGTAGAAAACTTACTACCACGACCACGTGACGGCTCCAAGTCTATGGACTACTTCTTTCCTTGATCCACTGCAACCATAAGTACTCCCACTTGTAACTTTGAGACTCCACTCAAAGGTTTCAAATCTTCTTGAAATTCTTTATGCAGCAACTGAAGAGATCACCAAGTTCTTGATATGAATCTTGATAACCCTAAGTGTGTATGAAGGTAAACACCTCTAGACCTCACAAGAGATTCAAGACACAGCACATCAACAACCTCTAAAACGTAGCTAGGGTTTTTTCTTTTATACTTGGAGTCAAATATAAAACCCTACACGTCAAACCAGGCTTGGGCTGAGTTGGAAAAAATCCGCAGAAAATTAATCTGCACGAGGTTCGATCGATCGAGCCTAATTTTCGATCAATCGAGCCTTGCAAATTTAGCCAATAAATCATGCAATTCACTCGATTCCAACTTTACAAATAAACACACTTTGAGCAGCCTAAATCTAGACTCTGAGTTTTGATCATAGTTTGCCAACACATTACACATTGAAGTTCTAATACATTTAGTTCCTAAAGTCTTAAAACCTAACACTATTAAACATGTCCAATGGACTCCGACTCCAATCTGCAAGTGTCACATGTATCATCTTCTAATATTTGTCTCTTCATCAAGTTGGCTTTCGCAGGCATAGTATCACAACAAGCTCTCCATCCGAAGTGCCGAACTTTGTGTGGAATCGGTAAATTCCATATCTTTCTCTAGAACCGACGAGTATGGCTGCTGTCTGAGCTCTCACCTTGAGTGATGTGGTAGGCAACCTTCTCCACTAGTTTGTAGGCATTGCCTATAGAAAAAACTCCATTTGGTGTCTCAGACCAGATCAGTCTATCAGGTGGTAACCAAGAGCTCAATGGGATACTCTTTATAAACTCAACTTCACGGGGTAGAAATAAGGCATCAATAATGGAGGCTTTCCAGCTAGCGGTAGTAGCATCAATCAACTCATTTACTCTCGTATCAGCATGTAGAATAAGTCTTGGAGAAACTTCTTTGTATGTGGACAAAGTTGGCAACCATTTATCCTTCCATACATGAATGCATACACCATTGCCTACTCTCTATCTTAATCCTTCTCTAACTAGATTTTGTGCCACCATAATACTGAGCCATGTAAAAGATGGGTTATATCCAAGTGAAGCATTTGTAAAATCACTTCTTGGGAAATACTTGGCCTTGAGAACCATATACATTAAAGAGTTTTGTCCCAATTGAAGCCTCCATCCCTATTTTGCAAGAATTGCCAAGTTGAAAAGCTTTAGATTTTTAAAGCCCATACCCCCACATGATTTTGGTTCACACATCTTCTCCTAACTAAGCCAAGCAATTTTCTTCTCATATTTCCTTTGTTCCCACCAAAAGTTTCTAATCATACTCATTAACTCCTCACATAGAGAATCCGGTATTTTAAAGCAACTCATGGTATACGTTGGTATAGCTTGGGCCACTGCTTTAATTAAAACCACCTTTTGAGTTTTAGATAACATCTTCTCCTTCCAACCACTAACTTTTTACTGAGCTTCTCCTTAATGTCATTGAAAGTATTCCTTTTGTTTCTCCCCACAAGTGAAGGAAAGCCAAGGTACTTTTCATGTTGCTTGATCACTTGGGCACCAAATTTGCTTTTAATCTCCCCTTGGACATCCCTTGGAGTGTTGCTATTGAAAAACAAGGATGTTTTTGCTTAGTTCAACTGCTGGCCTAATGCTTTCTCATAGACTTCCAAAACTCTTTGTAATAAGTCACATTCCTATGTGGATGCTTTACAAAAGATTAGACTATCATCTGCAAAAAATAGGTAAGAGAGCTTTAGACCACCGCGGCATACCACCAGCCCCTCCATCTGTCCATTAAAAACTGAGTCTTTGATTAAAGCTGATAAACTGAAAGCTCGAAAATGTGTTGAAAACACACGAGCGGTTTAGACCCCCAAATTAAAATTACGGCTTGGTTGATTTTACACTAACTTAATGATAAGTGCGGAATAGTGTAAACACAAGCGTATAAGCAAGACAACTACTCTAATCCATATTTAAAGCAACACAGCAGTAAAAATGAAATTAACAAGAGTAGGGAAGAAGGATGCAAACACAGATAACACCGAGATGTGTTATCGAAGAAGAAACCGAAGACCTCGGCGTAAAACCTCTCTGCCGCCCTCCAAGCGGAAATCGATCCACTAGACAATCAGTTGGGATACATGGGTTAGCAAAAAACCCTCCAAGCCTAGTCTACCCGCTGTACCTAAGCCCTCCAAGCTCCTACTCCAACAAGGCTTCTCGGAACCGTGTCTTGTCCTAGTTATCCGGATCCCGCAACAAGCTCCATGTTGCATCTGCCATTCAAGGCTTCTTCCAATGCTTCCCAGCAGCACCAAAACGTCACACAGCACTCTCAAGGTGTGGTAAGTGTTTGGGCTATCAACCTCTCACAGATATGGATAATGGAGAGGGAAGGGTTGAGGAAATACCACAAGCAATTGTATAGAGAAAGATGGGGAAGACAATCTCTAATAACCAATGTGTTTGGCTAGGGTTTTCTCTCTGAAGCATTCCTCAACAATTGTGGGTAATGATGGTATATATAGGATAGGTGCAAAAGGTGTGACTCAAAAAGTACAGGCTGGCAGAACAGATTGCCTCGCGGGTGTCTCGCGGGAAGGCCTTACCCGCGAGATACTCGCGAGATATAGCTGTCTCCACCTGGCCTGACCTTTCGCATTCCAGCATGTGCCTGGCACATGATTCACTTCGCGGGATGCTAGGTCGCGAGACACCCGCGAGAATTCTTCATTCTTCAAATGCTTGAGTCTTCATACACTCTCTCTATCACACAACCCTTACAACAAGTCCCACAACAAATACAGGGTTTAAACGATTGAACATAATTACAATCAAATTTGGCACGGAATAAAAGCCAACAAAAAACACAGTTGTAAATTACAACTTTACAATCTCCCCCTTTGGCTATTCCGTGACAAAACCCTAAAACAGACTCTAGACATAAACGTGAGTTTGGGAACAAAGGCAAAACTCACTCACACCTAGTTCTAGATTCTGAAGTGCTCTTGAAACATATGAACAAGTAACTCCTGAAATACAACAACACAATAACATCATTGTATGCAGAAAAACTTGAAAAACATATGGAGCAATAATAGCAAGATCAAGCTAAATGAAATAGAAACACTAGATCATGGCAAGATCAAACAAGTAATCACTATACAGAAGCAATTACTATGCTCATTCACACATGGAACGAACATCCGGATATGCAAGATGATAAGCTCATTCGAAGAGTATCATTTGCACTTCCAACACTCAACCAATGCAAAATACACAAGGTATTTGCATTTAGGAACAATCCTACTAGGGCACAAGAGTGATGTACTTGAAGAAAAATGCATGACATTTAACAACAAGTAAACATGCATGAAGGTTGCATAAGCAAGGTTTTGCAAATGCATGGCACAAACCACAAAGACCTACAAAACATGCATGAAACAAACCCTAAAGCTTACATAAGCAATCATGGGTACAAAATAAAAAGCCACATAGCACATATGCCACAAAGCATAGAAATAAGCACAAAATACTGAAAGTACTACTGAAGTTAAAGTGTAAGTGTAGCTAGTAAACAAAAAGACGTCATCTCCCCCTATCACTACACTCCCCCTGTCAATGACATCATCTCCCCCTTTTTTTCATGGAATAGCTAGTTGTCATTCTCTTCCAGCTTCCTTTGAATTTCATCCATCTGAGTTTCGAGGGAGGTTAGCCGTTTATCAAGACGGGAGTGTTGGGAGTACATTATCTGAGTGAGTCCTGAAAGTTTGGTGCTGAGACCTTGAAGGGCAACCATGATGGTGTCAAACTTGTCATCATAGGAATGAGAAGTAGAACTTGAGGTACCATGAGGAGCATGATGTTCTTGTTTGACAGTCTTCTTGGTGTGACTCATACTTGCTTGAAGAGTACGACCGTTAATTGGACTTGGCCTAGGATGAGGGCGCTCATCGGCAGATGGACGCACACCTTTGAGTTTCAAAATCCGAGAAACAAGACGACCAAAGGGAATGCAATTCCTTGAAGCAGTACGATTGACTGTTTTAGCTAAAATGTGGAAGATGTGAGAGCATACGTCAATTTCCACATCAGATACCAGATCATGAAGAAATAATGCTCGACCTAGGTTGATGAAACCGGTGCTTGACAATGGATAGAGGTTGCTGCACATGATTGTTGACATAAGCCTTAATTCTGGAGAAAGTGAAGCCACACTGATTGACTTTCCACTAGAAGAGAATTCCAAACTTGCTCCTAGTTGTCCTCGGAGTAATTCTTCATCCGGATTGAGGTCATCATACACAGGTGGTATAGGAAGAATCGGACGGTTTATGTGTAGGATTTCAGATAGGTACACAGGTGTTACCAGGAATCGCTTTCCTCTAACCCAGCATCTGATCTCTTGTCCTTGCACAATAGCATTGGCATAAAATTCTTTTACCATGTCCTCATAAGCATCTTCAAGGTCGGAGAGAAGAAAATTCCAGTCTTTTGTGGCAAACCAAGTAGGAATTTTTGTATCCAGAAGAGATGACTGATCAACTGCTCTTTCAACCAACAAAGGAGCATCTCGGAAGAGATTTTTATAGGATTCAAAAGCAGCATAAGAGCGAAACACGCTAGGATCAAAGAGTCCTGTTGAAGCACGAGCTCTCTTTGGTTTCGGGGAATCTTCATCAACATCGATGATTGGTTCTTTCCCTTTGTTGCTGCCACCTTTCACAGCTGAAGTCTTGAACGGAGACATCTGTGTAAAAGAACATCCAAAAACACCAGGAAACACGAGCACAGCACACAAAATAGAGCACAGAGCTTAATTAGATTGAGGTTAGAGTAAAACAAATGTAGTGCTGTGTGTGAAGAGTGTGCAGAATGAGTAAAGTGTATGAAACACACAATCAATGACCAAATGGAGTGAAAAATGGTCAAAGAAGTGAGAGTTCACAGATTGAAATCACTTGATTTCAAATAGGCACAAAAATGTCATTTGGACATTTTATCGAACACTAAGCATGCACAAATTCAAATATGACATGAATAATGCATGATCATGGTGAAAACAGGCCTAAATACACTTCAAAACGCCACAAGGGGCCAACACAAAAGCACAAACACTAAATGGGACACAGCCCAGTCAAAAGATTTGATACAAATACACCCAAGTTTGAAAAACAACCCAAAAATCCGAAAATCCCCAAACTGCAAAACCCTAACGTAAATCTGCAAAATTGAAGCAACAACAAGAAAATGATGCTTTAGAAATCATACCTTGAGAGAGAAAGTGCAGAAAAAATGTTTGATTTGAGCGGATTTTGATGGAATAGTGAGAAGGATTAAGAATGGCCTTGAGAGAGGTTAAGCGAGGGAAGTTTGATGTGTTTTGAAAAACTGTCACATCAGCCCTATAAAACTGAAAACACGCGTTTTTCGCGGGATAGGGAGTAGCAACACAGTCGCGATACAACCGTGAGAGAGACCACTGAAGCACAAACTTCTCGCGAGAAGCGCTAAGTCGCGAGACAGTCGCGAGACAGTCGCGATATTCTCTGTCTGATTTTGAGAAAATTCCAGTTTTTGCCAAACAGCATTTCGCGAGAAGCTGTTGGTCGCGAGACAGTCGCGAGACAGTCGCGAGACAGTCTCTGAGTGACAAGAAAGAACCAAAATATTTCCCTCAAACCCTTTCGCGGGAAGCAGCTTAGTCGCGAGATTCTTGCGAAACAACCCCTGAACCAGTTTTTATGAAAAACACACAAAAAGCATTTTGACCAAGAGGAAACACAAGAAAGTATAAAATCACTTTCAAAAACTAATAAAACTCACAAAAATCTTTTTGAATTTAATCAACAAGTTCATGGGCATACACATCACATTTGGACATATACAATCACACAAATGAGATAGGCATTGATTGAATCAAAAACTTGTGTGTTGTGTGTGAGTATCAAATGTGAAATAGTCCTTAGACCAGAGCGAAGCTTCAATGATCAATTCACACGAGTCATACACAACTGATACGAAATCATGTGGACTATCTCCATTATAGAAATGAGTATATATGACCTCCCACACATTGAAAACATAATTTAGAAGCTTTTCATTTGGCTTCTTCATAAAGTATAACAATTGATCCATTTTGTTTTGTATGGACAAAACATCTCATTTTGAGGAAGGTGCTTGAAATTTATGATATTTCAACATTGATGAGAAGCCTTTGGCTTTTTGAGCACCATAACATTCACTTTAAAAGAGTCGCTTTCCCTTTTTCCTAGTCAAATACTAGTATGTGCGACAGACTTTTGCAGTTCAATATCTCTTTTCATTTGGAGATTTGCAATTGGTGAGCTCTTTTTACAAAAACATAAAAATAAAGTGGGAAGAGATATGGACACAAGTCTATGCAAGTATCAAGACCAACAAGACTATTGACCAATCATTTATGACAGGCTTGAAGATCTATTTACAACAGTCACACATAGTTTTCAGGGTTTCTTCCACACAGAAAAGAGTGCATACGAACAAGCGAAGATCATAAATGCACTATGCCATAAGTACGAAGGTACTAGGCCAAACTCACATGAGATATGCACACAACAAGTGATCAAACTTTTTGAGATTTTTCAATTTTTTTATGGGTTTTTGAATTTTTTGAAACACACACCCAAAACAAAACAAAAGAAGTAAGATCAACAAAAACCAGGTTTAAACCTAAACAAGAAACAAAAACCTCTGAAACTGAACATGTGAAACCATAACAACATATAAGTAATAAAGAGCAGTAAAGTTCCACACAAGAGATAGAGTTCAAGGAGTGATACCGACACCGATGGTCTTACGCAAAGATTCAAACTTTGGGCCATCGAGGGGTTTAGTGAATATGTCTGCCTTCTGATTGTCAGTGTTGATAAACTCCAAGTACACCGTCTTTTCTTCCACCAAGTCTCGAATGAAATGATACCAGATTTCGATATGCTTTGATTTCGAGTGTTGAACCGGATTTTTTGACAGATTTATGGCACTTGTATTGTCACAATATACACACATTGTGTCTTGAGTGATTCCGTAATCATGAAGGAGTTTCTTCATCCAGAGTAATTGAGCACAAGCACTTGCAGCAGCAATGTATTCAGCTTCAGCTGTTGATAAAGAGACTGAATTTTGCTTTTTGCTCATCCATGACACCAGGTTGTTCCCAAGATAAAAGCATACACCGGAGGTGCTCTTCCTATCATCAACACAACCGGCCCAATCAACATCAGAATATCCTGCCAGGCATTCATTGGAATCTCTTGAGTACCAAATTCCATAGTCAGATGTCCCATTTATGTATCGGATAATTCTTTTGACTGCTGTTAAATGTGACTCTTTGGGGGCTGCCTGGAATCGAGCACATACACCTACACTGAAGGCAATGTCTGGTCTGCTCGCAGTAAGATACAAGAGACTGCCTATCATGCTTCGATAGAGCGTTGGATCCACTTCTACACCTGCAGCATCCCTACTCAGCTTTAATGAGGAGCTCATAGGAGTGGACGTGTGTTTCTTAGAGTCTAGACCAAATCTTTTAACAAGATTCTTGGCGTACTTTTCTTGAGATATGAATATCCCATCTTTCCGTTGTTTCACTTGAAGTCCTAGGAAGTAGTTCAGTTCCCCTACCATACTCATCTCAAACTCCTTTTTCATTTCTTCAGAAAATTCAAGAGCCAAATGATCAAGTGTGGATCCAAACACAATATCATCCACATATACCCGAGCAACGAGGAGAGACTTCTCATCTCTCTTCACAAACAATGTTCGATCAGCTTGGCCTCTTTTGAATCCACGATCTAACAAGTATGTTGTGAGGCGATCATACCATGCTCTTGGTGCTTGCTTTAACCCGTATAGTGCTTTCTTCAATCTTAGCACATGATCTGGAAAATGAGGATCTTGAAATCCCTTTGGTTGTTCAACAAATACTTCTTCATTTAGAAAGCCATTCAGAAAGGCACTTTTCACATCCATCTGGTACAGTTTGAAGTCCATAACACAAGCTATGGACAATAGGATTCGTATCGACTCTAGTCTTGCTACTAGTGCAAACGAATCATCAAAATCAACGCCTTCTACTTGAGTATATCCTTGAGCTACCAACCTGGACTTGTTTCGAACAACCTCACCGTCTTCATCAGTTTTGTTCTTGAAGATCCACTTGGTACCGATCACATGAGTATCTTTGGGCCTTGGAACCAATTCCCATACATCATTTCTAACAAACTGATGTAGCTCTTGATGCATAGACTCTATCCAGTTCTCATCTCTAAGAGCTTCCTCTACCTTCTTAGGTTCAAATTTGGCAAGATAACAGTTATATGTCACATGATTCGCACTGTATTTTGGCCCTTTTCTCAGCCGAAGTCCCTCATTGACGTCTCCAATGATATTACTTGATGGATGATTGAGAATTACCCTTGATGACGGTCTCTTGGAGGTAGAAGGTTCTTCATCTCGAGAGATTGGAGGTTGAACTTCCGGTGGAGTGAGTGGGCTAGAAGGCCCATGTGTCGATCTAGTTTCCCTTCTTGGTATAGGGGGTGTGGACTCTTTTTCCGGTGATTCTTTCTCAGTATCATCCTGTTGTGACATGTTGTCCTCAGCCTCTCTCTTCTTCAGATCAGATCCTTCACCATCATCAATATCTCTTTCAGATATGGTATCATCGATTACCACATTTATTGATTCCATCACTGTTTTGGTGCGTTTGTTGAACACTCTATATGCTCGGCTATTTAGTGAATAGCCTAGGAATATCCCTTCATCACTTTTAGGATCAAATTTTCCAGGATTCTCTCTATCATTAAGAATATAACATCTGCTTCCAAATATTCGGAAGTATTTCACCTTCGGTTTCTTTTCTCTCCAAATTTCATAAGATGTCTTCTTCGTTCCTGCTCGAAAGTAAATTCTATTACCAATATGGCATGAGGTGTTTACTGCTTCAGCCCAAAACTTCTGAGGAAGGTTTTTGTTGAGTAGCATTACTCGAGCCATTTCTTGAATCACCCGGTTTTTTCTTTCAACTACTCCATTTTGCTGTGGAGTCTTTGGAGCTGAGAATTCCTTCTTGATGCTGTGTTCATTGCAAAATGCTTCAAACTTCGCATTTTCAAACTCCTTCCCGTGGTCACTTCTGATCTTGACTATAGGAACTCCTTTCTCATTAATTAGTCTCTTGCATAATTTCTCCATCTTGTCACATGCTTCTGATTTCTCTCTAAGAAAATCCACCCAAGAGTACCTTGAGAAGTCGTCAACCACCACCATAATATACCGCTTTCCACCCAAACTTTCTGTTCTTGTTGGGCCCATCAAATCCACATGCAGTAATTCTAAAGGGCGAGAGGTTGCAATCACATTTACTTTCGGATGGCTTGACTTTGTTTGTTTCCCTAACTGACATGGACCACAAACATTCTTCTCAATTTTTCCAAACTTTGGTAAACCAACCACTACTTCAAGCTTCGAAACTTTTGCCACTTGTTTGTAATTGGCATGCCCAAATCGTTGATGCCACAATTCCAAGAGATTCACCCTGGCACTTCGACATGCTATGCTTGGTTTGGGAATGACTCCATAACAATTATCGGTGGTTCTAAGTCCCTTCAAAATTTGTACACCTTCTTCATTCAAGATTAGACATCCTTTCTTTGAGAATTGAACTAAGAAATCATCATCACAGATCTGAGTAATACTCAGCAAGTTCACTTTTAATCCCTTAATATACAACACGTCATTCAGCAGTGGCAGTCCCGGAATGTCCACCGTTCCCTTTCCAAGAACATGTGAGTGACTGCCATCTCCAAAAGTCACAAAGCCATCTTCCTTTTCTTTAAGCATTTTGAACAGTGACTTATCTCCTGTCATGTGCTTTGAACATCCGCTGTCAAGGTACCATAAACATGAATTAAAAACTTTCAAAGCGGTATGGACAAAAAGACAAGCATGAGAGAGACACTCTTGACCCTCGAAACAGGACTCTTTTTCTTCTATTTCGTGAAGTTTTCCTTTTATATGATCAAGTTTATCACTCAGGTGTCTATTTCTCCTCTCATAATTAGAGACTAAAGACTTTGACTCACATAAGCTGTTATGTAAATAATGGTTTCTTTGAACAAGAGATTTCAGCATGTGACAGAAAATTCTAGCATGTTTCTTAGATTTAAATAACTGTGAAAACACATTACTAGACAAGTCTTCAACTATGCTCATAGAGTCTTTTTCACAAACATGTTTACTGCCCTTCATGTTGAAAACAAACACGGCACTATACAAGCAACACCAAGAGGTCAAGGATCACACTAAGGTATTTAAACCACACAAGTGTACCTGCTCTGATACCAATTGAAAGCTAAAAAATGTGTTGAAAACACACGAGCAGTTTAGACCCCCAAATTAAAATTACGGCTTGGTTGATTTTACACTAACTTAATGATAAGTGCGGAATAGTGTAAACACAAGCGTATAAGCAAGACAACTACTCTAATCCATATTTAAAGCAACACAGCAGTAAAAATGAAATTATCAAGAGTAGGGAAGAAGGATGCAAACACAGATAACACCAAGACGTGTTATCGAAGAGGAAACCGAAGACCTCGGCGTAAAACCTCTCCGCCGCCCTCCAAGCGGAAATCGATCTACTAGACAATCAGTTGGGATACATGGGTTAGCAAAAGACCCTCCAAGCCTAGTCTACCCGCTGTACCTAAGCCCTCCAAGCTCCTACTCCAACAAGGCTTCTCGGAACTGTGTCTTGTCCTAGTTATCCGGATCCTACAACAAGCTCCATGTTGCATCTTCCATTCAAGGCTTCTTCCAATGCTTCCCAGCAGCACCAAAACGTCACACAGCACTCTCAAGGTGTGGTAAGTGTTTGGGCTATCAACCTCTCACAGATATGGATAATGGAGAAGGAAGGGTTGAGGAAATACCACAAGCAATTGTATAGAGAAAGATGGGGAAGACAATCTCTAATAACCAATGTGTTTGGCTAGGGTTTTCTCTCTGAAGCATTCCTCAACAATTATGGGTAATGATGGTATATATAGGATAGGTGCAAAAGGTGTGACTCAAAAAGTACAGGCTGGCAGAACAGATTGCCTCGCGGGTGTCTCGTGGGAAGGCCTTACCCGCGAGATACTCGCGAGACATAGCTGTTTCCACCTGGCCTAACCTTTCGCATTCCAGCATGTGCCTGGCACATGATTCACTTCGTGGGATGCTAGGTCGCGAGACACCCGTGAGAATTCTTCATTCTTCAAATGCTTGAGTCTTCATACACTCTCTCTATCATACAACCCTTACAACAAGTCCCACAACAAATACAGGATTTAAACGATTGAACATAATTACAATCAAATTTGGCACGGAATAAAAGCCAACAAAAAACATAGTTGTAAATTACAACTTTACATAAACCTTCTACACATAAAAGAAAGAGGTAAGGAGAAAGGGAGTCACCTTGACGGATGGCCCTTGATGGAATAATATGCCCCTTAAGGCTCCCATTTATCCTTATGGCATAAGTAACAAAAGTCACACATTGCATAATCAGACCCATCCACCTCTCTGCAAAGCCTAACCTGATCATAATTTTCTCCAACCATTCCCATTCCACCCTATCATATGCTTTGCTCATGTCAAGTTTGAGAGCCATCTCACCCACCCTACCCCCTTTTTTCTGACTGATATGATGCATAGTCTCGAAAGCAACCAGATTAAGAAAGTCAAGTACCATTTTGGTGACCACTACTCTGCCAGCCCCTCCATCTATCCATTACAAACTAAGGCTTTTATTAAAGTTGATAAGCCTTCTGCACATAAAAGAAAGAGGTAAGGAGAAAAGGGGTCACCTTGACGAATACCCCTTGATGGAATAATATGTCTCTTAAGGCTCCCATTTATCCTTATGGCATAAGTAATAGAAGTCACACACTAAATAATTAGACATATCCACCTCTCTACAAAGCCTAACCTGATCATAATTTTCAAAGCAAGGTTTTTCCCAAACTATTCTATTATGGAAGCTACTGATTCCAACTCCGGTTCTTATGCTTGGAGAAATATTTTAAAAGGGAGATGTTCTAATTAGAGGTGCACGTTGGAGGATATGGAATGAAAAAACGGTAAATATCTGGAAGGATGCTTGACTTCCTTCAGTAGAGCGACCCCGAATACTTTCTCCTATGATGGATTCTTTGTTCGAAGCTACTATAAGTGCTCTTTTCCTACCTTCTTCTACTATCTGGAATATGGATCTCTTGCACTATTTGTTTTCTAACCAAGAGATTGAGCTTATCACAAGCTTGCCACTTGGAAGAGGTTCCTCTGAAGATAAACTCATTTGGCCCTATTTGTCTTAAGGAATTTATTCAATCAAATCAGGTTACAACTTCCTTTCAAAAGAAAAAGCTTCTGCATCCCTAGGTAATCTTCGACCACCTGAACTCCAAGGATTGTGGAAATATATTTGGACATGTAAAGTTCCAAACAATGTTAGGATTTTTTTTGGAGAGCTTGTAAGAATGTTTTGCTTGTCAAAACAAATTTAGTGAAACGTAATATTTTATTTGAGGATGTATGTGAGCACTGCAAACAACTTCCAGAAGACACACTCCACCCAATTTAGTATTGCCCAGAAATTGATGCAGTTTGGGATTTAGACCCAACCTGGGGTTTTCACCACACAACAGATTTCACAAGCTTCACTGATCTAGTCCAGTTTATCATAGAGGAGAAGAAGAATTTAGAAGAATTGCTATGATCATCTAGGCATTATGGTTTTGTCATGCAATAGGCTTTGAACTGAGGACAAGTCTTTCCTAATTGGTGATGTTATCTACGAAGCACGGGTGCGTTTTCGGATTCGGGTGCAGGTGCAGGTGTGGGTGTGGGACTCGGCAATTTTTGAAAAAGTTGGGTGTAGGTGCGCAGGGTGTAGGGTGTGGCAATTAAAAAATTATTAAAAATATTTTTATTTATATTTTCTATATATTTTTACTATTAAAATATTCTTAAAAAGCACATTACTATGCCTTGATTCACAAAACAAAGAAAGAAGAAGGCAAGAAACACAAAACAAAACACAAAACAAAAATGAAAACACAAAAGAAGCAACAAATATTCAGAATAAAATTAAGGAAGGACAGATTTAGGATGTTTGGGCCTCATTCAAAGCTGATTTCGGCTGTTTCAGCATGATTCAAGGCAAATTTCGGCCATTTTGGTCCGTTTCGGTCGCCGACCGATACGACCCAATTCGGGCGATACGGCTTGATTCTGGTCAAATCTGCCCGGTTCGGCACGAATCAGCACAAATCCATGAAAAAAAAAAAAAAGCTTAGTGTGGCACCGACGCGCGGGTAGCTGCGTCGGACACCGCATCTCGCATCGGGCCACGTCGAACTTCGATGCGGCACCCTTCCAACCGCGTCCATGCTTCATAGGATGTCATCCTGATGGTAAGACAGCTCATTGCAGATTTCTTGAAAGCAAACCCAGTCACTTCAGTTCCAACTCCTAATGTCCAAAGATGCTGAGTCAGATGGTCTAAACCAATCCCTCCTTTGTTTAAAATCAACTTTGATGGAGCTGTATTTAATGATCTCAGTATAGCAGGTGTTGGTGCTATGGTGCAAGATTCACAAGGGATGGTCTTAGCATCAATGTCCGAACAGATTCCTCTTCCTCACTCAATTGTCGAGGTGGAGGTCATCGCTGCTACAAAATCTGTAAACATTGCACAAGAACTGTCTCTCTTCGATTGTTTTTTAAGGTGATTTTGAGATTGTCATCAAAGATCTTTGTAGTGAAGATTATTCTTTATCCTCATATGGTTAGTGAAATTAAAGTTTGTACGGCTTCCTTTAATTTTTGTCAATTTTCTCATATTCGTAACTTAGGTAATTGTGTTGCTCATAACTTAAGCTAGACCTGCTAGACATGTTAGCGATCTCTCTGTGTGGATGGAGGATGTTCCTTTACACATTAAATCTATTCTCTTAACTGATTTTGGCTAGTTTGTTTCTTCTCTTAATGCAAGTATTTTTTCCTAAAAATTAAAAAAAAAAAAAAAAAAAAAAATCCTTGTACAGACTTTAGTTCTACAGTCCTACTTCTACCCACTAATGCACTTGTAATATAAATATAATCAAACTCAACTAGAGGTAACTTGTTGTGACCTATCTAGGGCGGATAAGGACACAATACGCGGCACAGTAATACAACATTGTTTAAAAAATTAGGATACGATACGTTAAGGATATATCAATTAATTAATTATTAAAAGCTCAAAAAATTAATTACTATTTTTCAATTCTGATGAATCCTATATAGTTAAACAATTCTAATGAGCTCCCCAATATTTTATTCCCCCCCCCACCCCCCCCCCCCCCCCCCCAAAAAAAAAAAAAAAAAAAAAGCTAAATTAATGGCCTCTCAAAAATTAATATTAAGTCACTAGCCCAATAGGCAATAGCCTCCCAAAAAATAATTTGTTTAGGTGGTCCCTTGAAAAAAGAAAGGCGAAAATACCATTTTGGTTCCTACATTTTGAGGCCATAATCAATTGGTCCTTACATTTTGGTAGTAGTTAATTTGGTCCCTAAGAATTTCAACTTACACTCAATTTAGACTTTACTATTAACTCACTAACAAAAAATACTTATATGGCAAATGGTTTGTACATTTGGCATGCCTAATATTAAAATATTAAATTAGATGTTGATATGTCTAAATTTGAGCGGTTGATATGACCACGTCAGCACTTAAATGAAAAAAAAAAAAAAAAAAAAAAACCACATCAACTTTTAATAATAATTTTTTTTGTACCAATTTTTTTCTTTTCTTTAATTCTTCTTTTAGTATTCTTACAATCTATCAATTCAATGCCGCAGTGATGACTTTTTATACTTTCATTCAACAGCATGTGTAGCAAATGCTAAAGGTGTTGATGATAATTTACAGGATATACTTCGCCTTCTTACATTGTGGTTCAACCATGGATCTACTATAGTGCAGAAGTTCAAAAGGCTCTACATAATTTATTTTCTGAATATTATTATTTTGGTTTCTTGCAATTTCTTGCTAACCAAACAGAATTTTATTCTAATTATTTTCTTGCAATTTCTAGATAATCAAACACTAATATAGTCCAACAATTTCAAATCAACACATATCACATTTTTTCTAAATTCTAACCTTCTATTTGGCTTTCAATCATAGTGAATGTTATACCATCAATCACGAAAGATCAAATAAATTCCATAAATTTTAGCCAAAATCTCCAAATTTACTAAACCTATATTCAGTGTTCACCACACCCAACTGCCCAACACCACAGATCCACCATAGAGCCCGAACCATGGACACCAAATCGACTGCAAATCCTCTAATTGGATTTCCTTGTCTCAAGCCTGACCAGTAAGGATCTAGCCTCGCATCGTTTCTACATTGCGTATGAACTCGTTCTAGATGTTGTAATCGGCGAGAGTACATTCCGATTGCTTTCTGCCGAAGATTAAATGCTATTGATTGGGGGGATGATTTCTTCATCTTGGATCTTGGCCTTCACGTTGTCTACCGTATCGAAGCTTTCCACCTCTAAATGGATGGTGTAGGGTCACGATTTACAGCCCAAGCCCAATAAGAGCGGGATTTTAGGTTAATGAGCCCAATACAATAAATTTGTAAAGAGTGGGTTGGAGAACTAGGCCCTAGTAAGTATAACAATGGCTAGGATGGGGTTGTAAGATAATCATACGAGAACAACACACATAAGGTTAGGTGAATCTATTGTCTGAGGAGGCAAATATTCTTATAGACCAATGGAGTTGATTACAAGTGCTATTCTGGTTGGTACAATGTTCTTTCTCTCTTTTTTTCGACCCCCAACTCATGGAGGGTCTCTTACGTTATATAGGTCCCTCCTGGTGATCTTGGCCTTCCACTTATCGATCATCTAGGCCACTACTTGAGTATCCGTCCCATCAGACACCCCTTCTAGCCCTTTGTGAGTTGCAATAGCCAAGGAAACACTATTCAGGGGTCTTCTCCACATAAATGCGACTAAAAAAGTAGCCGCAGAGTATTTAATGCGGAGGTAGCAGCTTTTCCTTAGATATTTTTTGGATTCCCTTCCTTCTTGTGTGTTCATGAGGTACGCTACTAACATTGTAGCCTTGATAGAGGTCAATCTTGTCGTTGGAACTCGTACCTGAGTTATATTTGTCGTAGCCGAGGAGGAATTTCTCCTTAGATAGCTTTTCACTCCTTCCTTGCTGATGAGACTTTAAACTAGTGTCCCTTAACTAGCTATCCCTCCTCGGACATGCCAACATCCTCAGATAAGGCCTTAGGCCCAATATACAGTTTTGGACCCTTATCCCTACAATAGCCCTTTAAAACTTCGGTTTTTCTCTCTCATCCGAGGAGAAAAAGTGGAGTTTTGATTTTTAAGAGGCAAAACCATTTATTTCTCTGGTTCACACGTGCGGGAGTGCCATTTTATGCGCCCCATAATTACTACTGACGCTTCAGGCCTCGCGAGGCATCATTAATTGCTCCAGGCGGCTTAATGTTCCCTGCATCCAACGGCGAAGCGCAAATCCAATGGTTGGCACTCGTTCTTGGGTTTCGAGTGATGTAACCTCCATTCAACCTCACTCCCTATATAAATCACCGGGAGAAATCATTCCTCCAATTTTACACCTTCAAGCTCTCCAGAGATCCTAAGCGCTCAAACTCATAAAGCTTTCTCAGTCACTAAACATCTTTAGAACTTTTCCTTAAGGAATTTCCCAAGGATTCTTCTTAAAGGTTCAGGGTTCAGTACACCCGTTCTTGTAAGTATCTATCTTTCCAGACTTTCTATTTCTCCTCAGCCGGCTCCTCGACCTTCTTCCTTTTTTATGAAAACTTTTTCCTTGTCATCCATATTCGCGTAGATGGGTAGATTTAAACATTTAGTGGACTCTCCGTCCGGTATGGAGGGTTTTAGGGCCAAGTACCATATCCCACAGGGAGTGGGCTTAGAGTATTGTCCCCCGAATCTGATACTTACCGATAAAGAAGTGGGCGAAGTCGTCATTCCGATGATTTCTTTTATAGAGGGAGGAATGACGCTTCCCATAGGTAGGATAACCAAGGATTATCTGCTCAACCACAGGATATGCCCCCATCAGTGCGCTCCCAACACGTTTAGAGTCTTAGGGTGCGTAGACACTCTGAATGACCAAATGAACTTGGGATTGACATGGCACGACGTCATTCATATGTACGAGTGCCATTTCCTTCCTAGCGCGGGATATTACCTCAAGTCTCGATCCGACGTCGTTAGGTTGATATCATACCTTCCTAAGTCCAACAAGGGCTTGAAGGATGATTATTTGATTGCCTTCGGGGAGTGGCACGATGGTCTTTCTTGCCCAACTCGGACAGGAGAGCCAGGTGGGGTACCTTAGGATTAGTCTCTTCAGGTGAGGGATTTAGCCCTTATATTCTTATTTCTCTTCTGGTGATAATTTTCGTTGTTCTGACCATAATTTTCTTCTCAGACGTTTTTGCAGATAAGAATCATGTTGCTCTGAAGCTCAGCCTAACCAACGTTTAGGCTCTTAACTACCTCCTAAGGTCAGAGGTGTTTATGAGCGAGGACGAGCAACTACGGGCCGCTCATTTGATCTTGGACTATAAGCCCTTGTCCTGCATATTTTAGGTCGCAGGCCAGGCAATAAAGGCTGAAAGCTCTCGGTTAGCTAGGATAGACGTTTCCAAGTCAGGATTCTTGGCTCAGAGTGACCTTCCACTCGTTCCACCACCCGTTTAGCATGCCCTTCAGGCGGTAGTTGCTCCGAGAGAGGAGGTAGCCTCTGCACATTCATCCCTCGAGGTCGAGATTGATTGATTTTTCTTTGAGGAGGACAAGGAAGAGAAAGTGGCCCCTATAATTCGACTTGTGGATTTCGAGGATGAGTTAGATAGGCAATCTGTTGCCCAATCTCCCAGGCTCGTCATTGCCCTTGCTGATTCTAGTTCCGAGGAGGAAGAAGCAATGGACGTTAAGCCAAGGAAGGGGTAAAGGGGTCTTCTCGCTGCAAGGAATCAAGGGGGATCGTCTAGAGATGCCCCCAAGTCCCAAGTCCTTGCCAACCTCCCGCCTTCCCTTCCTCTCCCTATGACTTCGGTCGGATTACCCCCAAATCCGAACCCAAAGAAGAAGGGGAAAGAGCCAGAAGTGTCGGAGGTGGAGAAGGGCAAAATGGTTCCTCCAAAGAAGGGAAAGCAACAAAAGACCACTAGAGGAAAAAGGGGCTCCTCAGTGGAGAGTAAAGAGGACTCCCTTAGGGCCAACATCCGCCGCCCGCAGCGTGCTAGGGCTCCAAGGTTAGAGTCGGATGGTGTCCTTATTCCCTAGGATGCCTCGGTCAGGAATTTTCAAGGAAGGCATTCAGGCTATGTCATCAAGGCCCTTGAGCAGCCGCTTCTCCTACCCAAGGACATGGACGCTTATAGGCACTATAAGCAGCCCGATCTCTTCCTGTCCCTAAAAAGGGACCTTGCTATGGTAAGCGTCTTGGCATGTCTCTCAAGTTAAGCACTCAGCAACTCCTTTATTCCATCTCACTCCTGTGTTATTTCTATGCAGCTTACCCAGCAAGTTTTTTAGCCGAAGAGTGGGTCAAGGACGCCCACAATCAAACCAAGGCGAAGGCCTTCACCTGGGATGAGATCGAAAAGGAGCTGAGGGCTCTGAGATAGGAGCAAGCTGAGTTGTCCGAGAAGTTCAAAGGGGCGGACAAAGCTCGTCTAAGCGCTGAGGCGGAAATAAAAACAGTGGAGAAACAGGTTGAGGATCAACGCCAAAAGCTACACATAACCGAGATCAACCTGGCCACCAAGAAGCAAATGGTTTTGGATCTAAAAGCAGAGCTGCAGAAGGTCAAAGACGCAGCTTGGGTGGCCTAGGAAACCGCTGAGGCCGCGGTGATTGCATCCTATGAACTTGGGGTGGCAGAAACGGAGAAACGGCTGGCGAAGGAAGTGGCTATAGTGTGCAGGGATTACTGCGTCAAGTCATGGGGGGTAGCCATGGATCGGGCAGGGGTCCCTGTAGACTCTAAGCTGAGGAGGGCCAAAAACATTATCTATCCCATGGATATTCATGAAATTACTGAAATGGGCCCTCCTCCAGAACAACTCGTCACCACCCCGGCTCTCCCTTCCAATGTAGAGGCTTCTAAAGGGGCTGGAGTGGGTAAGGAGGCTCAGCCACTTACGAAGGCCAAGCTCTCTAAGGACTCCCTTATAATCAAGGATGTGGTCACCCAGGCCAGGGATGTGGAGCACAAATCTCAGGTTGGGGATGCTCAAACCGAGAAGGCCGATCCAAAGAAGGCTCCTCCAAGGACTTAGGTGTAGGACTCCCTTTTGTAGTAATTTTTCTTTTCTTTCTTTTTTTTTTTTTTTTTTTTTTTGTTTTTTGTTATTTATACCTTTCTATGTAATGGCGTTCTGCCCTATTTTGTAATGCACTTTCCTTTGATCAAATGAATAGACTTTTACTTTTATTTCTTGTGTCTTTACTTCGTATGTTTCTCAATTTACCATAAATTTGAGTTGTTGCGATTTGACCTTTAATAATAAGTAACATTAATATCATACCACCAGTTTAAAAATTTTGGCTAACTCCACAGGGTGGGGGTACGCAACTGACTCTGAAACCACCCAACTGAAGAGTTAGGCATAGTTTTAGACTCCGGTTGACACTTAGTGAAAAATAAATAAACTTCATAATGTTAAGCACCCTAGGTCATGTTATCCGGGTGACCAAGCATAATCAAGGATCCCAGTTAATACTTACGAAGATTGGAATAGGTGTATCAGGGTGTTGATTTTACCAAGGTATGTAGTCCGAGAGTCCTGTCATAACTTAGGATCTGTCTAACACTTATAAAAGATGTAAAAGTGTGTTAATTTTCCCATAGCATCTGGTCCGAGGACTGCAGGCATGACTATGGTTTAGTTTAAACACTTACAAAAGATGCCATAGTGTGTTAATTTTCCCATAGCATCTGGTCTGAGGACTGCAGGCATGACTATGGTTCAGTTTAAACACTTATAAAAGATGTTAGAATGTGTTAATTTCCCCATAGCATCTGGTCTGAGGACTGGAGGCATGACTATGGTTTAGTTTAAACACTTATAAAAGATGTAAAAGTGTGTTACTTTCCCTATAGCATCTGGTTCGAGGACTGCAAGCATGACTATGGTTTAGTTTAAACACTTACAAAAGATGTCAGAGTGTGTTAATTTCCCCATAGCATTTGGTCCGAGGATTGTAGGCATGACTATGGTTCAATTTAAACACTTATAAAAGATGCAAAAGTGTGTTAATTTCCCCATAACATCTGATTTGAGGACTACAGGCATGACTATGGCTCTGTTTAACACTTATAAAGAAAGAAGAAACAGGAAATGCAATGCCTTTACACAACAAATGAACATTTTTGACAAAGGAAACTTTCATTAATAATTATACATTTTCAGGTTATTTACATTCCACGGACATGGTATTATATGTTCATCTAAGTCTTCCAAAAAATATGCTCCTACACCAGCCATCGAGGTGATACAATATGGTTCCTCCCAATTAGGCCCTAACTTTCCCATGCTGGGTTCTTTGTAGTACCTAAGACCTTTCTCAACACCAAATCACCAAGCACCAATGGTCTCAGCTTCACGTTGGCATTATAACCCTGCTTGAGCTTGTGTTGGTAGTACGCCAACTAAACCATTGCCTTTCCCCTTCTTTCTTCAATTAAGTCTAGGCTCTTTTCCAGTAGCTCATTGTTAGTGGTCGGTTTGAATGAGCTAGTTCTTAACGTTGGGAAATCAGTCTCTAAAGGGATAACAGCTTCGGCCCCATATGTCATTGAAAAAGGGGTCTCCCCCGTCGACCTGTGAGGTATGGTTCAGTACGTCCACAGGACATGTGGCAGTTTATCCACCCACTTTCCCTTTGCGTTGTCCAACCTCTTCTTAAGTCCGCTTACAATGACTTTGTTAATAACCTTGACTTGTCCATTTCCTTGAGGATAGGCTGAGGTAGAATACCTATTTGTAATTCCTAAGTCATAGCAATATCTCCTGAAAGATTTGCTATCGAATTGGAGGCCGTCGTCTAAGATGAGGGTGCAAGGGACTCCGAATCGCGTGATGTTGTTTTTTCAAAAGAACTTCTTGGCATCCACATCCCTGATGTTTGCCAGAGGCTCAGCTTCGACCTACTAAGTGAAGTAGTACATGTCAACCAGCAGGTATCTCTTGTTCCCTACTGCCTTAGGGAAAGGGTCCACAATGTCTAAGCCCCATTGAGCGAATGGCTAGGGGCTAGATATCGAATTAAGGACTCGCCCTAGTTGGTGTATGTTTGGTGCGAATCTTTGGCATTGATCGCACTTCTTTACATACTCTTATGCTTCCTTTTGCATACCAGGCCACCAATAGCCTTAAGTGACGACTCTATGCACCAAAGATCTGCCTCCGGTATGGTTCCCTCAAATCCCCACATGTAACTCCTCAAGGAGTAATTCTGTCACCTCAGGGTGCATACATAACAGGTATGGCCCAGAAAAAGAGCGTTTATATAACTTCTGGTCATCGGACAGTCAGAACCGAAGAGCCTTCCTACGTATCTTGTCCGCTTCTGATTTTTCCTCGGGTAGGGTGTCTTCTTTTAAGAATAGCTCTATGGGATCCATCCAGCTAGGCCCCACCTTGACTTGGTGAATATAAACCACCCCTCCGTTCGTTTCTTTAGGCTTGTATAGGTCTTCCACGAGGATGACATGAGACAAGTTGTGTTTCCGCTTATGGGGATGTGCAACAGGCTGAAATATTCGAATTTTGATTGTAGGTGCCTAACCTATCTCAGGTATCCCTGAATTCTTTCATCCCTCACCTCAAATTCTCCCTTAACTTGTCCGACGACCAATCTAGAGTCCAAAAGCATGTCTATGGCCTTTCCGCCCATTTTTCGCACCATGGTCATTCCCATCAGCAGAGCCTCATATTCAGCTTCATTATTGGTGGCTGAGAATCCTAATCTTAATGACTTTTTGATGGTGATCCCTTCGGGGGATACTAGCACTAACCCCACTTCAAAACCCTTTTGATTTGTTGCACTGTCAACGTGTACTTTCCAGGATAAGGGGCCCTGCTGAGAGATCAAGCTAACTGATTTTCCATCCATGTGTTGTGCTTTCATTTCTTCTTCTAACGGGGGTTCAGCGAACTCAACCACTAGATCCACTAGGATTTGGCCCTTGACAGAAGTGCGAGGCATGTACTTGATGTCGAAAGCCCCCAAGATTGTGGCCCATTTAGTGATCTTCCCCGTATAGTCAGTGCTCTAGAGTAGGGCCCTGAACGAAAGTTGAGTTAGGACAATGACCGTGTGCGCTTGAAAGTAGTGGGGGAGTTTACGTGTGGCGTGTACCACTACCAAAATAGATTTCTCCAGCGGCAGATAACGGATCTCGGCCTCATGTAGTAACCTGCTCACATAATAAACAAGACTTTGCATGCCGTCATCAACTCGTATCAGGACCAAGCTTACAGCATGAGCGGCCACAGCGATGTAAGCGAACAGGACCTCATCAACCTCAGGGCTGGACATAATAGAAGGCTGAGAGAGATAGTCCTTAAGTTGTTAAAAGGCCGAGGCACATTCCTCGATCCACTCGAACCCCTTCCATTTGTTCATCAATAAGAAGAAGGGTTGGCACCTATCCGCTAACCGGGAAATGAACCAGTTCAGGGCAGCAGTCATTCCAATCAGCTTATGGACTTCCTTAGGGTTCCAAGGTGGTTGTAAGCTGTCGATCACTTTAATCCGGTCCGGGTTAACTTCAATTCTTTTGTGGGTTACCATGTAGCCCAAAAATTTGTCTGATCCCACACCAAAGGAACACTTGGAGGCATTGAGGTGTAGCTTATATTTCCTTAGAATGTCGAATATGTCTCCGAGGTCTCCTAAGTGCTCAAACACCACCTTGCTTTTACCACCATGTCGTTTATATAGACTTCAATGCTTTTGCCTAACTGCGGTTCAAACATCCTGGTCATCATCCTTTGATAGGTAGACCCCGCATTCTTTAAACTGAACGGCATCACCTTGTAGTGGTAGTTTCCCATGGAGGTGATGAAAGTCGTCTTCCTAGTCATCTAGGGCTAGTGGTATTTGGTGGTACCCCTGAAAGGTGTCTAGGAAGCTCATCCGAGGATGGCCTATGGTTGCATCTACCAGATAGTCTATTTTAGGCATAAGAAAAGGGTTCTTCGGGCAAGCCTTATTCAGATCTGTAAATTCCACGCACACTCACCATTTCCCACTCTTCTTCTTCACCACCATGGTATTAGCCAACCACTCAGGATAAAATACTTCCTTGATAGCCTCTGCCTGCTTTAGTTTCTTTATCTCCTCTCTGACAACATCAGAGTGTTCCCTAGAAGAGTGCCGAGGAGGTTGCTTCTTGGGGATAACTGACAGATTAACATTTAGATAATGGTAGATGAAGTTTAGATCTACCCCTGGGCTTCATAAGTAGTCCATGCGAAGACATCAACGTTTCATCTAAGAAACTCTATCAGCTCTTCCTTCTCCGGAGGAGGCAGCTAGGCCCCAATCTGAAAGAATTTCTCCGGATCGTCACTAATAACAACCTTAACCAAATCTTCGCACTTCGCCTCCTTGGCCGACCCATCGAGGATGACGCCGGATTTATTAATTGCTATAAGCCTTCTTTAGTACGGGTTGAGGACTCGGCCTCGGGCCGATGCCAGATGGCGGCCTCCAGGCATTGTCTAGTCGCGGATTAGCTCGCCACAATCTCTTCAATCTTACCTCCCGACGGGTATTTCACTTTTTGCACTTCAATTGTCACTGATAACAACCTTAACCAAATCTTCGTACTTTGCCTTCTCGGCCTCGGGCCGATGCTGGTTGGCGGCCTCCAGGCATTGTCTAGCCGCGGATTGGCTCGCCACAATCTCTTCAATCTTACCTCCCGACGGGTATTTCACTTTTTGGTGTAGGGTAAAGGAGACAGCCTTCAGAGTATGAAGCCAAGGCCTGCCGACAATGGCAGTGTAGGGGAATACGCGTCCACCACAATGAAGTCCACTTCCACTACTTTTGAGCCAGTTTGTATGGGCAGCCTGATCTGACCCTTCAGGATGATGACCTTCCCATCAAAGCTCACTAGGGGCGAGCTGTAGGGTGTTAAATCCTCTGGTTTCAGGTTCAGCCCCTTGTATAGATCGGGGTACATTATCTCAGCATCGCTGCCCTGGTCCACCATTACCCTCCTCACATCATATCCCTCAATCCTGAAAGTAACCACCAAAGCGTCATTGTGGGGTTGGATGGTTCCGATTTTATCCTTGTCTGAGAAGCCCAAAACTAGTTGGATTTCTAGTTTAGTCTTCTTTGGTTCTCGCTTCACTTCCTCGGCGGATAGCCGAGCCACAAAAATTACTCTGGAAAGGCAGGATCCAGTTCTCCCTAGAGTAGCGAAGATGACATTTATTGGTCCTAAGGGAGGTCTCGAGGAGTCATCTCTCCGGGATTCCGAGTTTGTCTAGCCCCCTTGACTACTTGAGTGGTGCAGGAGCTGCTTTAGCTTTCCTTCATAGACAAGCTGGTCCAGGTGGTCCCATAGACTTCTACAGTCTTCTATGGTGTGTCTGTAGTCTTGGTGGTATTGGCAATAGAGGTTGTGGTTGTGCCTTACGAGGTTTCCCGCCATTTATTTGGCCATTTGAAGAATGACTCATTCCTAATCTTCTCCAGAACCTAATGCACTAGTTCTCAAAATACATCATTGACTGCCTGTGGATGGGCAAACCCTGACCGTCCGGTAGAATCTCTCTGTGATCAGTCATTATTTTATTGGTTCGACCTAAAATCTCTCCTCTCCTGAGGGATAACCTTCTCCTTTCCTTCCCCTGCTGCTGGTCTTCCTCGACCCTTTTATACTTGTTAATTCGGTCCATGAGTTGGCGCACACTTGTGACTGGTTTGCCAGTTAGAGATTTTCTTAAATCGTGATCGGTAGGGAGGCCGAGGCCTAGCTTAAAGGTATTGATGGCCACATCATCAAAGTCACCATCTATCTCATTGAACATCTCCCAGTATCTATCCGAGTACGTTTTCAATGTCTTTCCCTCTCGTATTCTTAGGGACAGTAGGGAAGCCAAGGGCCGAAGAACCCTGCTGCAAGTGACGAAGTGGGAACAAAATGCCTAGGTGAGCTCCTTGAAAGAGCTTATAGAATCTACTTTCAGGCTGTAGAACCATCTCATCACGACAGGTCCCAGGCTAGATGGGAAAACCTTACACATCAAGGCTTCGTCTCTAGAATGGATAGCCATTATTTGATTGAAATGGCTCACGTGCTCCACGGGGTTTATTCTACTGTTGTACACGATGAAAGTAGGTTGGGTGGATCGTCTAGGAAGTCTAGCCCCCTCAATCTTGCGCCTGAAAGGTGACCTGGAGATTTGGTCCAAAGCCCTGTTCACAGCGTTGTTTCCCATGCCCTTATGAGGCGGACTTTCAACCCTCCGTTCATGGCGGCTCGCTGGGTGGGGTTTGAGACCTTCGCCTGTAACTAACGTCTTTTCCATCGTTAGAAGAAGCATCGGAGTTAGAGGGAGTTCGCCTTCATCGTGCATGGCGCAGTTCTCTCTTTAACCAGTCAATTTCCAACTGCATGGCTCTGTTAGGCTGGTCTTGCAAGATGTGACTTCTGACTCAAGTATGACTTTTGCTTGTATGCGTAGTGTGCACACTGCCTTCTCGTTCTTCTTTACGCTCATGGTCGAAGAGGGGTTTTTCACATTGGGGTGTCATAGATTCCGCCGGGTGTGGACCTGAACCTGCCATTGTTAACCGTTGCACTCACTATCACATAAGTTCTCCTCACAGATGGTGCCAATTGTAGGGTCATGATTTACAGCCCAAGCCCAATAAAAGCGGGATTCTAGGTTAATGAGCCCAATACAATAAATTTCTAGAGAGTAGGTTGGAGAACTAGGCCCTAGTAAGTATAACAACGGCTAGGATGGGGTTGTAAGATAATCATGCAAGAACAACACACATAAGGTTAGGTGAATGTATTGTTTGAGAAGGCAAATATTCTTATAGACCAATGGAACTGATTACAAGTGCTATTCTGGTTGGTACAGTGTTCTTTCTTTCTTTTTTTAACCCCCAACTCATGAAGGGTCTCTTACGTTATATAAATCCCTCCTAGTGATCTTGGCCTTCCACTTGTCGATCATTTAGGCCACTACTTGAGTATCCGTCCCATTAGATACCCCTTCTGGCCTTCTGTGAGTTGCGGTGGCCTAGGAAACACTATCTAGGGGTCATCTCCACATAAATGTGACTAAAAAAGTAGCCACAGAGCATTCAATGCTGAGGTAGCAGCTTTTCCTTAGATATTTTTTGGATTCCCTTTCTTCTTGTGTGTTCATGAGGTATGCTACTAACACTATAGCCTTAATGGAGGTCAATCTCATTGTTGGAATTCGTACCTAAGTTATATTTGTCGTAGCTGAGGAGGAATTTCTCCTCGGATAGCTTTTCACTCCTTCCTTGCTTATGAGACTTTAAACTGGTGTCCCTCAACTAGTTATCCCTCCTCGGACATGCCAACGTCCTCAGATAAGGCCCAAGTCCCAATATACAGTTTTGGGCCCTTATCCCTACAGATGGTATTTGCCAGTTAGGACTTTCACAAATATCAACTTTAACAAAAAAGGGAAGGAACTTTGTAAGAGAAAAAGTGAGAGATTTTGATCAGAGAATGGTGGAAGAAGACGTGGTTGATTCAATAGAGATGAAGGGGAGTGGATTGGTGGATCTAGGTTTAGGACAAAAGATTAACCATTAAGAGAGATGAAAAAAACAAAACAAGAGATTCGTACGTGTTTTTTAGTTTTTGTGAAGCTGTGGGTTTCCAAAAGAAAAAGAAAAATAAAAAATAAAGAAGAGGAAAAAAATTGGTACCCTAAAATATATATATATATATATTATTAAAAGCTAATGTTTTTTTTTTTTTTCCTATTTAAGCATTGATGTGGCCATATTAACCACTCAAATTTAGACACATTAGCATGTAATTTAATATATTTTAATATTAGACATGCCAACTGTATAAACCATTTGTCACGTAAGCATTTTCTGTTAGTTAGTTTACGGTAGAGACTTAATTGAGTACAAGTTGAAAATGGTAGAGACCAAATTAACTGCTACCAAAATGTAAGAACTAAATTGATTGTGGCTTCAAAATGTATGGACCAAAATAGTGTTTTCACCAAAAAGAAAATTCTTCCCCTTTCTAACATTTGCCCCCACACACAAAAGGCTCTCAACAATCTAACTTTTTTTTTTTTTTTTTTTTCTCTTATAAGTAATCATCAACACTTAATTGAAACTCAAAAATGCTAAATTCATTATATTGCACACATTTCCTTCTCAGTATATATATATATATATATTGCACACATTTTTTTTTTTTTTTTTATGAACTGCAAATCTTTATTAAGAGAGAAGAATTATACAACAAGCAATAGATATGCCTCCGCCCTTAGAACATCATTGACACAAGCTGGACAGTTGTTAATAACAAAAGAACCAACGACCATCCTGTTACAAATAGACCATTGAGCAAGAACATAGATAGCTATACTGGCAACTCTCAGAATTCAACAAAAAATAGGCTTATTTACATAGTCAGCAAGAGAGATGATATCTGATATTATATTGTACACATGAATAAGTTAATAAGGGATATTTAATGTTACTAATAATAATGCTTGAAAGAATAAAAGAGATTAGGAAAAGAATTAGAACGAAAAAAAATTTGATAGTATTCCAACATTATGTTGGTTTATTATTATTATTTTTTTTAGCAAACTAGACTTTTTTTTTTTTTTTTTTTTTTTGGTATACTTTTAGTATTAGAAAATTAAGAATTTTTTTCACACACTCGTATAAACATATATATATATATATATATTGTTTGTGTGTGTTTTGAGCTTATCTTGAATCTTTTGATTAATGTATAAATACCATAATTTGGTCTTTCAAGTAAAAACCATAGAAGTGAACTTGAGAACGCCATAAATTTAAGTAGGAGAAATTATAATGTCCCATAGATTGATTGAGATATTAATTGAGTCGTTGAGTATGTGTTATTTGGGTGTGTTATGAGTTTCAAATCAGGCATGTGCTGAATTAAAACTAATTTGTTGGAGATGTAATCATGTAAGACAGATGTGACTAATATATATATATATATATATATTCCTTTCTTGAGAGAGACTTGTAGTTAAAACAGTCCATCGAACAAGCCAAAGACTATTTGGTTAAGGAAGGTGGCCTGCACTAGAGTCCATTATATATGATAGATGGCTAAAGAAAACAAATTCCATTAAATTATGAATTACGACGCACATAGAGTAGGAGGATGACCAGAAGAATATTCAAATATTAGAAGGGTTGATCCTAGCTACCGTTAGCAATGACCCATCAATTTGACCAGATTTATGTACAAAGAAGAACCACCGTCCTCCCATAAAAAAAAAATAAATAAATAAATAAAAACCACCGTACATCATTAAGATAATAACATATCTCCCTTGGCATATAAAAAAATTGAAGATTTTTTTTCCTTATTTTATCTTTCCTGCGAGTTTCTCCTAAGTAAAAAAAACACCCAATTTATAATTAAATAGACGATTTTTTTTTTTTTTTTGGTGAAAAAAAATGGGGAGATTTATGGTTATATTACACTCCCAGGTAGGGTCCATGGCGAGGTAGAGGTCCCTTGAAATCAAGGCTTACCGAACCATGAGTTACCCACCAACGGACTCCTGCGGGTAGCGGGACTCGAACCTAAGTGTGGTGCACGAAGCGCCCGAACCTTACCCACTCAGCCAAGCCCGTTGGCAAAAAAAAAAAAAAAAAAGCTATGAATAATGAATAATGGTTGGCAGGCAAGGCATAACATAACAACCATGTTGCCACATGCATGCTTTTGTCTAAAATGATAGTTGTGTCTTTCTAGATCTCTCAATTTTGGTAGGTGTTGTGACCTATATAGCCTTTTATCCTTCACTTTTTGGAGGAATAAATCCAAACTCATTAATTAGGCTAATTGGGAAGAAAAAGTTCCTGACCTATGCCTCTTCTACTTGTTCCTTCCCATCTTTCTCCGTATTATATGACGTATTGATTTGCGTCACTATTAGTAAAATTCCACACTTTGCGTTCGAAATGTGATAGAATCAGGAACAAGGTGGAATAAATAATCAACAATTCTGATGTGACAAAAGTTTTAGGAAGTATTTGGTAGAGGAGTTTGAGTAATGTTGTTTAGGTGTTTTTTATATTTGTGTAGGTGAAAAAGTGTGTGAAAATGTGTCTAATTGGTGTTGTGACCTATATAGCCTTTTATCCTTCACTTTTTGGAGGAATAAATCCAAACTCATTAATTAGGCTAATTGGGAAGAAAAAGTTCCTGACCTATGCCTCTTCTACTTGTTCCTTCCCATCTTTCTCCGTATTATATGACGTATTGATTTGCGTCACTATTAGTAAAATTCCACACTTTGCGTTCGAAATGTGATAGAATCAGGAACAAGGTGGAATAAATAATCAGCAATTCTGATGTGACAAAAGTTTTAGGAAGTATTTGGTAGAGCAGTTTGAGTAATGTTGTTTAGGTGTTTTTTATATTTGTTAGGTGAAAAAGTGTGTGAAAAAGTGTGTGAAAATGTGTCTAATGTTGTTTAAAATGCTCAAAAGTGTGTTTAAACAAAACTACCAAACACCCCCTTAATTGCCCAACTTGTATTGACCTTTTAATCCTATTTGAGATTCCATAATTTAAGATGTCAACAATTTGGACACTACATAAATATTCTTTCTTTATTTTTGGGTCAATTGGAAATTTACATTTATGATAAAACTTAGGCTCAGTGCCTTAGATTCCCTAATTAAAACATGCCACTTGTCAATTTATCTCATCAGCCCAAAGGGCTTAAACACAGCGAAATTTGCTGAATAGTAACACTTTAGGAAAATTTTTGGTGAATAGCATGCGTTTGGAGTTATTTAGTTATGTAGACTATTTTTGGAACTCGAATTTGGCAAACTCGAGTTCTAACCCAAAATCAAGTTTAGTAAACTCGAGGTTCAACTAGTATAAGCCTAACGTGGAATTAAAAAAAAAAAAACACCATGTGTAACTTGAGTTCAGCAAATTCGAATTTACTACACTCGAGTTTCAAGCGGGTAATTTTTTTTTAAATGGAACTCGAGTTCCAATTAATCTTAACACCTACCCCATCTGTCTTAGTTTTCATAACTCACAGATCACTCATTACTCACAGATCACTCACACTTGCTCTCACTTGTCCCAACTCTCTCCCACACCCAAACTGTCATTGTTTACTTCACACACAGCAATTTTCATTGATCATTTTACAAAATTAAAAACTTCCTTCTTCTTTTATTTGTAGGTGTATATCTAAACTTTTTTTTTTTTTGTTAGACATGGTTAATATAAGTTTTCATTTGGTAGATATATATACATACCCCTTTTATAGTGCTTATGTCACGCCCCAAACCCGATACTCGGATTTGTGACCATGACCGGCATGCTAATACCAAGCCTAAACCTGATATTAACATGAACCAACTTAACTTTTACAAAACTTTTACAAAAGCTTTCCTCTTTCTTTACATTCTTGTTTCTTTACTTAAAAGATATAACTTTTCCTGTGACATTCAGAGCATCTACACTGTACTAAAAAATAATATAATCCACCAATCATTCCAATTCTACATCTCACATAATACATCTCTTAATGCTTTAAGGTACACAACCTTCATTAGATCCTAAAATATACAATATTACAGACTAACATCAAATTGCTAATTTAGAATCTATACATTTAAAACTAAAAACTAGCTCCTTCCAAACTCGACTAAGGCTCCCTCTGCTCCAAAATAAAACCTGCTAGCTGAAAGAGTGGAAGGGGTGAGCTACACAGCTCAGTAAAGGTAAGATATATGAGAATTTAATAAGAATGCATGTAAATCAAATCATTTCAGTTTATAAACATTCAGATAGGAGAACATTGTTCATGCATAGTATTTTATACTATTTATAATAATAATTTAACGCTCTTTGTAGAAATAATTGTTCTCCTTTTTCTTATCAGAATAATTTTACCAAAGCCTTTCAGATTGAATTTCTTTCATTTCTTACAAAGTCACCATATATATTTTCATTACAAAATAATCATTTTAACTTAAAATCAAATAATCGGTAACTTTGTCTTTAATTGGAAGCATCTTAAAAATAATAAAACTTTCCCTCATAAACTTCTTCTTGTAAAATATTATAACTTTCATAATTATAAACTTATCGTTTCATAAAGAAAAACAAATATCTGATAACTTCTTAACATAAACTTGTACTTTCTTCAGAAACTTTATCTTTATAGCATAACAGAGTTTTAGAAACTTTTATCTTTAATGAACAGCTTTCTTTTCATTAGAACTTCTTCTTTCCATGAGAGCTTTTATTTTTCACAATGCATTTAAACAAAATAATTCTCTCATGATTAATAACATAACATAACCTAGCTGTTCATAAATAACTTGTTGGTTAGTCCATATCTGATAAGTCTGTACTTATTTGGGAGGCTTCTAACACCACAGTGCTAGGCATCCAGCATTCCTCACAATGCCAGGTATTCCCGGGATCACATCATAATACATATCTTCCAACCATGGGAGTAGGTTGGCTTCCCCCAAGTTGGCCGTAACCAACAAGGGCAGGTACAGCAGAGCTAGTCCCACTTAATGGCCAATCATATAACGTTTTCCATGGAAAGCCAGTAATTAACCTCTACTGGCAGAGTTCAGATCACCAGAGAACATAACCCGAAAACATTTCATACTTATTCATCATACTGAATTTTTTTATTTTGCATAACATTTCATAATAAAAGTATTTCCATTGTTTTCTTCATCATGTTCGTGGAATTAAGAATAGCATCAATATGCTTAAATCATATACATAAAGTTTCGAAAAAGATCACGAACATATCTTGGTCTGATAATGCTTACATGTCATATCTCTAATCAAAAACATTTTAATGCATAATATACTTTAAAATAACCTCATGACTTACCAAATGCCCATATAACTTATCCCTTACCTAAAAGCAGAGGAACCGAGAGCCTAAAAACGAAGGAGCTTAGACCTGGCGACTGGTAACACCTAAACCAAATATCAAAGCTTATTACTATTCATTACTCCTTATCATAAACTTACACATTCATCTTAAAGCCTATCTCTTATAATTCAAGAAATGCTAATCCCACCTCAAAGAGGTTCCCACAAACACAAAATACATTCATCAAACGTCATTATGTACCAATCATAGAGAAACCAACATGCTCATATTTATATCATATTTCCATAGGAGCTAACTTCATTTCAAAATGTGCTTTGAGATTAGGGCAATAATGCAAGCATAAACATAAACTCTTTTAAGCATGGTCATGTAAGAATAATCACTCGCATGGCAACATACAACACATTGAGCAAAACAGCAACATGAAAAAGTAGTAGAATGATTTAGAACCCCTCCTTTGAGTTCTAAACCTTGAACCAAGTTGTACCAAATTAATCTATGATCTAGACATATCATATGATGAGCATAATAAATTATAGCTCAAAACATTCACCCTAACTTTAGAATTAAATCCTCAAAGTTAGGCATGTCCCTTACGGTTCACTGTTTCATTCCAGCAGCTTATACTTTACACAAATGGACTACCAAAACACATTCAATCTTCATGAAATTGTAGAGAGCAACTCCCCTGTATGTCTATTATATACCATAAAAATTTCGGAGTCAAAGAATAAACTCATGATTTATTAAAAATCATACAAGCCAACATGTTCAATTCTGTCCTGGCAGAAACTCATGCAAATTAGAAATTAAATAATTATTTTTCTATTCATCCAAATGCTGTGAAACCACTTCCACAACAACCATACGTGTCTTATCTTTCATAGAAAATAACCCTAGTATCCAATTTCACAAAATATGATTTAATACATAATTTATAATGCATGAACACGGAATCTGTCACAGAGGCAGTTTTGAAACATTTTCTTGTAAATTCACAAACAACTATCAAAGGATGGTATTTTCATATGGGGATTTTTATGCACTCATTAAACATGTTATAAAACACTTTTATATAGTCATCAAACCATTTATAGCAAAATTAAATTCAACAAAAATCCCAGCAGTAACCTCAATAGTACTTATCCTAACTTTTTCTTACTTCCTTAATCTTATACAACCATTAATTAGTAAAAACCCTAATATACCTTCAACAAATCACCAACACACCCATATACAAAATCATAAAATCATCACTTAAGTTTAAAATGAATAATAGACTAAAAGAATTAAATTTTCCCCTTACCCTAGACATAGGTTCATGGAGTGATTGAGCTAGAATCACTCTAGCTTTAAATTGGGAGTAAAAGCTTGAGGAGAATTGGAAGAAATCTTTTTCCTTGCTGCTGGACCGTAGGTGTGAGAGGGAGAGAGCTTAAGAGAGTTTTGAGTCTTCTAGTTTCTTGAGAGAGTATGAAGAAGAAATGGGATGAAGCTTAATCATTTTGAGGTGCTGACCCGTGGGTTTGGAAGAAAGACTCAAGGGAGTTTCCTAGCACCTTCCTTAAGAGAAAAGAGAGAAAAGTGAGTTGATAATTTCAGATTTTTCTTGGACCCGTGGGAATAGAGTGGGAGATAGTTTCTTGATAGTTGTAATTGCTTTGAAAGAGGCAAAGATGAGATAAGATGAAGACTTATATTTCTTTTGGTGTGTGAACCCTTGGACTCAAGAGAAGACTTGAGAGTTTCTAGCTCTTTCCTTAAGAGAAAAGAGAGTATATTTGAGTTAACAATTTCAGATTTTTCCTTGGACCCGTGGAAATAGAGAGGAAGAGATTTTCTTGGAAATTCTAGTTGCATGGAAAAGTCAAAGAAGAGATGTGGAGCTTGTTCATTGCATGGCCAGCCAAGAAGTCTTTGGGTATGACAACATGCACAGTACTTTGGCTTAAGGTGTGTGGAATTTCCATTGGTTGCATGTGGGTGAAATTCTACTATACTATCCCATGCATCATGCTTAATTAAAACACTTACAACTATATCTATATATATATATATATCATAACTTAGTCACTTAATATAGTCCAACAACTATATATATATATATATATATCTCATAACTTAATCACTTAAAATAGTTTTGTCCATACTTAGTATATATATACATAATAAAATTAACCATTCAATTATTTATGATCTTTACAATTCTTATTCAAAGATATTATAAAATAATATGCTGATTAATACTCTTATATTAATTATAAAAAGAAAGTAGATTAAAATCGTAATTAACCACTTAAACACATAGTTTAATTATAAAATTGGGTCGGGGTGTTACAGTTTATGAGTAATGTGTTGTTTGTAATTGTAATGTTTCAGTATTATTATTATTATTATTATTATTATTATTATTATTATTTTGTATTTGTAATTGGTTGTTATTTGTTCTTTGTAATGGGTTGTTTGTTGCAATATGTAATGGGTTTTTCTTTGTAATGGGTTGTTATTTGTAAGGCGTAATTAATTTTTAAAGGTTAGTGACCATATAAAAATTTGCTTAAGTATAGAAATTTGAATATTTATATTTGCTTGGAGACAGTATTTTATATTTTCTTGGTTAATCATACAATGTTATCTTTAATAAAAATTTGCTTGGAAATTTAAAAAATATTATCTCCAATGTTATATTTGGTGGACCATACAATGCTGTATTTTATATTTTATATTTGCTTGGAGATAAAAAAATTTCAATTGTTTGTAATTGTTTGATGGACTATACAATATTATCTTTATATTTGCTTGGAGACAATATTTTATAGTTCATATCAGATAAAAGTGTTATATTAAAGCTACCACGTTAAGCAATTTTCCCATAATTTCCATAACAAGTAGTACAATAGTGGGCAATGAAATACTTTTTTATGATTATGATTATGATCGGTGTAATTTCAAAGACATAAATTGATATAAACATTGTATAAAAACAAGTATTATACCTGGTCAAGCCATGTCGTGGCAATTTGATTGCGAAATACGGAAAGCACGTGTGTGGGAGTGTTCTTTGTACACGTAGCCCTTGCCCAATTACAAGCACGTAACATAGCATAGTCATTAGTCGTTTATGTAAAATTCAAACAATAAAACGATTGTGGCATAATATATCTAATGATAGCACACTAATTATGCAATATATACTTACTTCATGGCAAGAGGAATTGGTGGTGGTAGTGGACCATAAACACCCTCTGGTGGGAGCACCTTTTGTGGGGACATATGTGGGAACTTGGCATATTCCACAATTGGACCAAAATCAATGCTCCACCAATTTGCTTTGCCGTCTTTTTGGTTGCCTTGCACAATTGTTTATGTTAGGTTCTAAAGACTTAGGATCTTATGTATTTAGAACTTTAATATGTAATGTTGACAAACCATGATCAAAACATGTTGTTTTGTCTTATTTAGACTTGCTCAAAGTTGTGCCAGTTTATGTAAAGTTGGAATCAAGCTGATGCAGAAGTTACTATGCATTTCAACCTGGCTCGATCGATCGAAGCTTAGTTCACTTAAAACGTTTAGGGTTTTATGTTTTTACCCTAGGTATATAAGGGAAAACTTAGCCACGTTTTAGAGGTTGCTTTTGTTGCTCATATTGCTGTTTATATGAATCTCGTGTAAGATCTTTGAGGAGCTTTCCTTCACATAGACTTAGGGTTATCAAGTAGGAGATTACTTCAAGACCTTGATGATCATTCAGTTGTTGCCATAGGAGCTTAAAGATACACAAGCGGGGGTGCTTGCACTTGTTGGAGAATCCAAGAAAGAAGGAGTCCATGGATTCGAAGCTTGCATATGGTCGTGTCAATAAGTTTTATTGGTGGGTAGCAATAGGATGTTAGTGGTCTAAGTCCTATTGTATGAATTTCGATTCTTTCATATAGTGGATTCAAGTTTACCTTGAGGATAGCAA
This sequence comes from Quercus gilva, assembly GCA_023621385.1. NCBI lineage: Eukaryota > Viridiplantae > Streptophyta > Magnoliopsida > Fagales > Fagaceae > Quercus > Quercus gilva. The sequence continues at coordinate 48,534,524 of CM042473.1, read as the reverse complement.
GGTTAAATCCTCCCCAGGTTTTTACCGTGTGGTTTTCTGAGTCATTATATCTTTGTGTTATTTATCTTTTCGCTGCTTATACATGATATGATCGTTTGATTGTGATAACCTAGATTTGTATAAATTGACTAAGTTAATCACGTGGCTAATTAACTAGGTTAATCCAATTGTTGTTTAAGGGGTCTAAAAACCTATCAAGTGGTATCAGAGTGGGTAGCTCTTTTGTTGTAGATCTTTTGATCTCTGAGCTGATCCTTAACCCCTGTTGTCATGGAACACAGACACTCTCTAGTTATTTCTCCTCATTTTAATGGGAATAATTATGCTTATTGGAAAGTAAGGATGAAAGCATTCCTGAAATCTATCGATGAGAAAGTTTGGAATTCCGTTGAGTACAGATGGGAGAAGCCCACTACTCTTATAAGTGAGTGGCAAACTTCTCAAAAAGAAGCAGCTGCGTTCAATAGCAAAGTTATAATGCTACCTTTAACGTTGGTTCTATGGAGGAATTTAAGAGAATCTCTAATGTTGAGGTTGCTCACACTGCTTGAAATATCCTTCAGACTGTGCATGAAGGCACAAAGGCAATTAAGATTAATAAATTGCAGCAATTAACATCTAGATGTGAAAGCATTAGGATGTCTGATGATGAAACTTTTGATGAATTGTATGCTAAGCTTAATGACATTGTTAATTCTGCATATAATCTGGGTGAAATCTATGATCAACCTAAAATTGTTAGGAAAATTCTTAGATCTTTAACTAAAGATTTTAGACCCAAAGTGACTGACATCACTGAAAGCAAGGATGTGGACTCCATCCCTGTTGATGAACTTGTAGGATCTCTTCAGTCCTATGAGTTAGACCTACCCAAAACTAGCAAATCCAAATCAATGGCTTTTAAGTTAGTTGATGATGATGAGGTTGGTGGATTTGATGATGAGCTTTCTACTACAGAGATTGCTTACCTTGCCAAGAACTTTAGAAACTTTCTTAGGAATAATAACAGAAGGGCAAGAGGTATGAATATTGTTGAACCTAGAAACTTTAGGAAGAATGATCCCACTAAAGTTAGCAACACTGAAAAACCTAGAGAAAAAGTAGGTCAATCTCCTAATAATTCTTTGAGTCCTCAATGTTTTGGATGTCAAGGGTATGATCATGTGAAATCTAAATGTCCTATATTCTTAAGGTCTAAGGGTAAGACTATGGCCGTAACCCTTAGTGATAATGAAGCTTCTGATGATGAGTCTGGGTGTGATGAGGATAGAAACTTCATTACTTTCACTGCTACTGCTGTAGTCAATGAAAGCATGTCTATTGAAGAGAACCCTTCTGATAGGGAACTCTCTGAGGATGCAGATCTTCAAGATGCCTACAATAAACTTTGCAAAGTTATTGCAAAGGATGCTATGAATGTTGAACTTAGCCTGAAGAAAATTGAAACTCTTGAGCTTGATAAGATTAATTTGCTTGTTAAACTAATTAATGATAATGAACTTTTGAATAATGTGAAAACTAAAAATATGCTTTTGCTTGATAAAGTTAAGAAATTAGAACTTGATTTATCTGTTGCTAAATCTACTAGTTCTAAACTTGATCAAATGTTGAGTGTTCAAAAGTCTCCTTCTGACAAATCTGGTTTAGGTTTTGTTGAAAGCATCCTTGTGTCTAGACCCCATTCCATAAACTTTGTTCCTTCATCTTCTTCTGAACCTTCTGTGAATGAGGTTGTGAGTGAAACTGTCAAACCCCCTGTGAGTGTGGTTGTCAAACCTATAGAAGTTTCACCATCTAGGAAGATTAGGGTTGATCTGAAAGAGTCTAAATCTAAGGAGTCTACCCTTTCTAAGGACAAGATGCATGGTAAGCTCGCTTGGGTTTGTCATTTTTGTGGGAAGTCTAAACACATTCGTCCAAACTGTTACAAGCTGCATGTTGCTAAGAGAGCAAACAAACCAAAATTGCTTGTGCCTCAAGCACAAGATCTTATGGCACTTACTGGTGAATTGGTAAAGGCTCTCAACTTTTATTCTAATCCTGGAGTTGGAAATCACTCTAATGTGAATAAGAACTCCAATGCTTGTGGTGTATCTAAAAAGTTTTGGATGCAAAAAACTTGAACTAATTGAGTCTTTCTGACATGGTCCTTGTGCTTCATTACCCTAACCTTTATGACCATTGTTCTTTGGTTTTTTGTGTTTTCTTTTTGTTTCTCTAGGATTTGTATTGCATAATATTAACGCATTTCATTCTAGGATTTCTTTTGTTTCCTCTTAAAAAAAAAAAAAAAAAAAAAAAGGAAGCAAATTGTGTTTTGTATTTACTGTCTTGGTTTTGAAAACAAGGTTGGTCAATTTATTTTCACATAACATGTCTTTGTACCTTGTTTAGCTATGATGAGCTTATTTATTGCACTTTACTAGTTTGAGCTTTGTAGTGCATGTTGTGTGGGAAAGATGTTTATGGTTTTAATCACTTTGTCTTGATCTTGAAGTCACATGTCTTTGACTGTCGGACTTGAACCTTTTGAGAAAGGCATAAATAACTATCTCAACACTATTCACTAGCCAATTATGAACACCTTAGTGCATATCATAAGATTTTGTGCTCGAGAAAGTGTAACACATGCACAAAAAGAACATAAGGTGTAGCCTCGGTTTAAATGCTTAAAATTGGTGTGTACATTATTGGGCTTAATGCTAAATTAAATAAACAAAATTGGTGTGTATATTATCTTGGCTTTTAATAAGTTTCTGAGCAATTAAAATTGGTGTGTATATTACGTGCAAAAATCAAGAAACTTACATGATTGCAAGCTTTCATTTTAGGAGATGTGAGAGTTATATGATGTAACTCTTTTGGTGATAACCTCTTTTAAATTCTATGTGATGAATTTTGTAGACTTTGTGCTTAATTGCTATTCACATATCACCTCACATGTATTTCAAGCTTTTGTTAGTTGCACACACTACACAAGTTACTCTTTGCTAAACACTAGACATGTTATTGTGTGTGTTTTTGGTCTGATCAACCAAATTTGAAAATACCTTGAGTTTTATGCAAAACGTATTTGTTGCTTGAGAATTTAAGAGAATGCTTAAAAATCTTAATTTTGGGAAATCTAGGTTTAAAACTTGTGTTTTTGAAAAGCATTTCATCTCATACTAATGCATTTTATTTTGAAAATTCAATGCTTTGAGATGTTTTTTGTGCAAAATTTATTTGTTTTTTAAAAATTTGATTTTTCCAGAATTTCGATCGATCGAACATGTTTTTCGATCAATCGAAATTGCGATTAAAATTTGATGTGAGCCTCTGTTTGTTTCGATCGATCGAACCTAATGTTTCGATCCATCGAAAATCGTGAATCAAGTTTTTTTTAAAACCGAGTTTGACTTGTTCTTTATAACTTTTCAAGCTTTTTTCTCTCTCTCCGATTCGGACTAGGCTTCACGTCAAAGTTTTGTCATTTTCCTCCGAATATTTTGCAAGGTTTTTGTCCTCTAAGGCCGGTAAGACCTTATTGCCCCTCCTTTTTCTTTTATTTTCAAGTTTCATGCATTTTTCTTTGAAATTTTTGAACCTATGCATATTGGGGTTTTTGATGTTTCAAGCCATATTTTCTGAAATTGATCAATAGGTTTTTGTTCTAGGATTTTATAAACTTGATCTTGATAGTTTAATTTGATCAATTCAGTGCATTGTGAGAAATTGAAATTTCTAGGGCATGTTTTAATCTGAATTGGGGATTTTTTTCAATTAGGATCAAATTGATGAAATTGGCTTGTTGAATTGATGTATTTGATCATTCTAAACTATATTCTAACTTGTGTGATAATCAATTGGTCAATTTTTTATAAAAACAAACAAGTGGTTTTTCAAGTTTTTGGAGTTTTTGTTAAAAACTCTATGCTCAAGCCAATTTTGTGAATTTGAACTTAAATTGAACTTAGGTTTACTGCATTAGAGCATGCATCATGACATTTAACTGTTCATGCATCATATAGATTTTTGTTCTATATTCCTTTTGTGCTAATTTGCAGTCTGCCCTTAGTTTTTCTTTATGTTCTTTTTGGTTTTGCTTTGTGTCTTTGTCCTTTCCTTAGCACCATGCTTAGGAAAACTAGAGCCAATAGGACACCCTCCACTTCTTCTATATCTCCTTCTAGGAGTGAGCTATTTCGGAGTGACAAATGCAAAGAGGCCTATGAGAAGCTTAACATTAATAGAAAAATTTGGGCTGAGCAGAAGGTGCTATTAGATGAGTTAGATCCTGCCATTAGGGCAAATTTTGAGAGAAGGGGCTGGTTGTCTTTGTTGGAGATAGATCATCCACCCCCGTCTGCCCTGATTAAAGAATTCTATTCGAATCTCTCTTGCCACGTCTATGATTCCAGCACCCTTGTTAGAAGTTGGATACGAGGTGTAGAGTTCACCATTACCCCTAGGGTAGTGGCTGAAGCTCTTGGGGTTCCGGTTGTTAGGCAACCCAACTATCCTTATGAGGAGTCTCCACCTTTTGACAACGTTATGTCATACATCACTAGGTCTTCTATCTAGTGTGCTTCTGATCCTCGGATCACATCCGCTGAGCTTCCTGAGACTACCTATCTCTTTCTTAGGATAGCATGTCATTTTTTGTGGCCTATTTCTCATCTCCACACCATCCCTCTTGAGCAATGTCTGTTTTTGTATGCGCTTATTTCTGGTGCTTCTATTTCTTTCCCCCATTTGTTTCTTCGTTCTTTGAACGATATTCATAGGAGTAGCGTTGTTGGTCACGCTCTTGTTTATCCTATTTTCATTCATAGGATTTTGCTGTTTTAGGTTTAGATAGTTTCCCCGCTTCTGAGCCCGTACATATTACTAGTCCCATAGGTGCCTCTTTCCTTAGGCAGAAGACTGCTCATCTGAGAGCTCTTGATTTGTGTCTTCTAATGTTGTACCCCCTCCTCCCACTTTTACAGGTGATGCACAGGCTGAGGCGTCTGGTGCTGCTACTGCTAATGCTGATGTTCCGCCACCGACTACTTCGGATGATTCTAACATTTGACATACGTTGGATCATGTCTTGACCGTTTAGGCGACTCATAGACAGATTTGGTGGACTTGCTCGATGAGGTTCGTGCTTTGCGTATAGAGCTGGCGCTTTTTAGACGACCACCTTCGCCACTTCCTTTTGATGATGGATTCTGATTGCCCTTTAGCATTCCGTCACAAAAAGGGAGAGTAGCATTTTGAGTAGCTTGTAGAGTTTTTGTTGATAGGGGGAGTTTTGATTGTCTTGGAGAGCCTGTGGTGATTATATTGTATCTAGGAGCTGCACTTTGTATCTACATCTTTTTTTTTGGCTCTTGATGTATGTTGTTAGGCTATTTATGTTAGAGGGAGATACATTTATTTTGATATATATGTTTCTTGTTTCACTGCTTATTGAGTTATATTTATGATGTTATTCATTGGTATATCTCTTTATTTTGTGTTTTGTGAAATCAAGATTTTATTTTGTTTACTTGTATTATTTCCACACATGCGTTTATGCGTTTTTTTTAGTGTTTTAGGAAATATACAGGTTGATTCAATTTTGCTGCTGTCTATACTTGCAACTGATGGATAGTAGTTAGGATTGGATTTGTTGTTATGAGCATTATTTTTGTAAAGGCCTTTTATTTGTAAACTTTGAGCTTTTAGTTTGTGTTTTGTCATGGATTGCCAAAAGGGGAGTTTGTTAGGTTCTAAAGACTTAGGATTTTATGTATTTAGAACTCTAATATGTAATGTTGGCAAATCATGATCAAAACAGGTTGTTTAGTCTTGTTTAGACTTGCTCAAAGTTGTGCCATTTTATGTAAAGTTCGAATCAAGCTAATGCAGAAGTTACTGTGCATTTCGGCCTGGCTCAATCAATCGAAACTTAGGCTCAATCAATCGAACCTCGAGCAGAATGCATTTTCTACAGATTTCCAACTCAGCCTTAGTTCACTTAAAATGTTTAAGGTTTTATGTTTTTACCTTAGGTATATAAGGGAAACCCTAGCCATGTTTTAGAGGTTACTCTTTTTGCTCATATTGCTGTTTATGTGAATCTCGTGTGAGATCTTTGAGGCAATTTCCTTCACATAGACTTAGGGTTATCAAGTAGGAGATTACTTCAAGACCTTGATGATCATTCAGTTGCTGCCATAGGAACTTAAAGATACACAAGCGGGAGTGCTTGTACTTGCTGGAGAATCCAAGAAAGAAGGAGTCCGTGGATTCGGAGCTTGCACATGGTCGTGTTAGTAAGTTTTACTAGTGGGTAGCAATAGGATGTTAGTGGTCTATGTCCTATTGTATGAACTTTGATTCTTTCATATAGTGGATTCAAGTTTACCTTGAGGATAGCTAGGTTAAATCCTCCCCAGGTTTTTACCGGTGTAGTTTCCTAGGTCATCATATCTTTGTGTTATTTATCTTTCCACTGCTTATACATGATATGATTGTTTGATTGTGATAACCTAGATTTGCATAAATTGACTAAGTTAATCACTTGGCTAATTAACTAAGTTAATCCAATTGTTGTTTAAGGGGTCTAAAAACCTATTAGTTTATACAACTAGAATAGGGTTGCACTACCCCAACTATACTTGGGTGGATTACGAAGGTTTTGCATGAACTCTAACCACATGAGATGGACCCTATCTCTGGACTTGTCAACAAATACCATATCCCCAAGTACACCTAGTACGTAGCAGCAAGCATACTGATGAACCTGCATCTCATTGGCATCCGGAGGCAGCGGATGCAATTCAGTCAACGAGCACTTTTATTTGAATCCTTTGACCATCTAGCACGGTTTTATTTTCATCTGGAATTTGAATTCCGAGCATTTCAGCACAGACAGTTTTCCAAGTTCTTTCATTGGACCCAACCATTGCCTCACCCTCGATGGGCATCCCCATTATAACTTCTACATCTTGTAGTGTGATCGTCATCACACCATGTGGAAAGTGGAAAGAATGGGTCTCTGTGCACCATCGCTCTACAATTGCAATGACCAATTCATGATTAAACTTTATGTATGGACCATGTTCAGACACTCGAAACCAAGCAACCTCACTATGGCAATCACACACTCATCTATCATAGGATCTCGACATGTGAACTCTTTATGGCGACATCGACAACTTGGTGTACTAAGAGGATCCTGCAAATGTTATAACAATAGATAAATATCTTATACTTCAATCAAATACGTTATATGCCATTAAAGAACAACTCAACATCCAAAAGCAATAGTATAATCTATAAGTTTATTTTTGAATCAAATTCAATTGTGATGAATATATTTATTACTACTTTAAATTTATAAAAACTAGTGCGTATCATCGTACATATGCCCAAGTAAAATTAAAAAATTAGATGGATACATGTAACAACAACTGCTAATCACAAAAAGTAGCACTAACTACATACAGATTACTCAATACAATCTAACCAAACATATTACTCCTTCAAAGGCTACGAAGCACAAACTCATGATGGAATTTTTTGTCTTGAACTTTGAAGCTAGGCAGTTTCTCACACAAAAACTATGTTGTAGTGATAAATAAAACAACCATAGTACTTAACTACTCAGATTTATCATAGCATGGGAAGGAAAAAAAGTCAAATGAAAATATCACATATCAAGTCTAAAAGAATTTAAGATATGAATGCTCAAAAATGTGTTGAAAATACAAGAGCTGTTTAGACCCCCAAATTAAAGTTACAGCTCGATTGTTTTTACACTAACTTAATACCAAGTGCGGAATAGTGTAAATACGAGCGGATAAACAAACGAGCTACTCTAATCCATAATTAAAACAACACAGTAGTAAAACGGAATGTAAAATAGTAAGAAAGAAAGATGCAAACACAAGATAACACGCCGATATGTTATCGAAGAGGAAACCGAAGAACTTGGCGAAAAACCTCTCCGCCGCCCTTCAAGCAAAAATTGATCCACTAGACAATCTGTTGGGATACATGGGTTAGCAAGAGACCCTCCAAGCCTAAGCTACCCAATGTACCTAAACCCTCCAAGCTCATACTCCAACAAGGCTTCTCGGAACCGTGTCTTGTTTAGCTCTCCGGATCCCGCAACAAGCTCCATGTTGCATCTGCCATCCTTGACTTTTTCCAATGCTTCCCAGCTGCTCCAAAACACTCTCTACACTTTGAATAGGTGTGGGTTGTGTTTGGGTACAAATCTCCTCTCAAGGTATGACAATGGGAGAGGGATGGAGAAGAGGCTACAATGATTTCTCACTAAGGATGAGTAGCTCTCTCTCTAAAAGATGGGTGTGTGTGTTGTAAAAAACCTATCTATGGTTTTTCTCTCTGAATAGCCTCTCTACACTTTATGGGTAATGAGAGTATATATAGCATGGGTGAAGGGTAAGAAAGTCACTCTTAAAAATCCTCCAAGCAGAATGTCTCGCGACTACCTTGCGGGAAGGCCTTACCCGTGAGATACTCGTGAAATTGACAGCTTGGCATGACTCTTCAGCTTCTAATCATGTGCTTTTCACATGCCCTTTTCGCAGGAACCTTTCTCGCGAACTTTTCGTGAGTTAGTCGTGAAATGCACTGATCATTCAATTAAGCTTGAGTCTTCACCAACTTAATGCTAAACCCAATACAATAAAATCTCACAAAATACAAGGAACAAAATTAAAGCAAATACAACACATTTTGTCATGGAATAAAGCTAACATAAAATATAGTTGTAAATCACAACTTTACAATCTCCCCATTTGGCTATTCTGTGACAAAACACCCTATAACAGACTCTAGACTTATACGTGAGTTTGGGAACAATGACACTCACTCACACCTAAATCTAGAAGTTGTGATGCACTTGAAACATAATACTTGTAACCTGAAACACTTGCACAAAACGCATTAGACTCTCAAGGTAAATCAAGTGATAAAAGGACAAATATAATGTAACAAGTAAAATGCGATCAAGTAAACATGTTGTAAAACATATGAGCAACTTGATCATACACCAAACAGTCATATGGAAATGACTACAATGATCATATAGCAAAGCAAATGATCATCCGAACATGCAACCAATAAAGCACAATAGCATAAGGATAAATGCATATCCAACACATAACCAATGCAAAACACCAAAGTATTTGCATTAAGGATACAAGATCCAACAAGGGCACAAGAGTGTTCCAACACATAAACACGATGCAATGAGAGCAACAAAGCATATCAAAGCATCATAAAGCAACGAGAAAACAAGCATAAAGTAAATCAAGGTTTTCTCAAAAAAGAATGTCTTCTCCCCCTTGGTATATTCGTCTCCCCTATGGCTTTCTCCCCCTACGAATGTGCACGAGGTAGAATTTCTCCCCTTAAGAATGTGCACAAGGTAGAATTTCTCCCCCTAAGAATGTATACATGAGTCATATAGAAATGACGAAACACACCGGTATACTCTCCAGTATAGTCTCCCCATTTTTGTCACAAATAGACAAATGAAGCAAGAGGAAGGAGGGAAAGAAAAAAAATATGAAGATGATGCATGAGGGGTGCAAGATGAATGAGAAAATGAAGCTCAAACATAAGACAAAAACATTTTTAAAAAAATGCTACAAAGCATAAAGAACATGACATGCTAAGGATGATGGAACATGATATATACCTAGGCATGACATAGACACAAAGAACATGTTATATGTGCTAAAAGGTCTAAAAAGACTTAACTAGCATGAGTGAATGCAAAAACATGTTAAGTGTTCAAGTGTGTGCAGCATAGGTGCATCTAGTGTGCATGTGAGATGTATGACCAATGCATGAATAAACACCCACGGGGCAAGGTGTATAAAATACACAACTAATGATTAAAACATGATAAACATGAATAATTATGGTGATCCCCAAAGTTTGGTACTCATCGAAGTCCAAAACAACGAGAAAATGCCATTTAGGCATTTTATCAAACACTTAGAGTGCACACACTACACATGTATGATAAACAATGCAAGAACATATGAAAATCTTGTCTAAATACATGTTATTTTTTCCACAATGGGCCAACATCCAAAGCAAATCATCATTTTAAACAAAACCCAATCAAAAAGATTGACAAAAAATAAGTTTTCCAACTCCCATTTGAGAAAATCCCAACTATGAACATAAAACCCAAAAAAAAAACATAATCTAAGGATCAAAATTAATGAAAAGAGTTAAAGATTACCTTAGAAATGTTAATGGGATGAAAAATACTTGAATTTAGTTGGGTTTTGATGTAGAAACATTAAAACAGGGGTTTGGGAGAAGATGAGAGGCGTTTAAAACAAATGACCCACGAAATGCCCTTTAAAAAGCTGATCTGGAAATTTTCGCTGGTATCTCATTGGTTAGATTCCCGTGAAAATTTCGCTGGTATCTCGTTGGTATTTCACTGGTAAGCCTTACTCGTGAAACAGCCGCGAAACTCTCTGTGCAAAGCTGAAAAACTTAATTATTTGACCATTTAATTCCCAATTGAGCATACACATGAAATGGGTCACGAAAATACCCAGAAAACATGTTTTTCACACAAAAAAAACTTGAAAAACTTTGAAAAACATGGGTAATACAAATCACTTCCAAAAGCAAACAAAAAGAACAAAAATCTTTTTAGTTTGATCCATATATGGTTGAGTATACACACATCACATTTGAACATGTACAAATACACAAATGAAATAGGCATTCATTGAACATTAAACTTGTATGTTGTGTGTGAGAATCAAGTGTGGAATAGTCCTTAGAACAGAGTGAATCTTCAATGTTCAATTCAATCAAGCCATACACAACTAGCACTAAGTCAAGTGGACTATCTCAATTATAGAAATGAGCATATATGACCTCCCTCAAGAAATTGATTACAAAGCAAAGAAGCTTTTCATTTTGGCTTCTACATAAATCATAACATTTGATCCTTTTTGGATGATACATCTCTTTTGGAGATCGGTGCTTGAAATTTTTTTATATTTCAACATTGAAAATTAGCCTTTGGCATTTTTAGCACAATACATTTCAATTTAAAATGTCGTTTTCCCTTTTTCCTAGTCAAATACTAGTATCTGCGATGGCTTTTGCGACTCATTATCTCTTTTCATTTGGAGATTTACATTTGGTGAGCTCTTTTGCAAAAACATAAAAATAAAGTAGGAAGAGATATAGGTATAAGTCTACGCAAGTATCAAGACCATCAAGACTATTGACCAATCATTCATGACAAGCTTAAAGATCTATTTACAACAATCACACATAGTTTTCAAGATTTCTCCCACATAGATAAACGTGCATACATAACATGCTAAGCTCGTAAATGCACTACGCCATTAGTATGAAGGTACTAGGCCAAACTCACATGAGATATGTGCTCAAACATATACGATCAAACTTTTTGAATTTTTCACTTTTTATGTGATTTTGAATTTTTACTCACACAAAACAAAAGCAAAAAGTAAGATCAAAATAAAAAACACAAACAATACATATAAAGAGATGCATGATGCACAAATGCATGACAATGAAGCACCTAATGCATGAAGGATCCTACAAAGATCGAAAGAATTAGATCAAGGACCAAAAGAACAAAAGCTCAACCATAGGAACCCTTCCTCATCCAAACGGAACGATTGTTTGGAATGAGTGTCTCCAGAGAAGTGAGACGAAGGTTGGAAAAATGAGAACCGAAGATGCACATAGACAAGGAGTTGTGAAATGTACTACCCCCTAGATCGAGGATTTTACATGGAGTCACCATTTATTTAATTTAAAAGGAAAAATAAGAAAACCTTCAATAAAAAAAATAATTCTTTTGTATTAATGTATATGACAATTTACATCAAATTTTGTAACAAAAATTTACAATGCTTTTTATCCTAGATACAATCTAAGAAAAGTAAATTACATTGCTTTATTTCCTAGTTACATTCTAAAATATGTACAATTACATCTATAAAAGCATAGTCTAGAACCCTTGATCTTGGTTCGGAGGCTAATTTACGAGATGGGAAGAGATTAAGCACCCATCTCGCCCGGTAAAACCGGTCTCCTAGGTTAAGATGGCCAACATCATGTCATGTTAAACAAATACAAACAATATGTCATATAATCATTTTAACTTGTAGGAATTGTAAACAAATATGTGTTAGGGGAATTAGACATAAAAAGAAACAAAAAGTGAAACTTGTTAGATAACAATTTTAATGTAAAGAAAACATTAAGGTAATGACATGTTTACACAAGAAATCAATGTAAGTAAAAAATTCCTAGCCTAGATATGTTCATCTAAGCATGTGAAGAAAAAACAAAGATGTCATGTTATTTGTCATCAACATTGTAGGGACCCGTTTCGGGTAACCCCCATACAATAAATTTGTAGAGAGTGGATAGAAGGGCCAGGCACTAGCAAGAAAGATAACAGCCGACGTGGGCTTACAAGAAGAGCAACTAAAATTTGACTAAGTGTTCTTGAGGAAAGTTCGTCCTCGGCCCAGTCCGAGGAGCTCTTTTTCTTAAAACTAATGAATACAAGTGTTGTCCTTTGAACACCTTAAAAGAAAGAAAACTCTTCCCTTTCCGTTTCTCTACCCTTCGGGACTAGACCCCCCCTTCACTTTGGGAATTCTATCTATTATATAGTCTTGTTCAATTGATCTCTGCCGTCCACTTGTCAGCCATCTGAACTTGTGTCTGAGGGCTTGTCCCATCAGCCGCCTTTGCAGGCTTTCTATTAGTTGAAGCAACCAAAGCATCACTGTTGGCTGGTCAATTCACCATTGATGTGACCAGAGTGTTAGTGGCGTGCGTTTAATGAGTGAGTGACAGCTCCTTCCCTTCAATGTCGGTTTGCCGAGGATATAGGCATCCTCGGCGAGGTCCCTTAATGACTTGAGCCTCTCCCACTCATCCTCGGATTATGTACCCTCCTCGGCACAAAACTTGGGCCCGATATGGAGTGGGCTAGGGCTGCTAAATATTTGGGCCCCATAAACATAATTGTAAAGAGAAACAAATAAAAATAAAACATTTAAGCATATTTGATCATCCAAGCAATTATGAAAAGAAGTAAAGGAAAATCCCTAGACATGTTTATCTAGAGAAAATCAAAATACTTAGACATGATCGTTCAAGCATTTTTAAAAAAGTAAAACAATTAGAAGCAAATAATGACTTGTTAAACATTTATTCAAGCATGTGTAGAAAGTTAAGAACATAATTAACTACTTACTAGCATAGAACATAAGTTAAAAAAAAAAGGGGGGGAAGTGATCACTTAAAGGGCTAAGGAGAATGCAACGAATTACTAAACTACAACCAAAGTAGGAACAATAGTTGCACAACAGTGTTTCTTTTCTGCTTTCTCACTAGCTCTCTAAAGGGAATTCAAGGTCCAGAAAATGGAAGAGGTCTTCTCTATTTATAGGGGAAGGGATGGCTTAGCTTTAAAGCTAAGTTATTAGCTTTCTTCTGAAGCTAAGGGGGGAGATAACCTGTTTAATGAGCTGGAACGGATTTAATGTTGATCTCCATTCGAATTTTGAAATGATGCTGCACCTACTTTGTATTTTGGCTTTAACTTTCCGCTCAAAATTCCAATTGATTCAAGATGGGTTTTTTTTTGAAAGGAAATTCAACTATCTACAACTTTGTCGGAAATAGAGAAAGCCAAATTCCAACGTTATCTAGGCCAAAAATGTGTTTCAAATTGCTGCTGAAAATAGTTACGTTTTTTGAGCATTTTTGAAATTTTTCGCAGGATGTATCTGTTTCTTATCCTATTTATTTTTCAAAAAAAAATCTTTTCTTCTGAAGCTAATGGAAGGGATAAGCCTATTAGGTAAGCTTGAACAAATTTGAGTTTGATCCCCATTTGAAATTTTGAAAGATGTGTGAAGATCTTCTGCACCTGTTTCGTATTTTGGCCATAACTTTCTGATAAAAATTCCAATTGATTCAGGATTGATGTTTTTTGAAAGGAAATTTAATTCTCTACAACTTTTATAGAAATAGAGAAAACCAAATTTCGATTTTTTCCAGGCCAAAAATATGATTTAATTTGCTGCTGAAGATAATGACGTTTTTTGAGCATTTTTCTTTTTTCTTTTTTCTTTTTTCGAATTTTTCATGGATCATATCTCCAAAAAATTTTAAAAGAGTAGATAAGATGCTGTAAAAAAAAATTTTATTATTTCTTTTTTTTTTTTAAATGAAATCCAATAAAAATTACACTTAATTAATTTTAAATTAATTCTTGTGAGAACCGATTAAAATTAAGTGTTTAAATAGGACGTGATCAGACCCATCGTATAGGTGAACCATGATCATTGAAAATTGTTTGTATGATAACTTTTGATCAGGTGGTCCGATCAAAACCTATGACATACCATTATGATCGTTAGAGCATCAAGATTCGTTTTGTATCACAAATCTGAAAATCTACCGGTTGGTTAAATGTAAGTTGTAAAATGGGGTGTCTACAGGAGTTAAGAGCATTAAACACTTTCTTTAACAACATGTTATTTTCACTCAAATCTAGTTTATCTTGCAAAGCACAACTTCCAAGAGGATCAAGTTTATCTTTTCTTTTGATTCTTTTAAGTGCATGAAACTTAGAGTATTGAGGTCTTAGATGACCAAAGATACCACAATTATGGTAAGTAGGAACAAACTTAGATCCACTCAATTCCCTAGGATGGGACCAAAATAGAGGCTTAGGCTTAAAAGCCTTTCTCTCCACTTTTTGGTTTCTTTTATGTGGAGGAATGTACACCAATTTGTCTTTAGAGGTAGAACTCACAATAGGGACAAAATCAGGTACCACAACATGATTGCAACATATATTATCTTCCTTTTTAACAACAGCTTTAGCAATCAAACACTTGCCATGCATCTTAAGAGATTCATTTTCACATTTAAGATCATCAACAAGTTTGTTAGACAAAACAAGTTTAGCATCCAAGTCCATATTCAAACATTCAAACTCTTTCAGCTTTTTAAGAGAAATTTCAACGAGTTTTTTATATTTCTTAACCAATTGGTTAGATTCATTGAGCTTAGCAATCAAATCATCATTTTCACAAAATAACTTGCTCAAATTCTTATGAAACTTCTTAGCATTTTTCTTCAAGAGTTTAATGTTAGGAATATCAACAACACCCAAGGATTCAAGTAACATGTCATCACAATTCTAAGGATTAACACTCATAGAGGCATTTTCACAAACACATGGCATGTTACACTCACAAACATCTATAGAAGCATACAAAACACTATCCATGGCAAAACACACATGGGGTCAAGGATCACACTTAGGTAATGAAACCAAAACAAGTGTACCCGCTCTGATACCAATTGAATGCTCAAAAATGTGTTGAAAATACAAGAGCTATTTAGACCCCCAAATTAAAGTTACAGCTCGATTGATTTTACACTAACTTAATACTAAGTGCGGAATAGTGTAAACGCGAGCGGATAAACAAACGAGCTACTTTAATCCATAATTAAAGCAACACAGCAATAAAATGGAATGTAAAATAGTATGGAAGAAAGATGCAAACACAAGATAACACGCCGACGTGTTATCGAAGAGGAAACTGAAGAACTCGGCGAAAAACCTTTCCGCCGCCCTCCAAGAGGAAATCGATCCACTAGACAATCTGTTGGGATACATGGGTTAGCAAGAGACCCTCCAAGCATAATCTACTCGATGTATCTAAGCCCTCCAAGCTCCTACTCCAACAAGACTTCTCGAAACCGTGTCTTGTCTAACTCTCCGGATCCCACAACAAGCTCTATGTTGCATCTGTCATCCTTGGCTTCTTCCAATGCTTCCCAATAGCTCCAAAACACTCTCTACACTTTGAATAGGTGTGGGTTGTGTTTTGGTACAAATCTCCTCTCAAGGTATGACAATAGGAGAGGGATGGAGAAGAGGCTACAATGATTTCTCACTAAGGATGAGTAGCTCTTTCTCTAAAAGATGGGTGTGTGTGTTGTAGAAAATCTATCTAGGGTTTTTCTCTCTGAATAGGCTATCTGCACTTTATGGGTAATGAGGGTATATATAGCATAGGTGAAGGGTAAGAAAGTCACTCCTAAAAATCCTCTAGGGAGAATGTCTCGCGGCTATCTCGCGGGAAAGCCTTATCCACGAGATACTCGCAAAATTGACAGCCTGGCACGACTCTTCAGCTTCCAATCATGTGCTTCTCACATGCCTTTTTCGCGAGAACCCTTCTCGCAAACTTCTTGTGAGCTAGTCGCAAAATGCACTGATTCTTCAATTAAACTTGAGTCTTCACCAACTTAATGCTAAACCCAATACAATAAAATCCCACAAAATACAAGAAACAAAATTAAAGCAAATACAACACATTTTGTCATGGAATAAAACCAACATAAAACATAGTTGTAAATCATAACTTTACAAGATACATCACCAATTTAGGAGGGAAAGGGAAGATGGTGGGAGTAAATCTACAGCCCAAAAATTTCATAATGCAGCATGTATGAGGAAACATATTATAAACATGTGACTAATGTGAACTAATAGGCATATTCTTGTAAACAGTGCTACTTTAGACGCAAAATGATATCCTACTCCTTGTTAGTTTCCATGGATGTGGATAGTGGTTTAAACCAAATAGATTCACAATGGAGCAAAATGTTAAAATCCTGTGCGCCAAACAAAATAGCAAAACAATGAAAAATATAATTTCAAAGTCGTAAAGAAAATAAAATTAAATCTCCTATGGGTTATCCATGTCAGGTTTCTTCTATCACTTCACAAAAAAGTTAATAAATCACCAAACAACATTATGCAAAATTTTTTACTTAGCCTCTAGGGTTCCAAAGTAACTCAGATCGATGATACACTTGTTCCATCAAAACGCTATAATCAATGGGTCAGGATCTACCGTCATGCTACAAAAAATTTTTATGTCATATCAGATAGAAATAAAAGAAAGGAAAAAGAGAAGACACAGGATATATGTATAAATGAGCCAAGTATGAAAGGAAAAAGAGAAGACATAGGATTTAATTTAAACCATACAATACAAAATATCGACTAAAATCCTTTAAATTTAGAACATTCAATAATCAAAGTAATAACTAGAAAAAAATGCATATGGCTGACCTTACATAACCTTTTAAGGATCCATAGCCGACCCAAAAAAAAAAGGACTAAAAAGCTTGGTTGTTGTTGTCAAAATAATCAAAGTCATCCAAACACTCAAGACTTTATACTACCCAGATATTAATTTTCCACACTCAAAAACCACAAATCTTCACATTCATCTAATAGAATAGCGTGCCTAAATATCTAGTCCATAACCCATTCAACCAATTATATCCTAAACAAACTTAAAGGAATTCCTCAAAAAACCTAAACAAATTATTCATAACCCAAAACATATTTACAACAAAACCGTAACGAAATTTCACAAATAAGTACGGTAAAAAAGATCGTGCTTGCCTTGTTTTTTAATGGAGTGCCGCTGCTTGTCACTGCCGTCGAGAGGCCATCTTCCATTGAGAAAGAGGTAAGGGATGACATGGTGGCAGAGCAAATGAAAGAGATGAAGAGAGGAGGCATTGAGAGAGACAAGGGATTGAGGAAGACGAGTTAGAGTGAGGGAGGAGAGCAAGAGTGAGAAACGACGATACTGTGTGAGTGAGAGAGAGAGAGAGTGTGGGACTATGTTATGTGACTTGGAAAAAATAAAAAATTGCAAGATGTAGGGCATTTAGTGCCTTGGAACTTGAGTTTGCTACATTCGAGTTCCATTTAAAAAATATTTACTTGATTGAAATCGAGTTTACTAAACTCGAGTTCTGTTTGGGTAAATTTTTTCAAATGTCTAAACTCGAGTTTCACGTGATTTTTTTTTTTTAATTCCACGTCAGAATCAAACTAGTTGGACCTCAAGTTTACTAAACTTGATTTTGGGTTGGATCTCAAGTTTGTCAAACACGAGTTCCAAAAACAATCTACATAACTAAATAATTTCAAACGCATACTATTTACCTAAAATTTTGCCGCTTAAACACTATCATTATATTTCTCAAAAAAAAAAAACACTATCATTATTAACCCTATCTGTGATTAAAAACAAAAAATAAAAAACAAAAAAACCTAGCCACCAAAACTCTTGTGCAACATCTCTAACATCAACCCACTCCTCCTCATCACTCATAATCTACGTTGCCACATCGCTGATGACTACTCCCTCTCACTCAAAATGTCTACTTTTGGTCTTAAATTGTAGGCAGAACCCAAAAACATATCATCCCTTAAAACCAAAATTTCCAAACAATCCAAACACAAAACCAAAACCTCAATAAAATTCAATTCATAAAAGGTAAAACCTAAAAAAAAAAGATCCACCCAAAAAACCAAAACTTTATTAAGAGAATCTTTGCGATCTTGCTAGAAAAGTTTCCAATTATTCATTGATTAACAAAAGAAAAGACAAGATTCGCTGCTGGATTCACCGGCTTCATCACCAAACTCCGTCGTGTGTCTTCTTTGCCACCGCAAAATTCTTCAACCCTAGGAGTGTTGATGTGTAGGGAAGGTGACATGAAGAGCTTGCATGTGTTTGGATAGAGGACGGTGAAGGCAGTGGGCCTGCGGCAGAGAGGACTAGAGTGGTTAGGGTGTTGAAGTTCGGTGGGGTTGGGAAAAAAATTTAAACGTAAGTCATCTAGTTTTTTGACACCGTTAGTGATTTTTTTTTTTTTTTTTTTTTTTTTTTTTTTTTTGGTGAACGTAAAGTTGTAATTTGAAACTTACAAATTTAATTTCCTTAGTTTGGGTTAAAAAGAGAGCTATTTTAAAATCCATGGGCAACGAATTTTGATGTATTGGATATATCAGTATTTAGAGAAACTTTGATTTTTATGCCATCCTAATTGTTGGTTCGGTTTGTGCATGAAATATTCGATAGCATAGGAATCAAATTCGCCTCTAAAGATTCATTTGCGAAGTTTTTCCTTCCATAGCATTCCTCTTCATTTCCTTGAAGAAATCATTGAACAAATCTAACATTAACTTTCATATACCACCACAAATCAATTACTCAACATTGTCATGCCACCATCTTTGTTGTTACCACTGCCACCACTACCACATCCACCACCATTGCCACCAACTATTGCCATCATCATTCCCACAAAGAATTTATGTGCTTAATAACATGATGCTTACATGTTTTAGACTATCTAAACAATCAAGAAAAGAAAAAATTAGGAATTTTGAACCAAGTTTCACAAGGAATCGATAATATTAGTCTCAGAATCAATACAAGATACAACAACTACAGGACAGTACCATCTAAAAATTTGAATTAGGAAAAGAGGAAAAGATATTAACACCCGCGATATGCTGTCATTTCCTACTTTACACTTCTCTTGGAGAGTTTTGAATCGAGTTGCTGAATGGTGGGTCAAGCAGAAGCTGGTTCAGCTGCAGCAGCAGCAGCAGCTCTTTTCTTGGCAAAGTATTCTTCAGCACGTGCAATGTTCTTAGCAACTGATGGCTTCACCCACTTCTTTCGGCCAGGAAGCTCAGTGAGAGAACAGCCAGCGGCCTCAAGTTTCTCCTTTGCTGCTGCTGAAAAGGCACGAGCCTTTATGTTCAGCTTCACACTTAGCTCCCCATCACCTAGAACCTGAAACCAAGAGGAAACAAACTAGAAATCCACATATAAATTCTTATACATACTATAGTGTGATTCTAAAGTAAGCCATGCTCTCTAGTTTCTTAGGTAATGTAAATAATGCAATAAGGATTTTGTTGCTGTCTTTCAGCTGATTCTTATGAAAAATTATACCAAATATGTGTGTGTATTTACATTTGAAACTGTGTGTTGACACAAAAGCAGCAAGTGGCCCAGATCTGACCAAAAAAGAAAGAAAGAAGAAGAAGAAATTCCATGGGGTGGATGTCAATGAAAAATTATACCAAATATGTGTGTGTGTATTTACATTTGAAACTGTGTGTTGACACGAGCATGCTCTCGCAAGTGGCCCAGATCTGACCAAAAAAGAAAGAAAGAAGAAGAAGAAATTCCATGGAGTGGATGTCAATTTTAATACATGCACCAATACATGAAATGCTCAACTCCCCTTGTATGTATAAGCAAAGCCTTATCCCATCCAATTGGGTGGTACTTACGGAATGCAGTGTGATCTATCAAGGCATGATATTGTTTTAACAAAAAACTTCAAACCTCACATCAGTACTTTATCAAAGTAAGCCTGGTTGAAGGTGGGGGAAGGGGCCTGCTGTGAACCAGGGTGAAGTAGTCATTGCATTGGAAATCTACTCTCTTGTTTATGTTTTATAAAATTAGCATACAAGGAGCAACCCCATGATCCCCAAATTTGATGAAGGCAGTCTGAAGAAACGACGATAGAAGTTCACTTTTATATGGGAACCTGCAGCCAATATATAGTAAATACAAGTATCATTTTGTACCTTAAGAGGCAGTTTCCTTTCTCTTCCTGAAGGGTTAATCAAACCCTTCTTCTTCAATGTCTCAAGAGACACCTCTTCCCCTTCTTGAAATCCGGCAGCTTCTATGTCTCTCAAGTTAACAGGGACATATTTAGGTAAACCAGCATGCATACCTTGACAAAAACAGAGAGAGAAATAAATCAATGAAATGTACATACTTATTTTCAAAAATAGAATGAAATTAACTTTTCCAATTTTGAAATGTAATTAACTATTATTTTTTTTGTTGGCCATGATTCATATTCTTTGAAGGTGCACACCGTAGGAAACTGCCTAAATGCAAATCTTCCAGGAGCAGTGTGTGTGTGTGTGTTAGAGAGAGAGAGAGAGAGAGAGAGAGATATAAAGAATTGGATGATCATGTCAGTGTAGATTAAATGCATGTTGTATCGTGATTATTATGTTGCTTTAGATTAGATTGATTATATTTTTTATTTTTTATAAGTACAAATTTTATTAGGAAAGGAAAATACAAGACACTCTTAACACCCCAACCATAGATTTCGGCATCACCCAGGTTTGCCCAAACAAGGAGAAGACGAAGGACCATATATCTAAAACCATGGGACAATGAAGGAATAGGTGATCTATAGACTCCCCACTGCTTTTGCACAAACAAAACCAATCAACTATCAAAATGTGCGTCCAGTGAAGCTTCTCAATTGTCAGGATTTTCTCAAGGGTTGCAGTCCGTGTAAGGAACGCCACATTTCATGGGACCTTGGCCAAGCATATGCACTTCCAAGGAAAAGAAATGCATGGCTTTCGTAAGACTGTGCCTTGACTTGGTGAGGAGGGTAGATTAGCATAGAGCACCTCAAAAAAAGAGTACTGATTCCAATTCCCAATTTTGAAAAAACTGGATGAGTTGAGGATTCCAGTGTCAATCTTCTCCCTCATACGAGTTACCTAGATAAGATGTAACAGAGGCCTCCTTGTCCACCGCTAATGCAAATAGGTCTAAGAACAAGTCCTTAAGCGAGCGATCAACACACCAACTGTTTGTCCAAAACTTTACCCTGGAACCATCTCATACCTCAAACCGGAAGAATAAGAGAAACAATCCCATCCCCCACATATATCCTTCCATAAACTCACTCCACGTGGGCCCTGAATCTGCTCCGTAGTCCAACCTCCCCATCCTTCACATATTTAGCAAAAATTACACTTCTCCAAAGATGGTTCCGTTCTGTTCCATTCCAAATCTACAGAGCCACTTCCCTAGCTTGGTTAAAAAAGAGCTGAGCTTTCTAATACCCTAACCACCCTCTTTCAAAGGGGAGCAGACTATTATCCATTCCAACCAATGGAACTTTTTGGTGTCACCTTTAACTTCCCATAAGAAGTCCCTTTGAAGTTTCTCCAACTTATTGGCCACATGAATAGGCAATGAGAATACTGACATAAAATAAGTCGGGATAGAACATAGCATACTCTTAATCAAGGTCACTCTTCCTGCCTTGGATAAGTATAGCATTTTCCACCTTTTCCACTTTAGAACCCCAAATACTGTGGGCTTTGAAAGTAGAACCTAACAGTAGACCTAGGTCAGTCATGGGTAATGAACCAACCTTCCAGCCAAGTATATCAGCAGGACTTGCCATATCTACTATAACACCCACTAGGACCTATTCTCTTTTGTTTAGAACCACTTTTACTCCAAACATGGCTGCAAAGCATATATGAACACATCAAAGATAACCAAGCTGTTCGGGGGAAGCATCAAAATACTATGGTGTTATCTGTGAAGAGATGGTGGGGAATGTCAATAACTCTTCCGCTATCCACCATAACTTTAAAACCAACATTCAAACCACCATCAATTTCTCTGTATATCATTCTACTAAAGATCTCCATAATCGAGAGCAATACCAAGGGGGACAAAGAATCCCATTGGCTTAAGCCCCATAAGCTGTTCAAGAATCCCATTGGGGAACTGTTAACCATAATAGAAAATCACATGGTTGAAATGCAGAACCAGATCCAATTTGTTCATTTAGTGCCAAAGCCAGATTTAGAGAGTAAGAAAAACAATCCCAATTCACATGGTGGTATGCCTTCTTAATATCGAGTTTGCAGATGAGATGACCCCAGGAGTACCTGTTTTCAACCTACTGTCTAGACATTCATTTGCTATAAGCAATGAGTAATCACCTGACCCAACAAAAATTCTGAGAGTTAGAAATTATATTCCCAATAACAGTCTATTAGCCAACACTTTAGGAATCAACTTATATACACTCCCAATCAAGCTTATAGTTCGAAAATCCCTTATGTTTATAGCACCTGATTTCTTCAAAATCCAAGTGACAAACATGGCATTAAGGGATTTTCAAACTCACAGTGGATGAAGAACTCTTGGAAAACCTAAACAAGCCCCTCTACCATTTCCCAACAATGCTTGAAGAATGCTAATATGAAACCGTTTGGACCTGGAGCTTTGTCTCCATCCATGTCATGCAGGGCCTCCACGATCTCTTCTTTAACAAATTCTCTTTCTAACTATCAGAGTAGAAATATTTATTAAAAACACACAACTGAATCCTTCACTGGCTGCTCCTATGGGTGTTGAACACCTTCCACTTCAACCTTACCAATATTATATGCTCAAAAATGTCTCCCTTATAAGGGAATGCATATCTTTCTTGGTGGGGTTACCTAAGGGAAAGGCACTGTGCATGTCCCATGATGAATCCAATACAGAAAGAAAGCTACACAACAGGGTGGAAGTGCAAACATTTGTTTAATAATAATGGGGTTTACTGCTATGAACATCTCCAATTTCAAAGCCAAGCTAATCGTACAAACAACCGTAGAACAGGTGTTGTACTAAAATTTTTATGATGGGAGAACTACTTTTTCACATTTTTATCAATATAACTGAATTTGAGCTCAAACTGCAACTATTATAAAGACATCCTTTCAGGCTATAGCATTTGATTGCAACCTACTCAGAAAACTACTGAGCATGTACCCATCTTCATGAGACTCCACAAATGTGAACAACAAAAATATAGCCCACAACTCTTTAATTTATTTATTTTATCTAAGGATTCTTTATACTTGGTAATCTCTACACTTTCCAAACTATTCAACTACTCAAAGCAGCATGGATGTCTCACTCTCTTTTGGAAGACAAAGTTATGCCCTAAAGCATTTGTAATTAATGAGAATAACCGACCAAGACAACATAAGGAGACATCACCAATACACAAATACATATTATACACTTCCCTCTCCTAAAAAAGCTCTAAATTGGGTTCTTAAAAGAAAGATGGGAAAGAAAAAGGATAAAGACTTCTTCCCTTAAGCATTTTTCCATTATTCTTTTTTCTCTTCAAGAACAAAATGAAATGTAAAATCCGACATTGCTATAAAACTAGTTTACAATTATAAATCAGTGGGTATTATGAAAAACCAATTTCCCTTTTCCCTACAGTCAATAATACACCAGGACATAGAGCTTGCTGTAACCTCAAAATTCTATAACACCATAACAAAATAAAGCAATTTCTCAAACACTTCACACTCAATATCATCCAACTCAAAAGCAATCAAATTTAGAAATTCTAACAAAAACCCAACAAACGTAACACTCCAAACAAACAAATTATTAAAAAAAACCAACATCCATTACCTCCAGCAATTCCTTTCAACTTGGGTATTCTCCGATAAAGTGGCATTTGACCACCCTCAAAGCCCTTCCTAACCCCAGGTCCGGACCTCGATTTCTGACCCCTCATACCGAAACCACAGCTGTTCCCTTGTCCAGCAGATATACCTCTACCTTTTCTCTTCGCCTTCTTCCTCGACCCCCGCTGTGGGCCCAGATTGTCGAGCCGGAATCGGACACTAGAAGATGATGGAGCCGAAACAAGTGCAGACGTGGCAGCTGACTGGTTCCGCAAAATCATGGGCCTTTTCTTAAATGATTGGAAGTGACATGGGGTTGGGCTTGGCTTCAAATTCTTCACACTTCCCTACAGTCCAAAGAAAAAAAAAAAAAAAACAAATTATGGTTAAGAAGCAATACGTAATGAAAATAATAGCTTGAGAGAGTGAGCGAACCTTGAAAGTAGAAAAAGGGAAGTGAAGGGTTGCTGGTGGTGGTGCTGAGAGAGAGAAAAGAGCTGCCATGGAAGATAGGTGTGTGTTCGATGCTCACTGCTCGGTGGTTACTGCTTTAGCGGATATGGGTATGGGAACAGAAATCCTCTACGGTCGTTTTAGCCTGTATTCTTGGCACTAAGAAAGACGACCCCGTTTTAAACGACTTCGCTTCAAGCTTCATTATAGGCCAATAGCTTTATGGACTGTCAGTATGCACCAAAATAACCATACTATTCAGCAAAAAAAAAAAATTAACCAAACTGAATCCTTGTGCTTTGGGTTGGTTGGTATGAGTTCGTTCTAATACGTTAAGGTTTTCAGGATTGGGCCTACTGTTTATTGCCGAAAAACAAAAAATATGGCCCTAAATTAAAATGTTAACCAAAAAGAACCAAATACTAGCTCATTATTCAAATCCTTCACAAAATACAAATTACTAGCGAAGTAGATAACATAACACTGCACGTAGCTCAACATTATACAAACCCAATGTTCAGGAAAAAAAAAAAATTTGCAAATCCATTACACACAAACTCAAACCCAAATTACAATATCAATACATAAAATTGCGAGTTACTCCATGAATGGGTTAGGTTCACAATTAATTTATATTCTGGGTTAATATCAATCCTCAATGGGAGATTTAGACAAAAACCACAAAGATATACGTAAAAACCGCGTAAAAAGATATATTCCTCAAGTCCTTTTAGGACAATATTACAAGCCCTCTCAAGAACAAACTACTCTCTTCTTTTTCTCACACATATTTTCTTCTTTGCCCTCATCCTTCTTTATATCTGCCCTGTTTTCTTCTCTAGCATGAGCTGTCTTATTACAGTTGGGCAGTTCTCTGTTCCATCAGGCTCTTCCTTCCTCAATGTATGAAGACTTTTGAGGCTTATTGTCTTATTCTGATTAGTTATCCAGCATTAAATGTGAATGTGTCGGGCAAGTGACTGTAGATTTATCAAAAAACTTCAGAAGGTGTCCTCGAATAATCTCATAAGTTCCAGAATTCTTCCTCGAAAGCTTGGTAGATACATTGGCCTTAACAGTTCGGCGAAAGTCTTGACTTTGGATGAGGTCCTCAGTGAATTTACCATCGAATCCATGATAATGCACCATTTGGTCGGTGGTTCGATTCATGGATCCTTTAGGGAAGCTTTCTTCTTGAAGAAGCGCATATTGGATTTATTTTAGCCCATGGCCCAATGTCATTTGGGCCCTATAAACCATTTCCCTACACTCTACATTGCAAATTACAAGTTTATTACAATTTTTTTTTCCCCACTGCTGAAACACCAACAATCTACAAGATGTGTTTGAGCCTAATTCAATCCAAGCCATTCTTAGAATCCCTATCCCATGGAGGTCCAAACCTGATAAACTAATTTGGGTCAAGGATCCCAAGAGTGTTTTCACTGTGAAATTTGCCTATAGAGTCTCCTAAGAGCTTACAATTATACCAAGCTCTTACAATGTACCTTCATTGAAACTTTGGAAGCTCAAGGTCCCATAATGAATCAAGAAACTTCTTTGGAGGATTGTCTCAAATTCCCTGCGTACTAGAGAAAACCTTATTCTAAGAATTGGGATTGATGATCCAAGTTGTGCTTTATGTGGTAAGGTAGTTGAATCCTATTCCCATATGTTTTTCTAAGTGCCCTGCTGATGCGAACCTCAATCGACACGCTTTGAGACCCAACAAAAATATTAGAATACTTGCCCAAGAAAACTAAAATTTAGATTTTTGATAGAAACCTTGACCCAACGTTTATAATTGAAATGCAAACCAAAGGTATAAGTGTAACACCTTGACCCAATGATTATAATTAAATCACGAACCAAAGGTATAAAGTTTGAACACCACAAGGAAGAATCCCTGATAAGTTCACAGTTTTTAAAGAATCAAAAGAAGAGCAAAGCCTCACATTTTTTTTTAATTTTTTTATTTTTAAATTTTTTTTTTTATTCAATCATCCCCCTATTACAATGAGTGCATGCTACTTATAAGACATGACTGAAAATATAAAATATAAAAAACGTACTTGTAAGGTTGAATTTAATCAACCATCTTGTTGGCTTTATTCTGTGCCAAATTTGCTTGTATTTTAGCAATTAGTAACCCTATATTTAGGTGATTTTCATGTAAGGGTAGTGTGTGAGAGAGTGTGAAGAAATATTCAAGTTTGTGCAAAGATGCAGGGACTCGCGATTGGAATTCACGGGTGGCTCACGACTGGCAAGCCATTAGATGAAGGACACGTGCCAAGCATGCGGGAAGCTAAAGCGTCATGCCAACTGTTGCACTACAGGACAAAAAGTCCAGACCGGCAATGCAGTTACCTCGCAGCTTGAACTCGCGACTCAGTCAAGTCGCGAGACCAAGCCGCCAGCCAGCTCTATTTTGGAAAAACTGACTCTTTGCATTCCAAATACACACCACTATATATACACTTATACCCACAAAATATAGAGAGCTTCTAGAGAGAATTTTGAGAGAGAAACCCTAGAGAAAAACAAAATTGATTCATTCACAATCTTCACCTAAGAGACTCTTCAAATTTCTCTACTCTCTTCTTCTTCATTGATAGATCCTTGAGAGGTTCTTGGTCAAATCCTTTTCTCACCATACTCATATCTGTGAGAAGGTTTATTTGGTATTTTGGGAAGCAGTTCATAATGGACCAATTCATATTGGTTGATGCTATGGGCTATAGTGGAATCCGGTAAGCTAGAAAAAAAAAAAAAAAAAAAAAGGTTTAGCGCAACCTCGTTAGAGCAAAAAGCTTGAAGGGCTTAGGTACATCAGGTAGATTAGGCTTGGAGGGTTTATTACTGTTCATGTATCCCAACTACATTTTCTAGTAGATTATTGACTGCTTGGAGGGCGGCGGAGAGGTTTTACGCCGAGGGCTTCGGTTTCCTCTTCGATAACATATCGAGTGTTGTCCTTATGTTTGCATTTCTCTTCCCTTTATCTTTACCATTTAATTAATCCTGTGATTGTGATTATTTATAGTTTAGATTGTTTTTCAATTCGGTTATTAGTTTATGTTAATGTTTCGCACATTTATTGTTTGACATTAAGCTTGAATTGATAATTTTGTAATTAGGGTTTAAACGTTTGTAGTGTTTTATACGCTATTTGAACATTCAGTACTGAATAATAAAACCATATATAAAAGTTGATTTGGTCTAAAATTAGCATATCCAAAATAGGAAAATAGCTAAAAACGTTCTAAATAATAGCCTTAAATTAAGGTAGATCTGGTCTAAAATTATAAGCTCCGGAATAGGAAAAATGTCTATTAACTGATATGGAGCTGAAAGTCAATCAGCCATTAATCCACGTCATAAATCACGATCAATCAAGCCAGATTAGCCCTCAATAGCTTGAATTAAATTTATTACACCTTCATCTTCCTTTGGGCCAAGCTTGGAATGTCTTGTGTTAGAATCAGCCCAAATCTCTTGAATCAGCCTATTAAGTGCTTCTTTGATCTTCTTGGTTCTTGCTTTAGTAATAGGCCCAACTAGAACATGCAAAGGATCCTTGAATGCTTGTTGATTCTCATCATTCCCCCTTTCTTCAAAAGGATTCGTCCTCAAATCGTCACCTACATCAAAAGAGGAAAGATCAGAAACATTAAATGTAGCACAAATGTTATACTCACTTGGAATATCCAACTTGTATGCATTATTATTGATTCTCTCAAGGACTTGAAATGGACCATCCCCTCTAGGATGTA